>OX442334.1:1300000-2550000 GCA_949358125.1 Idaea dimidiata
GGTCATTGACCTTATGTTGTTCTTTCATTTAGTTTGGTCTACTACAATCAAACCTTCAATTACCTTTATTTTCAAAAACAGCTGTTTTTCCAGTGAAACATAATCTCAAAATTTTCAAAAAAAAAGTTCGAATTTTCAAAAGTCGTAGAACAAAAGTTGTTCGCCTAGACGTCTAGAACAACCCCCTTTCGGATTAAAAGGGCTTACCTGTTACATCTTGTATAGTAAAAACTTCGTTTTACCTAAATTTCGATCGGCTGTAATTTTCGCCACCAGTTTTATGGCAAAGAAAGAAAGTCACAAAAAGCAGTAATGTAATTGCTACGTGAATCTTCTGAAACAGCCAAAAAAGCTAAGGATATTGGAGCTACCAAGATTGATTCTATAACAATTAGAAACGCCTCTCATACCTATATAAAAACGAAATGTTACACCTGAGGCCAGTACAAAAACACTATAACACCGAATGACCATTTAATTGCGCTACTATCCGCCAGGAAACGTTCTTAGAGCCGTTTTATGTGCCTATGACTGTAAATAATGGGCTATTTTTTTTTGCTTTACACGGATAATGCGTAGGAACGTATAGATAAACAACATGGTTTTGTTTTGTCTTGCATTGTAGATCATCTGTGACGAGCAGAGCCTTTGTGGCTATGGCTTCGCTCTGCAATGCGGAAGGTTGCGGGTTAGATCCCCGTCGGGTGCACATATTTATGCTTCCAAATAAATATTTGTATCTGGTCTGGGTGTCTATATGTATCATATGTTTGTATTAAAAAAAAGTATACTATGTAGTATATCCGTTGTCTGGTACCCATAGTAAAAGCTTAGTGCTTAATTTGGGGCTAGATTGCGCTGTGTGTAATCTGTGTGTGTGTGTGTTGTGTGAAGTGAAAAAGTGTGTTGTGCAATATTTATTTATTTAGCATTATTTTTTTATTAATATAAAACGATGAATTTGAGGTTGGTTTAAATTTTCTCGAAATTTTAAGGTCATACTCAAAATGTAGTTACGTTAATAGATTTAATTCAGCCATTAGATCCCTTATAACATCGTCGTCGCTTCGCTGTAGCTACGGTATCAATATGGCCGTCTTCTTCTTTAAAAGATAGAGATAAAAAACATCCACAGCGACCTCTGTGGCTTCCATTAGTTCTTTCCTTGGGCAGGTAGAGTAAGTGCGACATATTTTGGCTCAACGCCCCACAATCACACTCCGGCCTCGAGGAGTATCTCCAATGTACCAGGTCCGAACTACAACGCCCTACGTTGTAGAGCCAGAGCGAAGTCTGTTGAGGGTTCGCCAGATAGGCCACTGTAGACCAAAACCTGGGGGCAGGTGTTCATCAAGAGGGACAAAGTCTGAGGGAGCAGGATATTTTGGTCGTAAAAGCCGATCAAAAGGGGTTTCTTGGTGAAAAGCTTTGACCGCTTGTAACCACAGACCGGCCGAAGTCGTAGTGCCAAGCTGACTCCTCCGTATTCAAAAGATGAGTCGGATCTTGTTCCACTGCCGCCTTTAGTCTTCTACATGAACGTATTAAATCTTAAATCATAACACCACTTAATCATGAGGTAGTTAGATAGTGATCAAACGCTCCTATCTATGCATATAAATTGAAAACCCTGTCAAATTGATAGAACTTCAATCAATGCCCAGCTTAAACCGTTAGTCATGAAATTTCTATACAAAGAACATACTCTTTGAGATGGGTTATTCAAAAATCCGCGGGACTCTGCTAGTCGTTTATAAATTATAGAACAATACACATATGTACCTCGTTATCAGTGTACGATTCGTGGTGATCTGGGACCCAGCCCTGGTCGTGGTCCGTCATGTTGTCTGCTCCCACCTCGATGATCTCCAAGAAGTCATACGTGCAGCTGAAACAACAGAGTAGGTAAATAAGATGTGTTTATCTTCATAAAACTTTCCTTTTAATAGAAATAAAATAAAATTCCAAATATAGTCCTTTGGTATGATAGCCGAAAATACTGGTTGCATTGCGTTTTTGGATAGTCACTCGTTAGGCAAATTAGCAGATAATAAATAGGTTAGTATATCAAAACAATTATAAGATTTATGATATTATTCTTTCAGCAATTCGGAAAACAGAAATATCCATTCTCCTAGGAGATGATTCGTGCTAGACCGGGCCGGGACCGCAGTCGGGCAGGGATGTGTAAATATCGCCTTAAAATCATTTTCTCCAAACAATAATTTTAACCAATTACATCTAACACAAAAACACATGAATAAAAACCTTAAAAAATTACAACAAGAAAAAAATGAACACCGAAAAACCAGTCTTTATTTTAAAGAACAAGAGTTACTAACAGAATAGCTTGTTAAAATATTAAGAGCCCTTAAATTATTCATCAAACATTTTTCCGTCTCTGGAACAACCATGAGTAGGCATCGTTAAATTATTTCTGTAAATAAAATTATCGCCTAAAGCCATCAAAGAAATACTGACGTATTTTTCTCTTTATTGTTTTAGATTATTTTGTGTAAGTAATTCGGATTTAGGGATAAATAAATATTTGTATTCTTACTAATAAGGGTTTTTGGAAATGGCTTAATAAATGTAATGCTTTTTGTCGAATTTATGTTTAGTTAATGAAAAAAATTGTTAAAATGCCGTCCTCTATTAATCTCGATGAGATCTGCACATGTGGCGAAAACGTGAAGACGCATTACAACGAGTTGCAGGTTCTAATCTTGTCAGGTACAGAATTTTGAACAACATTTTTCAAAAACTATTTTCCAAGTAAAGGAAACACTATCTAAGGTAATAAAAAAAATATTTAAAAAAAAATAAAAAACCCGACTGCCGTTAAAACTGAAAAGTAAAAAACAAGACTATACCTAAAGGTAATGAAACCTTAAAAATCGTTCGACGCATCTAGGAGCCTTAAAAAATTGTGGATGGACTCGGGTGGGACTTCAACACAATTTGGTGTCATTATACTTTTCCTTTAAAAGGAGTCCCACCCGACTGCATCCACAATTTTTTAAGGCTCCTAGATGCGTCGAACGATTTTTAAGGTTTCTTTACCTTTAGGTATCGTCTTGTTTTTTACTTTTCAGTTTTAACGGCAGTCGGGTTTTTTATTTTTTTTTAAATATTTTTTTTATTTTACGCATTTTAGTTATTAGAGATTAGATACAATTACACCAGAGAAACTCATTAACTCTGGATGTGTATACTCCAGTAGCGAGGACTCGAAATCGGTTAAAGATAGGCTATCTAAAAGCCTTCAATATTATATAGCTATTCTTTTTGAGTTTTGCTGAGATGGCTATGAAGTGGGATACCTACTTCTCTGCGACAAACGTTCAATCGAATTTTGTTTCTTCGAGAACTTTTCATCGATACCTCTGTACTGCGACGCTTTATTAAATCGACGTAATGTTACTGCGATGTTACGTTACATCGAAAAACTATACTGCGAACGATTTTACTGCGAAAATACCATACTGCGAAGGGCTAGGGGGGAAGTCGTCCACCTTCAAACTGGGACCAGGGACCAATTATACCCTTTCGAAGTTGATAATAGTCAACTGGGTCTAAGCCCACTAAGTTATAGAGCTATTCGATATCTTCATTTTGGATGACAGCTGTCAAACTTAAAACGTCAACATCTCAGAAACTATTGACGCTAGACCACTACTATCTTGGCATAAGTTATAGAGCTTCTTAAGATCTTCATTTTGGATGACAGCTGTCAAACTTAAAACGTCAATATCTCGGAAACTTTTGACGATAGATCACTACTATCTTAGCATAAGTGATAGAGCTTCTTAAGATCTTCATTTTGGATGACAGCTGTCAAACTTAAAACGTCAATATCTCGGAAACTATTGACGATAGACCACTACAATCTTAGCATAAGTGATAGAGCTTCTTAAGATCTTCATTTTGGATGACAGCTGTCAAACTTAAAACGTCAATATCTCGGAAACTAGTGACGCTAGGCCACTACTATCTTAGCATAAGTGATAGAGCTTCTCAAGATCTTCATTTTGGATGACAGCTTTCAAACTTAAAACGTCAATATCTCGGAAACTATTGACGATAGACCACTACTATCTTAGCATAAGTGATAGAGCTTCTTAAGATCTTCATTTTGAATGACAGCTGTCAAACTTAAAAAAAATGAAAAAAAAACCAAAATGAAGATCTTAAGAAGCTCTATAGCTTAGCATAAGTAGTAGTGACCTAGCGTCAATAGTTTCCGAGATATTGACGTTTTAAGTTTGACAGCTGTAATTCAAAATGAAGATCTTAAGAAGCTCTATCACTTATGCTAAGATGGTAGTGGCCTAGCGTCACTAGTTTCCGAGATATTGACGTTTTAAGTTTGACAGCTGTCATCCAAAATGAAGATCTTAAGAAGCTCTATCACTTATGCTAAGATTGTAGTGGTCTATCGTCAATAGTTTCCGAGATATTGACGTTTTAAGTTTGACAGCTGTCATCCAAAATGAAGATCTTAAGAAGCTCTATCACTTATGCTAAGATAGTAGTGATCTATCGTCAATAGTTTCCGAGATATTGACGTTTTAAGTTTGACAGCTGTCATCCAAAATGAAGATCTTAAGAAGCTCTATAACTTATGCCAAGATAGTAGTGGTCTAGCGTCAATAGTTTCTGAGATGTTGACGTTTTAAGTTTGACAGCTGTCATCCAAAATGAAGATATCGAATAGCTCTATAACTTAGTGGGCTTAGACCCAGTTAACTATTATCAACTTCGAAAGGGTATAATTGGTCCCTGGTCCCAGTTTGAAGGTGGACGACTTCCCCCCTAGCCCTTCGCAGTATGGTATTTTCGCAGTAAAATCGTTCGCAGTATAGTTTTATGTATGTATGTAACGTAACATCGCAGTAACATTACGTCGATTTAATAAATCGTCGCAGTACAGAGGTATCGATGAAAAGTTCTCGAAGAAACAAAATTCGATTGATCGTTTGTCGCAGAGAAGTAGGTATCCCCTATGAAGTAGGCAGGTATTCATCTTAAAATATAATTACCAAATCCGAAAACTTCGTCGCGGCTGGTGATACAAAGGCTGGCGGTTTCTTGTCCTAGCGGATTAGCCTTGCTATCCATTATCTATAGCGCGACATTTCAAATTTTTAGTTAATTACTTATTGTAAACATAGTAATTGTTATTTATGTTATCTCTGACAAACTGACAAATCAAACATTCAAATTCCTTCAAAAGTTGAAACTCGGCGTCAAAGTCAAATCGAAAAGTTTTTAAGTAACGTTCCGTTGTCTTTGCTCGGTTTTTATGGTCAAGACAAATCTTGCTTTATAGCGTTTTAAATCTTTATTTTTATTTATTTATTATTTTAATGTACCCTATGTCACTCTCACGGTCATGACGAATCTAACGACGTATCGTTTATCTAAATCGGCCCAGCCGTTTAGGCCCTACGACGGCACAAAAATAGGTCACATACATACATACATACACTCACGGCAAAAACATAACACTTCCTTTGGCAGTCGTGTAAAAATAAAGATAATTTATAGTTTTCACATTTTTGGCGCCATTTCAAATTGAATGCTCTTTTATGAACTAGAATAAAATAGGTTCATTAATTTTAATATCTAAGTTTAATCTCGTTGACTAGGATATAGAACGTAAAAAAGATGATAAAATGACAAATTTTTAAACTTGCATAATCTGAATCCAAAACCGAAGCCAAGTTGGCAATGGTAGATAGATTTGGACAAGCTTTGAGGCAATGAAATGGAAAGGCTGGCTGTATAGTGCGAACGTTCTGTGCCATGATGGCCATCGATGAGATAAACCTGTTCGAATATTCTGTGCATTTGTGATTTACTTGCAGCAAAATTGCAAAACTTGAGTTTTATTTAATCGAGCTTGAGTTTTCAACAAAAATCTATAATCGAGTTTGAAATTGTGTCAAAAATATACGAATAAGTTTTTCCATATTATATTTTTCATATTTTATGCATAACTAGCTGTGCCCCGCGGTTTCACCCGCGTAAGTCCCGTTTCCGCTTGAATAACGGGATAAAAAGTATGTGTTAATCCAGGTCCCCAGCTACCTATATTCCAAGTTTCATCGCAATCGGTTTAGTAGTTTTTGCGTGAAAGAGTAACAACCTCACATACATACATACAAACTTTCGCGTTTATAATATTAGTAAGATAAGATAGTAAGATGGTGGGGTAGGTCGGTCAAGTCTGACGGCTAGTCACGTCACACACGTGTAAGATCTCTAGAAAGAAATTCTACGCTACCATGATCGTTTGTCGTTGCTATATCGTCCTTTTGTCTTTTACTTTTAAAAACAACAGATATATATTTTTTTTAATTGATGTATTTTTTATTTATTATTTTTTAGCTGAACGACAACGCGGCGAGTTCGCGACGACTTATAAGACATCATGGTAAGGCCTATTATCAGCCAATTACCTAGTTGTTGGACGTTTCGATAAATTTAATAAATTTGAAGTCATGGTGATTCAACTATCACTACAGGAACTGTAAGGTGACCGAAGAAGCTCCTTCTAGGGAACCTTGCTACATCGTCGACCTCATCGTCGCTTCCCATCAGGTGACGAAAGGTCAATTGCAATTATAAATATACAAACAAGAATTGTGAGTGTATAAAAACGTGTGAAAATATTTTGGCAATTGGGCAAGCTCGTACCTTGTGTGTCACGGTACACGGGCGTCGCGCAGTCCTAAAGTTTTGAAATTTAAAAAATTCGGTGCTATTAGCAATTTTCATAAGTACCACTACTTCCGTTATTTTCATTAGAATTTGTTAAAAAAACTTTTACTTTTTTCAATTTTTGTTACTTGTAAATTTAAACTGCTTGTTCATTTTCCATGATATTTCAGTATATACCTACATAATACTACCGTGAATTCATATCACCAATGTAAGTACAGCCATTTGTACTTCAATCCAAGTACAAAACGAGAACTTTAAACTTCAGTCTCAAGCTAACCGCGGACAGACGGCCTTGACAAAACACAAGGATTTCTTGTAGACTACGAAACCCTTCAGAATAAGCTGCCAAACAAGTCAAACGATCAATCATTGTTTGGCATGTTGTTGGCTCGCAATCCTCTCAAGATGCAACTACATATAGACCCTCTTCATTACTCTACTTGGCAACGGGCCGTGTACTGCATGTAGGTCACAAATCCCCCGGAAAAAATATCAGAAATCCCGCGTAAGCTTTCTTCATCTCGAAGGTCGACATATGGGGTTTCCCACAAGACATCTTATATTTTATCTGACATAAGCCAGATGTTGCTAATGGCAGGTGCCTATATAACATAATAGGTACGTTGTGTACGTATATAAAAACTTTGCTGATAGTATATACACTGTCTGAGACACTTGACGTGTCCCAGATAATGTAGGCGTATTGTAAACATCTAGAATATCGGTCCGTTCTAAAACCCAACGTTAAATTTGGAGTAAAATACAAAGTACTTGTTCTTGTATTTTGTAATTTTAACTCAAATTCTAGTGGTTATTAAATCATACAACATAAACAAATTACCTACTCACTAAGCAAAAGTAAATCCTAGTAAAGCTATTTGTAAAATACTATATTTTGTTTCTCGATTAGTAAAAACCTGAAAATTTACTTTAATTTGAAAGCTAAAAGTATATTTCTCTTACCCTACAATGAGGAAAATGTCCATGTCCGGAAGACAGTGAAGCGTCGGTACGGCATTGCAACAATGCTGGTAATAAATATAGCGAGATGGTGTTTATTAAGGGGCCGTAGTAGGCCAGAACTGGTGTTTCTAGGATGAATGACTACAAAAGTTATTTGAAATAAAAGTTTTTGAAACCATATTTATTAAAGTCGAGGATATTTACTAACACGTGAATAATTCCAAACTTCCCTATAAATTAAACAAATAAGTTATATTACTCAGTCAATATGGCACAAAAACTAATAAAACTTTGTATAAGAAATGAACTTAGCTCAATACAGGCAGTGAATGTTTTGAATTTCAAGAATAACATTTAGTTATCTTGAAACTAGCAATTGTTTGATTTTACGCACAAACATTTTGCAAGGTCGCATCTTACGTCCTACACTTACACATCTGAAATTCGCTGGCTTTATCCCTGTCACGCTATTATGGTTGTATAGGCCCTTAAATGGAAAGTCGCAAAAACAGAAGAAAAAACGATCTATCTCTTATCAAACATCGCAATACCAGCATATAACTTCATCAATCGAGGTTACCGTACAAGAGAGATTCATCCGGCTAGATCCCGCGAACAGGCGAGCCCGACTCCATCCGGATGTAATTTATTACGGTCCCGACCCGCGCCGGAAGCGCGCCGATACGTCCGATACCGAACGGAAATAACTTAGGGATGATACAGCATGGTGCTTTGTGATTAGATTGATTCTTGTTAGATAATGGAATAGGAAGTTCTTTCGCCCGATGAATATTATTAATCTTTTCGTATTTTGTTGACCATTTTAGTCAAAAAAATTATTTAGTTTAGATTTTGTGAACAAATACAAAAATGGTTATCTCGAAACGTCAAAAGCTACAATAGTGTGGTTTCGGAACGTGCCTCCGAAGATATGAAACTATAAGAGACTCAGGGGGTTTCTCTTTTTTTGTAATCATGTGTAGATTGTAATCGTCTTAAACTTACAAGATTAGAATTTCCATACAAAAGTAACGCATTCCCATCTCGACCCGGACACGGCCCGTTCTAATAGAAATCATGTTTTCGCAATCCGTCTGACTGTCTGTGTACTTATCTGTTATTTTCGAAATTTTACTATATTAGTCTGCGTTGTATAATTTAAAAATATTAACATGATAAAACACTTTATTTACCGGGTTTAATTACGCGATTAAAACCCGGTAAATAAAGCGTTTTATTATGCAAAATCGCCAAAACCATAGAAGAAATTATATTAACCTGACTTATTGTGTTGCTTAGCCCAACGGGTTTCATACTCATGAAAGCGATTATAGAATCTGAATTCTGAATTCTCATCTGAATCATGAATCTGAATTCTCATACTAAGGGCTCTGAGCCCTTAATATGAGTTTTGATAGTTTATCGTCTCGATGAAACTGGCATTTTGTTTATTATGGTGGAACAATGGTTCAGTATGGAACCCTCAGGGCGCTAGTTTTTTCTCTACCAAGGATCCTAATTTTGCAATTGAAATCGAACCTTTCGAAGGGATATAGGCAATTTGTTATTTCTTAAGTTCAAATAAATCATTGTTCCGTGCTACTATATCTCTGACTTTAAATAACATCAGGCCTGTCTGTCTATCAATAGAAAATCGCGTCGAGATGACACCACTCGACATCTCTTTCGCAGAAAGACCGGCACAAGACGTTCATTGATTCCTATCATTCATTCCCTCGAGAACGAACGATATTTTATATGACGCCCTGAATGTTATGAGATTGCGTTTTTATGACTGTTTCTTGTTTTTGTAGCGATATAAAAGTGCGTGCTTCATTACAGGTGAGATTGGATTTTTGAACGGTTTTTGACGCCAGGCCCCTGATTTATTCAAACGAATAAAATGGTTGGTTTTATTTAATACATATTTAAAATAAAATAAAATACGTACCTTCATTGATATGTTTTGAATTTAGTTTAATTTTAATTTTAATACTGATGTATTATGTAAATTAATATATAGAGCGATAAGATTTATTTGTGTGTTTGTAATGAATATAGGGTCCGAAACTAGTAGACCGATTTTAATTCTTTTACCAATGGCTCATCGATAATGGAGCGGTTGCGATGAAAACTGGTATAGGTACAGATAGCTAGAAATCTGAATTGAAACAAAGGCTACTTTTGATCGGGACTTATTCGGGTTAAGCCGCGTTTGTTTATTTTTCTTTCAGAACGTGCTCTATAAGGACAGCTAAACTAGACTAGCTGCGCCCCGCTGTTATGCCCGCGTAATTCCTGATTCCGCGGGAATATCGGGATAAAAAGTAGCCTATATTTCAATCCAGATATCCAGCTATCTGACTATCTGTATACCCATAATTATTTTTCCCGGGTATAAAAATAATACCTAATACGCGAATAAGACCCGGGTAAAATAACTATGAGTTCAAATGGTGTGATTTTAAAATGTTTATCTGTACTGTATACCAATTTTAATCGCAATCGGTTCAGCAGTTTTAGTTTTAATTATTGTTGAGCTATTTTAACAAAAGATTGGCGGCGCGGTTTAGGCCGGTCACTCTAATCTCTGCCCTTCATTTCGATACGCACTGTGGTGTTTACGTGGTAGACTAATGTTATAAAAAAACAATATATTTCTTTGTTTGTAAGGAATAGGCTCCAAAACAATCCAAAACTACTAGAAGGATTGCAAAAACTCTTTCACCAACAGAAAGCTAATCATTACGGCTGCTGCATACGACCAGTTTGAACGAGCCAACAAGACATAACACAAAAACAAAACTCATTGGATTCTTTTTCATCTTATTTTTTTAACGGATGTGTAAGGCAAAAAGTTTCAATTAATATAAAGCCCCGACTTTTTTTTTTCATTGGCTCAGTCCGATCATTTTGATACAACATTGATACGTTGAATTAATAAAGAGCTGTAATAATATTTCATACACGTAGCATCATTCTATTGTTTAGTTGTTAATTAAATGTTTATTTTTGTAGACTTCATCATTGTCTCACAGTAGATGTAGGGACAGGGCTTAGTACCTTTGGAGTATAAACTACTATTATCTCTGGTCTGGATGGTTTCTATATGTGTAATATACAAGGTGTAACGAGAGAAGCCGAAAGGGGAGTATTCTAGACGTCTAGGCGAACAACTTTTGAACTACAAATTTTGGAATTTCTACGAAGTTTTAAAAAAAATAAGTTTAAAGTTTACTTCAAGTAGAAGTTCAAGTAGAAAATCACCTGTTAGAGTTAGAGGTCATTGATCTTAAGTTGTCCTTTCACTTAGTTTGGTCTACCACAATCAAAAATTCAATTACCAATATTATCAGTAACAGCATTTTTTCAGTGAAAAATAAGTTCAAATTTAAAAAACAAACGAATTTCCGAAAGTAGTACAACAAAAGTTGTTTGCTTAGACGTCTAGAACAACCCTCTTTTGGCTTCACAGGGTATTGTCGTTCCACATTGTATAGATAGGCATGTGATGTACTAACAAAAATATGTAGTGTACCCGTTGTCTAGTAGTGCCCATAGTATGTTGATTTTTGACGCGGAACCTATTGCGTTACGCGGCGCCGTTCTCGAAGTTGTTCAAAAATATGTTTACCTAGGGCAAACATTGCAGTTAGGAAAAAACAACTTTGAGGGCGAGGTGAACAGGAGAATTCAGTTGGGTTGGGCAGCATTTGGGAAGCTACGTCGAGTTTTTACATCGTCAATCCCACAGTGCCTAAAGACGAAGGTCTTTAATCAGTGCGTCCTACCCGTCATGACATACGGAGCCGAAACGTGGACACTAACGGCACGGTTGGTCCACAAATTCAAAGTCGCTCAGCGAGCTATGGAACGAGCTATGCTCGGCGTTTCTCTGAGGGATCGCATCAGAAATGAGGTGATCCGTCAGAAAACCAAAGTCTTCGACATAGCTCACCGGATTAGCAAGCTGAAGTGGCAATGGGCTGGCCATATTAGCCGTAGAACCGACAACCGTTGGGGTAAACGAGTTCTAGAGTGGAGACCGCGTCTCGGCAAACGTAGTGTAGGACGTCCTCAGGCACGTTGGAGCGACGATTTGCGCAAGACGGCTGGCACAAACTGGATGCGAGAAGCCGAAAATAGATCTAGGTGGCGTGCAATTGGAGAGGCCTATGTCCAGCAGTGGACTGCAACGGGCTGATGATGATGATGATGATGATGATGCCCATAGTATGTACAAGCTTAGTTTCGACTAGATTGAGCTGTATGTATCGTTGTGCAATATAATAAATAACTCATCATCATCATCAGCCTGTTGCAGTCGACTGTTGGGCATAGGCCTCTCCCTCCAATTGCACGCCACCTGGATCTGTTTTCGGCTTGTCGCACCCAGTTTAGTAGTAGTTTTATATATGTCTCTCGTATATATAATAGCTTTACATTTTCAAAACAAATATGCGGGTAAAATAATATTCAATCGAAAAAGTTACTCAATCTTGATTCTTATTACGTCGTTGTAAAGTTAAAACTTGAAGAGTAAGTTATAGCAGACAGTAACACAAATGAGTTGGAGATTTTCATCTGTTCGTTGAGTTTTTATTTTGTTCTTAGATACGGGAACAGTCGGCGAGAGAATCTTCTCTCACCGACTATTTTTATGTCCTCCTAAGTCTCCTTATTACACGATTGTTTTTATTTCCTTTTTACTAAGGAAGTAGGTGTATAATGGATAAATCTTTTATACTAGACTACAAGCGCCACGTGATTTTAATCGCATAATTCCATATGATTAAAAAAAACCTTCACATCACAAAAAAAATACCTTTCCGATTTCATGTTTCAAACACAAGTTGTTTTGGCTGTACGTTGTTTATAGTTTAGTCAGTGATTCAGGCTTTTGAGTTTTATATGTATAGGAAGATGATATTGGTTTTATTTAGAATAATGTTGTATAAAATTCTAAAGGATTCGATATTTTTTTAAGTGTAGGGAACACTAAATATAAAATCAAGGAATTTATCAGACTTTTTTTATGCTTATTATAACATCCCATTCCCGCGTGAATATCGGGATAAAATGTAGCCTATGTATTATTCCCGGTATTCAACTAATTTCATTCCAAGTTTCATCGCAATCGGTTCAGTAGTTTTTGCGTGATTGAGTAACAAACATCCAAACATCTAAACATCCAAACACACTTTCACATTTATACCATAGTAGGATAGTAGGATGTACCTAAAAAATTAAACAAATTTGTTTATAATTTCTTCTATGGTTTTCGCGATTTTGCATAATAAAACACTTTATTTATCCGGTTTTATCGCGTTTTTATTCATTATTTGACCCGAGCTTTCGCCAACTTTACAGTTGGCTTTTTCAAGGTTGACTGAGATGTAATTTGTCTATTTTTAACATTCTAAAAAGTTACAGTAAACTACCGCCTCATAATTATTTGCAATAAAAACGTTCGAGTAAACGCAGACTATAGAGTTATTGTAATAGTTTTCAATTTAAATTATAATTATTTTTATCCCTAACTAGCTCAAAAAACTACCATGGCTTCGGAACGCGCCCTCACATGAGAAGAAGCCACGAAGAAACTCATGGGGGTTCTCTTTTGCTCAGAAATTTAAAAAACAATTTTTACATCAAACTAAGAATTAACAAATCTAAATAACAAAAAATACTAAGTCCTACAAAAATGGCTAACGGTATCTTGTGGTCTTGCAACTGTTGTTGGCTGGGCCTGGGACTTGATCAAATGAAGTACAGGGTCCCAGACAGGTGGCACTTTCCAGCCATCTTCCCTATTGAAATTATTAGGGTGTTTCTGAATTTCAATAGCTTCCCGAAGCATCCTGGGTACATACCGCTTCTCTGTAGCCAGTACCTGTGCTTTATCGAAGCGAAGGAAATGGTTAGACTTGTCCAGCGTGTGTTCACAAACTGCAGACTTCTGATACCGCCTGTGCTTCACATCAGCCATGTGCTCTCTTAGACGAGTGGCAACACTTCGTTGGGTTTGCCCTATGTAACAGGCGCCACACTCACAATCGATCTTGTAAATGCCTGCTTCCTCCAGGGGTATCTTACACTTGACTGGTCTTAACAATTGTTGGATCTTTCTGTGTGGCTTATAGTAAGTTTTAATCGAAGCTCGTTTCAAGATTCCTCCAATTTTGTCTGTGACTCCCTTGATGTATGGAAGGATAGCCGGGACTCGATCAACTGTAGGTGGTTTGGGGCGGCTCCTGTGAACGTGGCGCGGCACTTGGAGGTTGTTGCGACGTAGGACTTGTTTGACGTGCCTGACCTCCTCCGCCAGGTGGGCCCCGTCACAGATGCCATATGCTCTCTGCAACAAAGTTTTACCAACAGTAGCTAACTGTGAAGGATGGTGGTGCGACCGACCGTTGAGATACCTATCCGTATGCGTGGATTTCCTAAATACAGTGTGTCCCAGTGACCCGTCAGCACTTCGAAGGACTAGGGTGTCTAAGAAAGCTAATGTTTTCTCATTTTCTAATTCCATCGTGAATTTAATTTGGGGATTAATCGAGTTAAGATGGTCTAAAAATAAGTGAACCCGATTTTTTGGCAGTATAGCAAATGTGTCATCTACGTACCGTTTGTAGATCTTCGGTGCTACCGGTGCACCCTGCAGGGCACTCTCCTCGAAGTCCTCCATAAATATATCGGCTACCACAGGAGAGACAGGTGACCCCATAGCAACACCGTCGATCTGCATGTAGAACTGGTTGTCCCACAGTAAGTAACCATTGGTGAGGCAAAGTTCTAGTAAATCCGCATACTCCGAAGGAATATTATTCTCGATTAACTTCTTTTTGACAATATCTATGCACCCTCTTATAGGTAAGCTAGTGAAGAGGCTCTGCACATCGAAACTAACCATTATCTCATCATCATCCACCTTAAGGTCTTTCAGGTGACTGATGAAATGGTATGAATCCCTTACAAATGAACCCGTCGTGCCGCGGAGTGGTGATAAAACCTTCGTAAGATGTTTGGCCAGTAAGTATGTTGGTGAATCTATCTGGCTTACAATAGGTCGTAATGGAACATTTGGTTTGTGTATTTTAGGCAACCCATAGATCTTAGGGGCTTTTGGGCACATAGGTGTTAGTGCCGACACGTCTAAACCTAGTTTTTCCGAGTGTTGTTTAAGTAAATCTTTTGTCTTTTTCGTAATTTTTGAGGTTGGATTTTTGCTAACTTTTTCGTATGTTGTATGATCCGACAAAAGCCCACTCATTTTGTTGTTGTAATCCGACGTATCCATCACAACCGTTGAATTTCCCTTATCCGCCCGCAGGATGGTGAGATCCTGGTCCCTACGTATGGTATTTAACGCTATTTGTTGTTGTTTGGTTAGATTCGATTATAATTATAATAAAATAATTATAATTTAAATTGAAAACTATTACAATAACTCTATAGTCTGCGTTTACTGGAACGTTTTTATTGCAAATAATTATGAGGCGGTAGTTTACTGTAACTTTTTAGAATGTTAAAAATAGACAAATTACATCTCAGTCAACCTTGAAAAAGCCAACTGTAAAGTTGGCGAAAGCTCGGGTCAAATAATGAATAAAAACGCGATAAAACCGGATAAATAAAATTTGTTTATTTTCTAATTTTTTTACACATTACACGATAATATTAAATCATGGTAGAAGATTTAGTAGAAAATTGCACAAAGCTTAACAAACATATCGCCGGTGGTATCAGTACCCTTAGTGTGAGTTTATTCGTAAAAAAAACGCGAACGTGATGGTTAAGTTAACGCGTATTTTGTATGTAAACTGGTAACTTCGATATCGTCCGCTAGGGGCGCTTTTTGAGTTTCCATACAAAATACGCGATAACTTAACCATCACGTTCGCGTTTTTTTTACGAAAAAACTCGCACTACCCATACTGAACCCCTCCTACGTACCTACCTCCTTAGTTTGACCTAGAAATCCTATTTATATAGGTCGTAATAGAAAAGTATGTCATTTATCATTGAGTGTAAATCCTCAATTTGTCCAAGTTATTGGCTAAGCTCCGCGCATCCATCACAGAGATAGCTGTAATCTTGTAATAGGTATTTGATGTCCTCCATCTTGTTTTATCGTTTCGAATGACGCGACGATGGTTCGTACTTGATTCCGTTGAAAAATTTAATGTAAGAAAATCTGTCATATTTTATTTGTTTTATGTTTGAACTAATAGCGCCCTGTGGTTTTAAACTACTCGCGTTAGTTCCGATTCTGTCTTACAGAATCGGGTTAAAAGTCAATGTATGTATACATAGTAGGTTAGAGTACTCCAGCTGTCTACCGAGTTTCAAAGCAATCGGATTAGTCGTTTTTACGTGAAGGCTTGTAAAACTGTTGAATCTAAATAGGCTCATTGTTCAACATACGTATTTCTTATCTATTAATTGATTACTAACACCCTTGTTTATAAAATATTATTTGCACATGACTAAGTTATGTGACGTTTGTCTCTGTCTAACAACTTTGAAACATCATGTGACATTAAAAAACAAGAGATACAAACTTATGCAGCGCATTAATTAGCGTTTATAAATAAGTCCGATACGCACTATGCATAACATTACTGCTTTGACGTAATCTTTGAGGTAACTACGTTACGTCAAAGAAGTACAAAGTTATGAACTGCAAAGCGGCTAATAAACTCAATTAACAATTCGATATAATACGGCTGCAGCTCAAGTTATTATCCACCATAACATTATATGGTGGATATCAACCTCTGAATCATTTCACTCCGTGATATTACCCAGGTGAAATAAGTGGAATTAACCAATCAGAAAACTGCCAACCAAACCTAACCTAACTTCGAACGCTATACCTACAAACTCAAGTTACTTACATAAATAATATGTCGAGTATCTTATGTAAACTAAGTACGTAGTAACTATTAATTATTCTGTAGTCTAAGTAAGCCACAGGGGGGCCAACTTAGTAACATGAATTTAATTTCCGCATTTGTGGTACCTATACATTGCTGCCAACTTTAGAACATTTGTAATTTTACAACAATTTAATTACCGGGTTTAATCGCGTTTTATTCCTGATTTTAAACGACCGAGCTTTCGCCAACTTTACAGTGGGGTTTTTTAAGGTTGACTAAAAAGTTAACCTTGAAAAATAGAACTATAACGTTGTAAAATCCAACTGTAAGGTTGACTGACCTTGAAAAACTCAACCTTGAAAAATCCAACTGCAAAGTTGGCGAAAGCTCGGTCGTTTAAAATCATGAATAAAACGCGATTCAACCCGGTAAATAAAGTGTTTTATTATGCAAAATCGCGAAAACCATAGAAGAAATTAGTAATTTTCTTTCACTTTAGTAGTCTTGGGCATACTAGTTCACAACTGAGATCGCCCACTTTAGGTCGTCGCTCTTTAATGAACTAGTTCGTTCTTCTTGTTCGTCAACTCCTAATCGACTGTCGAAGGAGGGTTATTTTCACTGGATTTTCTTGTGTCTTTTTCTTTTGTGTTGGTCTAGTGGTAGATACCCCAACTTTCATTCCGAAGGTCGTTGTTTCGAATTCCGTCAGCGCACCAATGATTTTTTGTTTAAGAAAAAAATATGTGCGCTATTAACATCGCTCATAACTGTGACGACTTTTTCTTATCAAAAAAAAGTGGGCTCTATTAACATCGCTCTTAAGTGCGATGAAGGAAACCATCGTGAGGAAACCTTCGGCTTAAAATCACGCACAAAGGCCCAATAGTAGGGCTAATTACGGCAACATACTGTTTAAACTTTATCTTTTATCTATAAATTGAAAGTATGTATATACCAAGTTTCGTGAAAAATCGGTTAAAATATACTACTTTTGTGTGAAGAAAATACACTTTCACCTTTATAAAACAGTAAAAAACCAAAGAAAAAGAATCATCGGAGAATTTACCCAATTTTTGTGGTCAATTCGTACGTGCTTTGTGTACTACGTGCGAAATTATATATTTTTGTTCTTACAAAATGTTTCAAACAAAAAACAAATAGCATCTTTTATATCATTCGTAGGTACGGAGCTACGAGGTTTCGAAGTAAATGCTACGGTTCCCCTATTGACTTAAAAGTTCGTTATTTTATAACTTACAAATTATTTTCAAATACCCAGTATACTTATTACAAAGTTTATGTTGACCATGAAATTGTTTGTTACGGGAATTTGTTTGTAATTACCTATCTATATGTACATTGTACATTTAATGCCTCCTCTGTGTCGTAGCGGGCGAAGCTCGGATTGCAACGCAGAAGGTTGCGGGTTAGATTCCCGCCGGAAACAAATATTTCTGCTGACCATAAATGTTTGTTTCATGTTGCATGTAATATGTATGCATTAACAACAAAAAAAAACTGTATAATATGTAGTATAATAATATTTTATGTAGGTAACTATAATATGTAGGTTTCTTGACACTTTAAATAACATTCTATGGACTCTTTATTTACTTTATTATATATCAACGCAGAGCCCAACCTGCTGGACATAGAGACTTGATATTTGGAGATTGAGTTCTTTGTCATGTGTAGGTATCCACTAAGAAAGCGCGAGTAAAACCGCGGGACTCTGCTAGCTTGACTATATTTAGCTAAATCCTACGATTTATTGTTTCTACCCAGGGCATCAACTAACTATAGGCAGAATGAGTTTCTTTATCGGGCGAGCACTGAGTATAACAGGCTTAGTAGGGAGTTGGATATTGACTTGTTTAACACTGGCTATAAAAGTATTAGGCGTATGCTTAGCCAGCTATTCTTCAATTCAATTCAGGTACCTACCTGATTTGAGGGCGCACGGTTGCTTACGTTTGCCTAGTTAGTATCTACTTGACTGGGTGGATGTGGGTAGTCTGCGTTAATATTGCCTGTTGGTACGTTTGTTTTTATTCTTGTTTTATACTTGATATCTTCATATATTTCTCTTTTTTTTTATTTAGGCTGTCTTTTTGTTATTACGTTGTTTCTATCTGTGAATGTTCGTAATTGGCTTTGTGTTATCTATATATATATTTACTTTGTATTATAGCTGTGAATGTTCTTAAAATAAATAAATAAATAAATACATTTCAGTCTTACGCAGAATCGTTATGCGAGCCGCCATACGCTTCGTATTATCTATGGTAATTCAAAATTAGCATTTAATTATGTCTCTGGCACAAGATAATGTTCACAATTATGTAATTAGCTTCCTGAAATACACATCGTACGTCTCATCTTACTAATCCTACTAATTTTAAATAGGAGAAAGTTTATGTGTCTATATGTTGCTCCTTCACGCGAAAAACGCTGAATCGATTGTGATGAAATTCGGTATGTGAATAACTGGAGCCCTGCGGTCCGACTTTGGTAAATAATTACAAACTAGGTCGATGACAGTGCAGTGATATCTCAGTTTCAACTAAAACGCAAAGAAATATATCCAAAATAGTAAACGTTAACTTAATCTACGGCAGAATTTAGATTTTTTTTAAGCAGCACGAGCAACCTTCTGCGTCGCGGTCGACTATCCGTTCAACGCGCCACTGGGACCAATTAATCACTCAGTCGTCTATTAATTGATTTTACGCCGTAAAATTTTGTGTTTTCAAATTCTATGAATGTCTTTTATACATCTGAAATTCAGATTCAAGCGCTGTCCCTTGAGCTTTAGAAATGCCGACCTAATTAAATTATCCAAATACAAAGTACCTACCTACCTTGTACAGAACTTTTGCTTTGTCCCGTGGTTTCACCCGCGTTAGTCCTGATTCCGCCGGATTTACTAAACACCCTTTTCTTACTAGACACCAACACATCCCAAAGAAGGCGAAAGGTCGAAAGGTCTAAAGTTAAAGATAAAGTTTTAACTTGTGTGTTTCCGCAATTAGTTGAGCCTTTGTGCGTGATTTTAATTGTAAGCCGTGGGTTTTCTCACGATGTTTTCCTTCATCGTAAGAGCGAAGTTAATAGCTCACATAATTTATCTTACAGAAAAGACATTGGTGCGCGGCCGGGATTTGAAACCACGACCTTCGGAATGAAAGTCGGGGTATCCACCACTAGACCAACAGCGCTCTTTAGGTCGAAAGGTCTAAGGAAAGGGTTGTTGGACGAAGTTACTGGCGAAATATCGTGCTCCTTGGAAATAGAAATAAACATGGTAAATACCTCGTTATCTTATAATATTTATAGTGAAAATAACCATGTAAGTTTAAAATCGTACATCACAAAGAACTAGTCTCCAAATTTCATGTCTCTTCGACCAGCGGTTTGAGCTTTGCGCTGATATAAGTTCAGTTCAGTCAAGACTTTGAATCACACGTAAGTCTAGATCCAGTGGAATATCAAATCAAAAGAAACCTATATTTTTGATCGATAATGTAGCTTTCTTTATGTGAAAGATTTTTTGAAATCGGTTCAGTAGTTTCGGAACCTATTCGCTACAAACATACAAACATCTTTTCCTCTTTCTAATATTGCTGTTGATAGATTTAATATCTTATTTCGAGTTTTTATAAGCTCGTAAACCTCTGAGATTAACGACATCAAATATATTCACGTTGAAATGGAAACGATGCGTCGTCTTTTAAAATAAAGTCGTTTTAACACCCCACAGACCACAGATTTTAAAACGAGTGAACTCTCGGCCGATAGTCTGCCGATTGTTTATTCAGTTTTAATGAACATATGTATGAAAGTACGAACACTACAGGTATTAAGGACGCGACTCATGTGAAATCCCTTCCGATTGAATAGTTTTCTTCATAACCGGTACCAAATAGATCTTTAAACAATGTTTAATGTTATTGTATATGATACAAGAAGTGTCCCCTTCATTTCAAAAACAATAAAAAATAACTTTAAATACCACAATTATACGGGCAAAGTTACCCCTGTTTTACAAAATAAATCAATTTTTCTTCTAAATCCTTAACTGCTATATTTTCTTATAGGCATCATAATATTAGAAAATACAATACCTAGAACCCCTTCATCGCATTTTATAAAAATAGTATTTTAATCTTCGTTAATTATTGATTTTACGAGAAATTGTAGATTTTTTCACGCAATTCCATTTCGCTCATTTATATGCAATCGGACAAGGACCGATGATTATCATCTATCGCCGCCTTAAGTAGCGACCGACTGGTAATATGAACAAATCTTGATTGAAATCAATGAAATTGTTATTATCACGTAATTTTTGAAATAGAAATAGAAACTCATTTATTCATAACAAATATTTACAGATTATACAATCACAACTAAAACTTAGGAATAATTTCGATAAAACCATATTTATTTGTTGTGAAATGAACCCCAACTCAGCATAATGCTGGTTTTTCGACCACCTCTAGTTTTACGTTATATATAATTTTGACAGTTACAGTCTCTGAAGTTTCAATTGTTATGTTAGTTTGCTCGATTTCTTAAGACACCGTATTCCCATAATGAAGTTAACGAAAATTTCATTTCAACGTCATTACAATGATGCTGAAATTATTTTTTTAAATACGGGCACTGATGATCATCAATGGATTCATCAGATTATCGGATCATCATTAGATCTTCACCAACTTTTTATGGGACCAACTAAAAGCCAGTAATCTTAATCTTAATCTTCTTGTTATAAAAATGAATGCCTATTATGCGTTGTCACAGCATCACGCCTGAACGGCTGGACCGATTTCGATAATTCTTTTTGTGTTGTGTTTGTTATGATCAGGAGAAGGACCTTATGCCAGAAATTTTTGAATTTTGGATAAAGACTTACGCGAGTGAAACCGCGGGGCGCAGCTAGGCTTATATATAAAATCGCTATTTCCACTGGTCACAGCATCACGCGTGAACGGCAGGACCGATTTCGATACTTCTTTTGTTGTTGTGTTTGCTATGATCAGGAGAAGGATCTTATGCAAGAAATTATTAAATTTTGGATAAAGACTTACGCGGGCAAAAAGCGGGGCGCAGCTAGTATTCAAATAAAAAGAACCAGTTATAAAATACTCTATCACAATTTTCAAACAAACCTTCTCAATATTAAATAAGAAACCGATGCATGTGTCGGGATCATGTGACACACCCCGAGGGAAAGATATTCAAATTGATCTCAGAACCAAGATCTTTTGAAATGTGAAATGTGTTGTACTTGACAGTACGAACACAGAAGTATAATAATATATTCCTCAGGGAAGTAAGTACTTGACCTGTTATAGCAAAATGTTAGTCTTTTGAAATTAGTTTCGCTTAGTTTAAAACGAAACAATTATCTTTGTAAATGTTGTTTCCTGCACATTTAATAAAGTGAAAAATTAAAAAACTTATTTTTAAAATACGTATATGTTTTCATGAATGAAAATTAAGCGTTTTAGACTTTTTGAGTATGGTGCTCCTAGAGGTACTTCAGTTTTTGGTATACAAGGTGTCACGGGTAAGCCCTTTTAAGTTAAAAGGGGGTTGTTCTAGACGTCTAGGCGAACAACTTTTGTTCTACAACTTTTGGAAGTTCGAAGTAGTTTTCGAAAATTTTAAGTTTAAAGTTTACTTGACCCCCTTTCGGCTTAAAAGGGCATGCCCGGTTACATCTTGTATTGTATATTGTTGTTTTGGCTAAAGAATAATACATCTTTTGTGGACATTTCAAATGTCTTGATATTAAGGTCTGATGTGATGATAGAAATAGAGACAATGGAGTCTTCTGTTTTTCCGAGTTGGATTGAAATTAAACGAAACCTCAGGGGTCTGCCCTGATGAAGAGGTCTAGGAAGACCTCGATACGTACGGCGTTGACAAAACGCTTAATATAATTAATTAAAGAAACGCGCATATAACAGTAAAGTTAATTATGATTTCAATGAAGTTTTAGTAAAAGGATCCCGTTTCTACTCTTTGAGAACGGAACCCTAAAAAGTAAGAAACTTTCGTGAGAGGTTCAAATCTGACGATAAATAAACTATGTTTTACCTTTTGCCCATAAACTTAGTTTTGTAAAGGTTTAGTTACTCACTGCGGCTCATGCTCAGTCAGAAGTTCCTCGAAGTGCAAGCGAAGCGTGTGCGAAGCGGGCGCTCGCACTTCGCTCACGCATTCCACGTCGTCAGGATACGGGCGAGGGAAGCCGGGGCTCGACACTGTGGCATGTGGGTGCGAGTGAGACAGCACTATCGTCTCGTTGCACTGGGTCTTTGAAGGTGGGTATGGATCTGAAAGAGATAGACGCTGTTAGACAAATCTAAATGTTTAGTTGTTATTGTTTTAAAATAAATATTCGATGTAAATGTAAAATCTAATGTTATTAGAGTAACTACCTACTGATATTGATCATTCAATTACTGTGTTAAATTATTATGTTATCTAGTATTTATGCACGAAATCAAGCATCCGAACGGCTTTATTTATTTACCTGTATAAATCTTTTTTGTTCCTGACACTTCACAATACAGGCAATATTCTAGTGTGAGGGTCACAGACAAATGTGTAATAGTTTTAATTGGTAAATAAATATTTTTCATTTTTCAAATGGAAATGGGGAAAATTTTAAACGCGTACTAGGTTGACATGTAGACATCATGTAGTTTAGCTAATACGATTTCAATACACGTTTATTTATAACTCTAAAATGTTAAGTGAGATGTTTAACAACAGTATCTACGCTATCCTGCTTATTGTAAACGTGAAAGTTTGTGATAGTGTATATTGCTCCTATATGCAAAAACCGCTAAACCGATTGCGATGAAACTCTAATATGTAAATAGCTAAAATCTGGAATACCACATAGGCTTGTTTATCCTGATATTCTCGCGAGACCGGGACTTACGCAGATGAAACCGCCAGTTAAAAATAAAGAGCTTTTGAAATATTTCTCATTTTGACATTAGACTTTAGGCTTTCTCATTATAATAAAATATTATTTTCTAAAACCCCACAAAGTCTAATTAAGCGCGTCGCGTCGTTAACTTTATATATTTATTAAATTTATATTAATTAATTTAATTTACGAGCTTAGATACTATTCATTAGACAAATTTATGCCGTACTCACTTACTTTTACTTACTTAGCTCTCTAAGCGAAGATTTATTGCCATTTTTATACAAATTATAGAACGAATTTCTAGCCAAAATGTAGAGAGATTTATTTGAATCTGTTCCAAGGCTTTTTAAGGTTCCGTTAATTGAAAAGCAGGAAAAAATATCAAATTGCGTAGAAGCATTATCTTGAAACTTGGAGTGTTCAAGTCTAGAGTGAATTTGTATCTTCTAGACAAGCAAGCTACACAGTCGACCTCATTGTCGCGCGTCATCAGCTGTGGTATCATTTAATTAGCATCCACCGCTAGTAGTTGCTAAGTTGCATTACATTGCTGTTTTAACGGAACGTGGTTATTACCGGTGATTACTTCAAAACAGCAATTTAGAATACGAAATATGTTTTTTGACAGTAAATAGCGGTGATGCTAATTAGATGATACCACAGCAGGTGAGATGAGGTTGAATGCAAATTATCTCATATAATTAAAAAAACCGACTGCGGTTGTAACTGAATAGTAAAAAAAAAACAAAAAAAACGAGATGAACAACCATTCGCCTTGGGGTGAATCAGTCATAGTCAAGCTGGTCTAATTTGGTTATTCCTTTTAGCTCGTAGCTTAGGACTTACTTAAAGGTAGAGAGACCTTTAAAATCGTTCGACGCATCTAGAAGCCAAAGAAATGGTGGATGGAGTCGGGTGACAACTTGAATTATGTACAACGTTACGTACATTTGACTATAGCATGTATTCGGAGGTGTAACAGCCGCTCTGCTCTGGCTTGCCCTCTTGTTGTTATTTTTAGGGTTATTTTATTAACTTTTAGTTTTATTAACTTGTTATTTTTAGGGTTTCGTGGTCGACAAGAAACTCTAATATTTTAGCTTTTGTTATAAGTATATTTTGTATTTCTCTTATAAGTGAATTTGTAAATTCTTTTAGAGAAATAAACGCCATAAACCATATTTTTTACCCGGGTCTTATACGTGTATTTTTAAATTCAGTCTCCTCGCGACCAAGATCCAATAAAATAAAATAACAATATGCGAAAAAGACCCGGGAAAAATATTACTATGAATGCAAGTCGTGTGAGCTTAAAAAGTTTATTTGTTTTTTTTTTGTTTATTCGGTTAACCTTTTTTAAAAAGAGAAAAAAAATGGCTCACAGTAGAGGTTGTTTATAACAAAGATTAAAAGATATAGAACTTTTATTTCGATAGTGCCACAACACAAAATCAGCCCCCAGATTATCTATCAAGTGAATGTCTGACAACAGTGGAAATAACAGGCACTATGCAGTACATTGCTGCTTTGAGGTAATTACCGGTAATAACCACGATACGTCAAAGCAGCAATGTACTGCATAGTGCCGTCATTTTCCACAGTTGTCACACGTTCACTGGATAGATAACCTGGGGGCAGGACTTACGCAGCTAAAACCGTAGGTCTTTCCTAGTATTCTATAAAATGGTGTCAATTATTCTTTGAGCAGGTTGTTTGTTGTTTTTTATCGGTTGTGAATCACGGTAGAGCTAAAAAGTGTTTAGCGATCGACATTAAACATGCTGTTCCTTTCTAATAGTGTTATTTGTATTCTAGTTCTAGTAATGTAACTTCTTTTTATTGTTGTGAACCGATTATGGCCAATTGAAAAGTAGCTAGTGTCAAATTATTAGTTTTTGCAAGTTATTTGCAATTTGCATCAAAACAGTCAAGTCGTCGTAGTAAAAGTCAAGTCAAGGAAGTCATTGTAAATGGTGGCTCTTTACAATGACGTTTAACGCAAGCTTGGGAGACAACGCTAAAGTCCATGTTTTGCACCGATTTTCATTTTCATTACACTTGTACACCTTCACGAAACTAAGTTGATTATTATGCCCCCGAAATTAAACTAATTTCAAGCATTTGAACTAGGTTTCACAAAAATGAAAATTTAGCAACACATCCCCTCAACGCGTTCCCGCCGAAACTCCTAAGTAGGTTAACAATACAAAACGCAATTAGGTAGGTACCTACTAACTAACGAGACATAAAAATGTTACATCGCAGTACCTTTATAGAAATAATTGAATTAAAATTCACCGTGTTATTCCTTAGAGAAATTAGCGCGACATTTATGTTTCCCTAAGGATATGGTATTTACAGCCACTTAGCTAATTGCTAGTGGAATTAATATGAAAAGTTTTTGTCTATTAGAGACTTTTTGTTTAATTTTTTTTTTTACCGGAAGCGAGGTATGTGAAATGACGGTTTTTTATAGGGTGTTTACATGCGAAAAGAAGCTACAAATCACCTATTTAAATATAAATTTAACGATTGCCATTATATTTATTTTTAGGGACTGGATTCAACTTCTATTAGACAAGAAATAATGGAGATGAGGGAGGAAGTCCTTTGCCCTGCAGTGGGACAGAAATATATCCAAAAATTTATAATTTTTAGGTTGGTTTGGTAACTTTTAGGTTTGAAAAGGCCTTAGTGGAAATATCAATATAAAAAAATGATTTAAAACCAATTTAAATACATTTTATACAATAAATAAAATTTCTTTCCAAGTATAATTATTTCCAGTCTGTTTAACTATTAATAAAAAATATATATTTGAAAGGGCCCTAGTGAAAACCATACATTTAGTTATGTCAAACGTTTTATGCGATTGATACAAATCACAAAGTTGGACAAATTTTCTACTAAAAACTTATTTATTTCCAAGTATAATTATTTCCATTAACTATAATACAGAAAATACAAATAAATGTATTTATCTATAAAGTAAATGACAAGTAACTAACAAAAAACAACAATCTGCGTCAGCCAGACTTTTATTTCATAAATTTTGCATTTTATCTTTTTTCGTCTCTTCTATACAGCTCCAATTATATGTATTTCACTTTGAGATTGTCTTTATTATGGCTATTTAGGGTTGACTACACTTTAAACGGTTCTGTCGTCTGCATAACTCGAGCACAATCAGCTACACAATCATGCGAGACGTCGTCCGGTACAAAGACCCAGCTACATTTAGCCACAAAAGACTGCGTTTTAGGTACTGTTTGTTCCAAAAGTCGATGAACACATTCATATTTTCAAAATCGCTTCGCACCAAAATGAAGAATGCTAATAGGTTCATATGCCAAATCGGTTGCAAGTTTGTTACAGTATAGCTTGTATGTATACAAATACATTAGTTTTTGTTGTTGTAAAAAATACCTATTAGTTTTAATTTAACAGGCATTTAAACTGTCACGTGACGTGCTCCGCTAATAAAATGAAAACGACCCCATGCTGACAGCGCGAGCGGACTGAGCGAGTGCTGTGTGATGACTGATGACGTCACACCCGAGGACGAGTCCGCATCGGGCGTTTACCTCTATAAATCGGAAACAAATTATCGTATCGAAGTAATTCTTTCACTTGTATTTTTCATTTTTGACAGAGAATATGGAGAGCTAATATTCAAAATTAATAACAAACAGAACTGACTTTCTAAAAGTAATGAAGAAGAAAGAGTATTACAGAAATGTATGTAAGTATATATTTTATGGGCAGCTTCTTTTTTTTTTCGTATAGTGGTATGGCTCACCTAGAGTTAGAGTTTTCAGGTCGCATGAAGACCTCTAACTTGACCTAACGACTGCTATCAGAGATAACATCTTGGAACAACTGCTTAAAGTGCCGCGCGTAAGCACGGAGGAGCTGTGATTCCGGTAGGATTTAAACCCGCAACCTTTTGAGTCACATCCAGTAGTTCAACCACAATATGTAAAATTCAAGGACGTTGCAAGTTCAACCCATATTAACAACATATTGTATGGAAAAAGTACGAAACATTTTAAACTTGGAACGTTATTCAAAAACCTTTTAGAAATACCGTCTGAAAAACTTTCGTAAAGAGAAAAAAACTTGAAAATATTTAAACAATGTTGACCGGACTTTACACTTTATTTTAATTTTGTGAGCCATGTACAAGCTAAATGCTAATACAAAGTTAGTTATTTTGTGTAGCGAATAACAAATTCAACAATGTTTGTACTCACGAAGTTGAACTTCGTAAGTAAAAAAATGGTCATCCATTTTTAAAAAGAAAAAATCTTCAAAAATTCAGCCGCGGCGAGCTTCGAACTTATGATTTTTAGCTTATGAAAGCTACCAATTTCATTTTTATTCGACTACAGCGAACTCAAAAGAAAGGGTAATGTTTTGGCAGTCTGTGTATGCCTTACTTATGTATTTAAGTGTTGGTACGTAATTAGGAATACAAAAACGGTACTTAAAATTTTTACTTAAACAATTAAGCACCTCTCAAACTGAAAAAATCTCATACTAATTTTAAATTTAGTAGCTGTTTTTACCCACGATGGAGCGGTACAGGGTATATGCGTTTATTATTAAAGAAATGCTTTCCAAAAATAGCAACTGCTTAATTATTTAGTACCTACTCCTCAAATTTTAAGTGACTCTTCTGTTTTCGGCTATTATATCCTATAGCCCTGTTTAGAGTTGAAAGTATAATCTCTTTGTAAAATACCATCTGAAAAAGTTTCGTTAAGAGACCTTTTCGCTACTTAAGTATGGCGTCGAAATACTCCCATAACTTTTGGAAATGATAGACTTGACTCGCCGAGTTTCTTCTACCTTGTAATTTGGGGTTTTTCCGCTTATTACGCTCTGTTTTACATAGATAAGGACAATAATTTGGAAGAAAATGTAGACGCAGATATCAGATTACACGCTTTCTATATTATATACATTTTTTGGTTTACCTACTAAATAATAATATGTTCAGGGGAAGGTAAATAGGCAAAAGTGTCATACGGAGCTTTTTCAATTTCCCCCGACGACGGATTGGCCACGGAAAGAGGGAAAATGGGAACCGTAGAGACTTTCCTTCCGGATATGAAATCGTGGGAAAATGGGAAGTTCCCAAAAGTTTGATATGTTCTCAGTTTAATTTTTTTTCTTTAAAAAATGTTGAACAGGTTACGATAAAAAACTGATGATTAACATTAAATTTACTTTTAATTCATCCGTTTTCGATTAAATTCTAACGATGACACAATCTTATATAAAAAAATGAATCCCTATTTCCCTTGGTCACGGTATTACGCGTAAACGGCTAGACCCATTTCGATAATTCTTTTTGCGTTGTGTTTGTAACAATCAGAAGAAGGATCTTATGCCACAAATTTTTAAATTTTGTATAAATACTTACGCGGGTGAAACCGCAGGGCGCAGAGCTATTTTATTATAAAATAGGTGACATGTATGTATTCGGTTAGAATTAGATGTCGGAAGTGAATAATCTCGATCTCCCTCAGCGCGATTCAATAAGAAAGTGACGGGCGTGTCAAATCGATCTTCGATTTCGGACCTGAAGCTTTCTGAATAACCCTACTGATATTAAAATAAAAATTGTGTAAATTTCCTTTAATGTAGCCTTACCTACATAAACAAAGAGCAATAATCGGCCCATTAAACCTTGCATAAACCATAAGTAAAATGTACACAGTCGAGGCAGTCATTATTGCAATTACTGTGTCCTTCGAGTTATAATGTTATAGTAATTGTTGCTTTTAGAGGTTATTGGAAGTATTTAAATTATTGATAATGTTTGTATACGATTAAGCTACTGTTTTAAAAGCGGGGGTATTTCTTTGTTGTCTTTTAAGCTACGGCCGCATGGGCTGGCTTAATGCCTAAAGCCTAGCGAGGCACCTAACTAAAACGAACGGTCTAGAAAGTTCGCGACAGGCCGCACTAAGTGCTTGGGACCTGTGTATCTAGTCAGAATGCAAGTCACTAGGCGCTAGGCGCTAAGCAAGCCGCCTCTGTGCGGACGCAGCCTCAAGGCTAGCTAGAGGGCCATCTTCTTCTCCTTTTCGTAAAGTGGTATTTTCAGATCGCCTCTAACTTGACCTAGTCAGCCGCTATAGTATATCCGTGTGTAGCAATTAACTACACACGTGAACTTTCACGGAACTAAATTGATAAATTTGACTAATGACGAGAATTCGCCTCAAATCTCCCCATGCAGATGGTACTATTAAATAAAATTGAATTGTTACAGAATCCTCGCTTATCCTCGTTTGGCTTGATTTGACTAAACGAGGATAAGCAACGAATGACAAGTCTCCGCATAAATGGTTTTTTTTTAATCTCTCGGTGAACAGATGATTTAAACAACCCCGTCCCGTCAATACCACACTCACACGAGTGCAACACTGCATATAGATGCATACCGCAATATCGCAATACCGCACCTGTGAGAAGTTGACTTTAGGTGTGCGTAGAATTACTATTAGTTACTTATTTCAGTTTGGTCGAATCTAGCCTAAATAAATGAGCTAAAACAAAATCATAAATCATTCTCTGAACCTCATAATTTTGATGAATGTTCAAATAATTATATTTGTCCGAAATTGTCACGAAAATGTTTTGTAGACATCGCGTCATCGTCGCCCACACGAGTCATAATGTGGGGCGGTATTAACGTGGTGGGTAATGGGTGTATGGTATGTTTGCTCGGAACATTAAAAAAGTTTTGATAATAATGGGGGATGTTCATAAAAATCTGAAAGAGTAATTTTGTAAAAGTGCTCTGGGTGGAGTAATTACTGTTTTTTACATGATGGGAAGCGACGATGAGGTCGATGGTGTACAATGCTTGCCTAGAAGAAACCTATTCACTCAAACCTTGAAGACCTGGAGTCTTGAGTACAGTTAGACAATTTCCTTAAATTCCGTTGCTTTCAAGAGCTTGGCTGCAATGCGAAAGGTGCGGAAATGCGTGGGGCTCGATTACCGCTGAGTGCAAATATTTATGCTTAAAAATAAATATTTGTATCTGATCTGGGTGTATTTCTATGTATAATTAGTATGTTTTTACAAAATAAAAATAAATATAAGTAGTTCATCAGTTGTCTAGTCACCGTTACACAAGCTTATCAGCTTACCATGGGGCTAGATGGCGCTGTGTGTTGGTCACATAATTTTTTAATATATATATTTTTTTTATAAATTAAACAGTGTAATTTGCTTCACATGCATGGTAATTATCTTATTTATTAATTTGAATATGCATTTAGTAGATAGAGGTACCCACCAGCATCTGCAACTTGAATTAGGTTTTTGTTAACGTACCGTGTAAACAAAGCACGCTACACACGTCACGTACCGACTTCGTGACGTTAAAACACAGACACTGCATTTTGTGTGCTAATCGTTGACGGCACTTGCTAAACTGTTTGTATTTGTAACTTGTGCCAGATACGTAGTGCCGGGGGTTACAGTAGGGCAACTGTTTTTTAATTAATAAGTGTCCTTTAATAATATTAAGTGGCCTCTGTGTCGCGTCGGGCGGACGCTCGACTGCAATGCAGAAGGCTGCGGGATCGATTCCCTTCGGGTGCAGATATTTATGCTTAAAAATAAACATTTGTATCTGGTCTTGCTGTCTTTCTATGTATGATATGTAGTACAAGCCTATTGCTTAGTTTGGGGCTGCGCAGCCCCAAACTAAGCAATAGGCTTGTATTATGTGATATGTGTGCAATGTAGTGAAATTTTTATTATATTTTTTATTTGGCAAATATTAATAATGAAGACGGGTTTCCCTTAGACCTCTGGGCGGCTACTTTTGTATAAAGACAGCGGGACCAATGACGTGCGAAACAAGAGTTTGTAATGATTGTTTGTTTATGGTGCTTGTGTTACTGTTTTAGGTGTATTGATTTAGTACTGGAGTGCGGGTAGCATTGCTTGTCTTGCCGTCATATTCGCTGTATTTTTTTATGATGATCTTTATACTTTTCGTGGACGACGTTATTTAACTTATTTTGTATCAAAGTACCTATATTGTTTTTTTAAAACACTTTATTTATCGGGTTGAATCGCGTTAAAGTGTTTTAATATGCAAAATCGAGAAAACCAAAGAAGAAATTACCTATTGTTTTTCGTTTTTAAGTGAACTATGTATAAGTTCTTGAGAGACAAAATTTCTTTAAACAAAACTGACTTCATAAGTTGCCCTCGGATGGGATCCCTTCCCTTATATTCTTATAATATTTATTTTTAAAGTGTTTCCTTATATTACGCGAATAAGACCCGGGAAAAATAATTATAGTTAATCATAAATAGATATAACGTAATTTTTTTTTTTTACAGAGTTTAATATTTCCCTACTAATTACATCTGTAATTAATAAAAAACTTCAGCATTGTCTCGTGAAAAAGCCAGTTACATTTATTTATATAAAACACGAGGCTTAAGCTAAGCTCCCAAACATAATTGTCGAAATTTTATCTAAACCAACCAACCCATTGAGGGGATAAGTTCCTAAAACCACGAAACATCCAATCTCCAATTTAGATTCTTATCTCAGATAGAAAAGCCAGTACCAATTTTCAATATTATGAAAATCTATAACGGCCCATTATTTTCTATTGCATCGGCACTATATTTCTGACGCTAAGGAAATTGTGTTCTACCTAGTTACGAGCAGATGTTGTACTGTTAATACTTCCACTGTGTCGCTGAGTCACAGTAATGTGCAATTTTCGCAGTGAGGCAAGTGCAGTCTTATCGCGTGATTACTGTAAGTATAGTGGTGGGGAGGGCATGATTGGGTGGACGCGATTTCTGTAATAGTTAGGTACGTAAATGTTTTAAGATAAACCTAGATACATAGAACGGTTAATGTAATGTGGTAATAACTAATATTTACAATGAAAAGAAAAATCTAAAATAGCTATTAGAAATATTTTTAAAGGAAAATTTCATCTTTAAAAATTCACTTGCGGCGAGAGTGAACTCGCGTCCCTGGATCAGTACCCCAGTGCCTCAACCGCTCGGCCACGCAAATTCCCATCTCGAGCAGCGAAATTTAAGAATATGAATGTACGTCTACTATTTTTTCGACTCAGGTTCGATTGAGTCGCCATCTATAGAATCACTTTCCAGCGATTTACCTGCGCCAATGATTAACTTTACAGTTAACGCGTTGGCCAAGAGATGTCGCTCTTTTGCCTATTAAATATTTCGTAATTTGTTTTAATACCTATTAGATTAGAATCTAGATTGTGAGTATTCTTACACGTCGTCGGTTTGATTTTGGAACTGGTAAAGCGTCCGTCAGAGACAAGTTTGGAATGCATCACAGTGGCCTGTCTCCGTCTAGTTCTATGCTTAAAATAAACATTTAGTCCAGTCGTTTAGTTTCGCCATTTCAATTATTTATAAATATAGCAGCGCAGTGCCCCGAAGTTTGACCTGCGGCAGCACCGATCCCTCTTGTATATCGGGATAAAAGTATCCTTCCTTTTTTTCCATATCTTCAGCTATCTACATAGCAAGTTTTATCGCAATCGATTCAGCAGTTTTTGTATAAAGGAACCACAAACTTACCAACTTTCAATATCAGAATCCTAAAACATCCAGAATCCAGAACGATCATTAATCGCATTTACAACAATTACCTTCGCTTACTCTTACCGAAATACATTGTACTGTAGTTCTATAACCCAGTCTTATAAGGTATCTTGAAACCCAACTTACCCATTCTTGTAAGGCTTCCTGGTGACAATAATAAATGTGCTGCTTAGTCAATTTCAGATCTAATTCGTGTTTGGTTCGCTGAAATTGGGCCAAGGAGGGTAGACTTCGAGTTTAAATTGTGGTTACCAATATAGCTTGGAAATAGCTTTTACATTTTAGCAATAACTAGCAGTTCGCGCGGTTTAACGCGCAGTTTGATCACGTGGGAATACCGGGAGAAAAGAGCCAATGATATAAGTTTTAATTATCTTCTACGATAGGCAAAGGGCACCGGCACATTTAGTCCAGTCGTTTAGTTTCGCCATTTTAATAATTTATAAACATAGCAGCGCAATGCCCCGAAGTTTGACCTGCGGCAGCACCGATTCTTCTTGTATATCGGGATAAAAAGTATCCTTCCTGTTCTTCCATATTTTCAGCTATCTACATAGCAAGTATTATCGCAATCGATTCAGCAGTTTTTGTATATAGGGACCGAGCCAATGATATAAGTTTTAGTTATTTTCTACGATAGGCAAAGGGCACCGTAAGTATCGACCATAGACTCGAACTTGCCTAGATAGGAACGTTTTCAGGTTTAAGGTTTTAATTACGTTGTTTTAAGCATTTTATTATTAACGGCCTATGCGACGCGACGGTTCGAAACCTTTACAGAGCTCTTTCTCAGAGTGAGGGTACCCCGAGGAAGAGATCTGTAATGATCTCGCATTTTATCATTTCCTTAAAATTTGGGGAGATTTACCCATTAAAGTTTGTTCCGGTTCTTCACACGCCTGTATATCGAACTTACTGAAAATTTAAGCCCTCCACGGCAATCTGATTCGACCTACCTGAAGTACCAGCTCGTTCACAAACGAAGTAGTTATGCTCCCTGCAGCCTCGATCGTTCCACATGAAGGTCGGTTCAGCTGGAGGTGGCCTCGGAGGGAACTCGCGTCGAGCCTCCACGCAGTCCTGGCCTGATGTTCCGTCGTCGTTGGGTTGGCTGCTGTGCTTGCGCCATCCGGGGAACCAGTCTGAGGAAGAATTATTATTAAGTAGTAAATAATACAGTACCAACCATTGATATCAACTGTAACAGTAGATATGGAATCAGAAGTAAGCCAGTTGTAACAAGCCATTGATGTTAATGTCATTGAATGACTTTTTATTCGTTATTCATCCACTTAATCTGATTATTAAAGTTAATTTAAAATCACAGATTATTAATTTAATCTAGCTAGGGTACCGTTGTGACCTTTGGCTGCGCTACAGTGGCATTTTGGACATAGAATAGGTATGTTTGAGACTTCATCTCAAGTACCCTACACATATAGTTGTCTCGACTGACTGATGGATCAACGCGCAGCGTAAGCCGCTGATAGTAGAGAGCTAATATTTGGAGAAAGTGAATAATATGATATAGCATCCAATAAGAAATCTCTCACCCAAACGAATATCTACACTATTTCGAAAAATTCAAATCGCAAAACAACCATTTTAAAACACAAATAGATACCTAATTAAATCAAGAGCTTCGTCGTTTGATCTTAAACTTCGTACCTAATCGCAGCAGCTCCGTGTAATGACCCAAGCAAATCGTCGACGTCAACTGTAGGAATTATTCATTCGTCGAGTCAAAGGATGGTTATTGCTTTCATTTTAAATGTTGTTATTTGGTAGGTATACTTTGATGATTTTATTTAAAAAAAAAAAAAAGTTCTTGTAATGGAAGTAAGAAAGAGGTTAATACATCATGTTTCAGAGAAGGTGATTTAGGCCGAAATATATCTAGATGTTATCCGGAATTAACCCCCCTTTTGGCTAGAACCATATACATACAGGTCGAAAATTTGTATATGGACCTAGAAGGCGAACAACTCACTTCGGGGAGTGCTCGCAGGAACTGCATGAGCTTGTTCCCCCTTGCCCTTTTTATTATAAGACCACGAGGGGTACGGTTGGTCGCCATCGTCGTCTGGTAAACGTTCCAATTTCGCGTACAAAGCGTCACGCCTCCACCTTTCTTGTACGCACTGCCAAAAAGTGGAATTCTCCAAACCTATAACCTTGGAGTCTTCAAATCTAGAGTGAAAGGTACCTTCTAGGTAAACATGCATCAGCGTCGACCTCATCCTCGCTTCCCATCAGGTGAGATGAGGTCAAATGCTAGCCTATTACGTATAAAAAAAATGATCTTCGAATTTTGGAAATTAAAAGTGTTGTAGAGTGTCGATTGGAGGTCGTTGGCCTTAAGTGGTCGACTGCGTGCGTGGCTTTAGTCGAACAATTATAAAGTCTTAAAACCAACGGCTATATGGTTCATGAGACAGACAAACAGATGGCCAGTGGATTCTTAGTAAAAGGGTCCCTTTCACCCTTCGAGCACGGAACCCTAAAATAAGTCGCAAGAAGCATTGGCCATTAACCTTAAAACTTGTAAGTAATGTTCAACAAGTATGTAGTATGTAGGTGCTTAGCATTCACGGCTCTTGGAATTCTCAACCCATAACTAACAACGAGTATACTGACCAACTTGCACTTAGGACCGAATAGTTTTGATATAACTTGTTGTTATAATAATATGTTGGCAACACTCTGCGGTTGCCAGAACTAAGGGGCTTGCTCTGTAATAAAATATAATGGGTCATAAACACATTTTTTTCATCTCTCTTATTCGGAAAGTTTAATTTTCTTGGGTTGATGTCTCACTGCGTCTGTCTGTCTATCTCACTTGATAGTAAGTGATGATTTGATCTATGATGTTGCACGCACAGTTAGAAGAATGAGTCTTCCTTAATAAACTTTTAAGCCCACAGTACTCAGTACGCAGTGAAAAAAAGAGTACGCAGTTCCGCTCGATTCTGAAACCGCGCAGTTTTAACCGTGACCAAACAAACCAACGCCTACAACAAAACTATACTCCAGAGAAATCTAACCATAGAAACGAGTTGTTTAAACAAAATGATGAACTTTGACATTAAAATTCGACAGGTGTTTTTCCGATCTTACTTAAAACGATAAATACATCGTGTTCGATCTTGCTTCAAAATCAAGGTATTTATTACCTACCTTAACTTTTTATAACTAAGAATAATCAATGAGGGCGCATCTCAAACTACTTGTTTTACAAGATACATCTATATCTACATCCAAGTTTTTAAACTCACACGATTTAAACTCATACTGTGTCCCCTCGCGACCAAGATCATTGTAACATGATCGTAATATCGAGGTAAGAGAATTTAACTAATACCTGGGACAATATTAATATGATTAATTAATTAATACGGTATACACCAATTACATTAATTAATTCAAAACACTTAAACTATCAGATAAATTGAGTAACAATATTGATGATGATGATTGTATGTTACATTAGTACCTACATGTATACAAGGCGTAACGGGTATGCCCTTTTAAGCCGTAAGGGGGTTGTTCTAGAGGTCTAGGCGAACAACTTTTGTTCTACGACTTTTGGAAATTCGAAGTACTTTTCGAAAATTTTAAGGGTAATGTTTACTTGAAAATCAGCTGTTTCTCAGAGTTCGAAATCATTGACCTTATGTTGTCCTTTCATTTAGTTTGATGTCTCACAATTAAAACTTCAATTAAGTACCTTTATTTTCAAAAGCAGCCGTTTTTTCAGTGAAACAGAACCTCAAAATTTTCAAAAAAAAAGTTCGAATTTTCGGATTTCGGATTCCGGATTAAAAGAGCATACCCGTTACAAATTGTATATGTATGGTAAATTGTATAGGTATGTATGGTATGTATGTATATTGGTGGTAATCTCCAAAACCACTGAACCGATTTTAAAAATTCATCAATAGTAAGCTACATTATCGTGAAGTAACATAGGCTTTTGATCCCGATACCCCGCGGGATCGGGATCTATGCGGGTAAAACCGTGGGGCGCAGCTATTGACTTATATACTCGTAGCTTATAGCCCATACAGCGAAATCTACGAGAAACAAATGCCGAGTTCATTGAACGAAATTAAAATACACCAAAAATACACATCATAATGTCATGTTTTTACTTAATTCAAGCCAATTATAAAGAAGAAATACGAGAAAGCTTGTACGAAGGCAAACGAAGGTAACAAAAATACTACACCTTCTTGTAATAAGTTTCTTTTGAAGTAGAAAAACCTTTTTGAATGGTACCTTTTGCAAAGAAATCCCAATTTATTAACCGACTTCAAAAAAGGAGGAGGTTCTCAATTCGTCGCGTATATATTTTTTTTTTTTTTTTTTTTTTTTTTTTTTTTATGTTTGTTCACCGATTACTCGTAGGTGGCTTGACCGATTAAGATGGTTCTTTTTTTAATGGAAAGGTGGAAACCCCGAGGTGGTCCCATAAAAATTTTGTGAGGATCTGATGAGGATCTTAGAAGTGAGGACCGGGAATGCTCGTCAAAAACCTGTATTCAATTCACTTGTTCACCGATTACTCGAAGGTGGCTTGACCGATTAAGATGGTTCTTTTTTTAATGGAAAGGTGGAAGCCCCGAGGTGGTCCCATAAAAATTTGGTCAGGATCTGATGAGTATCTTCGGAATGATGGACAGCATAGCTTCCCAGAATGTAATAAATTACTGGTTTTTGGACTCCTACCAAAAAGAATAGACCCCTAAAGAACTCAGAACAGATTGATGGGCCACCTAAAACCACCTTCTCATAAGCAAACTCCTCAATAATAAAAATTACGGTAATAATAGGTATTGTTAATTTATTTGGCAGTCGGAAGTAGGTAGGTAGGTACTAAAAAGGGTGAAATAAAAAAATAATTAAAAAATTAAAAAACCGACTTCAAAAAAAAAACAAAATAAAAAAAAATTAAAACCACCAAAAAAAAGAATTAATAAAAAAGACCAAAATAACCTCTACATACAGCGCCACCGACTAATTAATCTGTTTTATCATCTGAAGTCGGGCAGCCAAACGAAGTACAATATGGAACCATACAGCCAGTAAAATTGCCCGACTTCAGATGATAAAACAGATTAATTAGTCGGTGGCGCTGTATGTAGAGGTTATTTTGGTCTTTTTTATTAATTCTTTTTTTTGGTGGTTTTAATTTTTTTCTCATATTGAACCTTTTTTTATGAATACCTTCATAGACTTGTGAGTAAATAATGGATTAGGTTAAAATTGTATATACTAATCGGATTTATTTTGATTGAATATCGTGTTTATTGAGACATTAGGGGGAATTTGATCCTACTAATGCGATAGTGTGTGAGTTAGAAGGGTTTTTTATAGTAATTTACACGAAAACTGCTGAATCGATTGCGATGAAACTGGGAGTGAAGCCATGTGTAGCGTTTATTAATAAGAGTTTTGGAAAAGCCCACAAAAAAATAATTATTTAGATATCACTGTTTTTGTTATGAACCGACTTCGTAAACGGAGAAGGTTTCAATACTGTATTGTCGATTTTTATTTTTTCTCGAATGATTATTAAAGTTAGGTATTTCTAAAGTTTGTTTATACACTTGTTTGATCCCTCTTCACGGTTAAACGGTTCAAAATAATTTGATGAAAATGTGAATAGGGATAGTTACAGTGATGGAGAGTGATATTAAATCTCGATAATCCCGCGGGATCAGGAATTACTCGAGTAAAACCGCGGGTCGCAAATAGTAAGTGATAATCTTACTAAAATTATAAACGCGAAAGTTTATATATAAATAAATATATAAATCCTGTGACGAACACACAGCGCCATCTAGCCCCGTGGTAAGCGCTAAGCTTGTGTTACGGTGACTAGACAACGGATATACTACTTATATTTATTTTTCTTTTGTAAATACATACATATTATACATAGAAATACGCCCAGACCAGATACAAATATTTATTTTTAAGCATAAATATTTGCACCCAGCGGGAATCGAACCCGCAAACTTCTGTATTGCAGCCAAGCGTTCGCCTGACGCACCACATATGTCTGTATGTGACTTTGTTACTCTTTCACACTAAAACTACTGAACCGATTACGATAAAACTTAGAATGTAGGTAGCTGGAGACGTGGAATAACACATTGGCTACTTTTTATTACAATATTCCCGCGAGAACAGGACTTACGCGGGTGAAACCGCGGGGCGATTTATAAATATATAAATGTGAACAAAAAAATATAATTAAACAAATGATAAACAGAAAATAATTCCAAACACTTAGTTTTTTACCTCCCGAAGCAATTATTAAAATTGAAAATTGTACTTGCAATATGTAGTATATAAAAATAATCTACCCCATATCCAGGGTTTAATATCTAAGAACAGATTTGCGGTTCATAGATTTCCCCGGAGCGCTTTATTATAAATTATTTTCTTTTGTAAAATAATCAACTTTGTTATGTGGAAAGTTTGTGATTTATAATCGTATGGAAAAATTATTACGCCTACGATTTCGGCTAATAAAATCTACTTATATTAGAGAACAAAAAACAACATTAAAATATGTTTTTCATTTTATCTTTTTCAGTTTTTACTTTTTCGTATTCTGGACAGATTTTGTCTGGAACGTTTTTTTAAAGCTATTTGAACTTTTTGTTCCAATCTCAGATTAATGCGGTAAATTGAATCTTTGGAAACAAGATGTGGAAGGAAACAAATTGGAAACTAATTTATCCACGTAGTACATCTTACTAATATTATAAACGCGAAAGTTTGTATGTATGTATGTGAGGTTGTTACTCTTTCACAGAGAAACTACTGAACCGATTGCGATGAAACTTGGAATATAGGTAGCTGGGGACCTGGATTAACACATAGGCTACTTTTTATCCCGATATTCCCGCGGGAACGGGACTTACGCGGGTGAAACCGCAGGGCGCAGCTAGTAATTTTATAAACGTTAAACCTCGCCGTGAGTGAAATTTTAAAGATGTATTTTTCTTTTATGTCTAATCTTATCTTACTTAATATTATTAACGCGAAAGATTGTATGTATGTATGTATGTACTTTTATCCTTAGGCTACTTTTTATCCCGATAATTCCGCGGGAACGGCACTTACGAGGGTGAAACTGTTGGGCGTAGCTAGTATAAAAAAATTCTATAAAAAAAACTTGATTAAGAAATACGTGGTAAAAAGTATTAATTACGATTTAAAACATGTTTATTATTGTACACGTATCTCACCAAATTTATTCAATCAGTTCATTCGTCCAATCATACTGTATTTGTTCAGTGAATTCGTTCAGTTGCTTAACAAAATGCATTTCGCTTTGTGAAATTAATTGCTCTTGTTTACTCTATTATTTCAGATTTCTGTTTCGATTTGAAAATGTCAAAGCTAATTGATTTGAATCGGGTTTAAAATGGGGTATCGTCATTAATTTCAACCAAAACAGTACCTAAATTACTTAAATATGGAAGAAAAATAGGTGAAACAATCCACTGAAGTAACACTAACCTCAATAGGCTTGACATTTTTAAAGTGTAATTTATGTACACCATCTGAACACCGGCAGCGATTAATTTTTCATTTGTACGATACACGTAATATGTTTAAGAGATCATATTTAGCATAAGTACATAATTTCTTAATGTGTAAATCGCACATTAGTTTGAATGATGATAATACCTCAAGATAATCCGCTATACCATGATCTCTTATAAGTTTTCGCTAAGTCGCCGCCATGTCGTTCAGCTAAATAATTAAGTTGACTAATTACAAATGTATTGAGTGACTTGTTTATCTAGTTCTAGAACCATTAGCAGACGCCCAGTTGTCTAGACGATGTGTTCCCTTTACTTTAAAAGTAAAGGTAACGCATCGTCTACTAAAATAAACTAAACTTTTTTTCCAAAACCACTTTTGATAACTTTTTTTAAAGGTAAATACTTAATTATTGGTCAAAACTAGCTGCGCCCCGCGGTTTCATCCGCGTAAGTCCCGATTTTTTTAAAATAATAACTTTCTCCTGACAATAAGAACACAACAAAACAGGAATTATCGAAATCGGTTCAGCCGTTCATGCGTGATGCCGTAACCACGAGAAATAGGCATTATTTTTTTATATATAATTAGCCAAAAAGCCTCCTACCTGGTTTTTTCCTACTATCGCAAGAAAATAAGGTTACCAAAAACTTATCACAAATAATGTCCAGCCCCAAACATCCCCTTGTTTCTCGAAGGGTGAACAACAATTGAACAGAGGGCCGGCGAGGAGCTGTGGAGTGTTGAAGGGTTATCGTGAAGAGCTGAGAGCTGCTTCAGTAATGTCGACCGTTTTATTTAATATTTTGGTATATTGTTTGAAATGCCTCACTTTGGAATGGGTAATTTAGAATGGATGGTGATATTTAATTGTATTTTTAACCACCTGTATCAAAGAGGTATTATAGATAAAGCTCAAAAGACCACGGGGTCGTTTATACAGGTTGAGAAATATCGATGGGCTTTCAGGGCGATAACATACACAATAAGAGATAGCGAATAATGCTGAATGGAGTTGCGCCCCCGATTTTGACAAAAACTAAAATGATTTTAATTAACTAATTCGAATTTTTTTTAATTTACTACCCTAGCCAGGAACCGAACTTTGTTTTCAAAACATAAACAATGTAAGTATCTTATTGTACCGATTGATAGTGTTCCTGATAAAGATCAAATTCGCAAACAAATAATAGCAATATGGTAAATCAACAGAAATCTCAAGTTTGTTTCACCGTGTATACTTGTTAGTACGATCAAATTAAAAGTCTCACCGGACTTCCGATATAGCTGGTAAGTATACCAACTGAAATGCACAAGCCCAAGATGGAGTAGGTACATAGTGTGAAAACAGTTTGCCAACTAAGAAGGGTTGGTGTCAGGCTGGTCTTAAAATGTTGCCAAATCTATTGGTCAACGATTACTGCCGACCCCAATGAACATTTTAAAGATAGATGAAGTTAAAGTTATAGTTATGTGTATAGTACTGTGTGTTTCCGCAATTAGCCCGACAATTGGGCCTTTGTACATGACTTTAAGCCGTGGGTTTCCTTACGATGTTTTCCTTCACCGTAAAAGCGATGTTAATAGCGTAAATTTTTCTTAGAGAAAAAGACATTGGTGCCACTAAACCAACGCCGCTCTAAACATAGGTGAAACAAAGTACGGCCTTATAGCTAAAAATTTTAATGATTTGGGAACTTTGGGCTCCCAAGGAAGGATGCATCCTCTGAACTAAGCTCGAATGAGGAAATGAGGAGTCAAATGTAAACGGAAATTAAAATACGATTCATTAGTTTCAACCGTTAGGTTTGAACCTACAAACATACAAATAACCAGTCGAAATACGGACAGCATTATTTTTAACGACTGACACTAGCAATCTATTAACAGAAGTAGGTACTTACAACAATATCGTCCATTTTATTTTTTACATTATAAACGCAAAAGTTTGCAAGTATGTATGTATGCGACTTTGATACTCTTTCACACAAAAACTACAAAACCGATTGTGGCGAAACTTGGAATATAGGTAGCTAGAGACCTGGAATAGGACATAGACTACTTTATCTCTATTTATTATTAATTTACGCGGGTGAAACCGCAGCTAGTAATATTATAAATATGAAAGTTTGTGTTTAAGTAACTATATATGTTTGTCACTCAATAACTCTGTGACGACCTCTGTGGCGCGTCGGGCGAACGCTTGGCTGCAATACAGAAGGTTGCGGGTTCGATTCCCGTTGGGTGCAAATATTAATGCTTAAAAATAAATATTTGTATCTGGTCTGGGCGTATATCTATGTATAATATGTATATATTTACAAAAGAAAAATAAATATAAGTAGTATATCCGTTGTCTAGCCACCGTAACACAAGCTTAGCAGCTTACCACGGGGCTAGATAGCGCTGTGTGTTCGTCAAAAAAAAAAAAAAAAAAAAAAAAAAAAAAAAAAAAAAAAAAAAAAAAAAAAAAAAAAAAAACCTTTTTAACTGATTGTGGTAAAACTCAGCATGTGGAAAATTCAAGATATAGGCTACTTTTGATCCCGATATTCCTGCGGTATTGGGACACACGGATAAAACCGTGGAGCGTAGCTAGCTGTTTATATTTTACATTTTCTAAGTCACGTTCCCCAAATAAACAGAGGAGTTTGCTGCATTTGGTGCAATGCTACACTTCGCACATAACTTTTGAGATAGCTTTTATTGTGTGCTTTAGAAGCGCTGTGGGGCGTAATGTATTGTATCATGGATACAGGAAGATATTTTAGTAAAGAAGAAATAAAAATATGAAATACGATATAATCCTTACTTAATCTTGCAAATCTGAAAGTTCGTTTGTTTGTTCTCTCTTCAGGGTCAAACGGTTCGCCCGATTTGGAGGAAAATTTGCATAGGGATAGTTTAAATGATGAAGAGTAACATAGAAGAGTAACATCTTTTGATCCCGATAACCCTGCGAGATCGGGACTTACGCGGGTGAAACCGCAGGGAGCAGCTAGTATTCAATAAAATTGTATCCTTCACATTTTTGCGATGTTAAATCAATGTCGGCCGTTGAAAAATGCTTAGGTTATCTCACTAGTAGCTATAAATGCAAAAGTTTTGAAATTAGTTTGTATTTCAATTCAATCACGCAAACTACTCAGCAGATTGCGATGATAATTGGTAGCTAGAGATTTGATTTACAATAGGCTGCTTTTTATTTTGAAATTCTTGCGAGGTCGGGACTTACGCAAGTGAAACAATCAGGGGCTCTATTTTTGAATTACTAGCGCTACTTCGAGTGACTTTAAAACCTCCATTTATATACTGATTTTCGTTAGTCTCTGTAAATTTTTTTCTGAGAATAGCACGACCGCAACGAGTGGTATCAATCACTCGCTGCAGGAGTCCGACATCGAAAGAAAATCAGCAGATTTCGAATTGTTTAAATCGCCTAGCGAGTAACGAGCGATTCAAAAACAAGGCTCCAGGTCATGTACTAGTTTTACCACTTGTTTACTTACTACATCTGCCAAACCAGCAGCAGAAGTGTTGTCCTTTGTAGTGAGACTGTGATCAACATGGTTGGGTGAATTGCTACGTTAGATAGAACTTACGTGCAAAGGAGAAAGGTAGCCCATCAGACCATCGGAACTCTCCCTCGTGAACGGCGTCGGTTGCTCCTATCCAGTAGACGTCATCGACGCCTACACCGGGACTGAAAATATATAACTAGATAAATTACTAGAAACAACAATAGTGCAAGAAGGGCGAGTCGAACTGCGCAAGAAGGGTTACGTTATCATTACCAAAAATTCATCGAGTAAAATAACCATTTTATTGTGTAATCGTAAACGAGTATGTTCGATACTTCTTCACGCAAAATCTACTAAATCGATTGCGATATAACAGATAACTGCAGATATGGGGTATTTTTTCATTGCGATATTTCCATGGGATCGGGACTTACCCGGGTAAAAATGCGAGCTTGTGATCAAATTTGTGAAATGCTCAAATATCCAAAAAATTACTCACGTGTTCATAAGCAGTTGGTCCATGGTCTGCTGTTGCCTATCACTCAGCACGCTAGCCAAGTGTCCTCCCAGCCTCACGCACTCAGCTTCCGCTTGTCTCCAAGCCCTCTTCCCTTCCCTCATCGTTGATATACAAAACTCTCCCGACACCACCCACCCGTAATCACAATGCCCCACAATCGCATCTACTGCCTTATCCATCCACCACACCTTTAGCCACATAGCAGACGTATTTTTCTTCGTATTCACGCTTATATTCAACCTAACATAATTTCCTTCTGACACAATCTGCACATTTCTTAAAGGGTCTCCTGGTTGGGAACAGTGTTTCCACATCGAATCCCCATCCTGCAGTCTCAGTTCCATCCCTCTGCACAAAGCATGAGCTTCTTCATGTATAATGTTGGAATATTCATTGTCTCTTTCACTCATGGAGCCTGTTCCCATCTGGAGACGCAACGCTACTCTATTTCCGTAGGGCAGATGTATCCTATATGAGCATATAAGTTTGTATATCGGGCCGACTTCGAACGAGCCGTTTCTCGCAGTCAAGAGGACGTCGTGACAATGGTCGACTTGACGGAAGATCGCGGCGAACGTGGGTCGGCCGTGGAGTTCCAACGTGGGGTTTTTGTTCCCCTCTTGGTAGATGTAGTGTCGGTTCGGTGTGGGAATTTGCTCAAGCTTCCCGCAGAGGGTTGGGGTGTTGGGGGCGAAGCGGAGAAAGCCGGTACTGCAAGGCACGTTTAGTTTATGGAGCTCAGCTAGGAGAGCGGAGCGGGGAGTTGGTACTGGGAGAAGAAGCCGGCAGTTGTGAGCGTGCCCCGTCTGGCCGGAATGCACGCGTATGCTGCGACCACCTCGAACCCGGATCGCACAATCTGGAACAAATATGGGTAATTAAAATCTTACAGCTGAATCTAAAATGGGACAAAAATGTTTGCAAAAAAAATATATACGCGACGAATTGAGAACCTCCTCCTTTTTTGAAGTCGGTTAAAAAGTGCTTTTTGTGCCAAAATACAATGCTCCCAGCGGGATTTGAATCAGTAACCTTTAAATCACTTTGGACGAGTACAGGCCAAACGATTTATCTGTCAACGACTGGTTCAAAAGAAAAGATGTTCGATTGACTTTTATGGATATCATTATAGTTTTAAAATGTATTATCTTAGAAATATTTTTAAAGGAAAAATTCATCTTCAGAAATTCACTTGCGGCGAGATTTGAACTCGCGTCCCTGGATCAATATTCCAGTGCCTATACCGCTCGGCCACGCAAGTGATCCTGTAGATGGCGTCTCAATCGATCCGTAGTCGAAAAATAGTAGACAGGGAAACATTCATATTCTTAAATTCGCTGCTCGAGATGGGAACTTGCGTGGCCGAGCGGTATAGGCACTGGAATATTGATCCAGGGACGCGAGTTTAAATCTCGCCGCAAGTGAATTTTTGAAGATGAATTTTTCCTTTAAAAATATTTCTAGTAAATATGCCTTGAGCAATAAAAACAAATTTACGAAATATTAATTAGGAAAAAGAGTGACATCTCTTGGCCAAAGCGTTAACTGTAAAGTTAATCATTGGCGCAGGTAAATCACTAGAAAGTGATCCTGTAGATGGCGTCTCAATCGAGCCGTAGTCGAAAAATAGTAGACAGGGAAACATTCATATTCTTAAATTCGCTGCTTGAGATGGGAACTTGCGTGGCCGAGCGGTATAGGCACTGGAATATTGATCCAGGGACGCGAGTTCAAATCTCGCCGCAAGTGAATTTTTGAAGATGAATTTTTCCTTTAAAAATATTTCTAGTAAATATGCCTTGAGCAATAAAAACAAATTTACGAAATGTATTATCTTGTTTTGTAGTTTATACCTATAGTTTAAAACAACTGTAGTTAATTCTTAATTGTAAACGCGTTGCACGAGTTGGTGGACAATTCCGCGGTACATCCGGCCCGTAAAGCGACATTGTCTGAATGTCGCTCATGGCACGTGTACAATCGCGTACAATGTATGTTTATGTGCCATTACGTGACGTGGGAAGCTCTCGCGAGATTGCTCGGGTACAGTCGCGCAGATTATACGGTGTTGGTAATCGAGCGACAGCTGAGATCGTTTAGGCTTTGGTGGAGTTCCTCGGCGGCTTTTTGACAAATTGTTGCACACACCTCGCTCCATTTCTTTGGTTCTGTTTAGCGATGATACTGTTTGGTTGTGTGAAAGTAAATTTGTAAACAGTTATTTGGTTACATTACCATTTATTAATCGCGTAAACATATTTTCTTATTTGTAAGATTCGAATATGTTGCGCAAGGCTTGGTCACAAGAAAAATAGGGCTTATTATGTGCTTAGCGTGCCCTTGTAGAGTTCATAATACGTGAATATTTTTACCTAAACCGTCACGTATACTCGATAATTTAAAGATACAATATGCCGAATGTATGTCCGACATCGGAACATGATCCGAGATTGAACCGTATGAATAATTCAGATAAACGTACTGAAACTGAATTCATAATGATATTAGTATGTTTGTTTCCACTATGGACGAGTTCTTGATATTTAGATCAAGTGGAACGCTTTATACGGGAAATGGGATAAGAGTTGATAAACGTTACAGATGGCGCCCACTCTATTGGGCGCTATCTGTGACTTTAAAGTGTAGAGCTTATTGGCCTAGCTACGCCCACTGATCTTGTACTATTCATGTGGGATATACAACCCCCGACGCGTTAATTATTTAGATGGGTGACCGATAATGTGTGTGGAAAAACATTATCTCGAGCTCCTCCGTGCTTCGGTAGGTGCAGTTGGTTCCGGTTGTTATATCATATAGCAGTCGTTAGGTCAAGTTAGAGGCTTTAGGGTGACCTGACAACTCTAACACTAGGTTAACCACAACACTTTACGATAAGAAGAAGAAACTTTAAATTGTATATATAATTATTGATTTGTCAACGCGAACTCATGCGGGCAATACCAAGGGACGTTTCCAGTGAACAGATAGGAATTAAATTAAAACAATAATTTGCTTAAAAACATGTCAAAGTTACAAAGTTAGAAAGCACTTAGCAATATCTTCCCCTGGGCCTAAGTCGTTTATGTAATCACTTGATTGCTTTACTTTTAAACAACGATCTGTTTTCATTACGGACGATTTTCTTAGACCTTTTGTTTTAGAAACGAGCCTCTAAGGATCCTGATCGGACGCTATCAGGATCTCTAAGATCATGTTCTCATCGTCCCATTGGTATAACCAAGGTAGGCTACTGAAAGACAATCTATACTTATAATAAAGGAAGGGAGGACAAAGTCAGTACCTGGAAGTAAATTTAAAAAAACCAGTTGTCTATGTTAATCTTTATACTCTATATGATTTTTAGACCATCCATATTGTTTCATTTTATAGCACACAACGAGCTTTCTCTATAACAAAAAAATATATTATTATAATGTTTTTGCTGATTGTAGTACGTTAAAACATGGCATTTCATTTAATTTATCACATATTGGGTTGAGTAAGGCATACATAAAGGATGAATAAAGAATCAAAAAATAAATAACAGGCGTCGGATGAGTGAGCAATATAAATGGGTTGAGTGATAAAAAAATGCTTGGGATGAGACGTCATAGGTTGAACACGGCATTACCCAAACTTAGGGTAAGTAGTAGAACAAAATTATACAGTTTTTGAAATTAATGTCTGTTTGTTCCTTATACAATTAAAAACTACTAATACGATTGAAATTTGGTTTTCAATATTGGTCGCGGGTAACAGCTGTAAAAAATACAGTACTTAACTATAGCTGTTACCCGCAGCTTCATCGGCGTAGAAATAGTGCATAGCCAACTTTTTCGTCCATTACTCAGGTTCAACTAATTGGATTTCGATGTAAAGTATTATACTTTCTCGAAAATAGAACTATCCGAAATTGAAAACCAGATTTTAATTGGTTAAGTAGTTTTTAATTGTATAAGGAACAAACAGAAAAACAGGCAGACACCCATGAATTTTAAATATTGTATAATAATTTTGTAATAAGTTCCTAAGTCCCGTAGACAACTTTTTTTTAAATTTATTTTCAAGTACAGACTTTTTGTCCTCTTGTCCTATATTATAAGTATAGAGTATAGATATAAATTTGTTTTCATCATCATTTAAGTCCTTGTTTTGCTATCAAATACCTAGGTTACATATTAGTATTTCACTTTGCATTTCTTCAAAAACTAAAGGATAAGTTTTTTAAAATAATTTAACATAAGTCGGGGTGAATGTGGTTAAATCCGCCTACTCTAGTATTTTGCGAGGTTATTGGTGTTTTCATTGATAATTTTAAGCCGCCTTTTGTGTAAGTGTTTGTATTAGTAATTTTAAAACTTGATTGAGACACAAACTTTTACCTATATCGGCTACCGACTGGAAGGACTTAGGGGCCGTGTCTACTAACGATATAACCTATGACATTAAATGATCCTACGGCACCTACAAAATACGTTTCCCGCCTAAAAACTTGTAAAGAAAAACGATTAACCTCGAACATTTGACATTCAAAATGATAAAGAGCTCTATGTTTGTGAAATGGAGTGTAAAGCGGCGTCCACGCGACACAGATCTGAGATTACAGTGTGCTCTGACCTTAACAGGAAAGGATACCTACTCTTTCTCCATACAAAAGTAGTACTGTTGCCATCCTGGATAAAGATAATTAAATAAAGCAAATAGATAAGTAGTTATGTTTATTTTATTTTTGGAATAAATCATAATTTGACGACCTCTGTGGCGCGTCGGGCGAACGCTTGGCTGCAATACAGAAGGTTGCGGGTTCGATTCCCGCTGGGTGCAAATATTTATGCTTAAAATAAATATTTGTATTTGGTCTGGGCGTATTTCTATGTATAATATGTATGTACTCGTATTTACAAAAGAAAAATAAATATACGTAGTATATCCGTTGTCTAGTCACCGTAACACAAGATTAACAGCTTACCACGGGGCTAAATGGCGCTGTGTGTTCGTCACAGGATTTATTTATTTATTATAATGATTTTCTATAAAACACAGAAGCATGGTTATGCCCCTACGTTTTGTTGCATTACAACTAGCAGCGCCCCGCGGTTTCACCCGCGTAAGTCCCGTTCCCGAGAGAAAATCGGGACGAAAAGTAGCCTATGTCCTTCTCCAAGATCTCATCCATCTCTATACCAAAATTCATTAAGAATTTCAGCGTCTTAGACGTAAAAGCGTATATAACAGACCACGGTCCATATACAAAGAGGACATGCCTTATCAGGTAGGCCTCGTGACACTTTTAGACGTAAGGGCCTACTATCTAAACTAGAGCTAGAGTTTGGGGTAGTTAGGTAAACTACGAAGTTTAACTATTTACTTGTTTTTAATTTTACTATGCAGTAAAGTCAACATAGGCAGCAAGCAGTTTTGCTTTCACCTTTAGATATGACAAATAAAAAAAGTGGACGGATCTTAAATTACACACTCAACCGCAATTTGTCACGCGTTGTTTCAGAGAAAAATCTGAATACAACAACTGTACTCTATATATTGTGTTGTGTGTAACAGACAGAGTTATTTTCGCATTTATAATATTAGTAAGAATTTATGTTTTTTAAAATAATACGTACTGTGATATATCTACTAATATAATATTATATTAGTACTTAGATAAATTACAGTTCAATTATGTTACAGCTGTATTATTCTACCATTTTCATTGAAAAATATAGCAAATTTATGGACTCTTGTAACGAAAAGAAAATGTACGTTGACAATTACTGACGAAATATCGAGCTTTGTAAAATCAAATTGAATGAATGAATGAATGACATTTATTTACACGAAATATGGTCACAACAGTTGTTATAAAAGAAAAAGTTCAACATATTCGCAGCAGCTTAACTTGGCATACAAATATTAATAATAAAATGAATTTAATTTATCAATCTTAATGTCAACTTAATAAAAAATTAAATTGAGTATACCTATAAAATTATTTGAATTCAATATTTACAAAGTCAATAATAAGAAAAAAGAATAAAGATACAATTTGAATCAATTAAGGAAAGAATAAACAATGTCAAGTGAAATTAAACTACGTATTTTAAATTCGTTAATGTCAATACAATGCAATGGTACAATTTTATCATTTAAAAATTTCTCAATCGAATAATAAGGCTTGTCGATGAGATAATTGTTGACAGCACGCTTAAACTCCCCGGGAGACTCAATCATCCTTAATGACAGTGGGATTCCGTTGTTAATTGTGGGAGCCATACTGAACACACTAATACTCATCAGTCGAGTCTTTCGAACAATTGTACGAAGATCTCCTTTGTTCTTTTCGTTCTCACTAAATTTTTGACTAAAATTGAAACATACCTTATATGTAAATATCCCATTATGAAATCATAATATTCGTAGGGAAAGAGAAATTAAACAAAATATTATTTAAACGATCTATTTGTTTTGGTATAAAGTTAATTCTGTCCATATGAAGTGAAGCGTAAGAACGGACTGATTGATTGAATGAATGAACGGATGAACTATTCGGTAATAAATGTGACGGGATAAATTTATTTAAATTCGCGAAAACGCGATTAAATTAAGTGTTATATTCATCGAATATTAATGAAATTATTGGAATAAAATAAAATTTGTTTAACTAATAAAATTTATTTCTTTGCATATAACATAAATCGATCGATTTATTATGCAAAATCGCGAAAACCATAGAAGAACTTAATATTCGATGTTTCAAACACGCAAAAATTACTGAACCGATCGCAATGAATCTTACTCGGTATGCAGATAGCTGGAGTTTTATCCCGCCAAATTGGGGTGTTGGTAGTTATTAATAAATAAACGGCGGACAGACAGACAATGACAAACTTTAAGGGTTTCTTGTTCACAAAGAAACCCTAAAAAATATACCTATAAAAAGCAGTAGAACAAAAACTATTGCTCGACAAAACCAAAAGCCTTTCTTCCCTTAAAATTTGTATGCGACTCGGTTCCTAGATGACATATTACAGTGGAGTCCGATATAAAGGATACATAAACTGCGGATAACAACGCACTTAAGGAAGTCCTCTACTACAGACAGAGCTTAAAGGGGAACACGAGCATTTTCATAAATAACTTGTATCCTTCTAAATAACTTACGGTTTTATTTACTTCTCGGTTGAAACCGATTATGGTCATTTCGGAATAAGCCAGTGTCAAGTGTTTCATAAGAATTTTTGGATATGCAAATATGCAATGCTCATTTTTATTCAGTTAGCTCATATTGAGTATTACTATTTAGCATTGGCCTGCGGTTTCACTCGCGTAAGTACCGTTCTTATGGACATTTCGTAAATTCCTTTCTCAGTGGACATAACCTAAAACACACTCTTGAATATTCCCGTCTCTACTACAGGCTATTTAGTCGCTGTGTTAAATATAGTTCGGTCAGTCAATTAGTTAGGACTTTTAATTACACACTGTGTTTCTGGGACGGTAATTTAATCCGGCGGGGTTTGTTCTAAAGATATTAGGTAAACAAATAAAATCATTTATTCCGTAAATCTTGTCCTACGATTTTTTTCTACGATTTTTGGTAATTTTGAGGTCATGTTTGATGATGTGATGATAATAATCTTTCATTTCATCATGTTTCCTAATGCTAGTTCTTGTAGTCTTTATGTAATAAAAAAAAACTGGTACAAAGCACTATTTTAAAACCAACGGTTCTATCGAGAACATTGTATTCTATTGTGTTTTCACTGTTTAACCAACTACTTTAAGGTCTAAAGATGCATTCTAATCTAAAAAATCTAACTCATTTCGAAGTGGGTTAAATTTTCATTTGATATTACACAAAAATTAACAGCTGTTTTTTAAAGTAAAGGATTGTTCATCCACGCTAACTTTTTACTAGCTTGCCGAATTGGCTCGGAAATTGTCATCGTGTAAGTGGTAAAGGGTTCCATTATTTCCCAAAACGACATTAATATAACTGTTTGCGGAAATTTATTAAACGTATTTCAAAAGTAGGACGGCTGCGGTCTATTTGTTTAGGACGCTCTAGCCGAGTTTATATAAACTTCGTGGTGCTCAGTATCTAGTTGGCCCTGCGTATTTTGGCAAATACTTTGGTATCAAATTATATGAAGCGAACGGCTTAGCGGCCTACGTCGCCGCAATATCCGGCGGCTTGTGATATGGATATTAGGAATATTAACTTTAATATTTACCTATTAAAAAACCGATCCAGGCGTGGCGAGGATACATACCTTCATTTTGTTATTCACCTAAGAGAGACCATAAACCTCAGTATTTGGTATAAATTATTTCAACTCGCAGAAAGCAGTAAATTCTAAATTGTGAGCTTCTACCGACAGAATCGGCTCCTAAAGAACTAAGTACAGATTGACAGTGCACCTGGAACCATACAACTGTAAACAAACAAAAAAAAAAACTATAGCTTTAATCAATAATAAAAGTTATGGTTACTGTTTCGATAATTTGATAGTATGTATAGGTAGCGAATATTCTATATTGGGGTTTTTAGTAGCAGTTGAAGGTGCACTAAAAATGATGAAAATGATAGATATTATTTTAATTTTTAAACGATTTCTACAAAGGAGGACGTTGTCAATTCGGTTTTTTGTTTTTTTTTGTGTATGTATTTTGTTAGATTCTTTCGCGCTATGAAAACGATCGTTAATATTTATGTAGTTTCATTTTTCATTACTTTTTCTACACAACACGGCTTTATTCCAAAAATCCTTTTTAGTACCATTTAATGTTACTAGAATCTCGTTTGGGATCCCTTTTACCTCTGGTTCTATTTAAATATTTGATTTGCAATCATCGTTCCTTCGCTTTGAGTTAATTTTAGTTGGTTCTTGATTTACTTAACTGATGGTTTAGAAAGGATTTGTTCCCGTGCCTTGTTTAAGTGGGTTAATTTTATGATTTTATGGTTCTACTAGGCTGTTCAAATGCTAGTGTAAGTTGATAGGACTGCGTGAGAGAGGTTTTTAAGGTTCCGTACTCAATGGGTTAATCGCGTCAATCGCGCGGTTAATTAATAATAAGCGTCCACCTTTCGGCATCGTACGTATCGAACGCATCGCTTCAAATAGATCGTAATATTCTTTGTATAGAAAGTCGAACAAGTGTGAGGACATTCGACCGATTCGTCCGATGCGGATTGGTGGACGCACTTGTATGGCTTCCTATACAAAGAATATTGCGATCAGTTTGATACGTATATACGATGCGTACGATGCCGAAAAGTAAACGGCTAGCTTTGCGGAACTAATGTGCTACTCTTCTGTGCTCTTCTGTGTGTCTGTCGGTCTGTCTGTCTGTCACCAGGCTGTGTATCATGAACCAAGATTGAAATTTTCATAGATGATGTACTTCTGTTCTGTTACACCGGCAGATGCCATAATATCTTTTGTTTCTGAGTAGCCAATCCACTACCATTATATCATGATAGCCCAAGTAGCTCTCATCCGTAGATTTCTTAATTTCTATCCGGTTGTTGTTTTTAGCTGCATTTTATAGTGCAGACAGGAATAATCGCTGGTTTGGTGTGCACTTCATATCTTGCGAGTAAAATTGTTTTTAAAACGTTTACACGCACATCTTCGAAAGGTCTGATTCTCCATAGCTCCGTGATACTGGACGAATAATAACCCGATAAGATTGTTTTACTAAATAGAGAAAGTTTTAAAATTATCAGCATGTAACTAGTCTATTAAAGTTTTAACTACAATATAAATTCTAAAGAACCTCTGTACATCACGAAACTTTCCCAGTTACATAACCATAATAGAAACAAAATACAAAGAGTTGAATAAAGTATTCACGAATTCCCTTATCGAAAGAAGAAAGCTATCGAAACATCTTATTTATATTCTCAATTATTTTTAAATCAGAATTCAACTTTATGTCGTTTGATTTAAGGTAAGTTTTCATTGGAAAGTTGTGTATGGTCTCGGTCATGTTGTATTGTTGTTGGAGATTTAATGCCGTGTTTACATGGTCAGTTAAATGTAAAAGGACGGTTGAAGGATCATTCAAGTTCGCGGTACAAAGCTGAAGGTGACCGGTAAATGATGACCGAAGAATTGACGGAATATTTAGAACCGATTGTGTTTTTACATAGAAATAGTACTACAGAGTAACTAGAAAGTTAACATCGTCAAAAAAACTGTCCGGTTTCTATCCTTTTTTCACTTTAGTGTTCGTTGGTTAGTTAGATAAGGACAGATTGGGTTCAACAGGACTGTTTTGATATATCAAAGCAAAAACTACCTTAACCTTAAATAACATGATTGAAAATGATATTTCAAAGATTTTCGAGTGCACAGTATTTTAGGAGCGAAGACGACGATGTGATATGTCCCTGGTTTTTAGGTATACGTATAGTGTTTTGTGTGACACGTGCTTTTGTTAGAAGTAAAGGTACGTACAGACATCGCGAGGCATACGGCTCGAATGCCTCATCACATCACACATGGCTCAACCGGAGGCATTTATATATAATATATTGCACGACATTACGACAGTATGTATAAACTTGTAATAAAATCTCTTTGGCTATACCATGTTTTGTATCTGGCTGGTTTTAGTATCTTTAAAAAAAAAATTTAAAGAAGACAATTTAAAATTCAAATTAGGAACAGTTTTAACTGTGTGTTTCCGCAACTAGCTCTACCGCACTAGGTACCGTCAGAGCGTTGTTAATAGCGCACATAATATTTTTCTTATAAAAAAAGACATTGTTGCGCGGTCAGTCGTAGTTCGAAATCACCTTCGGAATGAAAGTCGGGATTTCTACCACTAGACCAACACTGCGTTGATTTATATCTAGCTTATACTCAGTTAGCCATTACGGATAAATAACCTTATCCTTCAAGCTGTAATTCCACGCTAATGCTATAATTTGTGGCATCAAGGCAAGGTCGAGTAATCGCGTGCCATTTGTGACTGCAAAATATAAATAATCGATGCGATATTTAACTTTATTTTATGTATTTATATTTCCTTTGTACCTACACATTAAATAAATATTAATTTTTGCATGACCTATACTCGTTCAATATTTAATAGTTAATATTTGAAATTTATAATCAAAAGAATATGAAATTGGCTTTGATTATCGAAAAACTCCATACGATCGAGGATTATAAAATCAAATCATTTTAAATTTTCTTTACAAATCACAAAGACTAGGTACACATTACAATTAATATACCTACAACTACCTGCGCCCTGCGGTTTCACCCCGTAAGTCCCGTTCCCGCAGGAATAACGGGATAAAAAGTAGCTTATGTGTTATCCCTTGTGTCCAGCTACTGATATTCCAAGTTTCATCGTAATCAGTTCCGAAGTTTTTGTGTGAAAGACTAACAAAGTCACATACATACAAACTTTCGCGTTTATGATATTAGTAAGATAGGAAGTAAGAAGTATGATAAAATTTACAAAGATTTTGACTTTTTTTGTTCTAGACTTCGCTTGCAACGCTTCGGTCTAGAAGTGCCCAACCGGGTTCATAATGTAAACAAAATGTGATTTTGTAAACCATAACCTTTTGAATTATGATTATGAAGTCAGCGGGAGCCCAGCACTAGAGGGCTAGAAGCGGTGCGAATGGAAACTGCGCACTTTAAGAGATACGCGTGCTTCCGCTCAACAGTCAGCTGTTACTACCACCCGCTGCCGCTGACTTCGAAATCTTAAATCTAAATACGACTCACCTAATCTTAATAGCTTAGTAAAGAACACTTGGTATATGGTGGCACTCGTTGTCTTCCTATAACGTAACCTGAAACAATACAACAAAATATACTTATTAATATTATGCAAACTAGCGAACCGCCTCGGCTTTTTTAAGGTTAGATAAGGTTTGACTTAGTTTCATGCATGGTCACTTTAACCGACATCAAAAAAAGGCGGCGATTCTCAATTCCTCGCGTGCCTATATATTTTTTGATATTAGCATCATTACAAAAAAAAATATATTATGATGTATGTATGTATGTACGGCCACGACCTTCTCGAATCGATAGTAAAAAATGCTAAAGGTACTTTAGAAATGTTTCCACATAATAGTCCTCAATATTTAACGACTTCTTCAATAATAATTAGACTGCCATGCTAAAGGTTCGCTTCCTGCCGGGTACAAATATTTATGCTTAAATATAAATATTTGTATCTGATCTTTCTATGTGTAACATGTATCTATTTACAAAAAAAGTATAATACGTAGTATATCCGTTTTCTAGTACCCATAGTACAAGCCTAGTGTTTAGTTTGGGGCTAGATTACGCCGTGTGTAATGTCGTCCATTTTTTTTTCTTTATTCCTGCGGATAGGTTAGCGTAAGCAGACCGAAACTTGCATAGGATTGAAAGTGCTTATACAAGGTGTAACGGGTAAGCCCTTTTAATGCGAAAAGCGGTTGTTCTAGACGTCTAGGCGAACAACTTTTGTTCTACGACTTTTGGAAATTCGAAGTACTTTTTGAAAAATTTAGCAGTAAAGTTTACTTGAAAATCAGCTGTTACTGAGAGTTCGAGGTCATTGACCTTATTTTGTCGTTTTATTTAGTTTAATGGTTTACAATCAAAACTTCAATTACCTTTATTTTCAAAAGCAGCTGGTTTTTCAGTGAAACATAATATCAAAATTAAAAAAAAAAGTTTGAATTTTCTAAAGTCGTAGAACAATAGGTGTTCGCCTAGACGTCTAGAACAACCCCCTTTCAGATTAAAAGGACTTACCAGTTACAAATTGTATAGGTCTGCGACAGCGCAACTTCTTCACTACGATTGTAAGTGCGCAGTTCCCTTCGCAACCCTCCTTAATTAATTTCATTAGTACGTACGTATGACTAGGTATAGTATAACAGTGATTAAGTCAACGAGTAAGTGAGTAGGCGTCTTGATTAGCTGGTAGTGGTCTCGTATTCACGCGTGATGGATGGGGAGCCTTGACTATGTGCTCCATTTAATATAGGATATAGTAGGAAAATGTTACTTATTCTCAATAAACATTTTGGAATCAAAGCTTTACTTAGACTTAAAGTAATTGTAGTAGAGTTGGAGCTTTTCCGAGAATCCCCATTTTGTACACTTATTTTATAACTCTCGTCTTAATAAGAACCTGAGCTAGCTTTTTTTGTATTATATTAATCATTTATTCTGTCAAATACAAATGTCAAATAAAGTAAATAATAAGTTTTGTATGAAGCGGGATTACGAAACTAGTGGCATGTGTCGTAGTGGTAGTGGCTAGTGTGACTAGTGGCATTATAGTCACTTTCACGAAACTATTTATTACTAGAAATATTTTAAAGGAAAAATTAATCTTCAAAAATTCACTTGCGGCGAGATTTGAACCCGCGTCTCTGGATCAGTTTCAGTACCCCATTGCCTTAACTGCTCGGCCACGCAAGTTCCCATCTCGAGCAGCGAATTCAAGAATATGAATATTTCCCTGTCTACTATTTTTCGACTAAGGCTCGATTGAGTCCCATCTACAGGATTGTTGTACATTGCTCGGCCGCCACTCGGCTGCGTCAGACCGATCGACTGGTCACCGAGTAATGGACAACGATGCTCGTGGCGGTCTAATATAAATCATCCCTAAAGTGAGTGATTGACAAATAAACACTTTAAACTCAATTAATTATAATATAATTAATTGAGAAATAATTATGAGTGATTGACGTACGATCTTTAAACCTACGCGGTTTAAGATCGCAAACTTATTCGCCTCCACGTGTCGCGTCGTAAACCAAATTTTCAATGATTTCAAACGGATTGGATTGCGGGCGAACTTGCACGACAATCTTAAAGTCAAACAGTCGAAAAAGGTCGTCTATCCACAAGTACGCGTACTTACTTGGACGTCTATAACCCCTTTTAGAAATTTACTTTGAATATTCACCGATCTTGCCGACTGTATATTGATTTTTTGAGTACCTTAATGCATCTTTACATATTTAATTAACTACATTCATAAAAGAGCCGTCATTATATAAGAAATATATGGAAAATCTTTAATATATTTTGTATATTTGATGTACCGCTTCACGCTCTATAATTTTGATGAAAAACTAAATGTCATCACGAGAGAATTACTTTCAATTTATAATTTTACTATTAAAATTTTTGGACATATTAAATTCGTCAAGAATATCGTATTGTTACCTATATTATAGCTAGCTGCGTCTCGTTTCACCCGCGTAAGGCCCGATCCTGCTGAAATATCGGGATAAAAATGTGTGTATTAATAATTTCTTCTATGGTTTTCGCGATTTTGCATAATAAAACACTTTATTTACCGGGTTTACCGGGGTTTATCATGAATAAAGCCCGGTAAATAAAGTGTTTTATTGTGTGTAATAATGTTATGTTGTTAGTTAACCTTGAAAAAGCCAACTAGAAAGTTGGCGAAAGCTCGGTTCGTTTAAAAATCATGAATAAAAATGCGATTAAACCCGGTAAATAAAGCTTTTTAATGTCCCACATAAGCACCGATCCCGCTGAAATAAAAATGTGTTGATCCCGGCCTCCAGTTAGTCCAGGTTATCTGCATACCACGTTTTATTAAAATTGGTTTAGTAGTTTTTGCGTGAAGCAACACCCGATGTAGTTGACATAGCAAAATATAATATGTTTTTGTTGGCAACAATTTAGCCCCGTTGTAGTAAGATAAAAAATTAGGTAAATAACTTACTCCATAGAAAAGTCAGTTCTAAAATAAAACTTTATTTCTTTTTGAAAATCTAAAGTTTATATACTTACCTTTAAAAACCCTTCAATTTTCATGTTTTAATAGTAGTTTATGCACCGAGGTACTAAAGTCCTGTCTTATATAGCGGGCGTCATATTGAATCCAAAGCGTACGAAGGACTCTAGAGGGTTAACTCCCGAGCGCAGCGAGGGTGTTAAAAACTTAACTCCTGAGCAAAGCGAAGGAGTTATGTACATAGAGTCCTGAGTGAAGCGTGGGATTCAAGCGCCCGAGATAAAGACAGGCTTTAGTATACCGAGGTGAATACTCTACTTTACACATCTACTGCGAGACAATAAAAGGGCTACAAAAATAAGCATTTAACTAACATCAAAAAATACGTTAATGCAACGCATATGAAATAGACAGCTCTATATTAAATATTTCGTAATTTGTTTTTATTTCTCAAGGCATATTTACTAGAAACGCCGCAGGTGAGTTTTTGAAGATAAACTTTTCCTTTAAAATATTTCTAGCTCTTAAATAAATTTAACAATGTTACATCAAAATGACGAAACCACACATCAGCCTTAGCTGATAAAAAAAAAGTTAGGGCTTTATACTAAACAAAACTTTTTGCTTTACCCTTCCGTCCGTGAAAATAGAAAAAATTAGCCCAGTTTTTATTTTTTTTATGTGTTATGTCTAGGTAGCCAGTTCGAAATGGCCGTATGATACCAGATCCATAGTTCCAAATTTAAATTACTTTATGCCCTAGGTGCATAATGTGCACTTTATGCACCTAGGGAATAAAGATTCGCTTTACCTTGACCTTTTTGGTCAAATAAAGTAACTTTGTAGAGCAGTGGGTGTGTAAAAGTCATTTAATAGTAGTTTATGCACCGAGGTACTAAAGTCCTGTCTTATATAGCGGGCGTCATATTGAATCCAAAGCGTACGAAGGACTCTAGAGGGTTACTCCTGAGCGAAGCGAAGGAGTTATGTACCTAGAGTCCTGAGTGAAGCGTGGGATTCAAGCGCCCAAGATAAAGACAGACTTTAGTACCGAGGTGAATACTCTACTTTACACATCTACTGCGAGACAATCAAAGGGCTACAAAAATAATCATTTAACTAACAACAAAAAAATATATTAATGCATCGTATATGAAATATATTGACAGCTCATTAACTAATTAATTTTAGCTAAATAAATTTAACAATGTTACATCAAAATGACGAAACCACACATCGGCTTTAGCTAATGAAAAAAAAGTTGGGGCTTTATACTAACCAAAACGTTTTGCTTTACCCTTCCGTCTGTGAAAATAGAAAAAATTTGCCCTATTTTTATTTTTTTTATGTGTTATGTCTAGGTGGCCAGTTCTAAATGGCCGTATGCTACCAGAACCTTAGTTCCAAATTTAAATTACTTTATGCCCTAGGTGCATAATGAGCACTTTATGCACCTAGGGAATAAAAGAGTCCCTTTACGTTGACCTTTTTGGTCAAATAAAGTAACTTTGTAGAGCAGTGGGTGTGTAAAAGTCATTTAAAGTAGTTTTACCTAGAGACATCGTCTTCTTCGCTGCTGTGACTGTGAACTGTGCACTTGACAACTTTAGAAATATCAAATTCAATCATGTCGTCTAAAGTTAAGGTAGTTTTTGCTTTGATATATTAAACCGGTCCTGTTGAACCGAGTTGGTTCCAGTCTGTCCTTATCTAACTAACCGACGAACACCAAAGTGAATAAAGGACTAACTGGGATCTCTCTAACATCAAGCAGGACCGTTTTTTTTGAGAAAGTAAGCTTTCTAGTTACTAAGAAGTACTATTTCTATGGTTTCACCTCAACGTTTTAAAGTTTGCGGTCGTCAGCCATTGCAATAATGATTGTCTCTTTTGTTCCTAGTTAGAAAACACGTCACAAAGCATAAGAATCTTTGTTCCACGTACCATTTGCAGAATATGCCTCTTATACTGGTTGAAACTTTTGTTTTGCCGCAAAAACCGACTTTATATCGAAAGGGTTAGGTCTCTTTTGCAATAGCTAGGAGTTGCTTTAAAAAGGTTATTAGAGGTGTGATGATGACGGGAAGTACGCTTTGGTGCTGATAGGTGTCACACATAGTTCTGTGCCTCTATAATTAGGCCGGTGTAGCCCTTCAGGTCCCTATACGCGCTAAACTGATAATCCCGTCGGTTTTATCGAAAATTGTTGATTATTTTCTGCCCCAATGTTTTAGAATATCTTCGTTTGTAGCGTTTGTTAATGACATTGTTCCCTACATTTTAGTGTCAAGACAAAAAGTTGTTATTATTTCGAAGCCTTGAGTTTGGACATTTTAGGATAAAAAAAATTTTTTTTGTCTAAGGCTTCAACACCTTTCGACATTTTTATTTAAAACTGGCTGCGCCCCGCGGTTTCACCCACGTAAGTCCTGTTCCCGTTCCCGTTCCCGCTGGGATTATAAGTATTCTATGTCCTTCTCCTGGTTCTAAGCTACCTCCCTACCAATTTTCAGCCAAATCGGTTCAGCCGTTCTTGAGTTATAAATGGTGTAACTAACACGACTTTCTTTTATATATGTATATAGATATAGAAGATATAGATTTAAACCAAAATGTAGGGTACATTTACAAACACTACAAACGAAAATATTCTAAAACATTGCGTCAGAAAATAATCAACAATTTTCGATAAATCCGAACAGTTAAATAATGTGTGACCTGTGGCGCATCGTGTGAATGCCCGACTGCAATGCAGAAGGTTGCGGATTCTATTCCCGCCTAGTGCAAACATTTATTGCTTAAAAATAAATATTTGTATCTGGTCTAGGTGTCTTTACATCTTACTAATATTTTAAACGCGAAAGTTTGTATGTATGTATGTATGTGACTTTGTTACTTTTTTACGCTTACGGTTATTTTTTACAAAAACTACTGAACCGATTGCGATGAAACTTGGTATAAAGGTAGCTGGAGACCTCGAATAACACATATGATACGTTTGATACTGATATTCCCTCGGGAACAGGACTTACGCGGGTGATAACAAACAGCACAAGAGTAAATTTCATTTTGAATTTAAAAAAAACAAATTAATCAAATAACCCGCCCTTTATTGTTCCTGCTGCAAAGGTTCCCATCACACTTGCAGCATTGCCGTGCTGAATGGCGTTAGCTAACCTTTGCCCCAGAAACAAGCCGGAACGGGAGTCACCTCCATTATTTCTAATTTTAATTCAAGCCTAAACATATTTCCTGTTGGACAATTGGATGAAGCCGCGGGTAGATGCTAGTACTTTATGAAAGTGACCGATGACACTTCCATCCCGCTCTCGCAATAAATCGCTCCATCAAAGTCCAGTATGTGAGACACGTCTTAACCCAAAAACCCTTGTACAGTACAAAATGGCCGATCTATACTGAGGGAACAATAATCTACAAGAATATTTAAGTTACGATACTTTTATTGCGATAGCTTTGTCAAAGACTATTGATTATTGATGTTCAATAGAACAGGCAACACAACTTTCATTCACATGTTAAAAACTTAAACGATTTCAGCTCATTATATTCGGTTTTGTCTGCTCGCGACCACGGCCGGTGTAACCAGTGCCAAAATGTTGAGGACATTTAAATATACAAAATATTTACAGAGGGGTTGTGGGGTAAGGGGCTTCTCGTAGAGGGTTTAGTGAGACAGTAAGACACCACGGAAGTCTACTCTAATATATCACTATACAGGGAGAACCATTTCGATAGGCTATCAGGGGAATATCCTAAACTATCCAAACAAAAAATGCTGAAAGGAGTCCCCGATTTTGACAAAAATTAGACATTATTAGATTTAAGATAAAGTTGGACTCCCTACTGTATAGTGATTCGAGGACGGTGACTTCAGCTGGAAAAAGGTTGATCTAGAAGTTTAGGCAAACAACTATTGTTCTACAATTATGATCACCCTCTTCGTAAAACGCCTGTACTTGTAGGTATGAGTTATAATTTAAAATCTATATTATAAACCAGCAGCGCCCGCGATTTCACCTGTGTAAGTCCCGTTCCTGTGAGAATGTCGGGATCAAAGGTAGCTTATAATCTTCCTCGATAAATGGACTGTCAAACACAAAAAGGTTTTTTAATTCGGACCAGTATTTCCTGAGATTAGCGCGTTCAAACAAACAAATAACCAAACAAACTCTTCAGTTTTATAATATAAGATTTAAGTAAATTTGGATTTTTAATTTTTTTTTGTGGCTTCGGCATTTGCGCAAAAGCTAAAAAAAAAACAAATTAAATCGAAAATGGATTTTGATTTCGCTGAAACCAAAGAAAAATTGCCTTCTAACTCTATCTAGAGTAAGAAATTGTATCTTTTTTGTAGTGATTGGATATTTTATGTGTTGTAAGAGGTAAAAGTTATGGATACCATCAAGGATTTATTGTACTATTTCGAAACACATAACCCTCCCTTAGGTCGGGTAAAAAGTATAGTCATCATTTCAAAATAACCCCGAAGTTAGATAAAAATAGATCACTTTACTTTCAAGGATTTAAAGTTTCTTTATAATTAAGTTTCGTCGAAATCGGTACAGTAGTTACAGAGTCTATGCCATTCAATATTGTTTGGAAATGTCATCTAACCAGACTTTATTTAAACTTTTAAAAAATCTGTTCCAAGCAGTTTTAAAACGTTTTATAATGTGTTCATCGGCAAAAAATATATAATTGGCTCAGCGAGTGAAGCGTCTCTGCTTTTAGTCTGACAAAATTTTCGTTAGTCTGTCAGTAGGTATATTAGTTTTCCTATCTAATGTAGTATTTCTCAACCTAAAAGTGGTATATAGAAACTTTTAATTTACACTTTTTTATTGTCGAGGGGGATTTTTCATTGGTGAGAAAATTTTGGCAACTAAAGAGGCTTTTGCGAGGTCCTCTGTTCGCAGAGCTATACACACTAGGTATTTCGTTTTTTTTATTGCTCAAGGCATCTCTACTATAAATATTTTAAAGGAAAAAATCATCTTCAAAAAGGCGCTGGGGTACTGACCCAGAGGCGCGAGTTCAAACCTCGCCGCGAGTGAATTTTTAAGATTAATTTTTCCTCTAAGATATATATAATTACCAGATAGTAATTATTATTTAGACTGATTATATCGTATCACTACAGTAGCTCCATCGTAGCAGCGTAGCATAATCGTAGCATCTCTTAGCAAATAACCAATCAAGACTTAACAATATCTAAAAGCGTTTTTGCCTCTGAATACTTTTTTAAATTGCATATACTTACAACTGGTCTCACATAACAACGGTCTTCTGATGAGTCATGATTGATATGAAGTACGAATTAATTGAATGAGAAAGTGTTAAAAGTAATCCAAACGGAATCGGCCAGCCCTACTCACTCAATTAAAGCCCGAGAATATATAAAACAATTTTTATAGACAAATTGCGAAGGATATTCGCCTTAAACTATAAAATAAAATGTCTACATATAAAAGATAAATAGGTGCTCAGTGTGAACGTCATAATAAAACCATATCGACACGTCTCGGGTAGTCGTCACTATGAGCGCTTGTATACAGAGAACACATGTTATTTATTAGTAGTTTTTTATTTTTGTAATGGTAACAAAAACCGCCATCCTTTTTTTCTTCTTACTTCAACTTTTGTACATGCCTAGCGAGCTAGACGCTCTTTATTTAATAAAATTATTCAAATTATCTCGATTGTATCGTGTTTGTGTTGAAACTTCCCAGCAAGCAATCAGTAAGTTACAGTCCACAAGCTCTAAACATTGGTCCATCATCGCCAACGAAACAAGGAAGTTGTCCACGCGTGGAGTTTATCCAGCCTAAAAGAACGCGATCAGAAAAACAATCGACGAAGACGGCTAGCATACAGCATAAAGGTACGAGCAGAACAAATATTTCAAGAAAACGAAACATACAGAAATCATATTTGGATCAGTCATCTCATCATTCAGTTTCCAAATTGAGAAGCCATCTTGCCTACATACATTTTGCTCTCGTCATTTTGGCGGCGCGACGACGCAAGAGTAGCGTACGAAGTTGTTCGCGAGCGGAGGAGAAACAAAACGCAAGCAGAAAGTGGCAACATTACGAAGTGACGTCAGGAAACGAAGATCTACGAACACAACCGAGCGCTAACGAAGACGCAGGAGGAACGAGTCAAACAGTATCGGAGGTACTACTCGCGCCCCAATAGCGCAGCAACAGGAAGCGACACAAAGACTTTCGGGCGGTTCAATTGGTTTGTAGTTATAGCTAAGTTCATACTAAAGCCACGGCAACGAGTAGGTGCATTGTGGTTACAAAATTACAAGCGTTTCAGCCATTTTTCTAGTAAAAGTTATTGGTTATTATTGTAAGTTCATCGTAGAATTGTGTTTACGTACATTGCAAAATGAGTGATATAAAAACCCTAATTGCCTCCAGGGGCTATGTCAAAGGTACAATTACAAGACTATCACAACAATCGCTAGCGGGCGATTGTTACCAATCTTTGCTTACGAAAAGGGAAAGGCTTATAAAAGCATTTGCAGACTACGAAAGATTAAATATATCGATTTTAGTCGCGGATCCCGACGATAAAGAAGCATTCGAGGAAGTTGAGGACAAATACTACAATTGTCTTGCAATTATCAATACTGAACTCGAGAAAAAAAATGTTGGTAGTCAAACCTTAATTAGTGAGCCGGTTGCGCGTTACGATAATACCAAAATACGTCTTCCAGCTATTCAAATCAACCCATTTACGGGTAAGTACAGTGAATACATACCTTTTATTAATTTATTCAAATCTGTCATAAACAAAGATTCACAACTTGACAATGTAGCAAAACTTTATTACTTGAGATCGTTTCTAAAGCAAGAACCTTTCGATTTAGTTAAAAATCTACCTCTAACAAGTGAAAGCTATGTAGAATCTTTGCGATTATTAGACGAGCGTTACAATAATAAGTATAAAATTGTCAGTGATCTCATCAACACTTTACTAGATCTTAGCCCTATGTTAAGATCAAGTCCGCAAATTATACGGGAGTTTGTGTCAAGTGTAAAACAAGTTTTAGCTGCTTTAAAGAGTTTAGAAACTAAAGTGGAAAGTTGGGATGACATTATCTTATGCATTTTAATACGTAAACTAGATAACTACACATCAAGAACCTACCAGTTGGAGCGTGATGTAAGCATGCAGCCGACTGTGTCATTGTTCCTCGAGTTTCTGGAAAAACGAGCTTTAGCGATGGAAAATGCTGAACATCATGGTGTTACAACAAAGAAGGCAGTAGTCAACGTAGCTGCATCAACATCGGATGTGAAGTATATTAGCTGCTTGTACTGTAAGTCAACTGATCATAAAATTTTTAAATGCCATTCATTTAAACTTTTACCTCCTAATGAGCGATTGGCCTATGTAAAGAACAAAACTTTATGTTTAATTTGTTTAAATAAACACAATAAGAAATGTAGGTACCATTTCAAATGCAGTGAGTGCAAAAAAGAGCACAACACTCTCATTCACTGTGAACAATCCCCTTCTACAGTATCACTCATAGCGGGTAGTGAACAAAGGGACATTTTGTTACCAACAGCTGTTGTCAAGTTAGTTGGCCTGGACGGACAAGCTGTGCATGTTAAGGCTATTTTGGACTCCGCTTCTCAAATATCTCTTATAACAAATAAGGTTGTCCAAAAGCTAGGATTGGCTCCTACACAAAGCAAAATAAACATTGTAGGTGTCACAAATGCAAAAAATATCTCTAATTATTCTGTTCCAGTGCACATTCATTCATTGAAATCGAAATATAAAACATTTGTTAATTGCCAAGTGGTCGAAAAGATCACATGTAGGCTTCCACAAGAAAGGGTGGATACTTCAAGGATAAAACTCCCACCCAATCTTATCTTGGCAGATGAGCAGTATCACACGCCATCTGAAATAGACCTTCTAATCAGTGCTGATATATTCTTTCAGGTGCTATTGCCGCTTGACAAGAACAATGGTATGCAGGTTACTCCGCACATTGTTAATACTAAATTTGGACATATCATAGCTGGAGCTCTGCCGCAATTAGCTACAAAAAATAATAAGGTAACATTGCTTTGTACTCAATGCGATTCAGACATAAATAATACAATGTCTAAATTTTGGATGACCGAAAAGGTTCCAGAAATATATAATGAAAACTTAGCTGAGCATGAGCTTGCAGAAAATATATTTGCAAATTCAGTAAAATTAGAAAACAACAAATTTGAAGTTAAATTGCCTTTAAAATTGCCATTAAAGGACATAAACCAAACCCTTGGCAATTCCTTTGATTTTGCTTATCACCGATTTTTAAGTTTAGAAAAGAAATTACAAAAAGATTCAAATTTAAATGTTGAGTATCAGAAGGCCATTCAAGAATTTTTATTATTAGGTCATGCTGAACAGATAGATATTAGTGCATATAATTTAAATAAAGATCCTGTATATTTCTTACCGCACCATGCTGTAGTAAATGAAAATAGCAAAACTACCAGAGTGCGCCCAGTGTTTGACGCCTCTATGCGAACAAAAAACAAAATTTCACTAAATGATTTAATGTTAAATGGGCCTCAGGTACAAAAAGAGCTTTTTGATATTGTTCTTAGTTATAGATTTGGAAAATATACATTCTCCACTGATATTAAAAAGATGTATAGATGTGTAATGCTTCATCCTGATTATACTTGTCTTCAAAATATTTTATTTAGAGAAAACCCAAAAGAAGAAATAAAATGCTTACGCTTAAAAACTCTTACATATGGCTTAAAAAGTTCTTCTTTTCTGGCAACTCGTTGTTTGAAAGAGCTTACTTTGAGGTTTGGTGAGACATACCCTTTAGGGGCACACATTTTGAATAATTGTTGCTATGTCGATGATATTCTCTTTGCTAATTCTGACTTAAATGTTATGGCAACCGCTAAAAAACAGCTGCATGAGTTGTTGAGTTTAGGAAGTTTTGATATGCATAAATGGGCTTCAAATGATCCTACAATATTGAGTAGCATGCCAAAGTCCAAGCTTCAATTTAATGAGCATGATATGTTAAAACAAGAATGCAAAACAAAAGCTTTAGGTTTAACCGTTGATATGAAAAAAGATTGTTTCATAATTCAATGTCCTGATTTGAATAAAAGTAATAAAAATATAGTAACTAAAAGAGATATTCTAAGTTATATAGCAAGATTCTACGACCCTATGGGCTTCATAAGTCCGATAATAGTTAAAGCAAAGGCGCTTATGCAGCTGCTTTGGCAACAAAAGGTTGACTGGAATGAACCGGCTCCAGAAAGTATTGCTTCAGAATGGCTTAAATTTGCTGAAGGTGTATCTGAAATGCATGAAATCTTATTAAAACGAGAAATAGCTATGACAGAGTCCAGTTCTTCCATTCAGCTGATTGGTTTCTCTGATGCCTCCAGCATCGTTGGATATGGCTGTTGCATATATTTACGAGTAGTGGATAGTGCAGGTAGGATTCAGGTATCATTGCTTTGTTCAAAATCACGAATTAATCCACTTAATAAAAAAATTACGGTGCCACGCCTAGAATTAAATGCTATGCTTTTACTCTCTCAATTAATGGACAGAGTGTATCATACATTAACGCTTAAAATCAAAATAGATAAGGTATTTCTATTTTCGGACTCAAAAATTGCACTAGCTTGGATAAATATTGAGTTGGCAAAGCTTTTGCCTTATGTTGCAAACAGAGCAAAGATAATAAAAGAAAAAACCGCTAATTGGCTTTGGAGGTATGTAAACACGCAGGAAAACCCAGCTGATTTGATCAGCCGAGGCGTGGATGCTCGAGAGCTACCCAGCTGCAGTCTGTGGTGGATGGGACCACAATTTTTGCATTCTAGTAAGTATATGATAGATAGTGTGCAGGTAGACCTACCCACAGACTTGCCAGAAATAATACCTCCTTCTGAGTCAGTGGTTTCTCTAGTAACACAGCAGGGTAATGACATTTTTCATTTTATTACCAGATTTTCTAGCTTAAGTAAAATAGTAAGAATAATGGCTTACATATTTAGGTACATAGGTAATGTCCGCCCAAATAAGACAAAAAACAAAGATCCTTTTCTACATAGTGCTGAATTAAAACAAGCTTTAATAATTTTAATCAAAAATGAGCAGCATATTCACTTTAAGGAAGAAATACAAGTTTTAAGTTTGAATCAAAATGTCAAGGGTCCTTTAAAACCATTACATCCCTTTATAGACTCTCAGGGTTTAGTTAGAGTAGGAGGACGACTTCAAAATTCAGATTTTTCTTATGCTCAAAAGCACCCTATGATTTTACCAAAGGGGGTGCATATTACACGACTTATAATAGAGCACGAACATTTGAGGCTAATGCATGCCGCACCAAAGTTGATGCTTGCCAGTCTCAACCAAAACTATTGGATTGTCAATGGTGTAAGAGAAATAAAAAAGATAATTCATAAATGCAATGTGTGTTTCAGAATGAAGGCTACAACCGCAAAGCAGTTGATGGGTTCCTTGCCTCAGCCGCGAGTCACAGCAGCCCGACCATTCGAAAAGGTAGCAATAGATTTCGCTGGGCCTGTTGATATAAAGAACTCAAGAGTAAGGAAAGCTGTAATATCTAAAGGTTACGTTTGTGTATATGTTTGCTTCTCAACAAAAGCTATTCATCTGGAACTCACATCAGATTTAACGACAGATGCCTTCTTGGCCTGTTTTAAAAGATTCATCTCGCGTCGTGGGTTACCCAGCGAGGTCTATTGCTACAATGGCGGGGCTTTCAGAGGGGCAAGCAATCGATTAGCTGATTTGTATAAATTGCATGCTTCGGCAGGTCATCAAAAATTGGTGCAAGAATTTACAGCCGGACAGGGCATAAAGTTCAAATTCATACCGAGCTATTCACCAGTTTTTGCCTCGCTTGCGGAAGCAGCAGTTAAGAGTATGAAATTTCACTTAAAGCGTATTGTTTTGAAGGCCACGTTAACTTATGAGCAATTAAATACAGTTTTAGCCCAAATTGAGTCTGTTTTGAACTCCAGACCATTGCTACCAATGTCATCTGATAGCTCAGATTTTAGTTACTTGACCCCAGGTCATTTTTTAATTGGTACATCCTTAATGGCTTATCCGGAGACAGATGTCGCTGACATCCCCGTAGGTAGAATAAAGCATTGGGAAATGAGTAACAAATTAACTCAGCAATTTTGGAATGTATGGCATAAATACTATTTAAATTCCTTGCAATGTCGCGCTAAGTGGCGTGATGATTTGCCTAACGTAACTGAAGGAATGTTAGTAATACTAAAAGACCCCAATGCACCTCCTCTGTTCTGGCCTATGGCCAGGGTAGTAAAGATTTTTCCCGGTAAAGATGGCAAAGTGCGAGCTTTAAATGTTAAAGCATCCAATGGAAAAATTTACTCACGATCTTTATCTGGCATCTGTGTTATGCCAATGTATGAATAAATGTAATGTTAGTCTGTAACAGTCTATTATGTTTACTGTCCGTAATAAGCTAGTGGTTACAATACTATATTTGGTTTGTACGGTTTTAGTTGGTAAGATTAAACTAAGCAACAGCTATGTAATTTGGATATGTATGCTGTGTAAAATTGATGCATCGTAGTAAGGCTGAATGCATATTGTTTATTGCATTGATGCTTATCTCTCTTAAATACTACTTACTCTAATGTTGTGTTTCTAATTATGTAAGCAGTAGGACTAGATACGACATTATAATGCAATATCCTTCAAAGGGCAATATTGAACTGTAATTTACATGTTAGATCGTAGCCCTTAGTTAGCTATCACATAACAGTGCCTTTTTTAATTGTAATCGCTTGAAATTTAACTTAAGGTAAAAATGATTTCTTTTTTTGATAGTATACTATAGATGGCATATTCTGTATCATGTAGTCAACTTGATTTCAGTTTAATTTTCCAGAGGTTTTAAATAACACAGAGTTAATGTTAGGTGTAGGTAACAAATAAGTGTTATAATGATGATTGTTTTCTGCCTTGTTGCGCAGTATGTTGGTAACACCAACAAATTATTGTTTAATAGTAGTTTTTTATTTTTGTAATGGTAACAAAAACCGCCATCCTTTTTTTCTTCTTACTTCAACTTTTGTACATGCCTAGCGAGCTAGACGCTCTTTATTTAATAAAATTATTCAAATTATCTCGATTGTATCGTGTTTGTGTTGAAACTTCCCAGCAAGCAATCAGTAAGTTACAGTCCACAAGCTCTAAACACCCCTTAAGTAGTGTGGGCTTATTTTATTTACCTTCAGACTCCTAAAAGCCTGCTGACAGCACGACTGCTATCAGAAGATATATCTGCTATGCTAGAAGCACGGAAGAGCTTGAGAATCAATTTTTTTACCACACTCATTATCGGTCACCCATCCTAATAATGACCGAGCCAGGTGTTGCTTAACTCGCACGTTTATACAAAGCCAGCGGCTACAGTTAGACCAATCAGCTCTTCGATAATGATTCTAATATTGGGCGTACAAAATGTGTACGTAAAACAAATATTTAAGTTTAAGTAAACACGAAATAATTCGACCACTATCTCACATAACAGTAAGTGATGATTCACAGAAAGAAACTGTAAAATCCTAGGCCCCAGTCAAAAACATACATCATCCCAGTCAAAAACGAACTCCGTTTAAAAAAGTTATATTAAATTATGTTTTTATTTTAAGTGCTGGGCTTTAACTGGGCGTTCATAGAACTATTTTTAAAGAAAATATATATCCACAAAAACACAGCGCACGGTCTACGTCAGGCGGGATTCGAACCAACGCATCTCAATCCAAACCGGGGAAAGCGGCTTAGGCCTCTTTGTCTACCGACGCGGTGACTCATACGCCGAATTATCGCTTCAATATCTTTTCCATTCACTACAACTTAGGCATGTTAAGTTATATTAAATTAATGATTTCTCTCTATACATGATCCCATTGACACATTTCCGAAACGCTATAACAAACGAAAGAGCGCCCCCTCTCGCTTGAATTTCATACCGTTTTCAGTACCCACCCGTTAAGCAATCGGTGCTTATTAACCGTTTATTAAGCACTTAAAGCCGACGTGAGAATGAGCTCTTTAACGTTCTATATTTATTTTAGTGAAGCTTAGGTATATATAGTTAGGTAATGGTACATAAAACATTTGTTCATTAACTTTTATTGAGCCTTATTTATAAAACACAATATTTACCGGGTTTTACTCGCATTTTATTCAATAACGTCATTATTATCAACGAGTGAGTTGACCAACTATAAAGTTGGCGAAAGCTTGTGTTTTAATATGCAAAATCGCGAAAACCTTTTTTTTAATTTAAGACTATAAACTGACGTTTTGGTTTATTGTATTCGACATTTTTTCTTTAATAAGAAGTGTCAAATCGTTTTCAGGTCGATGTATATTCCGAGTTCCATCACAATCGGTTTAGCGGTTTTTGTCTGAAAGAGTAACAAAGTCACATACACATACTTACACACGAACTTTTGCGTTTATAATATTAGTAAGATTTATTGTTGATAGAAAATCCTACAATGTAAATAAGGAAATAAACTTAAGTTATATTTCAATATCACCAAATCGAATAGACTTTAATTTGTAGAATATACGATAGAAGTGTGATTATACCCGGATCACAAAAAGGTTCTAACACAATACCCGGACAATATTAACCGGAAACTGATTGTTTACAACAAATAAAATAAGGTACCAATAGCAACCAGTCTTTACGATCTATTGTACTGCTATAAATTATATCGCGGTACACTCGCGGGCAATAAAACTTGTTTTATTATTATACGATTTTAAACTAACATGCTTGTTTTCACTACAAATATTATGTAATAACGGGTATTTATTTCGTTTTAATTTAATAATACACAATATTTACCGGGGCTTACTTGCGTTTTCAATTAACTAGAATGAATAATATTCAATATAATAATAATAAATAATATTTATTAAGTTCTCCACAATTTTAAACTTAGATACTGATCGTAGGATAAAGTCACTTATTATTAAGCAACATAGAGGTTGAAGTATACAAATTCAAACTACGGAGACTGTAGCCCGCACAAAGGTTTGCGATAACCCGTTTTACAGGTCTTCAGGCATAATTTATAATTTAAATGCAAAACTATTACAATAACTCTAAAGTCTGCGACACTGGAACGTTTTGTTACAAACAATAAATAATTGACCGAGCTGAGTTACTTTTGCACAATAACTTTTGATTTGCACTAACACGCCACGAATAACATGGCAAACAAATTATTTTCATACACAAAGCTATTTTCATACACAAGTAGCTTATTAGAGTTATTAGACACGACCTAGTCTAGAATAAGTCATCTCTAAGTGGTCTCGAAGTCAGAAGTAAAGATACGGGAAGCTATCCGAAGGTAGGTTACTAAGCGATTGTTATAGCGCAAGGTGGCATCCGACGCTGACATCCACTGAACGACACGACACATCATACTTTAGATTGCCTTATTACCTCTCTGTATTTTCCATATTTTATACTTTTTTATGCAGTTTGTTTTAACTTAATTGAATTATAAAGTCGGGTTTTGTTATTATATCCCGTGCTTTTTTAATACAATAGAAACAAGATTGTAAAAATGTTATTCGAAACACTCGGGACTTACCAAACTATTGTTTTAAATATGCGTTCACAGATTGTTTATTTTATCAAAAAAAATTACTAAGTGTTGATTGCTCGGGAGTATATTTCTATCGCTTGGGAAATACTGAACTGGATACCAGATTGCTTCATAAATACAAAGCAACCTTAAACATGACGTTGTGATTTCAAATAAATGTACAAATTTGTATTTGTAAAAAGGTACATAGGATATTATTTGTCTGCCACAATATAGATCTGGGACTCTAAGGTTGACTTGCGTTGCTATACTTAGTCAGGGCTAACTAAATAACTAACGTGCTAACTCTTGTGACAAATGTCAGTGCACGACCAATCGCAAGACAAGCGTTCGCAATTAGCACGTTAGTATTTAGTTAGCTAGGGCTAAGTACAGCAACGCAAGTCAACCTAACCACTAACCGTTTATGTTGATAGTTTCGTGTTTTTTTCTGTATACTAAGGCATACCGCACATTGATAAGTTTACGGCAGATACGCTACTTGTCTCAAGAAGGGTTGGTACTTGGCCTTAAAAATATTGTCAAAAGTCTTGGTTAACTGGGGAAAATGGGGCTTTTGGGGAAAATGCGTCTAGCATTTACTCGAAATTAACAATCATAGTGATAAAATCGACAATTAGCCCAAGCGATATTTACCTATATTGTAACTTTATTCATTTTTAATTGATTGGCAATCTGTACTTTAGCTTTTTTTAAGAATAATTGTCAAATACAAGCAACCAAATCTTCAGATTAAAGTCTGAAATTAAAAAACTTGACGTTTGATGATTTTATCAATATATAATAACAATTGTTAGTTCCCGGTGAGTTGATGATTACCGCATTTACCCCAAAGCCGCAGTTCCTTAAATTGGCTTGCTACTGTGTCGATCCCATGAAGCTATTGTATGCCAGTATCATGTCGCTACGTCGTCGAATCGATTAAAAAAAAAATTACGTAATTTGTTTTTAATTGCTCAACGCATTTTTACTAGAAGTAATTTAAAGGAAAAATTAATCTTTAAATATTAACCCGCGACGAAATTTGAACGCAGAGTGTAATCGTCGGGACTCGTCGCGAGTGAATTTTTGAAGATAAATATTTCTGGAAAATAATAAAATTTGAAACAAAAGGAACTCAACGTATAAACAAAATACGGTCAAAATAGAATAGGTACTTTAAACTTACCTACCTTGTTTCTATTACAAGAAAAAATATAAAACTTGTGAAAAAGTTGTCCAATGTACAAGTGTGGCATTTTATAGAAGTGGTCATAAAACGGGAAAACAATTGGGGTAAGAGGACGAAAAAGATAGTTTTGTGATTTTGTAACGTTAAAAATAAACTTAGGTTAATATCTTAGCAAAACAATTTATGTTTCTACTAGCTGCGCCCCGCGGTTTCACCCACGTAAGTCCCGATCCCGCGGGATTATCGGGATAAAAAGTAGTTTATGTGTTATTCCAGGTTTCATGGTAATCAGATCAGCGGTTTTTACGTGATTAAGTAACAAACACACATACATACATACATACTCACAAACTTTCAGCTTTATAATATTAGTAGAGAAATCGTAGTAGATATTAGTAGAGAATCCAGAGTGAATAGGTACCTTCTAGGTAAGCATGCTTCATCGTCGACCTCATCCTCGCTTCCCATCAGGTGAGATGAGGTCAAATGCTGGCCTATTACGTATAAAAAAAAAAAAAAAAAAGGATGGAGTAGGATACCAAGGCAATTTTCAAAAAGTCGAAACATTAAGAATTTAAAAATAGAAACAAACGTAGAGTGGTGTTGGTCTGGTGCGCTTTTAACATTGCTCTTACTGTGGCGGACAACATCGTGAGGAAACTCAAGGCCGAGATATAGGGCTAGTTGCGGAAACACACACAGTAAAAACATTATTATGGAAAAACTTAAACAAAAATAAACAAACTTACCTAAAAACAACACTAGTTTCTTCCTTATCTAAGTGGACAGCATCAGACATGGTCCACTGCAGCACCACCCCTGCCCTGTCTCCCAAAGGTCCAGCTACAACCTTCACAGGCAAGAACCTCCTTCGAGACCTCACACTCCGACCCCTGGCCGACCTCTCACTACGAAACCTCGGTCTAAAATACACACTATCACTTCTCGTCCTGAACTCTTCATCTAGCACTTCACTTGGATAACTTACACGACTATTTGTGAAACTTCTCCGGTCATCTATGTAACTTTTTCTGTCTCTTGCGTAACTTACACTTTGGTCTGCAATATCACTTTCGTATTTAGTTCGGTCGTTGAAATTTGGATTGTCTAAGTAACTTTTTCGGTCGGCTAGGTGGGTTTGTCGGTCTTTGTGAGTTCTTTCGAATGTCTTAGGGAGGAAGTAGGGTTGGTCAGGGCAGGGGTGTTCCTTGAAGGTGGTCGGTGTGAAGTTGCCGCGGACAAAGCCGTCTACTGTGCTGTGCAGGACGAAGTCTCGTAGGTCCATTTCTTCGAAGATTAAGTGAACTGGAACAAAGAAAAAGATTATGTTAGCGTTCGTACGAGTTAGCCGTGGCATTGAATACCCCATCTCATCTCGTGGGTATAGTAAAACGTGACTAAGGAATCTGGGGTGACTAGGGAACCTGGAGTTCTCCCTGCGCGGTGGCGGGTAAATTATTTACAAGTAAGGCAGGTTGCCTGCAGGCAGTATAGTTACTGTTAATTATTATTATTTATATTTAGCTTTATTAGTAAAACGGGAATAAGTTCGTAGTTATTCCGCTTTTTATTTCTGTCTGTCAACTTTGAAAGTTATTGACGACCTCTGTGGCGCGTCGGGCGAACGCTTGGTTGCAATACAGAAGGTTGCGGGTTCGATTCCCGCTGGGTGCAAATATTTAAGCTTAAAAAATAAATATTTGTATCTGGTCTGGGCGTATTTCTATGTATAATATGTATGTTTTTACAAAAGAAAAATAAATATAAGTAGTATATCCGTTGTCCAGTCACCGTAACACAAGCTTAGCAGCTTACCACGGGGCTAGATGGCGCTGTGTGTTCGTCACAGGATTTATTTATTTATTTATTGTTGTGAAAAAGTCAAAACATTTTCTCAATCCTCCGACCATTCTCCTTTTATTAATGAGGTTAATTTATTCAAGCGGACTTCCGGAAGGTTTTTTTATTCTCGTATACGGAAAGCCTTGTGTATTCTGACCACCTTAAACCAAGTGACTCATCGTTGAAATTTTTATCAAATTGCCCAATACTTACCTAAGTGTCAAAGATACAATATTGTATATTTTTCAATAACAGTAATGGTTTTCACCGGAAATAGTCCCCGAAGGATGCCCCAAATACGTCATTTCTATCATAGGCAATTTCCGGTGCAAAAAGAGGACGACAAATATCTATTACTATCTCCCCCCTCGGGGTTTTACCTACATAGGTTCCGTAGAAATACCGAAAATGAATGTTATTCTAGATCTCAAATACGCGGCTACATCTGCGTATGTCCCGATCCCGTGGGAATATCGGGTTCAAAAGTTACTATTTAAAGCCTATGTTACTTGACTATAATTATGAATTTTTGGAATAGGTGCAGTGGTTTCGGAGGTTACGCGGAAAATAAATAATCCTGTGACCAACACACAGCGCCATCTAGCCCCACGGTAAGCTGCTAAGCTTGTGTTACGGTGACTAGACAACGGATATACTACTTATATTTATTTTTCTTTTGTAAATACATACATATTATATATAGAAATACACCCAGACCACTTACAAATATTTTTATTTTTTATTTTTAAACATAAATATTTGCACCTAGCGGGAATCGAACCCGCAACCTTCTGCTTTGCAGCCAAGCGTTCGCCCGACATAATTTCTTCTATGTTTTTCGCGATATTGAATAATAAAACACTTTATTTACCGGGTTTAATCTCGTTTTATTCATGGTTTTTGAACAACCGTCGAGCTTTTGCCAACTTTACAGATGACTTTTTCAAGGTTGACCGTAGTGGGTCTGCAACGCGATTAAACCCGGTAAATAAAGTGTTTTATAAATACATACATTTTACCGACGTTACCTGTATATAATTATAATTATTTGTATAGAAATCACAACAGGGAGCAACTGCTTAACGTGCAGACTCCTCATTAGGTAAGTCATATGTAAGGTAAAGTCGATGTCGAGTAAAATAAGCGATGATTGAGCGAGTCAATTTAGCATTTAGAATTCATCAACTATGTTATTACGGTAGGTTCCCGGGTCGTAAATCACGCGCTCTGACATCACAGTAATGTGATTAATTGTCTAACAACTCGGCTTGTATTTCGGATTTATATTATGCAGACCGTACCTACTTAGCAATCAGCAATTGCTAAATATATTTAACTGTAGCCCCGGCATAGAATAGAGTTACCCCATCTCTACCCGTGGGTGAGAGGGAATCTAGGGGGGACTGGCAAACCTTGAGTTCTCCCCGTGCGCTGGCTGATAAACTTCTCGGTCCTTGGGAAGAAACTTGGAGTAGAGACCCTCCCTGGTGCAAGGCATGCGGCCGACAGTAAAGCACAATCGTTGGAATCCCATCAAGACCACTGGCTTTATTCACGTCTAGTTTTTGCCGAGTTTTAAAAACCTAAGTCTGACGGATACGGATTTCTGGCATGCATGTGGAAATCATGTATTTCACCAGCATCGTCTAGATGCGAAAATTCCGCAAACAGAGAAGCAAATGCATTTGCTTTCTTCGCAGCAGTGTGAATTTTTTTAATAGAAATTATGAATTTAGAAGCTACTCAATTATTTAAGTACTTAGACATCAAATTTATAATTTTGTCTCTTTAGAAATGGGAAGCCGGCTTAAGGACGCGACTCATGTGAAATCCCTTCCGATTGAATAGTTTTATTCATAACCGGTATCAAATAGATCTTTAAACAATGTTTAATGTTATTGTACATGATACAAGAAGTGTCCCCTTCATTTCAAAAACAATAAAAAATAACTTTAAATACCACTATTATACAGGCAAAGTTACCCCTGTTTTACAAAATAAATCAATTTTTCTTCTAAATCCTTAACCGCTATATTTTCTTATAGGCATCATAATATTAGAAAATACAATACCTAGAACCCCTTCATCGCATTTTTTCAAAATATTATTTTAATCTTCGTTAATTATTGATTTTACGAGAAATTGTAGATTTTTCACGCAATTCCATCTCGCTCATTTATATGCAATAGGACAAGGACCGTTGCTTATCATCTATCGCCGACTTAAGCAATCCACCGCAATCTAACTCAGTAGAAACAGATAATCACAAACATAGTACGTACCTAAATAAATAAACAAAAAGCACCAACAGAGCTCAGCACAAAGGAAAGAAAACAAGCCGAGTCAGCGTATTGTACAAAAATATCGCAAAATATTTAATGGCCGGCTGTCGGCAGCCTAGATCCGATGTTTCACTGCTCGGCGCTCGAGTCACCGGCCGTTTGGACGTTGGAACAATACGGCACGGCACCTTGACGGCATTTGTGACCCGGCAGAAGGTTGAAGGAGTAGCTATATTATATATGTATATGCGGATTATAATGTTTGTGTCTGTAATGTATCTCAACATACTTACATTATGAAAACACACAGAAGAGCTTATTGGCCTAGCTGCACCTGCCGACCTTAAATGATCGTGCGGGTTAAGCAACGCTTAACCCGCAGGCGCTAAGCGCACGCTTAGCGCGTGGAAGGCACGTTAAGCAGTTGGTCCCGGTTGTTATCTCTGGTAGCAGTTAAGGTCAAGTTAGAGGGGGTGACCGGGGCGACTTGATAACACTAGGTGAGCCACATCACTACACGAAAAGAAGAAGAATCATAAAAGTATGTTTACAAAAATATCGTAAATCATTTAATGGGCGGCTGATCAGTTCTAATGTTTCGTTTGAATGACCGGGCGTTTGGACGTTGGAACAATATGGCACGGCTAATTGATGTGAAAAGGGCAAGCCAAGTTTATGTTGTGGCTAGAATGGGGCTACAGTGTGCAATCACCCCTAAATAAAAAATGAAAACATATTTCAGAGGTAGGTAGGTAAAACAGGTCAAGTGCAAGTTGGATTCCCGCATAAAGGGTTCTGTATTATTAAATCACAAAAAATACGGTTGTTGCATGAAAACCCCACTTAAATACTTATTTTCACACTTGACCGAGAAAACCAGCCGTGAGATAAAGTAACCGTCTCAATCTAATAACAAACCACCCTACGTCAGTACTCGGATAATCAGATCGATGACCTAAAAACCGGAAATGAAATAACTTATCTAGTACTACCAAACTTTACCTAGGTTTGCACCTTCGCGCTTCCTATTAAAGGGGTAATAGACGATCTTTAAGTACGCGGTTTTTATAAGAGCGCGAACTTACTCGTTTTCACGTTCGTCGGTGACACACAGGTCAAATTAAACGTCGTCTAGCCACAAGTTCACGTACTTACTCCCACGTCAATCACTCTTTTTATACATTTGCCCAGTTTCCATTTTGTTGCTTGTTACAGTTGGTCAACTGGGCTCATGTTAATTTATTAATTAAAGAAAAAACATACCTAACTAAGTATAAACTCATAAACAGGTTTTATTATATACGTACTATCTCAAAATACAATTTAAAAGAGGATTGTAAAACTTAATGGCCCACAAAATTAAAAATAAAATAAAATTAAAGTTGGTAGGTATATTCGTATTTGTATAACATGCAAAAATGTATAACTTGCTCTTCTATGCAATTTTAATATTATGTAAGTGATTATTTTATTATTAAAAATGAGACAAAATATATGTAGACATATTTTAAAGGAAAAATACTTTTTCAGAAGTTCACTTGCGGCGAGATGAATTTGTGAAGATGTATTTTTTCCATTAAAATGTTTCTAGTAGAAATGCCTTTCGCAATAAAAAAAAATAAATTACGAAATTAAATACATGTTATATCTCAAATTTTATCCTATACATACCATAACTTAAACTATTTATTAAATACTTAGACCAAGTGTATCCTTGCATAGCGGAGTGAAGGACACCATGGGTGACTAGTGGGAATACCCCTGGCACTCACTATCCAGACCAGGGGTCCCCCCCGGAATCGTAATTGAGTGGACCCCCACTTAATTGCTACTGTGACGAAGTTGATGATAATCGAACTTTGCCACCTGATACTTCTATATTATCTTTAATACATACCAATAATAATAATTTTACAACCTATTTATTTAACATTTGAAACCAACTTCACAGGCACGTATATAACGAACGGAGATGAGGGACAGTACGAAAAACAAATTTATGAAAGAAATGCCGATGAAATATTTGAAGCAATTCTCGGGAACCCTCATGAAATAGGACGTGAATTGGATAAACGCAGAGCTTACACATATCAGAGACAAAACTTACCACAAAATATTAGCGCATCAATGCAAAAAGATGTTTTTAATACAAATTTAGACAATAAGAATGTGACAACATCTACAAAAAAACCGATTATTCCGATAACACCTGTCACTAAAGAAACCTTGGAATACGTAAACAAGACCTATGCAACCTATAGATTACGCTTAAAAAAACTAGAAATCAGACAGATCCTCAACGACCAAAGCAGCATGGTACCAAATTTTGCTGAAGACCACGACAACCCAGCTCGTGTCACTAGGAGATTCGACAAACTGATTAATGAGAAGCCTTCCAGAAGAGAGATATATTTTGTCGACGATTATCAAGTGCCTGAACAGATACGCAGAGTATGGAGATTAAAACAGAGTTACAAGAGTCTAATACAACACTTCATATATGTCACAAGATATAAGTTACCTTACATGCAGCGTCTTAGAAAAAAGTATAAGGGTCTGTTAAAGTATCAGATAGGCTACTGTTTCGCGCTCCTACGCCACCTACGAAAGGAGCAGAAGAACCTCTACACCGCGCTGTTGTCTTTTTGGAGAGGGATGAACAACTTATTGGTCCACTTAAAGTTTTACGAGAAGATTGTACGATTAGACGTCGATATAAAGGATGTATGCAAGTTAATAAAAGTGTTGCACTACAGGAGACAGTTGCAAGATGACCCACATTACCACGATGAATCTACATCGCAAAGGCCGGTGCCGAATGCCAATATAAACGGCATGCCTGTACCTGGTCAATTGCCGGCAGACGCACAGCAGGCCGGCTTGGATGGTGCGCCACAAGCTGACGGGCGAGGTAGCCCTCAATCAGAAGGGCCACAATTAAATGGGCCACAAGCTAGTGGACCTCAAGATGGTTTGCCACCAGGAGGCGAGCTACCAGGCGGCGGGCTAGCAGGCGGTAGGCTACCAGAAGGCGAGTTACCAGAAGGTGGGTTACCAGGAGGCGGGTTACCAGGTGGCAGACTACCAGGCGGTGGGCCACTAGGATTCCGAAGAGCCTTGTGGAGCCCAAATAAACAGGCTCGAAAGTCCTTAAGACCTGATAGACCCAAGTGGAGCCCAAATAAAAAGGCCCAGAAAGACTTGAGCCCTGATAGACTTACGTGGAGCTCAAATGAAATAAACCGGACGACCTTAAGACCTGATAGACCCAAATCAACACCCAATGCAAATGCCCTTATGACTTTAAGACCTAGTAGACCCAAGTGGAGCCCAAACGAAATGGCCCCGACAGCCGTAAGCCCTGATAGATCCAAGTGGAGCCCAAATGGAAAGGCTCGGAAGGCCATAAAATCTGATACACCCAAGTGGAGCCCAAATAGAAAGGCACGGAAGGTCAGAACATCTGATACACCTAAGTGGAGACTAAATGGAAACGCCTGGCCTGACATAAGGAACATGCAACCTGACGACAGATTCCTAATGCAGAGGCGTCACAGGATGAAATCATCGAGAAATAGTACGAGACCGCTACAAACGCCCTTGGACAGAAATGGAAGAAGGATGTTTACACTACCATTTGAGGGAATGCTATTCTAACAGCCAAATGAAGAAACGCCACTTTGAGAAAATCTTAAATGATTGAGCAGCTTCTAAACCTAAAATTAGATACCGATACTTGCACCGTGGATTTTTAGTGGATATACCCCTGGCCACATCATCTAGCTCAAGAGGTAACTCCAATCACCGAACCTCTCTCCCTCGAGACTGGCTTGTTGGTCTTAATTAGATTTCCCCACGAAAAAAAGGTAGTGACCGATGTTGTTATGTAATGTACCCTAATACACAACGACATAATGCAACGTGTTACACAACAAGCGTTCGTGCAGTCAGTACGAGAAAATAAGGCGCTTGCAGCGGAGCTTACAACAGCATCACGTTCGCTGCAAATGGTACATTACACGCTGTAACACCGGTCAGTATCCGCCTCTAAATTTTATCCAGATGTCGTGTCATCATGCCATTGACTTTTCAAATATGTTTTCAATTTTTAAAAGCAATTTAATTTGGAATATAAATTACATAGAAATAATGAAAAAAAAAATGATTTATGTTTTATAACATATTTTATTTTTAAAAATATAATATGATCTTTTAAATGACTGAGAACAAAACCAAACTATATACCGAGAGAGAGGCCGAAGGCAGATGACATAATATATCTCTTAAGGTATTTCTGTTTATTTTATTTAATCGTATGACAAAACAAATACAAATCATAAATATAATAAATCATCCATAACAAGCACTACAAGTTCAATGGCAGATTCTCAAGCCAGTTCATGGCATTTGGAGTGAGATCGAAAATGTCGTCCGATGGCCCAGGATATGCGTAAATTGGACAGCGGCTGATGATGTGCTCCATGGTCTGGTCCTCCCTGCCGCAATCACAGATCGCAGAGACATCCCATCCCCACCTGTGCCGCATGTAATTGCATCGTCCATGTCCGGTTCTCAATCTATTTAGACGACACCATAAATTGCGTGGCAAGTTAAAGCCACTTGGTTTGGCAGTTGGGTCTATGGGGCGGGGAATATTCGAAGCATGGGAGACCGAAGCCCAACCATCCCTCCACTCCCCCGCCACCGAGAACCCCAACAAGTCTTCCTTGGCCTTGTATTTCTGTACTAACTTATTAAGGGGAAAATATTTGTTTAATGGTTTGTTTGTAAAGAATAGGCACCGAAACTAAATTTCAAACTCGCTGACCACTTTATAGAGTAACATTCTTTTTGATCCCAATATTCACACGGGATCGGGACCTACAACTATAATCAAAGACGATTTATGTGATGAGGTGGTGTTCAGGTGTTTTATTAAGATTATTCCAATAGAATCAGCTCCTAAAGAACTAGGTACACGATAGTTTACTTGATGTTTCTAAAAAATATGTATAATAATATATAAAATATTGAAAAACAAAATTGAACTAAATAAATAAATAAACATGAATTTAAATTACCTAAATCAATCGAAGAGATAAATTAATACCTACAGGTTTTAAAGTTATTGAAACCAGAAAAACATATTTCGAATAAAGATCCTTAAAACAAAAGAGACTTCGTACAATAGCCGCGCAACAAATGTTTTTTTTTATCAATGCTCGTTTATTTAAAGTTTTGAAGTTGGCAACTTGCCATTGATGTTGGCAACATTGAATGTGATATACTTTTTTTTTCAAAATATCGACGTTCCTTAAATACGCCAGATTCAACTGAGAGTTTTGCTGCATGTCTCCCACATGTCTGGATTTATGGGGAGTGTCGGTGCCATTCTATGGAACAGTAGTAGCATCTGGATAAGAAGGTTATTTGACGAATGTAGCTATATACTTCTCCATACAATTAGGGTAAAAACACCTCATTTCCTTCCCTTAACATTATCCTATTTCGGTATTTATTTTGTGCTATTACCATAGAGACATAGGTTCGAAGTTTTCAAACAAAAAAAAAGCCGATTAGATACGAGCTAAACTAAAAATAAAAAAGTATTAATTCTTTCGTAAGGGAATGGTGTTGCAATTATTTTTGTATATCTACGAGTATTGTAGGTAACTCTGTATCCTACACTTTGGAGCCGTTGTCAGACAAATATTTACAAAGAAACAAGCAAACCTCCTCGTCTGTCATTCCCTTATTATTGAGGATCATGATCGTGTGCCGAGAAAATAAAATAAAAATTGATTTGCGACTCGGAATTTATACTTTTTATTTAATTTAAGGAGAATTTTTACAGCACTAGATACTAAACACTTGTTTTTGTATGTTGCTGTAATAAAATGTGATGATGGATCGAGTGTACCTATATTTCAAATGATCTCAGAAAACAAACCTTGAATGCTGTCGATTACTGGCTTACAACTTGGGGAAAAGGGAGAAAAACACCTGATGAAATAATATGCGATGACTCCGTAGCACTTATCGGTGCTGCAAAGTATTTACGAAATATGACAAGACATAAGTGTGGAACTATTTTTAAAGAAATGATATATTCACAAAAACACAGCGCACGACAAAGTGTATCGTTACGTATTCGTAACGTATAAGATAAACGTATCATACGAGTATCAACGTATCGTATCAATGGAACAAACCCAAATATTAGATTAAAATCTAGAGTTACAGTGCTATATCAGGATTCATTCTAGCCACTTGATAAAAAATACAGACTAAAAGTTTTTAAACATAAAAGAATTTTATATTTTTTATGTAGAGTCAGAAAAGGAATGAGGGTACCAAGTGCATATTTTATAGTTTTATGTTTTTCAATAATGGTCGGGTAGTTGTTGATAATTGTGTTTGATATCACTAAAGCGTCCTAACTGTTAGTAATTTCATTCAGAATAACCAAAAAATACTAAACCGTTATTGACAAAATTAAAACTTTTAAAATATGCACCTGGTACCCTAAATCCTTTGCTGACCGTACAATTGTCTGCGTGACATAAAAGTATATGACAATTACGACACCGTAAAAACAATAGTCAAAGATATAGGTTACCGTTGTCCAAGCTTCGGAAGCGTATGTCCAAGTACGCTGGATATGACAAAAACAAAAATATAAAGCCAGTGGAAGAAGCCGTAAGGCGTTTAAATAAATATAACGAAAATGATAACCTGCACATAAACATGATTGCAGAAGACAAAAGTATAGAATTAAAATGTGATGATGGAAATGTAAGTAAAGAACTTTGAAACGCGAAAAGTAACCAAAACACAGAATTTCATAAAAAAGACGAGGGTTTGATATTCATAGATAAACCCATATTAGTAGAAAATTGAAAAAAAAAAAAAAATTCAATGCTGTTAAATAACTTTTTAATGAATTCTGATAAAAATAACGTAATTACAAATTACACATGTGCTACTCCATGACACAAGCATTAACTATCAGGTACATTAGATGGCCTACTCAACGAAACAGATTTAGCTGATAATGATGAATGCTTTAATTTAATAAAAGAATATTGCAAATGCTCTCACAACGATCAATATTTTAACGAATTTTTTAAATCGACCACAGTTGGAAATATAACAAACGTAGAATGTGACTGCAATATTTCTTATAATGTAGAACACATTTTACGTGATAAGCTTTACAGCGCCATTGTCACAAAAGGCTGTGAAAGTAGTAATTGCAATAGCACTGTACAAAGAAAAATCGGATTTTTTATTTACAACATATAGATAGACAATTAGGCAACTGTTCGCAGAACTACTAGTTTAAAAATGTTATATAGGTACATAATAAAACAAGGAATGGCTGTATTTTGTAATGCAGACAGGGAAAATCGCCGGCATTATGTCCACTTCATAGTTTGCGAGTAAAATTGTTACTGAAAAGTCCCTCTACGTGTTGGCTTCGGCATCACGCACGCCTTCTAAAAGTCCGAGGCTCCATAGCCCTGTGATACTGGACGTAAAACAAGGAAAATTATTAAGAATACACAAAATAATAAACTGCCTAAAATTCCCAAATTTTAATAGCGACAAGTTGTTATTATTTTGATTGTTGTTTCTAAATGAGTTGATGTCACGCAGCAGGCGTCAGTTGGGGTATAAAGTAGGCCAGTGACACAGTTTTTTAAATAACACGATTATAGTGAAAATAAATTGTGTTAAGGGGAAGAAATAATATACAATGCACACTGCGTTTTACCCGATCCAGCGGGAATATCGGGATTGAAATTTCGCAGAAATCGCTTATGAATATATGTTTTATATTTTAAGTTTATCACCACAATTGGTTTTGTAGTTTTTCCGTGAAAGAGTAATTAACATAATGTTCACTCTATATGTTATTTTGTAGTACGTTATAATCATAATTCTACAGCGGATAGAGAAAAATACTACATTTCTTCTTTTTAACCGACTTCAAAAAAAAGGAGGAGGTTATCAATTCGTCTGTATGTATAATTTTTTTTTTTTTGTATGTTTACCGATTACTCGAAGACGGATTGACGGATTAAGATGATTCTTTTTTTAATAGATAGGTAGGAGCTCCAAGATGGTCCCATAAAAATTTGATGTGGATCTGATGAGGGTCTTCGGAGTGATGAACGGAAATGCTCCTCAAAACGCATTAATCAATCCAGTTGTTTATCGATTACTCGAAGATGGCTTGACCGATTGAGATGATTCTTTTTTTAATGGAAACGTGGAAGCTCCGAGATGGTCCCATAAAAATTTGATGAGGATCTGATGAGGATCTTCGAAGTGAGGACCGGGAATGCTCCTCAAAACGCTGTATTCAATTCAATTGTTCATCGATTACACGAAGATGGCTTGACCGATTGATATAGTTCTTTTTTTAATGGAAAGGTGGAAGCTACGAGGTGGTCCCTTGAAAGTTTAGTAAGGATCTGATGAGTATCTTCGGAATGATGGACAGGATAGCATCCCAGAATTCAATAAATTACTCATTTTTGGACTTCTACCAAAAAGAATAGACCCCTAAAGAACTAAGTACAGATTGATGGGGCACCTGAAACCACCTTCTCATCAGCAAACTCCTCAATAATGAAAATTACGTTAACAATATTGTTGATTTTAGGTAGGTAAGTATACTAAAAAGGGTAAAATAAAAAAATAATTTAACAATTAAAAAACCGACTTCAAAAAGAAACAAAAAATAATTTAAAAAACAACAAAAAAAAAAGAATTGATAAAAATGACCAAAATAACCTCTACATAGGTACAGAGCCACCGACTAATTAATCTGTTTTATCATCTGAAGTCGGGCAGTTTTACTGGTTGGTTCCATATTGTATTTAGTTTGGCTGCCCGACTTCAGATGATAAAACAGATTAATTAGTCGGTGGCTCTGTACCTATGTAGAGGTTATTTTGGTCATTTTTATCAATTCTTTTTTTTTTGTTGTTTTTTAAATTATTTTTTGTTTCTTTTTGAAGTCGGTTTTTTAATAAATACATTTACATAAAAATAGTTGGTTGTCAGCGCTACAGCGGCTTTTTCATATATTTCGCATAAAAGGAACATGAAATGTGTATGAGACATCACTTCTAGTACGTACAGGTACATGATATCTCAATATAAGTAGGATAAATAGCGCAATTGTACGGCATTAGAATGTTTCAGTTGCAGACTCATTTCGTGACTTATTCATGCAGGCTGATCGAGGACGGTATTAGGACAACGCCCGGAAATCTCGGATTTAAAAGACGAAAGTTTAAACACAATCTTGTATAATAAAACACAATATAATTATATGGGGTATTAATCGCGTTTTATCTCAGGCGTTTCACAATCATGTATTAGGTACTGTATTCTATCGTATTTTTACTGTTTGTGCAACTACATGAAGGTCTAAAGATATATTCTAATAAAAAAAATCCTGTGTAAATTTAGAACGCCTTAATGCGTTTCCCCATAGACTCTTCAAGAGATTCATTTAAAATGACAGTGGTCAGACAAACAAAAGAAGATCAAAATGAAAACATAAGACGATAGAGCAAGAACAGTATATTCTTTTACCCTGAGAATATAATCTCGGTACAATAAGCTAGCTGATTATGTAATTCTGTTGCTAACAAAGCTCAACTGAAACCAATTGTTGTTTTTAAGTCATTTTTGCAAGTACGAATATACAATTTGCCAGTTACAGTCGATGACAAAATGCCGTTATTAAATTGTACATCAGTTCTCGAAAAAATTGCTTGAAAGCAAAACTATAAGTAGATTCAATCTAGTTCGTTAGCAACAGAATCGCGTAATTAGCTAACAGAGCAATGCCCCGTGGAAGTGGCTTCAAACTTCACCTTTATTTGTATTGAAAGACCGCAGGCTCCTGTTCAATTCATCGTAAAATCGATGCAATGTTTGCTGTGGGCTGAAAGCATTTCGTTTCCACTGTTTGCTTTGTCTACAAACATTTCCCTCTGTTTTATTGATATTTACTAACGTGCGTAGGTAGGTATATAATGTACTTATACCTAGTCTACCTGTACTAATTGTGTTGTGTCCCGATGAGCTGGAAGTAATTGGGAAAGAGTTTGTTCTAGACGTCTAGGCGAACGGACAACTTTCTAAGACTAAAGCGGGGCTTACATTATGAAACTAGTAGCATGCATATTAGAGTCGTTTCCACGAAATAGTTGAGCAGACACGGTGGTAAAGCCATCACAATCGGTCCAGTAGTTTTTGTATTGCAACGCAAACATTCAATCAAACAATATGTATATTTCCCATTTATATATTAGTGGGAAAATATAAATTCAAGAATTTCCGAAGATTTTTAATCATTAATACATTTTTATTTATGATTTAGCAATTTAGGCAAAATCGGTTCATTCGTGCATATAACAGCTAGATTACGGAAATGTGTTTTGACGGCCTCTGTGGCGCGTCGGGCGAACGCCTGACTGCAATGCAGAAGGCTGCGGGTTCGATTCCCGCCGGGTGCAAATAATTATGCTTAAAAATAAATATTTTGTATCTGGTCTGGGTGTCTTTCTATGTATAGTGTGAATGTATTTACAATAAAAAAGTATAATATGTAGTGTATCCGTAGTTTAGTACCCATAGTACAAGCCTAGAGCTTAGTTTGGGGCTAGATTGCGCTGTGTGTAATGTCGTGCAATAAAAAAAAAATCATTTGCGTAAAATCTAGTTTTAATTCGTGAAAATTGATAGACTTTGGTCGCATATTAATTAATTTAGTTTCGTGAATATGTAAAATCGTAGTGAAAATGAAAGCCAGCGCCAAACATGGAGTCTTCCATCTGACCATTGTCTTTTAAATGACTCTCTTGAAGAGCACTATGGGGAAACGCATTGCGGAAATGTGTTGCTGAATTATCGTTAGCGTAATATCTAGTTTAAATTCGTGGAAATTGTTCAATTTTAGTGGCATTTTTAATTATTTGGTATCGTAAAGTCAAAATTAAAACTAGTCCAAACATGGACTTTTATGTTGTTTACAAACTTCGTTAAAAGTTGTTATTTCTTACTACTGTAGTCAAATAAATATAATAAATGAATAAATACGGCGGTACGAAGTGGCGTCAGGTCAGCGTAGATAATGTAAAATCAAGAAACAATAACATCCAAGAGAAAATGGTTTCGTCTCATTCGTGTAACATCTTATCCCTTGTGTAAAATGTACTTAAAACTGTGACCCAGAAAATTGTACCATATTTTATTTAGACTGACAATGTTAAAAAGGAATAATGTTTTGAGACGAAATGTTTCTCAATTTGTCTCCGTTTTCTTTCGTTTATCTTTTAGGTTAGTTTAATAGAGATCTTGAATGAAGATGTTTATGTTAGAATTTGATAACATATTTCTTTGATTATTTGATGATGGTTGGTGTTCTAACTGAACGCGCCGCGTTTTGAATTCCCGCGCACTAGAGTGACAGTGGCTATATAAAAACTTTAGAAAAACATAACACTTCCTTTGGCAGTCGTGTAAAAAGTATAAAATCGTAGAGTGAATTGTTGTTGGTGTTGGCGTAACTTCCTTCTAAAAACTTCTTCGAAAAATATGCACGAACTTCTAAAAAACATTATATAAAATAAATGTCTTCACATCTAGCAGCTCATCTTGTACAATTAAACGGATTACAGAAATAAAAGTTTACAACAAAAATTATTCGCGTCTCGTCTTCATTATTCTGTGATTCACTAACAACGACACGTTAAAACTTTAATTAACGTTTTTAGGGTTTCGTAGTCAACAAGAAACCCTTATAGTTTCGTCATGTCCGTCTGTTCGTCCGTCCGCAGCTTTGTTCAGAGACGGTTAGTACTAAGAAGCTGTAATTTTGCATGAGTACACTATTGTCTTTTTTTTACATGGGGTAAGCAAGAAAAATCGTGTGGTATCGTTAGATAGCTCTTTTAAAATCATTGTGAGTTTTCAAAAACAACTTTTGAAAAATTGAGTTAATTCCAAAAATGATTTTGTCAAAATTCTATTCTCCAAGCGGGACTTGAACCCGCAATCTATCACATGCCTTTTGATAAATCAGTACTTACCGCTAAAGTTTTTTCTTATGTTCCCACAATTTATCATTGTAATAAAACACAACATTTTCCGGGTTTAATTCGCGTTTTTTTTTAAATAAAAATTCTGAAAGGTGTGCCAGTTTTTTTTATTTTACAGTAACATAGAAGCATAAAAATAGTAATATGTTCCGTAGTGGAACAGGTTGTTTTAGTTTGAATATTTTTATCATTAGAATTAAGGGTAGGTAGGTAGGTAGGTACCTTTGGTAAGAAAACACAACTTGTGGGTAGATTTCATACAATCTATCAAGTTTGAATATCGAACGAACCACCGACACATTGACTCGCCGCCTGTGGGCGAGAACACCCGTTTGCGCATCAAACATTATCGTCCGCGCCGCGTATCACGCGTGGACCTCATCATCATCCTTTCGACACACCGTCTGCGGTAGAAGACCGAAGACCAGCAGCCTATGGATATTATGCTCAGGGATCGTGGATCACGTCGATAGTACAGGTCGGTGGTTTACTCCTAGACATAATAGTAACTAGAAAGCTTACTTCGTCAAAAATACGGTCCCGCTTGATGTTAGAGAGTCTGTCCATTTTCTCACTTTAGTGTTCGTCGGTTAGTTAGATAAGGACAGACTGGATCCAACTGGGTTCAACAAAACCGTTTTGATATATCAAAGCAAAAACTACCTTAAACTTGGAGAATATAATTGAAGGAGGATGATTCTAGGAGCGAAGACGACGATGTAACATGTCTGGATAGAAGATACCTAGTCAAGAGTTATTATTTTTTTACATTTTTTCTTTTTTTTTTTCAAGATATATTCAGATGGCAACATGATAATTTGGTGCCATAATAATAATAAAAAAATTAAAAAAGTCCTTCCCTAGGATTTGAAGAAGTTTCCTCATCTTGCACAATTTGAATATCGAACGCGGTCCGAGACGTAGTCAACTTCGCTACGGTACTTAAGTACTTAAGTTGGTAGTTTAGTGCAATGAAGGGCTTCTGTCGATAACTTCAGAGTTTGACCGAAGGCTTAACCTTAATGACTTGGGGTCATGAACTGACGTGGTTAAAGTTAAGACAATAGTGCATATAGGTAAGTACCACGCTTACCACGCTTGGTTACTTTTTTTATACAATAGGTACATGTTAGATGAGTTTTGACCACTATCTCGCCTGATGGTAAGTATTATACTCGACGAGTATGATGGTCAAAGGCGAAACACGCTCATTTTGAAGAAAGAAGACAGCGGTGAAAACACAGTCCTATCCATTTTCCTTACGGGTTGCACCGGTTAACGTATCGGAAGTGTTGTTAAAAAATCTACAGATAATAGTAGAATCTGTCAAATAAAAGACAAGACTACCAAATTTAAAAACTTACGTAGCCATATTTATAAACGGGGAATAATAGGTCAAAGTAAATTTACCACTTTTTGTTTCTGTCTGTCAACTTTGAAAGTTCTTGTCACGGAAAAAGACAAATGATGTTCTCGGTTTTTAGACCTTATTCCCCGTTTAAGGCTAACGGAGCAAAATAAAGTTAAGAAAAGCGCCGAGGTGCACACTTACTGGATAAACTATGAAATATTGCCGAAATCTCATTAGCGTCAAGATGTCGAGACCAATTCTCCAATATTAAAACTTTATATTGTCAGATTTATAATTTTTTTAACTGAGGTACCAAATAGTACCAATTTGGTACCTCAGTTAAAAAAATTACGTCTATTATTTACGACGTCAAAATGGCGGGACCAGGGTTTTTGTTAAATATCTTCTATACTAAAGAGGTACCAATTTTTTTAACTGAGGTACCAAATAGTACCAATTTGGTACCAAATCTTTATATTGTCAGATTAATATTGGAGAGTTGGTCCCGCCCTCTTGACGCTAATGAAATCTCCCCATTCCTACGGGATCAATACTCACACAGGTGAAACTACGAAATATTTCTAGACCCAAATATCTTAATGTACCAACAACAAAGAAAAATTAAAATATTTGTCTTGACCTATTTATTTTAAAAACGAGACAGTTTATGTGTGTGTTTGTTTGTTTGGATGTTTGTGTTTTAATCACTCGAAAACTACTGAACCCCTTGCAATGTAGGTATCTTACTACAAAGACGACTAGGGATCTGAATTTACAGATAGGCTGCTTTATATACTGATATCTATACAACATCGGGACCTACGCGCTTGAAACTACAGGCCGTAGAGAGCTTGTAAAAAATAAACAACCATGCAAAAATATAGACAAACTGCGCGGTTTCATCCGCGTATATAAAGCCCGATTCCGCGGAAATATTGGGAAATATAATTATTAATAAATAATAATTATAATATACATTATAAACCTTTCTAGTGAATTACTCTATTTACTAATTAAAACCGCATCAAAATCTGTTGCAAAGTTTTAAAGATATAAGCGCGTACATATAAACAGACAGCGGGTAGCGACTTTGTTTTATACTATGTAATGAAACTCATCATCGATGTATGCTACAAAGCTACAAATGGGTTTTATCCCCTTGCTATTTACAGCCAGTATATTTCATCGAATCATCCTTATCAATTGTGATTCTATACAGTTCTGCCCTCGCGCTCGTTTCAAATGTATGTTAAACCCTATGAAATACGAGAGTCGAGTCACTTGGCACCGCTCGACTGGCGGGAGTCCAAACTTGGTAACGATGCTTGGTTACGCCACTGTCTTTTTAACATTTCGTTTTGTTTATTGTAATACTAGCCGCGCCCTGCGGTTTTACCCGCGTAAGTCCCGTTCCCGCGGGAATATTAGGATAAAAAGCCTATGTGTTAATCCAGCTCCCCAGCTACCTATATTCCAAGTTTCATCGCAATCGGTTCAGTAGTATTTGCGTGAAAGAGTAACAACCTCACATACATACATACTTTTACTTTTTAGATTACCTACCCTGTCGACCAGTCTAGCATTGGGGACCAGATCAGTCTTGAACTCGATTCCCGACGCCGCCCTTCGGGGTGTTCGCTCGAGTATAGCGGGCCCCGCACGGAATGCCTGCATTTGGCTGTCGGTGGCGACGCTATAACATATATAAATAGTCGAGTAGAGAGTGGAACCCTGTCGATTCTGTCAAGAACTCACAGTCGTCTCACTTAGATTCTGCTGTGAGTTTTGAAGTTGATATTCAATTTTATAAATAAATCAAATTAGCGCTATAGCGGCAGCTTGTGGTGAGTTAAACTTAAGCTTAGAGCGAGAAGAATAACAACGCGGGCATAGCTAGTTGAATATAAGTTAGTGTCGTACTTACAAACTTTCTCCAAAATAGTAGTGAACTCTCTCTTCAATAATTAAATACTACATCGCAGACAAGGCAACTTAGCTTTAACTTAATTTGTAGACGAAACATGGCTTAACTCGTCCGGCGTCGATGTCCCACCGGGGTGACACGCTCATAAAAACTCAAAACCGCACTCGAGCGTCGATGTCCCCCCGGTGGCACATCCTACCCAGACCACTTGAAACTCTAACATATCGAAATAGAGTGGATTTTTGTTAGAACAAGTTTTGTTCATTGGCAACTCTGATATATTTTACGTCATTTGGCATTGACAGTAAAATAACCGCCAGTTGAAAAAAAATAAATAATTGGATTTGCAAATTTTTGCTGTCAGATTTTTTCAGTTTCGCCATTTTTTTATGCCGTGCGGGTGAAAGTGAAAATTAATTGTTTCAAATAGTGATAAGTGGGTGAATTTAGTGAAAAACTAGTGTTATTTCGTTTATTTGGTTCAGTCTTTTGGTATGTATTGTATCAAAATATCGATTTTCTTTGTAGAAACACTTTTTTACGAGTTAGAAAACCGCTTGATAAAATACGTAAAATTCGTGTTTGGTTGAGCTCTAGCGTCATGAACGTAAGGGTCACAATGGAATGTAGTTTGGTAGGAATACCGGAAGTATACTTCCGGTACTTTTATTTCAACTTGAATTATTTATTATTTTCCTATGGTAGCTATATGTAAAAGTTATTTTATGGTGATCGGTAGACTGTAATGGACACTTTTTACAATAATTGACCTAGGACTAGATTACAGTCATTGTGAAACAAGCTTCGTAAAGAAAGTCGGAAGTAGAGAAAGTCGGAAGTTGGGAGAAAGTTTTTACTTCAAAGTAAATAAATAATTATTTACTGCTTACTAAATCTCAAATATATTACCAAGTAACAGAAAAAACATTCATAATTACGATATTTTTTACAAAAAGAAGGTAGGTGGTCTAGTTTAGTTTTTATACGTATTTATGTAAAGTACGTCGTAATTATCTATTACCATTTCATATCTTATCAATCACATGACGTAGCTGTTACGTATGCTATAATTTTACCTAAAATTTATTGATGCTCCAAAGGTTAAATAAATTGACCTTAACAACAAAACATAGGTACAATGGTAATTTAATCTTTAGACCGGGAGGCGATAGATGATAACCTTACGTCATCGAATACCGGGATGAGATTTATTATTCTTATCTTTTCGAAAAAAGAAGGAATAGAAAATAAATGTGAGGCCGTTAATTTGTCCTACAGCAGGGCAAGCAAAAGAACAAAAAAAGAAGGAAGAACCTTAATAAAAAAAAAGATTGTTAATGAAATAAAAATGAACATTATTAGGTGGAGTAAGCTTGCCCAGCACCTATACCACCCTGTGAGCCTAGTCAGCCATTCCCAGAGGAATGAACTGGTCAATACATCTGGAGTTAACCAAGCTGTGAGATTCCTCACGTTGTTTTCTTTCACCGTAAGAGCGATGTTAATAACGCAAATAATTTTTTAGTAAGGAGAAATACAATGGTACGCGGTAAGCTGGATTCGACACTACGACCTTCAGAATGAAAGTCGGGTATAGATATGGGTATTCAAAAAGCTTCAGTCCGAAACCTATGTCGGAAAAGATATCTGCGTCTCGCTTAGCACGATGCAATAAGACAATGACAAGTTTAATAAGTCGAGCACCTAAGCTCTCTGAATATCCTTAAAACTACTCGATGACGTAGGGCGACCAACGGTAGCATCACGGTCTAACCAAGTTAGGGTACACGTAACGTCTTTTGTATGGACATATTATCGGCGAAACAGGCTTAAAGTCGTTATACAATTTGCGGAGTTATGCAGCGTTCACGGCGCTATTCTGGGACAAGGGTTTAATTTCCAGGGATTTGGTTAAGCTTTGTTATGATAGAAGGAAGGATCTATACTGGAAATTGTTGTCTTACACCTACGTTAGGTTACGGATTTTGGGCTTATGAAATTAGTGACAATACAATTCCAAAAAAAAAAATAACCAATTCTTTCGGATTTATAATTTTAGTATGTTTGTTCGCTCTTTATGCGTCGAACCCTTTGACATCAAACGGTTCGACTTATTCATATGTAATTTACATAATAATATGCATAGTATAGTTTCTTCTTTTTCTTTCTTTACTCTTTTTGAATTCAGAGTTTACAATTTTTGAAAATAAATTGTTATTTTAATTGTTTGTCCGGGGCATTTTTAAATTCCGTCCACTTAGGGAGCAAAGCGCTTTCGAGATTCGCAGAATTACTAGTTCTTTTATCTAATTTTAATTATTTACACAACATTAATAAGTTAGGGCTGTAGTTACTTGGGACATTAACATGATAGAGTAATCACCTTGTTGGCAACTAAATTTGACCTGTGACTTAAAATGAGTCAACTTTAATTCGACGTCCCTTTGAGATGATAATTAAAATGTACATATCTAATGGCTTTTAAATTAACCGTAAGGAGTTTGTTATAAACAACGTTTTCTCGAGCTCCTCCGTACTCAGACTTCAAGCAGTTGGTGCCGGTTATTATCTGTGAAAGCAGTCGTTAGGTAAAGTTGGGGTAAGGCTTTTTACTTGACCTTACGACTGCTATCAGAGACGACCTGAAAACTCCAACACTGGGGGGAGGGGGGGCGCACCACTAAACTCACTGTCCGCATCGATATTCTCATTAACTACAACCTTGGAGTCTTCAAGTCTAGAGTGAATAGGTTTCGAATCGCCAAGTTTTCTTTTATCGGGTTCTAATCACTGGATAGAATTGCACGCGCCTCGTATCCTGTCCACCGAACGATATCCCAGGATAGTGCGTGAAGCGGTGGAAATAAAAAACACAATAATTTCAACCGGGAGAGTGGGTTCAAACTCTCAACGGCGTGGAACCCGGTGATAGGGAAGTGCAAAAATCGCGAAACAACTCCGTTGGTGCGCTCCGTGAGTGTAGTGTGTCGCCGCCCTTAGCTGTGTTGTGATAGATAACGAACATTACAAATAAAATGTGGGTAGTCCGGTATTTTTTAAAAAACATGCACGAACTAGTGACATCAGATCATAAGATCATTATAACATGGTCGAAACGTCGAAGTAAGAGAATTTAAAAATAATAATACCCAAATAAGACCCGGGAAAAATAATCATGAATAGGTTTTTCTAAGAAAGCACGTTACATCGTCGATCTTATCGTCACTTTCCATCAGATGAGATGAGGTCAAATGCTAGCCTATCTCATGTAAGAAAAGGTGCTCTTTAGACGGAGCCTCATAATTACTCAACTCCCTGCTTATGCGATGAACCTCCACTTTCTTATGTTTTCTCTCTAGTGTTCTACTTGGGTTTAGAGTCGGTTCATAGCCACCTAGACCGTTGCCCAGCAGTTAACGAACGAATTACAAACGAGGGTTATTAGTATTACCTACTAGTTCTTTTCGTATAGTGGTGTGGCTCACCTAGTGTTAGAGTTTTCAGGTCGCCCTAAGGCGACTGGCTCTAACTTGATTTAACAGCTGTTATCAAAGATAACAACCGAGACCAACTGCTAACGTGTCTTCCGAAACACGGAGGAGCTCGAAAAACAGTTTTTTTGCCAGACAAATTATCTGTCACCCACCCATATAATGACTGCGCCAAGCGTTGCTTAACCCACACGACCATTTGAGCTCGGCAGGCGCAGCTAGGCCTATGAGCTACTCTAGCTAATTAGTAACTACCTAACAGTTAATTTAAGGGAATAGCCGCATAGCGCATGTTGATTTTCGCTCTGTACGCATCGCTTCGGGGTGCTTTCATCGATTCGGTATAGCAGATTCAATCTGTTAGGTTTCAAACTAGAGTTTTCAACGCGAAGAACTTTTATTTCAAAAGGTATTTCTTTGGGATTTTATTAAGTCATTATTTGGTTTTATCTTTCCGAACGAAGTCTTGAAAATCAAACGAGATTTTAGATTACTTCTGGCTGCAACTTTCAGAGCGCCTCATAATTCAATGCAATGACTTTGCATTCTAAATCAATACAAACGTCGTTTGATATTCTGCGTCGCTATAATTATAGCTCTTCATGTTTTTTATCGCCATTGGCAAATTTAAACTTAGAAGTATTTTCGCAAGGAGATATATTTTCAAAAAGTACCCATGACAGGATTCGAACCTGTGCTGTGCACCTCCCTATCCGGGCCCTCGCCCGGATAGCCCGGACGTGAGATGTCGCTTTCATAATCGCCTGTACATAATCGTTTCTATTTATTGCCACAAACTGCCTCTTTCAATTTGGTTTAATTTGGTTATTGTCTCATTATTTAATAAGTGCTCGTAATTTTTTGCCAAATTATTGTAAATACCTTTAAGTTTATACGCTTTTAAGTTTAATGTTAAAAGTAATTAATTATTTACGTAATATGGCTTTATGCCTGAAATAAATGTATTTTTATAAGTAATCTATTTTTTTTCTTTCAAGATCAGGACGCTAAAACAATACAAATTTATACAAATATTTACTTAAATGTCTTTAATTAATGACCTTAGCCATAGAAACTCCAGTACCAACCTGTGTCTAGTCGTCCATTAGTTTAAAATTTGCGCCCTGACACACTCCTTACTGTCCCTTTGTTCGACCGAAGCTCTACCGAGGAACAATACACATTTATGGGAGTGAACAGAAACACATCGCATTGTCTTTTGTGTGCAGCTGTACAGTATACAGACAAATGTCCGTGTTCTACATTCATGTACTAAGCTACCTATGGATCTAACGACTAGGAATGCTAGGGTGGGAGAATAGAGCGTTTAAAAAGAGTATTGTAACTTTTTTGTGTAGAAAAAAATTCAACGGCTTTGGATTAACTTTGAATAGACGTTGTTTCTGTTCCATTATGGTTCTGAACGTAGGTATATTTTGTGAATACGATCACAGCAAGCAAATAACTAAAATAGGTTAGGTACATACTCGTACTATTAAAACGATTTAAGTATTATTTGTACCGGTAGAGGTGGAGACTTTGGGTCCTTAGGACCTTGAGGAATCAACTTTTTTAATGATCTCGGGCGCGTCTGAATGAGGTTTCTGGTAACCGGAGGGCTGGTAGCTTTTTCACTCAGAGGATTAGTTTGGCAATATCAGAGGGGAAACGTTGCTAGCCTGCTGGGAACAATGCCTAGTGAGGACGCCCTCGACGACATTTTTTATTCATAGGTTAAATATAGTTTTATATTTAGTTTTAATTGAATGACTGATTGATTGATAAACACATTATGGTACCAAAAAAACACAAATTATAACATAGTTACAGATTAGATCTTAAAACTAAAGTAGTACAACGGGCGGCCTTATCGCCTATGGGCCATCTCTTCCAGGCATCCAATGAATGGAAAAGACTAACGTTTTCTAGTATTCATGGGAATTTGTGGATATTAGACATTTGGATATTTGATATGATTAACCCCTTAGCTTAGTATAACAACAGCACGAGTAATATTTCTGGTTTTGTTTTAAATTGAAGTGTAGTGTGTCTGTCTAGGTAGGTTTCCGTTCGTAGCACAAGAAAGGATGGAGGTATTTTAATTGAATAGTATTTTAATAATACAACTTTTTAAATTAGGGTTTAAACTTTAATCGTCCAAGTTTTTTACAACAGAAAAAATATGCAATTTTCCTTAAATTAAACACATTTAAAACACTTTATTTATCTAGTTGAATCGCGCTTTTATTCATTGTTTTAAACGAACCGAGCTTTCGCCAACTTTACAGTTGGCTTTTTCACGGTTGACTGACTGAGGTTGGTTGACTGGTTGACTGTAAGTCAACCTTGAAAAAGCCAACTGTAAAGTTGGCGAAAGCTCGGTTCGTTTAAAACCATGAATAAAAGCGCGATTCAACCGGATAAATACAGTGTTTAATTATGCAAAAACGCGAAAACCATAGAAGAAATTAATTATGTCAAACACATTTTTCCGGTTATAATCGCTGTGCTATTTTTTTTTTTTTTAACAATGTCCAACGTTGCGATGTCTTTACTGATCTCTTCCTCAGAGTAGGGAGATCATTTTTCTTTTTAAATTCTTCTTCTATAATTCAAATATAACAACCGACCGCTTTTAGTGACGTAAATAAAATAAAATTCAAATTTCATCATGTAGCTAAATAAATCAAATTTGTATACATGGTACAAACCGTGAAACGTAATAAGGGCAAGCGACATGTGTTAAGTTATCGGCTTGCTGGTCACGAACATCCTATATGCAGTACACTGCACTGTATACCAAAGTGTATTAGTGTATTAGTGTTAGCGCTGCACTGTATAGTAAAATAAACATGAATCAATATTGTGCAACACTACACACAGCCAAACTAAGCACTATGTTTGTACTATGGGTACTAGACAACGGATATAAGTACTAAATATTATACTTTTTACGTAGTACAATGTACGTGTTTTTTTCAGTGTGCGTACAATATACATACAATATCCAGTTTCGTGGCTTTAATGGAAAAAAATACCCTACAACTATATTATTATTAATGAATGAATGAATGAATGAATAAATTCTTTATTATACACACCAAATACAAATACATACAAAGAAAACAAACAAAACTTAAAAATAGGTGGCACAATGGGCGGCCTTATCGCTTAAAGCGATCTCTTCCAGGCAACCTTGGATGGACCAGAAGTCAAGATAGGTGAAAGGTAGGGTGTTTACACAGGAAAAAGGTACTTAAGTGAAATATATATAACTAAAAACAATTAAAACTATAAATTATACATACATATTACTACATATTCTCAATTCGTAAAGTGACAGATTTAAAGGACTTAACGTTTTCCAGCAATAAGCAGATAATGTTTGTAAACCCTATTTTTGAAAATCGCCAATGATTTCGACTGTCTAATGACGACAGGCAAAGCATTCCACATCTCCACTGCCTTTGCCGTGAAGGAATCTCCATAAAAAGTTGAAGAACGAGAAGGGACTTTAAGCAGAAGAGCTTTTGAAGAACGGACAGCTTGAGAAGGAGGATGTTGAAATTCAAACCGAGACTTCAGATAAGATGGAGATGAGGGTAGAAACAGAATTCTGTAAAGGAGTGATAAAATGTGAGAGTTTCTACGCAGACGAATAGGCAACCATTTGAGCTCACCGCGAAATTCCGACACGTGATCAAACTTCCGGAGGCCATAGATAAACCGAATGGCAAGATTCTGGAGCCTCTCGAGTTTATCAAGTTGTTCCTCAGTGAGATCAAGGAAGCACTCATCCGCGTAGTCAAGAATGGGTAACATAAGAGATTGAGCTAACATAACTTTGGTAGCAGTTGGAAGGAAATTCCGCAACCTTCTGAGCGAAGCATCATCATCATCATCATCATCATCAGCCCGTTGCAGTCCACTGCTGGACATAGGCCTCTCCAATTGCACGCCACCGGAAAACCAAAGTCTTCGACATAGCTCACCGGATTAGCAAGCTGAAGTGGCAGTGGGCTGGCCATATTAGCCGTAGAACCGACAACCGTTGGGGTAAACGAGTTCTAGAGTGGAGACCGCGTCTCGGCAAACGTAGTGTAGGACGTCCTCAGGCACGTTGGAGCGACGATTTGCGCAAGACGGCTGGCACAAACTGGATGCGAGAAGCCGAAAATAGATCTAGTTCGCTGAGCGAAGCATTAGACGCAAACATCCTCTGACTTAACCCAGACAGCTGCGGAACCCAAGTGAGATTACTATCCATAGTGACGCCCAGATTTTTGACCTCACTACTGTACGGTACCGTAGTACCGTCAAAAACGATGTTTGGTAATTGACTACGATTAATTTAGCAGGTCAGTCTTGAACTACCAATTACAATGGCCTGTGTTTTTGATGGGTTGACTTTAAGACCATAGCATTTACTCCATTGACAAATGTTATCCAGATCTTTATTCATAGTACTAATCGCAAAGTCTAGCTGGTTTAGCGGTGCTTGTGTGTAAATCTGTAAGTCGTATGCATACATGTGGTAAGAAGAAGAAATATTATGAGATATAGTGTTTATGAAAACAGCAAATAGAAGAGGAGAAAGCACGCCGCCTTGAGGAACACCGGCAGCTATATCACTCCAGGTGGAATGGGTCTGTTCAATGCAAATACGTTGCCGGCGTCCATACAGATAGCTACGAAACCAGGCAATTACCGACGGACATATGTTAAGGGAGCTCAGGACTCCAAGAAGCAGGTCAAAGTCAACATTGTTGAATGCGTTGCTGAAATCGAGCAACGATAGTACAGTAAGCTGTCTGCTGTCCATGCCAAGTCTAATGTCATCAGTAATTTTAACTAAAGCAGTTGTGGTACTATGACCCGGGCGAAAGCCAGATTGGAATGGATTCATTAGGGAGTTTCGGATAAGGAATGCACTTAGCTGTTGATGGACAAGGCGTTCAAGTACTTTGGAAAGGAAAGGCAGAATGGAAATGGGGCGATACTCAGAAAAGGCAGAAGGATTTGGCTTTTTAGGAAGTGGAATTATTTGGGCTTCTTTCCAGGCCACAGGAAAACAACTTGTTAATATAGACGCATTCAGCATTAAGGTTATGACATGCACTATCTCGTCGAGAATAGGCATGATCATATTCCGACTAATACTATCGTTGCCTACTGCATTGGAGGAGATGGATTTTATGCTTCTCTTAACGTCAACGTCAGTAAATTGCTCGAAGGAAAAGGGAGAAATGTCTGGTGGCTGTAAAGAAGAAAGATACGAAAGTGTTTGAGATCTAGTAAAGGAGTCGAGATTCGAAGAACTCGAGAAATGCTGGTTAAGAATATTAATATCCAAGTTTTGAGATAAGTTAATATTCGAACGAGATTTGCCAACCCCCAGAGTTTTTAGGAATTTCCAGACTTTAGAAGAGTCTTCTTGTTCTACAGACCTATGGATATGACGGCGTAGTGCATCCCTACACACTCTGTTGCAACGATTACGTATTTTGTGGTACTTGTCTTCGTTATCCTTAGTGGGTTTGCACTTGTATCTACACTTTGCAGATGCTTTTTTATGAATTAGAGTTCTAATTTCATCCGTGAGCCAAGGGGCAGGATGATGCTTCATCTTAACACTACGTACTGGGGCATTAATCTAAGTTACAAACTAGCCGTTTATCAAATCCGTTCTGACGTTTTGGCGTGATTGACACACGAAATTCCAAACAAAGATTTAATTTTATAATTTGTGGGATTAGACCAGACTTAGACGGGTTTAAGTATACTATTGGTGAATGAATTTGAATAAATAGCAATACAATAGCAAACAACACATTCGAATTAAAATTATGGCTTGAAACTGGATTTTATTGTTTAAATGTATCGAAAACGGTATAAACTTTTATTGGTAAATGTCAAAAGTTTTTTGACAAACTTAAACGATATCAAAGATTAACAACTGCATTGATATTGAAATGGCATTTTAGATAATTTTTTACATTAATAGGCCAACAACTAAATCTAAGTAGGTAGATAGGTACCACTCACAAACCAAACTTTCATTCCTTACTTACTATATTTTATCCCAAAAGCAACTTTGAGTAGGTACATACTAAATTTACCTGTGAACCGTGAAAGAAATGCAATTAAAAATTGGATCGCCCGCCATTCTGGTCGCTTTTCATTTTGGTCTTCCATGTTTTTGACTTTCAATTATGAGGGCGAGATGAACCAATTTCCGATTCCACGAATAACGTCCATTGCAGACCGCGAATATTTTAGTTTTAACTGGTAATCATATTATTAAATAACGGGGTATTTACCATGTTTAAATTTGCGGTTTAAAAGCAGGAAGCATCAGTGCAGTGTTATGTCCATTTATAACACTAATTGAGGTTTTGCAGCTGTGTTTGCCATTTACTTTATTTTTAGATTAGTTTTTAATTGCTTTCTAAAACTCTGCACCCGACAGGACTTGAACCAGCAACCCTATAGAATTAAAATCATTACCTACAAAAATTTATTTTGTAAGAAAAAGTACTAGCCAATACGTGTACGTGCACGAGTATGTGGAGTTCCAACACTTTTACCCTATTTCTTTTTTATTTTAATTTACGATGGAAAAAGGTGTATGTGAGAAGTTGCTAAACTATCGTCCGATTAAAAAACCTGTAGTCTGTAAAAAGGCTCTTTGATACAAAATCTATTGTTTTAAAATATTTTATTTCAAAAGAGAGCAATTGTTCTGAAATTGCCTGTCGGAATTTTTGTAGAAAATATTTTGTGGGTTTTGTTTTCTCGATTACGACAAATCGACAATAAATGTTTGGATTGCTTTGTTGAATATTGCAGATTAAATAAATAAATATATAAATAAATAAATCCTGTGACGAACACACAGCGCCATCTAGCCCCGTGGTAAGCTGCTAAGCTTGTGTTACGGTGACTAGACAACGGATATACTACTTATTATTAACCCCTTACTTTCTTTCTTTTTATTAGTTATAGCTTCTGTCAGCAATATAGGACAATTTAGCCAGTTTCTCGTACTAATAGTGAACTACCACTAATATACTGTAATCGTTTGAAATAATTTTCTATGCGTGAAGGCTGCAGAAGAAATGGCGACGATTTTTCTCCAACCCTATGGAACATTTGTTTGTAACGTGCTTATTTCGTGTTTAGCACTGGTATTTTTATTTTCATTTAACTCGTTGAACTTCGCGTAACTAAATTGATAACATGCCGCCGAAATTAAACAATTTAAACGCAATAAAACTAGGTTTTGGAAAAATAAAAATTCATGACGACGTTCCACTAACGCGTCAAAAACAAAAGTTCACCCCCTTACTTAAAAACGATGATTAACAGATGACTAATTTATGTGACATTTGTCTCTGTCTGTCAACAAAAACAAAGGATACCTACATAGAATGTAGCTGTTACCAGCGTTTATAAGTAAGGGGCTAAGTATAAGCTCTTTGGAGTGGTGTTGTCTAGTGGTAGATACCTCGACTTTAGTTTAGGAGGTCATGTGTTCGAATCTCGGCCGCGCACCAATGTATTTTTTTTTAAATACCTTTACCTCAACGTTTGCCTATTTTACAACAGTCTTGGTGGCTAGAGTATGAGTAAAAATCGTGTCAGTTTAAAAACTTTATCGAATCCTAAGCTAAGATATTCTGTAACCGTATATAGGTCACGAGATGCAAGATGTTATTAATAATGCATACAAATATCGACCTTCTCACTTCCTACTTAAAATATAAATTTAATTTACAACCTACTGTCGCAATAAAACAAAGGGGTCGTGAAATTTTTATAGTACGGCCTTCTAAGATGCTGTCAGGCCCCGCAGTTTGTTGACTTTTTGTAGCCACATTGGTGCCAGTTTTGGCCAAAATTTTGATACACTTGCGTTCTTGCGGACTTTTTAGTGTTTCATATACGTATTACTAGCTGCACCCCGCAGTTTCACCCGCGTAAGTCTTGTTCCCCCGAAAATATCCAGGAATATCCCTTATTCTCCAAGGTCCTATCTAACTTTGTACTTATCTAAAAACTCATCAAAATTGCTTCAGCGGTTTAGACATGAAAGCGTAACAGACAGCTTTCGCATTTAAAATATTAGTAAAGATATGTACATAGTTATATAGATTTACAAAGATAATGTAGTCCGCGTATATCCGTACTCATAAGTAGAAGCCTGTAGCTTAATTAAACAACCGGGATTCACTACTTAACGTGGAGGAGCTCGAGAATCTGTTTTTACTTCACACAAATTATCGATAATCCAAGTAATGACCGCGCCAAACGTTGCTTCACCAGGGCGACTATTGAATTCTACGTAAAATATGTATGTATTTACAAACAAAAAAGTATTTCATGTAGTATATCCGTTGTCTAGTACAAGCCTAGTGCTTAGTTTGGGGCTAGATTGCGCTGTGTAATGTTGTGCAATATTTATTTACTCATTATTATTTATTTATTATTTAACATCGACAGTTGCAGAGAGGCCAACAAACTCTTAACTAACTGGGTTAAGTTAGGTTAGCTTGCTGTATTACCTTGACCCTTTAAACCCAGCATTTATCCACTAAATAAAGTAATAAGTCTGGATATCTTCTACAGAGTTTTACAGGGTAACGCAATGGGGTAATTAAATTTTACAATGAGGGCTGTAAAGTGATTTATAGACCTTGTTGCGGTTTAAAAGAAATTTCTGTGACAATTAGAAATTCAGTAATTGGAGCATAAAAATGTACTTTTACTAATATAAGCAATTTAATTTATAAAATATCTTTACCGTGGGTACCTTTAGTAATGTTTGAGTTCTGCGAACAGTAAACCTCTCGAGCACAACTTTATTCCTAGGTGAGTACGATCTAAGTATTTAAACGACTTCAACTTTTACCTATTAAAGAGTTTGTGATAAAATGGTAGTTTTAGGTGTACCTTGTAGTTAAAGGGCAATGTACTTAGAGTTTTAAAAGTGAACAATTTACTTGAGTTTGATAGGCATATCTCTTTTCCACTCCGAATATATTGATCAGCCAGTTATTTAACTCAATATCGATTGGAGCAAAAGATTTACATATCTTTAACCACCTTTCAATCATCTCAATCGGTCAAGCTGTCTTCGAGTACTTGGTAAACATCTCTCATCTCATCGCGCCGAATTGACGAACATCCTATATTTTTTAAAGTCGGGTATAAATGGTGGTAACACAGGTGAAACCGCGAGCTGCTGCTGATACCAATCCAATTTCATGGACAATTTCATAAAACGAAGATAAGTATCAGATAACGTCAAAAGGTGAGCTTCAAATTATCGTTGAAGTGCGACGAAATGAAATACCTACCGGCCATTAAAATTACAGGCGGGCCCTAAACTTTGTTATCTTAGATACTTATCAACAGGGTTTATTAGTTAAGATACAAAGACTTAGGAATATTTATAGAAAATAGATAAGTTCAAATAGACAGTACAAACTCGTCTTCTACAAGTTATTTTACCTGCTAACATCTTTAAAACTGCAACATGTGTAAAAAATCACCTTATCTAATGATCTGTAATGTAATTTTATATTTTATATCTTACTATGTGTTATTCTAGCTCTTCAGGAACCCATATTCCAAGTTTCATTGCAATCGGTACGGTAGTTTTTGCGTGAAAGAGTAACAAAGTTACACACAGACATACATACATACAAACTATTGCGTTGATATTATTATATTAGCAAATATTAGTAATATTAGATTGAAAAAAAAGAAGAGAAAAAAAAGTGTCGTAAGGAAGAAATTGGACTTTGCCAACTTAGTCAAAATTGTATAGCACTGATGACTTCTCACTGACCTAAATTTAAATTATCTTTCATATGTTATACTTAAGGGATACGTAAGGATTGTTGTTACTTTTATTTTTCTAAATAGATACATATATACGTATACCTATAGTTTGGGGGTGATATTTTTTTTCCGGTACCTAACATAAAGAAAAGAAGTGCTACGAATAAAAGAACATTGCCATTTTTGAAGTCTAATAATTAAAAACTAGGTTTTTGTTAAAACACAGTCATGTCACTAAGCTCTTAAACACACAATCATATTATCTCTTTACAAATTATCTAACCTAGTCTAGTATTGTATTCACAAGCAAGCAGCTTATAATCTTAAATTAGTTCGCATAAACTCATGAATATAAAATCACATTTGTAGTAGCTACACGTTCTTAGAACCGTGTTCTATCACGCGTTCGAGTTTGTAGGGCACGGATATTTATCCTATTTTGAATAAAGCTGGTTGTTCTGACTGAACTAAGGGTCTCTTAGGCATAACGCTCATTTATAAGTCGTGGCGGAGGCGTGGCGGAAGTTCTTATTAAACTGCCAACGGAAAATGTGGGGTGTTATTAGTTTGAGGATACTTTCTCGAGCTCTTCCTAGCTTCGGAAGACACGTTAGGCAGTTGGTCCCGGTTGTTATCTCTGATAGCAGTCGTTAGGTCAAGTTAGAGGGTTACCTGAGAACTCTAACACTAGTGGGTAGGAAGGCATCGTGGGATGTATTGATTTTGTTTAAGTTTTTTGGTAACAATGCTCTACTAGCATCACCTCGGGATCCGCGTAACACCTGTCCCCATAGAAATAATGGGATAAACGGGTATCCTATGTGTTAATCCTGTCGGCGTTGCTCCAACGCGACTTAGAAATAAGCGCGCGACTATAAAATAATAATTATGATCAATTTATACGATATCGATATTTTGGCCATTCTATTAAATAGCGTCAAATTTCCCTTGCTTTTTCATTTTCCTTTCCTTTCTTTCATGTATACCTTTTCTTTGACTGGCCTGGCAGATTTGCAAGCAATTTGCATTACCGTATTCTACGAGTACTTACTTAGCATATTGGAAAAACTTGGAAATCGACTCTAAGGAAGACGGATCGGATTTTGTTTCACTGCCGTATTCCTTTTCCTACATGAGCGTGTTGCATCTTAGACCATATCATTAGGTACTTACCATCAGGTGAAATAGTGGTCAAAAGCTTATCTATGTGTTATGTGTAGAAAATATCATAAAGGACTATAGTAAGTTAAAATTAATTTGATAAACCTTTTGTCCCGCCAAAAGATACTCTTCTAGTTCACACCTCGTAGTTTCAGAGCGAAACACTCACTTACATTAAAGGTGGGTGCAGATTTGTATCATTTGCCCGATTCTATCATCGTAGCCGTATCGCCGGCGCGATCATGATGGCATATTTGTTCGAAAGATCCTATAATTCGCTTCCTGGTGATACGCATTACATATTATTATCGGAATGGCATTGTAAATGTTTGAAGTAAATAAATAAATGATTATTACTTCTGTATTAGCTGTTGGATTTCCTAAATAATAAATAAATAAATATGGGAACGGGTGATGATACGCGTACCATCATACGCGATCTTAACCTATATCGGGTCGCTTTTTGTACGATCATCAAAAATGTGATATGATACTATTATGATGATACGGATAGGGAGCAAATCGAGTCGTCCACAGTTTGTTACGGGGTTTGATCCGTGATACGCTGACTCGCATACGGTGATCGGGTTGGGCAAATGATACAAATGTGGACCCGCCTTAAGAAATCTACCGCCCGACGACGTCAAAGGCAATTCCATGATTGGTAGGTTTGCGCAAACCTCACCAAAGTTGGTGGCTATCGCCTAATTGAAAACAAACAGTAGGTTCAGTACTGTAGAGTTAACTCCACTCTGACAGCTTCCATTGTAGGGTTGGAAGGACCTTTCGAGAACTTTGATAAATGAGGTTTTGATTATTAGCTAGTGATTGGAATTATTTTATTAATAGCTAAGTCCCGCGGCTAGTACAGTCGGGCTATAACATTTAGAATATATTACCCGCGTAAGTCCTGTTCCCGCAGAAATTTTGAGATTAAAAGAAGCCTATGTGTTTTTATAAGTCTCGTACTATCTATATTTAAAGTCCACCCTAAATCTTATCTGACTAATATTATAAACGCGAAAGTTTGTATGTATGTATGTGATTTTGTTACTCTTTCACGCAAGAACTAATTAACCGATTGCGATGAAACTAGGAATGTAGACAGTTGAAGACGTGAAGTAACACATAGACTACCTTTTATCCCGCGGGTTTGGAACTTACGCGGGTGACCCCGCGGGGCGCAGCTGGTATTAAAATAAAACCTAAATCTAGGTTAGAAACGAACATTGGTCAGAAAATATAGAGCTATTCCTGCATAAGAAACATTAGAAATGTCAAAATGTCTAAACGAAATGAAAGTGTACTTGAAATGATATTATAATTTCATTTTAATATTATTTCAAACTACAAGGACAAATTTGAAATTTAAGGTTAACAAATTTCAATTATATCACTGAAGATTTCATCTATACATTTTACAGCCATATTGTTATTTCGATTGCAGTTTATTTTTACCTGACTACGGCAAAACCAATAGGAAGGGTAATGTTTTTGCCAGTAAAGGTATGTATGTATTAGCGCGCGCCTTAGCGCCTAAACTGCTGAACCGACCGGGTACTTATACTAAAATACAAATTTAGGCATAATTATGTGGTAGTTACGAATTATGTATGAAAGCTATGATGGAGTCGCAGCTTTACCCTGAGTATTATACTCAGTCGTCAATTATGTGAAATATAGTTATAGTAATGATGAAGGAATGTAGTTATGATGGAGCTTTGCCTGAGTACTCAGTCATTAATGTTGCTCAGTCCATGTGCCGACTCGGTCGGTATCTCGGTTCGGTACTATGTACATATGTCATCCTCTCTGCTTTACGAGTTAGGTTTGAGGCATAACAGTCACAGCCTTCTATAGATACTAACACGTACCTACCATAGTAAAGTTAAAGTTAAAAAATATATTGGTACGCGGCCGGGATTTAAAACCACGACCTTCGAAATGAAAGTCGGGGTATCTACCACTAGACCAACACCGCTCACCGTACAATGGTAGTAAAGTCATTTTTCGGTAGGAAAATGACCGGTAAATGACCGGTACCGGTACCGGTAAATTTTTATTCGGTTTTCGCGATGTTTGATTGAAATGAAACTCTTTTTCGGTTTTAATCGGGTAATGTTTATTACGTTGAGTATTGTTTAAATGCGAAAACTTTACAGTTCTTTTTACAAAGAATGACGAAGAAAAGACCCTGTAACGGGTCCGAAACCGACAAAAATTGTTTAATAATTTGTTTTCTACTATATTAAAAATTAATATTTAGTTAGTTTAATTATTTTCTTTTGATTTTTATTGTATTTTTTTACGGTGTGTGCAGTAAAGAATTAACCTATCTATCTACGCTAGAAGAAACAAAACTTAAACGCTGTTTTTTATGTAATGTTCATCGTTTTACTTCGTTTCCCTGATGTATAAAGCTTCGCTCCCAGTGTGTTCTCAACGTAACGTTTTACGTCATCGTTTACGTGGATAGTTTGTGAGCGGAACGATACTGAGACAAAACTGGTTGTGTTCGGTGAGATAGTGAACTTATATAGAGTATACATAGGTATAGGTTGAATGTATGTAGATCAGGTTAAGAGTGCAAGTCTCGAGTTCTTTTCTTTTTTTAGTTAGAATTGATGGTTATTAGTGGATTTTAAAATGTGTTTTTCCTCAGCAAAAGTATTCTAGGTAACCTATGTTGTTAGTTGGGAGTATAACTGTACTACTAACTTACAGCTCAACAAGCTTACAGCTCAACAAGCTTACAGCTCAACAAGCTTACAGCTTTGGGGACTTTCAACAGTTTTAAGCGCTTATAAAATACTATTGATATCTTACTAATATTATAAACGTGAAAAATTGCAAGTATGTATGTCAGTCTGTATGTAAGAGACTTTGTTGCTCGATCACGCAAAAACTACTGAACCGATTGCGATGAAACTTAGAATATCAGAAGCTGGAGACCTGGAATAACACATAGGCTACTTTTTATCCCGATATTCCCGCGAAAACGGGACTTAAGGTAAAACCGCGGGGTGCAGCTAGTACATATTATTAACGGGAAAGTTTGTATGTGACTTTGTTACTATTTAAGGCAAAAACCGGTAAATCGATTGTGATGAAACTTGGCGAAATCTCGCGGCGCTGCTAGTAGACCTTAGCTACAAAAGAACTTCGCGTCGCGTCTCAGTCGCGACTTATAAATGACTAGCTGTGCCCCGCGGTTTTACCCGTGTAAGTCCTGCGGGAATATCGGGATAAAATGTAGCCTATATTTTATTTCCGGTATCCAACTACTTATATTCCAAGTTTCATCGCAATCGGTTCAGTAGTTTTTGCGTGATTGAGTAACAAACATCCAAACTTCTAAACATCCAAACACACACACACTTTCACATTTATAATATTAGTAGGATTATTATGCCTAAGAAGCCCTATAGTTCAGTCAGAATATAGCCAGGTTTGTTCGCGAACAATAACATTTTATAAAAGCAAGGCGAAAACTTGCAATTTAATTTAACTAACACAACCGTCTTCACAAAACGTAGACGCCTACTTCACTAGATTATTATCTCGCATAAAACAAGAACTTAGTCTTAATTAATATAATAAAATTGAGCGTTGTAGCAACTTAGCAAGCGTCGAAAACAAGTTAATAAGCTTTGTTTAAAGTAGCAGCCTCTCGCCCCAGCACTGTAGGGAAATAATTAGAATATATTGCTTTGATGCAACAAACTGACTATTCCAAATTAGATGAGAATTGTAAAATGAGTTATGATTTCTACGCCTTCATGAATATAGCAGCGGAATCTTACGCCGAATAAAGTACTAGGCTTGTACTATCGGTATTACACAGTAGAATCTTACTAATATAATAAATGGATATATAGGTTTGCAAGTATATATGTGGCTTTGTTACTCTTTGGGGCAAAAACCGCTGAACCGATTGAGATGAAACTTGGAACCCTACTGATATTATAAATGTGCAAGGAGAAGCTTGATTGTTACACAAACACACATCGAAAGTTTGTTTGTGTAACAATCACGCTTAAACTACTGAACCGATTGCAATGAAACTTAGAATATAGGTAGCTGGAAACCTGGAATAACACTAAGGCTAATTTTTATCCCGATAATCCCGCGGGAACGGGACTTATACGAGCTAGCTAGTCTAGCTATTATTTTGTTAATGTGAAAGATTGTATCTTCCATTTTTCTTGACTTCGAATTGTAATAAAAATCATTTGACTGTTTTTATCGCGTTGTTTTTACTATCAGCATTGTTGCAATGCCGATCTGACGTTCAGAGCCTCTATTAAACTACTTTTTTAAGGTAGTGGGAGGTATCTAACCTAACCTAAGCTGCTGATAATAAAAACAACCGATTATTCCCAGCTGTCCCCTCTAGCCCTGTCCCCCGGGGGGACAGCTGGGAATTATTTTCCCAGTTGTCCCCGGGGTGACGCACTTATATTTTTCAATATTCAGTTTTTTTAAGTAACGTCAAACATTGAAAATAAAAGAAACGAAAAATCAGTTCATTTTCATAATAGCATCGCGAAAGCCGAAGAAAAATCTAAGTTATGAAATGTTTGTTTTTCTATAAACTTTTGAAACTTCACTCTGCGTAAAATAAATATTTTATAGTTATTTATCTGTTAACCATCGTTTATAACTTCAGAAGTTTGTTTAGTGGCACTATTAAAATATCCGGCGACTTTAGCCTTAGTGAAATAGCTAGGTCATTGCACTCACATCGATGGCGCTACGGTCATTCACCTGTCGTAGACACCGCTACGAACACTGTAGCACTCGGCTCGTAGCACGGTATCGATAGTGCTACGGATACATTTCCTACATGGGTTTTATAGGAGACTAGCTGCGCCCGCCGGTTTCACCCGCGTTAGTCCCGTCCCTGTGGGAATATCGGGATCAAAAGTAGACTATGTGTTATTCCCGGTATCCAGCTACCTATATTCCAAGTTTCATCGCAATCGGTTAAGTAGTTTTTGCGTGAAAGAGTAACGAACTCACATACATACAAACTTTCGCGTTTATAATATTAGTAAGATCTAAGTAAGTAGTATTAGTAAGATATTTAATTTTTAACCGAGTTCAGAGAAGAAGGAAGTTCTTCTTTCGCGTATTTTTAGGGGATTTTGACTAATTACCTACTCGAGGATACTTATTTTATTCTATGTTCAATAACTTTTTCGGTGTTAAGAGTTTTTGTTTACGTATGTCAAATTCAGTCTATGTTCAATGAAAACTCTGCGGCTCTGTTCGTGCAATATAAGGAGGAGAAAGAGCTCAGTGGAGCTTAATAATAATAATAATTGGCCTTTTCATCTGATGATTAATACAACGCAAGCAACTTTTAATCTATGCTTATTATGGCGCTGTAGTGCCCGGGTCGTTGTTTGGTGGAGTAGGCTTGCCCAGCACCTATACCACCCTCCCAGCCTAGTCAGCAGCAGAGGAAAGAACTGGTCAATACGTCTGGAGCTAACTACTTAGTGGGTTTCGCCTCACAATGTTTTCCTTCACCGTGTGAGCGATGTAATTAACGCACACAACTTTTCCGCAAGGAACAAGACATTGGAGCTTAGAGTTAAGCAAAACCTAGCAATTTCATACATGGATGAGTAAACGTTACGTTGTGTGGAAAAAAAACATTTTTTCGAGCTCCTCCATACTTCAGAAGGCACGCTAAGCAATGAGTCGCGGTCATTATCTTTGATAGCAGTCGTTAGGTCAAGGTAGTGGCCTTAGGGTGTCCTGGGAAAGTCAGTGGGCAAACTACATCACTACACGAAAACCAACAGTCCAATATAAGTATTTTAGCCACCACAGTACCATAGTTTTGGCCTAGTTCAATGACCTGTAGTGCTTTGCATTTTGTAACTAACTAACTTTGCGACATCTCACGTCATTGCATAGTATAGTGGTTTCTTGTTGCATAAACATGGCTTTATACATGTTTGAACACATTTCGGCGCGCGGCTGTATATTTGCAGATTTGATTACGCTTGGTACTCATCTATCTTGCTAATATTATAAACGCGAAAGTTTGTTTGTATGTCTGTGACTTTGTTACTCTTTGACGCAAAAACCGCTAAACCGGTTGCGCTGGCACTTGGAATATAAGTAGCTGGAGACCTGGAATAACATATAGGCTACTTTTTGTCTCAAACATTCCCGCAGGGGTCTGGACTTACGCGGATGAAACCGCGGGGCGCAGCTAATTTAAAATAATTCGAATGTTTAATGATATTTGCATTTTAGTTCAGCATAGCTTCTATAAGCTTAAAGGACACTTATGTTCAGTTTAGCAAAGTGTTTGAATCAATGGCTGAAAAACTAGGCTAATTAGAACTATATTTTTTTGGGGTGAGGAACTTTGCATTGGTGGGGTATTTTTTCCACAAAGGGAACTATCTCCGTTATATAATATCATCAGCTTTCTGTAAAAATATAATACGGAAACTTCTTTGTTTATTTTATCACCTACACTGCGATCACCAATTCGCGACCTGAAATAAATAAATATAAATATTGCACGACTATGGGTACTAGACAACGGGTATACTACATAAATATACTTTTTTTTTGTAAATACATAGATATCATACATAGAGATCTACTACACTGTGAGTAATACCACTATTCGAAATGAAGAGGTACTTACCTAGTTTTTGATTGCATCAACAATTAGGTACCAATTAAGTTAAAAACAATCGAAATTTATAGAAATAAATCAAAATAGCCAAGCCGTGATGACGATGACCATCGTCATCATCTTTTGTTGTGGATATATAGGTGTTGGATCAGTCCAAACACCTATATACCCACAAATAAGTTAGGGCAAGTATGTAGGTATATTTGTCAGATAAAGAGGTTACAAACATCGTAAACCACCAAAGAGTGGTCGATCAATGTAAGAGGTCAATCACACAGATAAATAGAGCTGTGACAAGATTAACCGGAAGATTGACAGATAACGTGCTATAGATTTTTCTTTTGTTTTCGCAACGTTGTATTGTAATAAAACTGGTTTTAAGGTTTTAATGGCGTTAATTTTATTATTAGCATAGTTGTAATGCCGTTCCGACGTTACGGAATCCTACCAGACTTCTTTTTATGTTAAATAAGGGTTAATAGTACATTTTTAAAGAAATGATCTCTTTAAATTTGCACCTGACATGACTGGAACCTTCATCTTTGGGGAGTCCGGCCCAACGTCTTAACCACTTTAGCCACAGGCGCTCGTCTAGTCAGTTGAAATTAAAAATAGCATCTCTCATTTTTTTACGTTTAAGGCACGCAGAGCCATTTTTTGGAAAGCATTTCTTTCAAAATGTAGTCATCCAAGTTTAGCAATCAGTTTCAAATATATAAAAGGTTTAATAGTGTTGCGACAATATATACGACAACGACAGTCGCGCAACATAACACAGAAATACAAATTTGTAATTGAACGCTTTCTTTGTAATCAAACAATTCATCGTCCAAGCGAAGTCAGAGGCGAAAAGTGCTGAATTGCAGTGACCTCCGATTGCAGTAGCCGCGTATCGTCATATATCGAGCATTCCTACACCTCACATCGGTTAGGTCTCACCTTAGGTTAATTAATAATAAGTAATTATGTAAAATAGTTGTAGGATTTAACTCAATAAATCTTACTAATATTATAAACGCGAAAGTTTGTATGTATGTAAGTATATTAGTAAGATGTATGTATGTGGAGTTTGTTACTCTTTCACGCAAAAACTACTGAACCTATTGCAATGAAACTTAGAATATAGGTAGCTGGATACCGGGAATAACACATAGGCTAATTTTTATCCCGGCGTTCCCGCGGGAACGGGACTTACGCGGGTGAAACCGCGGGGCGCAGCTAGTGAGTTATAAATTCTTTCTTGGCTTTTTTCGATCCTCCGACTACCGCTAACATAATTAACCAGTCTAGTTGATTTGTTTATGTTTACATTTATTTCATTTTGTTTCAGATATGGGACGCAGTTACGTCCCATACTTTTATTACGTGTGTAACATGACTAGCGAGTTATTCGCAAATTCAACGGAGCAAATTGAGTACAGTGTACAGTGCACTGTTTGAACAAATAACACAGTCTTATACACTTGCGCTACACTGTGACTGCATCTTGCACCGAAACCAAACTTGTTTGTATTCTTATTGAATACTGAGCAACACCGAGATGCAATCACGAAGTTCTAGAAGGAGGAATCATATCCGACTGTCACACAGTTATAAACTGATAAACTAGTACAGGAAGTAAATAGCAAATCTTGACGCTGAAAAGGTGTCATCATTATCATCATCATTACATAGTAAAAAGTCGCATCCTGCTGTCTGTTTATATATATGCTTAGACATTTAAAACTACGCAACGGATTTTCATGCAGTTTTTTTTTAATAGATAGAGTGATTCATTCAATAGGAAGGTTAATATGTATTACACATCCTGATATTGCCGCGGGATTGAAACTTACGCGGGTGAAACCACGGGACGCAGCTAGTATTTTATAAATCAAACTAACTGCGTCCCGCGGTTTTGTATACTATGTAAAGTTATATCATTTTTGTTTAGAAAGCGAGAACACATTCACCTATTGTTGACGTAAGTATACTGCAAAGTGAATTTATGTCAGCGAGGGTAGTACTTTAAAAAAAGGTGACTTATAAATTGACGATATTTTAAAGATTGTACTATGCTCAGAGTACCATGTTTGTTTGTATGGTTTTAGGACTAGGTTACTTCCATTATGTTTACCATCTATAAAGCTAGATCCACAGACAATAAATCATCATCATCATCAGCCTGTTGCAGTCCACTGCTGGACATAGGCCTCTCCAATTGCACGCCACCTATATCTATTTTCGGCTTCTCGCATCCAGTTTGTGGCAGCCGTCTTGCGCAAATCGTCACTCCAACGCCCCTGAGGACGTCCTACACTACGTTTGCCGAGACGCGGTCTCCACTCTAGAACTCGTTTACCCCAACGGTTATCGGTTCTACGGCTAATATAGCCAGCCCACTGCCACTTCAGCTTGCTAATCCGGTGAGCTATGTCGAAAACTTTGGTTTTCTGACGGATCACCTCATTTCTGATGCGATCACTCAGAGAAACGCCGAGCATAGCTCGTAATAATAAACAATAAATCATTTTATTTTATTTCAAAAGATTGTTATACATTTTTATTTTTGGATTGTTGTTCTTACAGTTGAGTCGTATATTTGTAAATTATTGGATCTTATCGTAGCTCCCCCCTTTCCTTAAACTCAATCGGTCAAGCCTTCTCAGAGTAATGAATCCGACAGTGATTTTCAGTTAAGCGCGTATAGAGGCCTTAAACATAAAACAAAGTGAAATATAAAGCCCGCGATATTTTCGCGGTGCGGGTTGTATTTTAGCGCAAAAATGTGACATTAACATGATAACGGAAAACGCAGTAACTGGAACACCCTCAAATAAACGGACAGACAATGCCATCTTACGTAACAAGATCGATATTTGGGCTTATGCCAACTACATTGTACTGCGTTGGTATACCAAAAGATATCTAAAGAAAGATGTTCACTCTTCCATTCCTGGTTTTTTTAGTATGCTGCATTGTGATTCCACTTTACCTAGAGCACACTAAACTAAGTATTAAGTAAATTGTAAGTTTAGAACTAGGATGTAATAGAGAAGTCGATTTTTATATCTAGGTACATATTTTAATTTTATTATAGTGTGTAATAAAATAAAAATATGTATAAATAAAAAGTGTACCATAATAATATGTAACTTAACCTATAAATCTTATTTCTTACAAATCTTACTAATATTATAAACGCGAAAGTTTGTGTGTATGTAAGTGTGTATGTATGTATGTCAGTTTGTTACTCTCTCACGCAAAACCTATTAAACCGATTGCGATGAAACTTGGAATATAAGTAATTGGAGACCTGGAATAACACATAGGCTACTTTTTATCCCGATATTCCCGGGGGAACGGGACTTACGCGGGTGAAACCGCGGGCGCAGCTAGTATTATAAACGTTTGTGTGTATGTGGCTTAGTTACTCTTTTACGCTTAAACTACTGAACCGATTGCGAATAAACTTAAAATGTAGGTTGCTGGAGACCTGGAATGACACATAGGCAACTTTTTATTTTGATATTTCCGCGGGACCGGGATTTACGCTAGTGAAACCGCGGGGCGGAGCTAGTATTTGAATAAATGGAACAAAACAAGCTTTTCTTAAATCCATTTGGATTTTATATTTGTTAATAATAATTAATAAGACTTTTATGGTGTTTTCGTGACATTGTATTGAAATAAGAGTCACACTTCTATTAAAACCGTAGAATGAGGTTTATTTAAAGTAACTTTACTGTTGATTATTTATTTGTAGGATAACAGTAGATCTAAAAAAATATTACCAGCAGCAGAGTTTCAAAAGCCACCTTTCAATTTCATGTGCAGGTAAACCCTGTTAAAAATAAAATCTTGAAATAATATTTTCAAAAATTTGTTTTAGAAAGAAAAAATCTTTACCGATGTAATACTAAATCTCATTTTATTCATCTAGAAAGTTTATTTCGACATTTCAGCTGATGTTAATAGATATTAGCTAATAAACGAAGATCTTAGCAGATTTATGGCAAATAAATGGTAAGTAATTATGCCAACTCAAGCGAATAGCTTTCAGAAAACCAGAGGACATTTTTTATAGATATTTGATTGTTAAAACATTCGTTAAAGCATTACAAAATATTATAAAAAATGATATCGATGCAATTAGCTGGGTTATTTTTTTTATGTACATGACAAGGGATCCAATAGTTAAACTGAAATACAAGAAAATTACTAGGTTTTGTATCCACCCCCCCGAGTTGCGTCCACCTTGTCGTGGTGGGGGGGCTCAGTAACCGCTCACCATAGCAAGCCAGCTATGTTGGGCGGTGAAGCGAAGAGACGCATTAGGTAGGTACACTTCACATTCGCTCATACACTTACACACACAACTCACATTTTCACACACACACACCACACACCCCCACACACACTACACACCAATAGGTGGGTGCCCTTGCTTTAATTGGCCGGGGTACGTGTTAGAGTAGGTGCCTCCCGTGAAAGCGGGGATGGGTCGTTCGGGCTTGCCTTTACCGGCCGGCCCCGTGGAGAGACCACGTTAAAAAACCTGGAAGGCAAGTTGGTGGTGCGGGGCGAGGCCTGTGTGGCTGCCCAGTCGGCAGTCTCTACCGCACCCCCAGGGGGGGTACCTGCCGCCCCTCCCTTGGGTTACAAATTTAGGCCCCACAGGTGCCGAACCGGCTCCGGCCCTAGTGGGAAACCTTACCGTGTACTCGTGGGACGTTAATGGAGTATATCAAAGAAAAACCAAACCAAACACAAGACGTAAAGGAGAAGAAGAGGGAAAGGCGAGAGAGGCGCGAGACGCGCAGGCTAGTGAAGGAGCAATTGCTCGTGAAAGAAAGCTTGGGGCAAATCCCCGACCGGACAGAGGCGGGTGATCGACCTAGAAGCCCCGTTGTGAGAATAGATACGGACATACCATCCGGGTCCGCATCTGGCTACCACTCTCTAGCAGAGAGCGTCGCTAGCATGGTGACAGTTAGCAGTAAGAGAGCACGGAGTGGCTCTGATAGCGACGAGCAGTGGGGTGTTGTCAAAACACCTGCCATTTCGACTGGTTCCAAACCAGGCAGAGGGCGAGGACGTGGCCGTCCCCCCACCTCCGGCGAATATGTGGGCTTGGCCAAGGCCAAGGAGCACCTCCTTAATGTGGAGAAAGAGGCGATGCGACTCGAAGCAGAAAAAGAGGTAGACTTTGCTGCTTCCGTCGCCCGAGAGCTCCGCCTCAAACATGCTACGAAACCGGAGCAAATAAAAAGGGCTACTGAGAGTGGAACCCCCGATGTCCCGGTCGAGGCGCAGACCACACAAGGTCTCGGGGAAAGAATTGCGGGCGACCTAGCCACGATCACCCACGTCGCCAACAATTCAAAGAAGCTCCAGGGTAGATTTGTGGGCTACCTCAGAAATGCCGTGGTCAGCGTCGCCAGCGTGGTGGACGAGCTGAGCAAACGGACAATAAGCGACGAAACGGCCCTGCTTCAAGCGGAAAACGTCCGTATAAAGGCGGAGATGGCGGAGCTCCGTAAGGAGCTCACCGCCATTAGGCAAGAGATGGCCAGGGCGAACGGCAACCTTCCTTCGTCGTCCCAGGCTGCTTCCTCGGGTGCTGGTGGTCAGACCGCCGCAGAAATGGCAACTAGACAGCCAACTGCGGTGCGTGCCCACCCAGAGGCCAGCCTCATTGAGGAGCTGAAACGGGCACTCATAGTCGAAGTGGGGACTATGGTGAATGCCCGTCTTCAGGTGCTGGAGGAGAGGTTGCCCCCCGCCCCAAGAATTCGCCCACCGCTAGCGACTGACAGGGCGAGCTGGGCAGCTGTAGCTGCGTCCCCGCCCATAGCGGCTGAAGACATCAGCCCTGCAATGCCTGCTGCCGCAGGAAAGGGCAAAGGAAAGGGGAAAGGGAAGGGCAAGAGCTCCAAGCCGCAGACAACTTCTGTGGCAACTCCTGGCCCTTCCACTTCCACGGCCGCTTCCGGCCCTCCCATCGCCGTGCCTGGCCCATCAAGGGCCGCCTCTGGTGCCCCCGTTCAGCCGACTGCTCCGCCCGGAGCCTGGACGAAAGTGGCGAGGAGAGGCAAAAAGGCGCCTAAAAAGAAGGAGACGGCCCAACAGCCTTCGCAGGCTAAGAAGCCGAAGCTCAGGGTGCATAGAACCGCGGGCATAGTGGTCACCCTGCAGCCTGAGGCGGAAGCACGAGGTGAAACATATGCGGCGGTCCTCTCTGAGGCGAAAGCCCAAATTGACTTCCGCCAAATGGGGATAGAGGGCGTCCGTATTGACCGCACAGCGACGGGTGCCCGGATCATTAAGATCCCGGGTCCCAACAAGGCCGCACAAGCGGAAGCCCTCGCGGCAAAAATCTGCGAGACCCTGTCGTCAGATCGTGTCCGGGTCTACAGACCGGTCGCAACCGCGGACATCCGCATTACTGGTCTGGACGACTCGGTGACGGTCACCGAGCTGGCGACAGCAATCGCGAGCGCAGGAAACTGCTCTATAGAGCAGATCAAGTGCGGCGAAATCCGGCGAGAATCGCGCGGCATGGGCTCGGCATGGGCTCGCTGCCCAGTGGAGGTCGCGAAAAAGGCAACGGAAAGTGGCCGATTGCTTGTGGGCTGGGTATCAGCGACCGTCAAACTGCTGCAGCCCCAAGCACAGAGGTGCTTCCGTTGCCTCGAGACGGGGCATGTGAGGGCCAAATGCCAATCCACCGTCGACCGCAGCGATGTCTGCTATCGCTGCGGCCAGCCTGGCCATAAAGCGGGGGCCTGCTCGGCCGCCTTGAATTGCGCCCTGTGCGCAGCCGCCGGACTTCCAGCAGCTCACAAAGTGGGCACCAAGGGGTGTAAAGACCCTAAGGTATCGAAGAGGAGGCCTGCAAGGGACGCACCGTCCAGCTCTGCCACGGCCAACCCAATCGTCTCGGAGGCTACGGAGGCGATGGATGAGGTGGTCGACATTCCGGCTCCGTAATGGACCAAGACCCCTCCCATCGCTTCCTACAGACGAACCTCAACCATTGCTGGAACGCGCAGAACCTCCTGGTGGCGTCAATGGTTGAGTGGTCTATCGAGGTGGCAGTTGTGGCAGATCTCCACAGCATCCCGAGTGGGTCTAGCTGGGTTGCGGATGCGGCGGCACTAGTCGCAATCATCCCGGGTGCACTCTGTGCGCAGCCCCTCCGTCTCATCGCCCGCGGCTTTGGCTATGTCGCGGTGCGTTGGAGGGACACGGTCGTGGTTGGAGCGTATTTTACGCCAAACCGGCACGACCGTGAGTTTGAGGTCTTCCTGGAAGAGGTTGGGGCCCTTTTGGACCGAACACAACCTCTTCCGGCCCTCCTCCTGGGAGACCTCAACTCCTGGTCCACAAGGTGGGGCAGCGCACGGCCCAACTCAAGGGGAAGGCTCCTCGAGCCTTGGCTCGATACATACGAGCTGGCGGCGCTTAATCGGGGATCGGCAAGCACCTTCGTGCGGTGGCGGGCCCAGTCGATTGTGGACATCACACTCGCAAGTCCCGCCCTCGCGCAAAGGGTGCACAACTGGCGGGTTGAGGAGGCGGAGACTCTCTCTGACCATCTCTATGTCAGATTTGAGATCTCTGCCCACACCTCGCCCCCAGCCCAGCCGACCCCGCGGGCAGAACGCCCGAGATGGGCTCTCAAACAGCTCGACAAGGAGCTGCTGGAGGAGGCCGCCATCATCCAGGCGTGGGTGCCCGTACTCGAATCCCTGGATGATGTGCACGAAGAGGCGGAACGGCTCACGAGGGTGATGGCGAGTGTCTGTGACGCGTCGATGCCCCGGGTCAAGCCGCGAGCTCGCTCGCGGCAGGTGTACTGGTGGAGCGCGGAGATTGCCACGCTACGCGCCTCCTGCGTGGCAATGCGCCGCCAGTACCAGAGACACCGGAGGCGTCGACACGGTCGGCCCCGTGAGCCCGACAAGCCGGACCCGGTCGAAGACCGCCTCTACGAGGCCTGGAGGTCTGCGAGGAGAGCCCTAAGTGTGGCTATAAGCGCCGCTAAGGACAAAGCTCGCGAAGAGATGCTCGCGTCATTGAGTCGAGACCCATGGGGGCGCCCCTACCGTTCAGCTAGGGGCAAGCTCAGACCGTGGGCTCCACCTCTGACCCAGACGCTCGAGCCGAGCTTTGTCACCCGGGTCGTAGCGACGCTCTTTCCCCAGAGAGCGGAGCATAGCCCGCCGAGCATGGCTCCGCCACCAGCAGCTGAGCCGGCACCGATGGAGGAAGACATCGCAGTCACTTCCTCGGAGATGGGAATGGTCCTCCGTCGCCTCAGCGCGAAGAGCACCGTCCCTGGGCCTGACGGCATACCGGGGCGCGCCGTTGTTCTCGCCTCCAGGCACTTGGGGGACCATTTCCGGGGGCTGTTTTCCGCCTGCCTCGAGCGTGGGGAGTTCCCAGCTCGATGGCGGGTAGGCAGCCTCATACTCCTGAGGAAGGAGGGGCGGCCGGAGGACTCGCCGTCGGCGTACCGCCCGATTATCCTTCTCGATGAGGGGTGTAAACTCCTCGAGAGGATAATCGCGGCGCGCCTAACGAGCCACCTCACCCGTACCGGGCCGGACTTGTCGGCAAACCAGTACGGGTTCCGGAGGGAGCGCTCGACGGTGGGGGCCATCCTTCGGGTGAAAGCCCTGGCGGAGGAGGCCGTGGCCCGGGGAGAGATGCTGTTGGCTGTATCACTCGATATAGCCAACGCCTTTAACACTCTCCCCTGGGCCTGTATCAAGGAGGCACTCCGCTTCCATCGTGTGCCGGAGTATCTGCGGCGAATAATCGACGCGTATCTGTCGGAAAGATGGATCGCGTACGAATCCCAGGAGGGGCCACAGAGGTGGCGGATGACCTGCGGTGTTCCACAGGGGTCGGTACTTGGGCCGCTCCTGTGGAACGTGGGTTATGACTGGGTGCTGCGCGGCGCTTTTCTCCCGGGCCTGTCTGTGACGTGTTACGCAGACGACACGTTGGTCACGGCCCGGGGGAGGACCTGCCGCGAGGCGGCCGTACTTGCTACAGCTGGCGTCGCCCATGTGGTGGCGAGGATCCGCCGTCTGGGCCTGCAAGTCGCCCTTGACAAGACGGAGGCAATCCTGTTTTGCGGACCGAGGGTTCGGCCTCCACCGGACTACCATCTGGTGGTTGGCGGGGTAAGAATCGCCATCGGCTCGGCCCTTAAATACCTGGGCTTGACCTTGGACAGCCGATGGCGGTTCGTCGCCCATTTCAGCCGCCTCATCCCGAGGCTGATAGGAGCGGCGGGACCACTTGCCCGGCTCCTGCCAAACATCGGCGGTCCTAGCGCCTCCACAAGGCGCTTATACCTGGGGATCATCCGCTCCATGGCTCTGTACGGAGCCCCGGTGTGGGCCGCGAACACCCCTGATGGCGTCATCGGCAGACTCTTGCAAGTTCAGAGGCTGATGGCCATCAGGGTGACGCGGGCATACCGCACCGTGTCGGGCGAGGCGGCCGCTTTTCTCGCTGGTTCCATGCCGTGGGACCTGGAAGCGAGAGCCCTCACGTCACTCTATGAGTGGCGTGAGGAGGCGCGGAACCGGGGCGACCAACCGTCGCTCCGGGTTGTCGAAGAGCGACGGGAGGAGCTCCGCCAGGTCCAGCTGGCGGTGTGGCAACAGCGGCTGCAGGAGCCTGGAGCGGGTCACTGGACCATATCGGCGGTCCGGCCCGTCTTGGAGGACTGGCTCTCTCGGAGCCACGGGGCGCTTGCGTTCCGGCTGACACAGGTACTGACCGGTCACGGCTGCTTCGGCAGGTACCTGTGTCGCATCAAAAGGGAGGTTGATGAGCGGTGTCACCACTGCACCTCCAGTGACGACACCGCTCAACACACTATAGAAGTCTGTCCAGCCTGGGACACTCCTAGGCAGGACTTAGCCCGGGTAATGGGCAACGATCTTTCGTTGCCCACAATTGTGGCCGCCATGGTCACAAGTGAGGACGCATGGACGGCAATGCGCCGTTTCTGCGAAGACGTAATGTCTTTAAAGGAGGACGCGGAGCGGGCGAGGGAGTTGCTCCGCGACACTCCGCGCCCAAGGCGCCCCCGGAGGCGAGGTCGAAATGACCTGATGCCTCCATGATTCGGCACTTGGCGGCGGGCTCGGGGGAGTCTGTCGCCAAACAACGTGCCCGAGATGGCGGCGGCGTGTCCACGCCGCCACTCGAGAGGTCCACCCTGTTAAGGGGCAGAGAGGAGGCCTGACGAGGCCAACCGCAGTCGGGACTCGCGGCTGTAATGCAACAGCGGATCTTCCCGTGAGTCCCGACAACATGCGGAGTGACGGACACCGAGGGGTTTAGTGGGTAAACCCTGGCCGCTTACCATCTTAGGCCAGCGGGACCCCCACACACCGGGCCGCTCTCCCCCGGGAGCGGCCTGATGGTCTTAAGGTGATTCCCCTCGTAAAAAAAAAAAAAAAAAAAAAAAAAAAAAAAAGGCTTTGTATCCAAAACGCTGGATAGTCTAACTAATCGGCTGAGTCAATAATACTACCAACCCTAAAACCATAAAACACGCCTCAATGCCTCACGCCGCTTGTAACAACCTTAGTGATGGACCCCTAACACCCAATGGTCTAAAAACCCAAAGGGGTGAACAAGTAGCAGCCAGGGATTTCCACACTTCTGCTCCTTCCAGGCCATCACATCTTCAGCACACACTGATGAATATGTTATAGTGCAATTATATTGCCAAAATATTCGCTGAGACAAGACCCCGACAAATGACGCAAGTTCAACTGGCCGTCAACCAGTTGAACTAATTGCACCAAAAAAAAACCGGTTTTTAAACTTTAATATTATTTTTGTAAAAGTCGAACTTTCTGGACAACATTTATACCACAAGTTAAAATTTCTATTTTATTTTTCAATTACAAAAGATACAAGTAACTTACAGTTTATAGTTAATATAAAATTCCGAAATAATAAAAAAATTACAGTAACCAAAATAGAAATAATAAATTGATAGAAAATAACAGTCCCGACATACAGATAATGGCAGCACCAGTACTTACCTGGTCGTCAGTTTAAGCGTCAGTTTTTGCACAGCGATAGATAGGTGTTCGAAAAACGAGGACAAAGTCGCGAGCACAGCTAGTTTGATTCTATATTGAAACAAAATTCATAATATTCTATACTGTTAATACCGAATACCGATATTTCCGATTGTATTATTGAAGTTATTGTATCGAAATTATGCTCGCTATTAATTTTACTTGTCCAGATAACCCCAATCAATAAAATCTTGGACGATTCCACGGAATCTACCTATAAAAGCAGGGTCCAACTTAAAATGAGCAATATCTTCAGGATTCGACAAATCAGGTATTACACCATCTGCACAAAACATTAGAGGCAAGTGCGTAGCACTTATAAACAGTCCAAAATCTATTTTTTCCTTATACTCCCTTTCAAACACAACCCTAGGGAATACCTCCAGTACGCCTAATTTAAAGTAGTCCAGGAAGGCCTTCAGGCTTTCATAGTATAGCTCCTTTAAGCTGTTCATATGTCGTTTACGGAATTCCTTGTCTGTTGAAATGAATATGAAGAAGAATAAATCTGTGATGGGATTCCCAAAATGGACCATTTGGTAGTCTACTGGTACGACCTTTGATGGTACGCCATTCTGAAATCGAATTATTATTTTTTATGACCTCTGATGATATACGTCACGTCATGAATAATTTGTCATTTACACTAAAGTTGTGATGATGACAAGTAATGAAGTCGGTTAAAAAATTAGGGTGCGCATTGAATTAAATAAAAAAGATCGTTGAAGTACCAAATGTTATGACACTTACTATTTCTTTCACCATTATGTTACTATGCTTGTAATCACCATGGCATAATGTTCGAATATTATGTTTATCATTAAGTGTATCATCGGGATATTTTGTAAGTATTTTCAGAATAGCCTTTCCATATTTTTCTTTAACATCTGTTTTCAAAAATTTGAGGGAATTCGAAGCTATTTTGTATGAAAAGTTGTACCAATGTTTATTGGACACAAAATGACTTATATCTTTGACATTCGTTTCAAAATAATTCGGTTCTTTAAGTTTTATAACGTAAGAAATAGCGTGGAACTTAGCTAATGCTTCTACAGCTAATTTAGCAAACTCAATATTGGGTACTTCTGTTCTGTAGTAAGTTTTAAAACCTTGAATTGACAGATTTTCTAATACTATAGCATTTCTATCACTTTCTTCATAAAACTTTGGTACTTTGTATCTCTCTTTAACCGGTACATTGGCTTCATTTTGTATCTTATCAAACTTCTTCAACAAATCTTTATATGCGAATAATTCATTTTCAAATACTACATCAACTGAAAGTACCTCCTCATTTCTGGTGAGAATGTATTTGACAAATATATTTTCTTCGATATCTCCATTATTTGTGGTTGCTTTTATGTTTATTTCGTATGGAATACCGAAATGACTCCCTCCATCAGTAATAATTCTTCTCTTTTCTACTTTACTTTTGATATATTTTTTTCTTTGAACTATATTGGATATAATTTGATCCAATTTTTTCGACAATTTATATTCTTTATTGATTTTAATATCACTCATGATGATGATTCTTATTGAATATTGTAGCGTACTGATACAAAAAACTAGTAGCTTCAATACTATAATTTTATTGTTCCTATAAAGATGGAATCGTGAGTATTAAATATCACGATTTTTATGTTCTGAACAATAAATATCAGATTGACAACATATTAGCCTATATAATGTTTATAGAATCTAACAAAGTTGTTCGAATTACAGAATTGTCTACAGCTTACATTTTACATTGTATTAGAGTTAATAAATTTACTGAAACAGACTCTTCTATTTCAGAATTCATTTAGCAAGCAATATATTACAAATACATGATCATTTTGAAACATCGAAAAATATAACTGTTGTTTTGGACTTAATTTCAATGTAACACAAATAATAGCAACTTAAATATAAACTAAACTGTCTAGGAATTTACCTGTCTTTAGTAATGTACTAGTTGTGCCTCGCAGCTTTACCTGCGTAAGTCCCGTTCCCGCAGGCATATTTGAATAAAAAGCCTGTGTGTTATTCTAGGTCTCCAGCTAACTATATTCCAAGTTTCATCACAATCGGATCAGTAATTTTGCGTAAAAGATAACCAAGTCAAACATTCAGACTTACTTGCAAACTTTTGCGCTTATAAGATTAGAAGATAAATATAATAATTGGGATCTTATCTATAAAACCTATCTTAGAAGACCGTTTTTATACTAGGTACGTAAGTTTATGATTTAGTCGATTTGGACATATTTAAACAAGAGCATAACATTGTGTGCACTGTGTGCTAATATTTCCAACACAAAGAGTTGCGCATTTAATTTGTTACAAAATGATTTGTCACAATCACAAATTGTAGTTTACCACTATCCAACAAAGCACGAGTTCTGTGTAAATAACTCGCTTACTGTGTATATTATAGCACATGCTGATAACAGCATGTACGGGCATGATGTGAAGCCGCACTTTGGACCTTATTCCTATATAGAAAGTATTTATTGTTTTAAAAATGAAACATCCTTTATTTCGTGACCATGTTTTTATTAAATTAAAACTAACTAAACATCATTCATTAGAATTGGTGTTTTTGATTTAATTGTGCGTATCCAAAATCTTCCAATCAATAAAATCTTGAACTAGTCCACGGAATCTATCTTTAAATGCAGGGTCAATCTCATAGTAGGTGATATTGTCAGGATTGGACAAATCAGGTATCACTCCATCTGCACAAAACAAGAGAGGCAAGATCGAAACACTTACAAATATCCCATAATCCATTTTTTCCTTATACTCCCTTTCAAACTCAATCCTAGGGAATACATCCTCTACGCTTAAATTAAAATAATCTAGAAAGATTTTCAGGCTTTTGTAGTAAATTTCCTTCAAACTGTTCATGTGTTGTATCCGGAATTCCCTGTCTGTTGAAATGAATATAAAGTAAAAGAAATCTGTGATGGGATCCCCGAAATGGATCATTTGGTAGTCTACTGGTATGACTTGTGATGGTACGCCGTTCTGAAATGGTAGTTCTTTATTACCTCTAAATAATATAGTTACGTAATTATACTTACAGTATAATTATGATATAATGAGAGTAAAAAGGGAATTTATATAGTAAATGAAAATTCAGATTGTTAAAGCACCTAATGTAAACTTACAATTTCTTTCACCATTATATTATTATGCCTGTAATCGCCATGGCATAATGTACGAATATTACGGTCATCACTACGTATCTTATCCGGGTATTTTGCAACTATTTCCAAAATAGACTTTCCATATTTTTCTTTAATATCAGTTTTCAAAAACTTGAGTGAATTCGAAGCTATTTTGTTAGATAAAACGTACCATTGATCATTACAAAGGAAATGACTTATGTTTTTGATATTCGTATTAAAATAATTCTGTTCTTTAAGTTTTATAACAAAAGAAATAGCGTGGAACTTTGCCAGTGCTTCTACAGCTAATTTAGCGAATTTAACATTGGGTACTTCTGTTCTGTAGTAAGTTTTAAAACCTTGCATTGACAGGTTTTCTAGCACTATAGCTTCTTCATCACTTTCTTCCAAAAATTTTGGTATTTTGTATCTCTCTTTAACTGGTACATTAGCTTCGTTTTGTACTTTTTCAAACTTCATGAATACATCTTTATATGCGAACAATTCTTTTTTAAATAGTTCACAAACTAAAAGTATCGACTCATTTCTCGTAATAATATTTTTGACGAATATATTATTATCTTCGATATACCCATTATTTGTGGTACCTTTAATGAATATTTCATATGGAAGACCGAGATGACTACCTCCATCCGTATGAATTTTTCTCTTTTCTACTTGACTCTTGATATATTCTTTTCTTTTTCCTATATTGGCTGCGATTTGGTCTAGTTTTTTTTACACTTTGTTTTCTTCGTCGATTTTAACACCACTCATAATGATGTTACCCTCATTTTATACTGTAGCATACTGCTAAAAATATATATTAACTTCTACACTTTAATTTTATTGCTTCTTATAAACATGAAATCGGTAGTATTAAAAGTCACGATTTTTATGTTCGAATGAAAATAAATAAATAACTGATGGACTACATATTATTACATGGTATGTTTAATGTTTATGGATTGTAGAACTAAAACAAAAAAAATCTAATCTATCTAGGAATAAAACTGTCTAAAATATTGGTATCTATAATAATACTTATATTAAAATACTGATTTTGGACATATTAAATCAATGTTTAGTACATTGTGTGTATTGTGGGAGAATATTTCCATCACAATTAGTTGTGCGTTTAATTTATTGAAAAATGGTGTAGAAATTTTATTGATTAGAAATATTGTAAAGGAAAAGTGAGATTTGAAGGTGAATTTTTCCTTCGTCATCGTTGCGATCGCATTTTGAAGATCTTGTTCTTTTTTTTCTTCGTTTCGATGGCACATAAGTTTTCAGTGGAATGGGGTTAAACTCGTCGACTCCAGTCTGTATGTTGCAAAGTTTTTAGCGTTTTCATTAGCTGACATCAGGTCAGCCAGCGTACAGCTATTAAGGCTGGAGGGGCATACAAAGAGATGCTGCATAGTTTGCTCGGGAGCCCCACAGTCACACTGAGTCCGACTTGGATCAATGATATCTCATCTTCCCAGGTATACCCTGCAGCGACCAACCTCAGTTCGTTTTGAAGATGAATTTTTCCTTTAAAATATTTCTAGTAGATATGCCCTGAGCAATAAAAACAAATTACGAAATTCACTACCACTATTCAACAAAGCACGAGCTTTATGTAAATTACCTAATCCTTTATCTTCATCTATCAATGCAATCGATAATTAAACTTGTTGAACTGGCATGAAGCTACTGTCCTCTTGTACTGTACGATTATGTGGCTATCTTGTCAGTATAAAGGACGAATTGGATTGTAAATAAGTATGAAGTGCCAGTCTGTGTTAAATCTTATTTATTCATTGGTTGCCCCAAAGAGATCACCCTTAGGCGAAAGCTGCCCATCGAATGTGCCGTTGATAGAAGTCACTGTCTTTTAAAATGAATACATAATAATAAATGAAAAAGAGATACATAATGGGATTCCTGAAATGAATCATTTGGTAGTCTATTGGTATGACCTTTGATGGTACGCCGTTCCGAAATCGAAGTATTGATAGTTTATGACCTCTAATAAAAAAATAAAGCAATTTGTGTTTAATTTAATTTGAAATCGAGATAATATGAATTTTTGACTTAACTTTTTATATAGTTTGGGGCCAAAAATTCAGATTCTCCAAGTTCCTATGTTTTGTATAACACTTACTATTTATTTTACCATTATGTTACTAAGCCTGTAATTGCCATGGCATAATGTACGAATATGACGTTCATCGTTATTAGGTGTATAACCGGGTAATCTTGTAACTTTTCTATGTATCATGTGTATGTTCTAACAAAAAAAAGTATGTAGTATATCCGTTGTTTAGTTCCCATAGTACAAGCCTAGTGCTTAGTTTGGGGCTAGATAGAGCTGTGTGTAATATCGTGCAATATTTATCATATTTATTATTAATTTCTTGTATGGTTTTCGCGATTTTGCATAATAAAACACTTTATTTATCCGATTGAATCGCGTTTTTATTCATTGTTCTAAACGAACAAACAATGAATAATAACGCGATTCAACCGGATAAATAAAGTGTTTTTATTTATTATTGTTATTAACTATTTTCAAAATAGCTTTTCCATATTTTCCTTTAAAATCTGTTAAAGTTAAGTGAGTTCAAAGCCATTATGCTAGAAAAATCATACCAATCTTCCTCAGAAGTAAAATAACTAACTTTCTGTTTCTGTAGCTCTGTATGTTTTATAGCGAAAGAAATAGTGTGGAATTTAAATAGTTCTACCATAGCTAAAATAGCAAACCAAATATTGTATACTTTTGTTTTGTAGTAAGTTTTAAAACCTTGTATTGACAGAGTTTATAGTAGTAGTATTTTATGTATTTTGTATCTCTCTTTAACTGGTACATTTGCTTCGTTTGTACCTTATCAAAATTATTCTTCAATATATCTTTATACGTGAACAATTCCTTGTTATACAATTAAAACTATCTGCTCATTTCTTGTGATATTATTTCTGACGAACATATTTTCTTCGATATCCATATTTTTTGTAGTTGCTTTTATGTATATTTCGTATGGGATACCGAGATGACTACCTCCATTGGTATTAATTCTTCTCTTTTCTACTTTACTTTCGATATATTATATTTGTTTGTTATATTGGCTACAATTTCGTCCAATTTTCGGTAAATGGGTTGCACCGGCCATGGTCGCGCGGTGTCTTCCCACGACCACGGCCGGTGGTCGTTTGCCGAAACGCCGGGTTAATTTTAAATTTATACATATTTTAAATAAACAATCGCGATCTAGACCCGGAACTCTAATAATAATATCTAGTTTTAATAATAATAATGAACAGAAATCTTGTTTGTTTAAAAAGTGTGACTCTTTTTGATGTAATTCTCAGTTAAAAAGGTACTAGCTGCAACCCTGTAATTTTAATGATTCATATTGACATAGAATCGTGACTATTAACAGTCATGATTTCATGTTCAAAAGAATAGATAACAGAAGACTAGGTAGGTATGTACATTTTAGTATCCCACTAATATTATAAATGCGAAAGTTTAAATGTTCGTTTGTCTGTGTTTCAATCACGCAAAAACTACCGAACCGATTGCGATGAAATTTTGTATGCAGATAACTGGAGATCTTGATTAAAACACGGGATCGAGACGCAGCAAGTATTTAATATTTATAGGATCTGACAAAGGTTAAGTAATTATGGAGTTGCCTAATCATTAGATTTTTTTACTAGGATTAATAAAACAAGCATTAAAAAGTTGTATACGATTGTTATTGGAATGTATTTCAATGTCATAAGTGTTAAAAATGTAGGCTTGACGCGAAACCGCATTATTTTTGGTATATTTGATTTAACTGTACTTATCCAAAACCTCCCAATCAATAAAATCTTCAACTAGTTCACGGAATCTATCTTTAAATTCAGGGACCATCTCACAGTGAGCGATATCCCCAGGATTGGACAAATCCGGTATTTTTCCTTCCACACTAAACGTGATAGGCCAAAACGTTGCACCCACAAGAATTCCAAATTCCATTTTTTCTTTATACTCCCTTTCGAACTCAGACCTAGGGAATACATCCTCTACATTTAAATTGAAATAGTCGAGAAAGATCGTTAGATTTTCGTAGTAAAGTTCCTTCAAACAGTTCATGTGTCGTTTACGGAATTCCCTGTCTGTTCCAAAAAATATGAAATAGAAAAAATCTATGATGGGATCCCCGAAATGAATCGTTTGGTAATCTACTGGTATAACTTGTGATGGTACGCCGTTCTGAAATCAATTGAATTAGTTTATAGCGTCTAATAAAAATAGTATGTCATTAACATTAGGTACATGAAGTATGAGACTGTGATGTATAAGGCCAAGTAATAAGTTCCACCTAAAATAAGGGAAACAAACGATAAAAATATGGCACCTAATATTATTAATAAATAACTCTTACTATTTCTTTCACCATTATGTTATTAAACCTGTAGTCGCCATGACATAATGTACGAATATTACGTTCATCATCAAGTTTATGATCCGGGTGTTTTGTAACTATTTTTAAAATAGCCTTCCCATATTTTTCTTTAACATCTGACTTTAGAAAGTTAATTGAATTTATAGCTATTTTAGTAGAAAAATCATACCAATATTCATTCAAAACTAAATTACGTAAGCCCTTGATGTTCGTTTTAAAATAATTCGGTTCCTTAAGTTTTATAACGTAAGAAATAGCGTGAAACTTAGCTAGTGCTTTTACAGCTAATTTAGCAAACTCAATGTTGATTACTTCTGTTCTGTAGTAAGTTTTAAAACCTTGTATAGACAGATTTTCTAGCACTATAGCTTCTTCGTCGCTTTCTTCATAAAACTTTGGTATTTTGTATCTCTCTTCAACTGGTACATTAGCTTCGCTTTGCACCTTATCTATTTTCTTTAATATATCTCTGTATGCGAACAATTCTTTTTTATATACTTCACTAACTGAAAGTATAGGCTCATTTCTTGTGAGAATATTTTTGACGAATATATTTTCTTCGATATCCCCATTATTTGTGGTTGCTTTTATATAAATTTCATATGGAATACCAAGGTAACTCCCTCCTTTGGTATTGATTCTTCTCTTTTCTACTTTACTTTTGATAAATTTGTTTCTTTTTCCTATATTTGCTACTATCTGGTCCAATTTTTTTGATAATTTGTGTTCTTCATCGATTTTATTTTCACTCATAATGTTTATTGCTTTAGATACTGAAGGGTACCGACTGATAGAAACAATAGTTTCTACACAAATTCAAATTGGGGCTACATAATTTGTAATTATTTATTTAGTCACGATTTAATGTTGAAATGAATAGATAACGAATATTGGTATTTTTATTAACTTCAACAAAGTTGCACGAATTGCAGAGTTTGCTGTAGTTAAAATTTACTAATATACTTAAGCGTTAAATTTTTATTAGAATTAATAACGTTACTAAAACAATTACCTTTTAATCAGTTGTAGCTACAATATTGTTACCGATAACAACTAATAACAACTTTATAACACTTACTATTGTGAAACCAAAATTGAACAAAATTTCAACAGCCTTTCATTTTCAAACAAAAATACTCATGAATCAATAAAGGAAACCAGAACAAATTAAAAATAGCATTTATGTTTCTAAATTTTCGTAACCAGTGATTATATAAAATCTCTCTTTTTAAAAAAAAGTTTTGCTGACAAAAAGAAGAAGGAGGGTTTTATGATTGTAAAAATCTGCACAATCTGAACAATTAGACGTTGATATCAAACTTTAAGAACACTACTTCAAAAACGCATATAAATAAATAAATAAATAAATATTACACTACATTGCACACAGCGCAATCTAGCCCTAAACTAAGCACTAGGCTTGTACTATGGGTACTAGACAACGGATATACTACATTATTATACTTTTATATATATCAACCTCGTGGCGATTGAAAGTAAAAACCAAATTTACCCAGGTAGGTAGGTATCAAATCACTTGTGAAATAAACGAATAACAAAATTCATTTTTCCAATAACATTTCTCTGTGGTGTAGCTCGCAGTAGCGATCATCGTCCACGTCCCAACTCCTACTAAATGGACTGTGAAATCAGAATTCCTTATTCATGAAGACACGACCGCAGTCGACTCTCAATATTAGGTAAGTACATTTCTTGATAGGAAATATGTTTGAAGTATGGAAGGAGAATACATTGAGAAACATTTTGTGAATCAATAAATTATGTTAGCCCGTTAATTTGATCCACAGTAGAGCAAGTGGTTTAGCAGCTAAAGGCCACGGGAACCTACTCTAGATTAGTGAGTCCTAGGATACGATGATACTCTGATAATACTAGAATATTAGAAACTTAGATCAAAAATGTAAACAAAAAACTCATATAATTATTTAAAAGTGACAACTCATTAATAACTTTTCCTTTGATAAATTACAGTTCTGTGTTTTATCTTAACAGAAACTTAGATTTATCATCTAAGTTTCTGAAAAAGGGTAGGTATAGTTTAGTAGCGTATCTCAAAGATTTGCATTACTCTCTCACCGGAGAATCCCTACGTCAGAAAATCTATGGTGACGCACATACTGAACGACAAGCGTGTTATCTTTTACTTATAATTTTCCTTCGCGTTTCTTTTTCATGTTTCTGGCTACGGAACCCACTATGTCATTAAAATCTCACGTCAAACCCTACCTGTTGGTCAAGACCATATACACAAGGTGGCGTTTTCTAGAAAACCCTCAAAAACCTCATACCACTTCAAATTACCCACGACTGTTTAGCTTTTATGGCCAATAAAATGTACAATAACAGTAAATATAAAAACGTTGACTGTACTATATGAACGTATATAGATTTATAAAGGATTAGGACGCAGCCTAACACCACCACACAATGAAGCGGAGATACAAGCGAAGATAATGCGACAAGATCATCATCATCCGGCGATGTTCCCGGTTGCATTACTCTTGGGAGCCCTGGGCATTTGCCGTATACGTACTGATTTAAAGGTCCATGATGACGGGGATCTTCAATTAAAACACCTTCTGTTTTAAGGAGACTAATTTACTGCACAAAACGCGGACAGAGTTACGTCACGAGCGGCGTGAACTCAACGTGCAGATTGCAACTTTACGACTTAGAAATATTTCTTATATATTTTTTGTTACATTAGGTAAAATATTGTGCATTTTTGACATTAATTAATCTAGGTCATGACAGTACGTTTCCTTATAATTGTTCTATTGCTATGCAGGTTTCCTCACGATGTTTTCCTTTATCGGAACATAGAAGTTATAGCGCACTTTTTTTATAGAAAACGATATTGTTGTCAACCGGGATTTCAAACCACGACCCTTTAAACAAAACGAGTCAGGGTATCTACCTCTAGACTCTGGATTAACGACACTCTTGCTTTTTGAGTTATTTTTGTTAATAAAAAGGTCTTGACGCAGAATGTTATTTTAGCGAAAATGTAATCGGGAATAAATAGCATATTATTTTCGAACTTCATTATTGTGGTCGCACAATGCGCCCAACATTAATGTGTGGTGTTAAAGCAATAACAGCGTCGGAGTAAACAAGTGGTGTAAGAGCTTTCTCTTGCTCCCTTATACGACTGTTGTACGGTTTGAATCGTTGATTGCATCATTGGGAAGTGATAAGTGTTTATTGTATGGCCACATAATGTTGTTCTGTACTAATAATACAGATACTTGTGACGATTATTTATCCAAAGAAATCTAGGCAGTGTATTCGATCTTTACAAAATAAATATTCAAAATATAGTTTTTGTGATAGATAATATGTACTATAAGATATTACATATCCCAATAAGTATAAAGCTGAATTCACACAGCGAGGCGAGGCGCTCTAGGAGACTATTCGGTAATGACTTGCAGCCACCGTAAACCAGCCCTTGGCGGCGGACTTGGGGGGTCCGCCATCGTACAAGGGCCCGAGATCGCGGCGGCGCCCGCCCTTGCCGCCTCTCGTGAGAGTTTACTCAGAATTGGAGATTTAGATACTGAGTATCCGGTGAGCTCTGGCATTTGTGGCGTGAAAGGCACCGAAGAGACTTAGTGAGTATACCTCTGGCCACCTACCATCCCAGGTCAGAGGGGACCCCCACTCACTGGGCAGCTCTCCTCCGAGAGCGGCCTGAAGGTCATATTCAGATTTCCCCTCAATAAAAAAGGGATAGTCATAAAAGGATTTTGCAATACCTCCTGTTAGTTCTCGTTGAGCCCATTAAGCGCTAAAATATACAACTTTCTAACTTACTTATTTATGCTAAACTAACAATGTAAGTCCAACAAACTACTCGCCTTTATGTAGGTATAGGTTTCAGTTACCTATGTATATGTATGTACCTATGTAATTACAAAGTCATTAGAAAGCAGTCAATTTACAAAACTTGTGGGGGTTTGAAAGAAAATCAATTAGCCGCGCCGTGTTTTGTACACGTAGCAACCGCTAATTTAAAAACCGATACCTTATAGGTACTGTACTGTGTACTATCAACGCCATAAGTGGCTAAACAAACATCTATAAGATTCGCTTGACCCGAGCGTGGAAATATCATAAAATATTAGGTACAATATTAGTAGGATGTGTGTGTGTACACATCCTACTAATATTATAAAGCTGAAAGATTGTTAGTAAATATTACGTACATTGCATGCAAGTATGTTTGTTACTCAGTCACACAAAAACTACTGAACCGCGATGAAACTTGGAGAATAGATAGCTGGAAATCTGGAATAACACATGGGCTACTTTTTATTCTGATATTCGGAACCAGACGTACGCGGGTGACACAGCTAGTATAGTATTTTTAGCCGTGAAACCTTATTTATAATTGGCTTTCCGTTTTTACACTGTTTTTCATGTCTTCGTTTTTTAGCGGTTAGGTTTCCAAATAAATAAATAGATATATTTATGAATTCCAATTTTGTAAGAATTAGTGTGTATTTAGTCAAATTAACGATTGGTTTGGTGACAAGCAGAGACGGCAAGTAAGTAGGTAATTAAAAATCAATGTTTAGGTATTTTTAGTAAATGCAAAACCTCACAAGCGAAATTAGGCCTTCCGGTGTGGTCACACGGTAAAGTTGCCGACTGTACATAGAATATATAAAAGTGTAAATATAAAAGAATTAACTAAGTGAAGGATGACCTTTAATAGGAACTGCCTACGTAATATAAATGTTGCAGTGTTACGTCTTTATGTTTCGACTAGCTGCGCCCCGCAGTTTTAATCGCGTAAGTCCCGGTCCCGCGGGATTATCGGAATAAAATTAGCTTATGTGATATTCCCAGTATCCAGCTACCTATATTCTAAAGTTTCATCGTAATCGCTTCAGTAGTTTTTGCGTGATTGAGTAACAAACATCCAAACACACACACACTTTCACATTTATAATTTTAGTAGGATTACGATCTTCTTTTTTTGTTTCTGTTTTATAAAAAAATAGATTCCGCCCGACCCACCGACAAAAAATTAAGTCCAAAAGAACGAAACAAGAAAATTCTTCACATACAGTACACTACTGAAAAATTCAGAGCAACTTAAATAATTGAGTCTAAATACAAAATTGGCATTGGATTTTTTGAATTTAACAACCGCTTAGTTATTTAAGTAGACCTCAAATCGGATGATAAACCTCCAGAAATAATAGGAGTAAAAAGCTGCGGACGGACGGACGGACGGACATGACGAAACTATATAAGGGTTTCTCGTTTACGAAACCTACGTAGACAAGAAACCCTAAAAATGGTCAAGGTACAGTAGTAGATTTACCACTACATCTACTACCTACCTTTATACATAAATATTTAAATTCAACAAACGTGATATTTTATGTGAAACTTCTACGGGCTGGGGTAAACCTGATTGTTAGGTGGCAATATAGGCCGTGGCGACGTAATAATGGTACGGTATCACACCTCCAGGGAGGCGGGTGCTACGGCGGCATCGGCAGAATTTGCGAAGCCACGGAAATACGTTTCTATTGGCAATGGATACATATTTCTGCCGTTTGCAATCGAGACCTTGGGCCCATGGGGAGCCAAAGCATTAGATTTTTATAAATTAGTTTTAGCTTCGGGTGACAAAAGGGCTGGCAGCTACTTTGGCCAACGAATTGGTATAGCAATTCAAAGAGGCAATGCAACCAGCCTTTTGGGTACCTTACGTAGGGACGCATTTTTTAATTTTTAATTAATTTTATTTATATATTATAAGTATGTTGGTGTACCTACCTAATAAACCCAGTGTCATTGATTAATATTAAATGATAGGGAAAGATGGTATGGAACCCTTCGTTTACGAGACTGACGCAAACTTGGCCATTTTTTTTAACCCGATTTTCTCACGAAATCGGGACTTCGTTAAAGCGTGTTCGACAACAGCCAGACGCTCCAATTTCCTTCACGATACTCATCCGGAATACAAAATGTTCAAGACAATGAAACTCAACGTCAAAGTGGACGAATAAATTGCGGAATTTGTGTAAACAGAAGATGTTTAATCGGTCTATAGTATGTACGTCGACCGATCACTTTTGAATATGGGACGGAATGACTAATGAAAATTAGAAAGAGTTTAAAATTACAGTAAGTTTTGGTATTTATGTAGACATTTAAAACTTTCCGATGCTAATTTCGGAGGGTCTATTTCTGACGTTTCGAAAGGTCAAGTTTTATAAAATCGGTTTTAGTTTTTGCATGAAAGACAGGTGAAAATTTGGGTAAATAGATATTTGTAACTCACGCAAAAACTACTGAACTGACTGCGATAAAACTTGCTATGTCGATAGCTGAAGATCACACATACAGGATCAAGACTTACGAAAGTTTATCCACGGGGCGCTGCTAGTAGGTAGGTAATAACGGACAAACTTTCAAATAAACGAGTATACCAGTCAGATCGCCCGATATAAAGTCCGCAGACTGTATTCGCCGTTAATCGTAAGACATCTGAATTAAGCATTAAGTAAATTAATGACAGAGTTCGTTACCAGAAGGATTGTGTTACAGATAGTAATGTTTGTTAAACATCTCGCGTGCGTAACACGACGAAATGTTAAAATTAAGGGGCTTGGTATAGAAAGAGCCTCAGGGCGCGCACAGCCAGCGCTGCGAAAATAAAATGTAAGGCGCCTACGTTTTTAGTACGAAATATTTATTTATTTACAAGGTACCTATGCAGTTGCTCTCAGACTAATTACATACGGTAAACGCTTGGAGGAACTAGAAACATTATAAAACTTTTTACCTCTAACTATCCTGAATTCTTATCAACACCTAAAATCTACAATAATATAAACAAATAGTATAATATGCTTGGCATCGTCGAGCAAAAACTTGTCCAAATTATGTTTGCTGTGTTTGGCATTCTAAATGACGGCAATGTACTTATTTTTATTTATTTCTTATCGGTTGTGAACCGATTATGGCTATTAAGAAATTAGCCAGTGTCAAGTATTATTAATATATTATGCAAGTTATTTGCATCTAAACAGTCAAGTCATCATTGTTAAAGTCAAGTCTAGGGAATTATTTGTAAACACGGCGGCCATTTACAAAGATTGTTCACGGAGCTTTGGAGACAACACTAAGTCCATGTTTTGCACCGATTTTCACTTTCATTTCACTTGTAGGTACACCTTAACGAAACTTAATTGATTAATATGCCCCCGAAATTAAACAATTTGTACGCATTTGAACTAGGTTTCACAAAAATGAAAATTTAGCACCACGTTTCCTCAACGCGTTCCCGCCAAAACTCGGCAATGTACTTAGATTGACAGGTTAGAGCAGCGGGACATCAAAAGAGACGGGTAGGCTACAAAACTATAAAAATACTGTTTGAATAGTTTCATTATTTAAAACATACCCTACCTACCTATAGTACTGGAAAATGCTCCATTGTTATTAAAAATGGAACGGGTCTCAGCAGGGTGAAAACAGCTTTTTTGCCTTTTCCGGGTCACGTCAACTTTGCGAAAACCTTTACGTACGATGCCTAAATTAATTGAATAGGTATAGGGTAGCCATTTTACCTACTGCATAAGTAATTTGTGTTGTAAAATGAAATTAATTTAGGTACTTGATGAGCTTCGGTCGCTGCGTCACTTCCTACCGCATTAAAATTGTAATGCATAGCGATTTTGTTCGTGTTTCGAATAATTTCGGTACATAGGTCTGTGTAGGCCTCAGGAAGAATGGGTTGGAATTTGTTCCTGTGTGAATGTGAGGGTGTTAAAGGTGCTACATCTTATACAATAATGTAATTTACCTTTTGGTGAGACAGTAGTCAAATAATCATCTAGTTGTTCTACAATATATAAATTAAACCAAAGGTCTCCATAACAATAACAATAAATTTGTGACGTAATTAATACTCGTAGGTATAGCCTATAACCAGGTGACTCTAGTAGATGCTTCTAAAAATATTTGATTTGTTTATTAAAGCAGTTTATAATAGACTCTAGTAAGTAGTATAGTTAGAGGGCATAAAGAAACATACTTAAGCATGAAATACGTATTTTATACTCGCAGACGGTCTCTGTGGCGCGTCGGGCGCACGCTCGACTGCAATGCTGAAGACTGCGGGTTCGATTCCCGCTGGGTGCAAATATTAATGCTTAAAAATTAAAAATAAAAATAATTATCTGGTCTGGGTGTCTATCTATATATAATATGTATGTATTTACAAAAACAAAAAGTATAATTAATTATGTAGTATATCCGTTGTCTAGTTCCCATAGTACAAGCTTAGTGCTTAGTTTGGGGCTAGATTGCGCTGTGTGTTCAGTGGTTTCGGAGATTACTCTCAATAAACATGCATGCATACGTTACCTCTTTATAATATTGAAGAAGAATATAAGTATAGATGGATTCGCGACGATACCACAAAGCGTCTACGCTGCGAGTTATCAGTACGCTCCAAGCCAAAATAGATAAAAACTGCCAGTTTTGCACATGCGGGCGACTGAGACTCGTAACAAAAAAGCCATTGTTTACAAAAATAGACAATAAAACGGGAGATAAAACGTTTCCTTCGTTATGTGTCCATCAAAAGCAGCCATTTTAAATTTGAACCCCTATAGAATGAAACTTGGCTGTTTCAATTCGGTAGGTATTTCGTAAAATTGCTTTGATTTAGTTGACATGAGTAAGAATTCATCAAAATTTAATTTGACACCTCGTTTTTTTCAGAAATATTTATATTCATTAACCTTTTCTCTAAAGAGGTAATGCAGGCTGCATTTGGGTACCATACCTAGACACTCAAATTTAGATATTTAATTTTTAAATTAAACTCGTGTTTTTTTTACTATATATTTATTACTCTTTGATTATATACACACATATTACTATATTATTGTGTGTTCGAGACCCGGAAAGTATGGAATTTTGGAGAGTAATATTTACTTCCACCGGTTTAGGCTGTATCGTGCTGTGCGTTCTTCTTCTTTTCATTTAGTGGCACACCAATAAAGGAACATCTTACATAGTATTAGAGTTTTCAGGTCGCCTTAAGGCCTCTAACTTGACATAACGACTTCCATAAGAAATAACAACTGGGACCAACTACTTAGCGTGGGCTATGCATAAAGATCTATCACTTAGTTAGGCCACGTCCGCAGAGCCCCCTGCCTATGTGGACGTAGCCATAGTCTTTATAGATACTTATACAGAGCGCTGTTGGTCTAGTGGTAAATACCCCGACTTTCATTCCGAAGGTCGTGGTTTCGAATCCCGGCCGCGCACCAATGTCTTTCTTTAAGAAAAAAAAATATGTGCGCTATTAACATCGCTCTTACGGTGAAGGAAAACATCGTGAGGAAACCCACGGCTTAAAATCACGCACAAGGGCCCAATAGCAGGGCTAATTGCGGAAACACACAGTAAGAACTTTAACTTTAACTTAGATACGTATACTCATAACTGTCAAACGGTACTGGGTCAGCAGAAAGCAAGCTCCAATTTGTCAGAGGTCCATTGAATTGCTTACGTACGTAAATATTTAATTAGAATAATCTCCGGTCAGAGAATTAATTGCTCAAAAGGAAGTTGGGAGCTGACGGATTGATTAATATCTAAACCGATTCTGGGGTCGTCAAAGAGGTGATTATTTAAATAAAACTTAATGTTTTAAGTGACTTACCTACCTACGAGTATAATTAAATTATTTTTTAGCATTGTTTCAATGGCCGGACGTCAATAAGTCAACCGAAAAACGAGATTAATTTACGAAAACAGAAGAAAAAGACTTTTAGACAAAATTATTAGTGTAGCTTCTGATATCCAAAGCCTTGACCAAAGTTTTGGCTAATCCAAAGAGGCATTGCAGTCACCCATTTTGGAGATTATACCTCTCCAGGTAAGACAATTACTCTGGCTGCCATTTTTTAAGTGTAGATTTTTGAACAGCACAGCACAATTAACTACCATAATAGTACATAGGTACTAACAATAGACAAGATTTAAGTTTATCAGCTATCTACACCAAAAAACGTTATTCCAATCAATATACCTACCAATATTTATCAGTCTAGGCTCGAAAGCGAATAAAATTTATTGTCTTTTGTTTCAAATTGGTTTCAGGAAAGACTTTTAAAGAATAGAGGTAATTTTAATCGAAATACTTTTTTGCGAAGACAATCAGAAACACGTTGCGTGTCGCTGAACTAGAATGATTGAGATTTTCCGTGCGCATTCGTACCTAAGCGACGTTACTTCAAAAATATAAAACCGTGGGAAAAAAGCATACCTTCTCAAAAGCAAAACTACCCTCAAACCAGTGCTACCGACTTATCTTACTTCTTACTTTTTACTTTAATATTATAAACGCGAAAGTTTGTATGTAAGTATGTATGTATGTTACTCTTTCACGCAAAAACTACTAAACCGATTGCGATGAAACTTGGAATATAGGTAGCTGGGGATCTGGATTAACACATAGGCTACATTTTATCCCGATATTCCCGCGGGAACAGGACTTACGCGGGTGAGACCGCGGGGCGCAGCTAGTCTGTCATATAATCTGAAGTACGTACAGTTTTACTGGGTAGATAGGCACAGATTGTAGTTTGGCAGTCCGACTTCAGACTACATAACAGATAACTCGGTGGCACTGTATGTAGGTGAGATTATTTTATGATTTTTTATATCGGTTTTATTGAGATAATGAACAATATGTGCTCATGCAAAATTTTAGCTACTTAGTACTTACCATCTCTGAGCAAAGCCGCAGACAGACGGACATGACGAAACTATAAGGGTTTCTCGTTGACTAGGAAACCCTAAAATAGTTACCATACATCCCACCCGGTTGTTACTACATTACATAACTTCCTTAAAAAATAGTCTTACAACAAACCAAAAACGACGAAACCAATAGGAAGCCTTCCATTAATTCCTGATGAAAACACACTTCGCCCCACGCCGCGACCACGAAGCCTGAAAGCACTAATATTTCACTTTCCGATAAAGGATAGCCTACAACAACAGTTCTCAAACTTTTTCCGTCACCGAACCTTATTGGAACGCTCAGAAAAGACAAATATTTGATACAAATATCCGTAATGTATTAGTATTGACAGTATAGTTACGTGTCTCGTAAAAATTAAATGACAATGCTAAGTTTAAGTCGATAAATGACTTAAAACGTCAAAGTATCATTGAATTTAATTTAGCGGGATTTCCGTGATTTGTTACAGCTGCCTTCTTTCTGATGCATTTTATACTGTTAAGGTTGAGATGAATGGCCTATACCCTAAAGAACGATACATATTACAACGATGTTTCCTAATGATGCTAATTTCTCGTACTTTCGCGGAGCCCCAACATGGGCTTTGGAGAACCCGAGGGGTCCACCAAGCACAGTTTGAGAATGGCTGGACTCAAGCTCGAGCGGTCGAACATTAGCAGCGTTGCGTAATTTATGAAGGGTTCCTTCGATACGTCATCTAGAGGGTATAATGAGAATATTGAACGGTTATTGAAGGTTAAATAGTACTACAACCGTTAATTTGGCGATATAACACCCCTTAAGTGAACGTTGTCTAAGATGGGATAATAAATATTTACTTAATAGATTTTTCTTCTATTTTAGCAATGTTGTATTGAATTTAAACTCATTTTTAGCTGATTTTCAAACAAATGTGCACCCAACAGGGCCAGCAGGTTGCCGGTAAATGCCGCTATGTGCCTGAGACGTAAACAAAAAGATATACGATCCTTTATTTCAACCCGACGAGACGAGCATCTATGACCGAATTGGATTAAGCGCTGGCGACGGATCCTCAAAGATGCAGGTTCAAGGCCTGTTAGGTGCGAATTTTCGGAAAGCCTTGTTTAAAAAATGAGTTATCCAAGTGTAGGAAACACTTTAAAATATATCAAAAAGCTTTTAATCGCGTGGAGTTTATTATTTTTAGCATTGATTCAATGCTCATCGTTTCATGAGTTGAGATGACATCTCAGTCTATCCGTTTTCTGAAAGCTCTTCATCATTCTTTCTTCATTAGGGTTTCGTAATCAACAAGAAACCCTTATTTTTTAGAAGAAATTGATTCCTGTGGCAAAATTGTTAGTACAGCCACGTAATTTTTCTGTCTTGATTTGAACCCTTTAGCGTGGGCTAACATTCTCCTACAACAAACCATTATACTTCGGAAATTTACGAGAATTCTTAACTCCTTAAAAATGGAGAAGTTTTTTTCTACGTGTGTTAAGACTAACTAAGTCTATTTTACAGGCACGATTGAGCCATCAAGTACCCAAGTAGGTATGAAATTCACCCCGCCAAAGTAAAATAAAGTCACGTCGACGCATTGTGGCGCGCAGCAAGCCCCCAGGGAGTGATGTTACACAAATCTTAAATTAAACCGGGTCCGGCTAAACACATTACGATGTCGTTTTACGGCTCAAATGGACGACGAAATTTCTGTTATAAATTGTGAAATGGCTTGTAATTTTTCGTCTGATGTTTACCTAAACTACCAGTTGTAAAAGAAGCTTTTTTATGTAAACTGTTATTTGACGTGCAATTTGTTGGTAAATTAATAATTAAGGTGCTGACTGGGTTCTACTATCAGCGGTTTAAGCTAGGTATACCTAGAAACACAGCTTTACCAGTCAGAACAAAGCATTTTATTAATATAGATTTTTTAACAATGACAATCAAAGTAAAAATATGTTTGATATGTAAAAACTAGACCGATTGCCATCGCAATAGGTATCAATTGCATCTAAATATGCATACCAAGTATCATTAAACCTGGTATGCAGATAACTGGATCTGGATTAATACCTATGCTACTTTTTATCCCGATATTCCTAAGGGACCGGGAATAATGCAGGGTAAACCACAGCGGGGTGACCGGGAATAATGCAGGTTAAACCACAGCGGGGTGACCGGGAATAATGCAGGTTCAACCACAGCGGGGTGACCGGGAATAATGCAGGTTAAACCACAGCGCGGTGACCGGGAATAATGCAGGTTAAACCACAGCGGTGTGTTCTCGCGCCGCGAGAATCCAGTCCCAGGGCCGTACCAAATATACCAAACAAAGTACAAAAGAAATGGCCAACTCACCTCTATCTACCCAAACGAAACCAAAGCGATCTGAAACACAATTACTTGCGCAACTTTGATAGAGTTTCAGTATCAGTAGCAGCGATGATCACGCGACGCTGTCACGATATTTTCCTGCCTTCCAAACTTTAACACTTCCCTGTTCTGCTTCGCTATTGGTCTGATTTATTACAAGGACATCCTTTGTTTGACATTTTGGATTATTATGTTAATTGTAAGCGCTTTACTTGGATTTAGTTGCGTAGTTTTATGCACGCAAGTTCCTGTACTGGTGGAGGTATGCCGAAGTTAAGTTTTACCGGATAAACTTATCTATATTAGGTAGGCATAGGTTTTTATGCGATACCATGATAACTAAAGTTAATCAGTCAAGGTATTTAGCGTAGCGCCTAGGCTGGCATCGTCAGTACTTCAATGGACGACCGTTTAAGGTAAATTTTGTATGTAAGTAAATGATGATGATGATAACGATGACGAATGATGACGATAACATGAAATTTTAAGAGTGTGTTCTTTGTCATGTGAACGCATCCATTAACAAAGGATTTTTCATAATTCCCACGGGATCGGGACTTACGCGCGTCAAACCGCGAGGTATTTTTATCCTGGATTAAATAACACAAAGAATATTAAATTTATTAAACTGAACCCACGAGGCAGCCAGTAGGATCCGATAAAAATAACATAATCAAAAAGGTTGTTTGATTACAATTGATCAAAACGTCAGGTAAGTTGAATTATTAATAAAAATAAAATGTCTATTTTGTTTCAATTGGTAGGTAGGTACCTATTTTACTTATTTACTTACAGACCTATACCCGAACACATGCAGCGGGGAGTCGTCGAATGAAGGTAGCCCGTGATCACTGTTTGTGGCGTAGGCTTATGTGAGGCAGTAGACGGATAAGGGCTGAGATGATGACAATGATGACCTATTCCTAGGCTTTTATATCCGACAATCTTTCTCCTTCCTGCCCTTACTCCGAATTGTTTAGGATTGGCACAGTAGGTAAGTCTTCATTAACCATACTTACTGCCTGCTGCTTACTTATTTGGCAATATATTTACGTCTGGTCGCCTACTTTTCCTTGGGACCAAATAGTTTACCCGCCATCACGAAGGGAGAATTACCAGATGGCCAGTCCCTTAGTCCTCCAGATTACTTAGTAGCTATTTACGACACCCACGGCAAGAGATGTGTAGCCCAATTTATGCCAGAATTTCTGGGCATTTTAATTTTTCTTTTATTATAAAATAATTCACCTATTTGAATATCAAGCTTTACAAAAACATCTTTCATACTCGCTAAGAGTAAATAAGCCTCACACAAAAACTGTATTCAACATCAAAATTTACGATATCTTTGTAAACCCACGCATAACCTCACAAAAGAATCAATTTTCCTATTATTATAACGTGAAATACTAAGTTATTGTTTGCCAAAATGGATTACCTTGCAGAGTCAGGGGCTAAAACAGCTGAAGCGGGCTGAAGCGATGTTTTATTTATTATTGTATTTGTGGGTAATGGGCGCATCAATCAAATTACTGGGACCTCATTTAGAAGATTTAGGTAACAGATTTTGGTTAGTACTTAGGTATACGTTAATAGCAAATTCTGCGTAAAGCAAATTGAGAGCAATTTCAGAACTGCTGTATACCTTTGGTCAGACACCACAGCCGTTCTCGCGTACTTGCGCTCACATTCATCACGTTGGGCTACTTTTGTAGCCAATCAGCCATATTCTGGAAACTCACTCCTATCAACTGCTGGCATCACATGGCGTCAGGTGATAATCCTGCAGAAGTTTGTTCACGTAGGCAGTTTCTCCATAAATTGATTCACAATTCATTATGGTGGGCGCGGGCCATGTTGGCTTTCACGTACGTGAAACGTGGCCATTTGGTCCATCGACCATTTCTAACGATCATGAGCTGGTGATCGTCTACACCGAAGTAGCTCACCGTAACTATTTGAATCCAGGTATCAATACAACTTACCTCTTACTTATACAACAATTCTGGATAGTGTCCGCCAAACGTACAATCCGTCGCCAACTCGCAAAATACATCAAGTGTTTCCGTACAATCCCTAAACCGTTGCAAATGTTTATAAGCTTAGTTTATGAGCGACCTGCCATCTTACCGCGTCAATCAAATAAAGCCTTTTTCAATCGTAGGCGTGGATTTAAGTCAAATTCAATCCTCCTTTGGCTCTTCATTTCGGAGGCGTCTGGGAGAAACAAATTAAGGCGGCTAAAGCACATAGCTCAGTAGCTTCTTTAACAAATACACAAAATTCACGGCTCCGGAAACCTCGGTGGTGCGGCCTCAAGCAGGTGGATTAGCCAGCGACGAGGTTGGAGATACGCAGTCCAGATAAGCTGGCTTATTTCTTGCTAGAGGACATCGTTTTGTTCTCGTTTTGTTTATGTCCCAGATTGTCATCTTCGGGGCTATTTCTATACATTATTTCTATATATTATATACACGATAACCCAAGTTGCTTACATCCGTAGATTCCGCAATAGTTATATTTGATCCATGGTTGTCCTTGGCAGCGTTTTATAGTGCAAATGTTATTGAAATGGGCTTCTAAGTGTTGTCTTTGGTTCCACGCCCGCCTTCCAAAGGTCCCTGTGATACTAGACGTTAGAATAATATGTTATTTTAACACTGTTAGAGAAAAATAGTAAAAAGGTAATCAAATTATAATCGCGGTTTCATCTGTGTGCCTACACTCAGCGGGACCCCCTATCCTATACCTAACGATAGGAGTACTAAGTTCCATTCTGCGAGAATATCGCAATAAAAGTAACCTATGTGTTATTCCAGGTCTTCAGCTACTTTATATTCCAAGTATCATCGTAATCGGCTCAGTGGTTTTTGCGTGATTTTACGGCCGAATACAGAAACGCTTCTCAACATTTGAGAACTACTTAAACAAAGAAGCAGCTCTCAAAGTCAAAAATTGCCATACTAATTTTGAATTTAGAAGCTGCTCAATAATTTAAGTACCTCTCAAATGTTAAATGACGTTTCTGTATTCGGCTGTAAGTAAGAAACTCACAGACATACATACCTACATGTAAACTTTCGCGTTTATAATATTAGTAAAATAGTAATATTTAATGTGTTGACTTATTGATTGATTGACTGAACTATATCAACGCCTTGAGGTATGAAATTTTGAGGGTATATTCCTCGTGATGAGTAAATGTCCACTTAGAAAAGTTGTTTGAAAAATCGGACCTTACGCGAGTGATACCGCAGAACACTGCTAGTTTCGTCATGTAAAACTTAAGAACAATTAGTGTAAGTGTTAATCCAAGAGTCTCTTGAGTACCTACCTACATAATTTTGTGAAACTTTTCCATTAAGATTCCTTTACATAAATCAATTATTATCACTTGATTAATAGGTTGAGTGTTTTAAACGTCTTTATATCTTTGTTATTGTAATAAATTTGGAATTATTTCTTATTATATGAATAGCTATGACTAGCTGCACCCCGAGGTTACGCTCGAGCAAGTCTTGAACCTGTAAACATTTCGGGATAGTGGCCTATGTAACTTTTAAAGATGTACCTAATGTTAAATTTTAATCGAAATCGGTCCAGTAATTCCAGTAATTATAGAATAGAATAGAATAGAAATATATTTATTAGGACAAGCACACAGCAAAAAATACAAAACAGAACAAAACCAAATATAGTAGGTACATAAGTAGGTAAATAAAAAGTAATGTAACCATAATATCATCAACTAAGTTAGGAAGCCATGTGCGAACCCTAAATGGGCCGGCCTCAGCAAAAAAGCTGTAGCCGGTAAACATACTCAGCCACAGCACTGGTCTTCCGGCCGGACCAAGCACAGCGATGCAGAAGTCACCGCTGCACGTCCCTCTTCCGTCGACAACAGACAATCATTATACATACATATATACGAATAATTATACAACCAAGAAAGGTTTACATATATTTATCTTTGACTAAGGATACTTAAATACCATTACAATTATTATAAATACATACCTAAATAAGTTAATAAAATAAGTAAGAATTGTAAAATAAACATAAAATAAAAAACAAAGCTACTAACATTAATAAGATAATAAATTAATAAAATAAAAATATATAACCGGCAGTCGGGTAAAAAAGAAAAGGCAACGAACGGTTTCTTCTTCTTCTTCTTCTTTAAAATGGCTTTTGCTTTCGGACATTTGCCAGTGTCAAGTATTATCAATGATTGCAGGTTATTTGCATCGAACGAAACATGATCGAAACGTCGAGGTAAGAAAATAAAAATAGTACGCAATTAAGACCCGGTAAAATGTAAATATGTCGAACGAAACAGTCAAGTCGTCATAGTTAAAGTCAAGTCAAGGGAATCATTGTAAAAAGGAGGCCATTTTTTACAATGTTTGTCCACGGAGCTTTGGAAAAAACACTAAGTTAAAGTCCATGATTTGCACCGATTTTCACTTTAATTTTCACTTGTACATCTTCACGAAACTAAATTGATTAATATGCCCCCGAAATTAAACAATTTGCACGCATATGAACTAGGTTTCACAAAAATGAAAATTTACCACCACATCTCCTCAACGAGTTCCCGCCAAGACTCCTACGAACGGTTTGCGGTTTGTTCAGTTGGCACAATGTAAACGTCACTGTCAATATGACAACCACGACTGGATAAAGACATAAAGACGACGCCACACACCGCCCGCCATTTTTGATTCTTCAATCTCCAACAAACATACTTCGAAATCTTACCTTTTTATAATATTAGAAAAGACACTTCGTCAATTGAACATCATACATTTGGAACTTTAATATCACAGATTCAATCGCATAGGAATATTTTTTTGTGTAGTGGCTCACTTAGTGTTAGGTCGCCCTTAGGCCCTCGTTAGGTCAAGCCTTGACCTAAGGACTGCTTTCAGAGATGACTGCTTTACGTACTTTCCGAAGCAAGGAGGAGCTCGACAAAGTAATTTTTTGGTTACACAAAGTTTCATGACTGATTTATGTTACAACATCTTGCCCTAAGATCTCGTCTGACCAAACAATGGGTCAAAACAAAGACGTCACAGCTTGTAACGACATAAAACACAAACTCTATAAATCTTTCTGCTGCCAACCTAAAGATAATATAGCTAATTCTTAATAATATCACTGCGTAGCTAAAGAACTAATCAGTATGCCCATTTTGACCCTTATCGGGCCCACTTTGACCCTTATCAGTGCCCATTATGCAAGAGGGTTCTTCTGACCCTAAGCGTTAGATAATTTCACTTGAACCTAAGGTTAGAGGGGTTAATCATCAATTTTATAAAGTCACCTGTGGAATGCCTTAAAGACCTATGTCAGCAGGTTTCTTTGTGAGATATGGAATATGAATATTTCGAATCTTTCCTCTTTTATTTTTACCCGATTATGGCAAAAGAGGGTTATAATTTTGAATGCGATGTATGTATGCTTGTGTGTTATGCGTGTTTATAGGTATTTGTAAGTAAGTAAGTAAGTAAGTAAGTAATTTATTCAAAAACAGATTATACAAGGTAGGTACAGAATTTGGACCTTATAAGACCAATTATATACCTTATGAGGGCACAAACTTATATATTTGGGCACAAATGGGCTAAACCACATGTCTAACCCAACAAATAGTTACCGTTAGTAGCATGGATTGTCACTGGTTATAAACAAAAAACAAAACGCTCTATCTGTAAGCATTAGAGGACTAAAATATTGAATGAGCGACTAAATCATAGCTGTGAGACTTTTTTTTTTTCATCAGCTAAGGCCGATGTGTGGTTTCGTCATTTTGATGTAACATTGTTAAATTTAATTAATATAGATCTGTCAATATATTTCATATACGTTGCATTAAACTATTTTTATGTTGTTAGTTAAATGCTTATTTTTGTAGCCCTTTTATTGTCTCGCAGTAGATGTGTAAAGTAAAGTATTCACCTCGGTACTAAAGTCTGTCTTTATCTTGGGCGCTTGAATCCCACGCTTCACTCAGGACTCTAGGTACATAACTCCTTCGCTTCGCTCAGGAGTTAAGTTTTTAAAGTATTCACCTCGGTACTTTAGTACCGAGGTGAATACTTTACTTTACACATCTACTGCGAGACAATAAAAGGGCTACAAAAATAAGCATTTAACTAACAACATAAAAATAGATTAATGCAACGTATATGAAATATATTGACAGATCTATATTAATTAAATTTAACAATGTTACATCAAAATGACGAAACCACACATCGGCCTTAGCTGATGAAAAAAAAAGTTGGGGCTTTATACTAACCAAAACTTTTTGCTTTACCCTTCCGTCCATGAAAATAGAAAAAAATAGCCCAGTTTTTATTTTTTTATGTGTTAATGTCTAGGTGGCCAGTTCGAATTGGCCGTATGCTACCAGAACCTTAGTTCCAAATTTAAATTACTTTATGCCCTAGGTGCATAATGAGCACTTTATGCACCTAGGGAATAAAGAGTCGCTTTACGTTAACCTTTTTGGTCAAATAAAGTAACTTTGTAGAGCAGTAGGTGTGTAAAGTAACTTTGTAGAGCCGTAGATGTGTAACCAATTTTATTTGCACACCAAATACCTATGCACATGTATCGCCTTTTCTATGCCTCAAGGTTTGCTGGAAGAGAACTCTTGTTAGGGTTAATAATTAAGCACGCCTATGTACATGTATTCTCCTAAGCTATGTATATTTTGTGATGTGTACATTAAAGAATAAAGAATAAACGAGCTAGAATATCTTCCGCATACCAAAATCCCAAACACATCAAACACGCTTGAAACTTTCACAAAAGTAATTTTCCATTTGTCCAAAACATAACCTAAATGTGTTCTGAATTTCCTACGTACTGTTTTATAACTCTCGGCAAATGTTTCAAATTATTCTCTGACCATTTTCTGCACGTGGATATTATTATGTACTATTTTGTTTAAATCTGTTGCTTTTTTTTCCACTCATGAATACTAACGCATAAAGCTGAGTAATATCAAAGATATTTGACTTGAAAATGTGAAAGTAAACTCATTTTCCGTTTCCTTTGGCTGAAATCTATAATCCGACTTTGACTTTGCTAAGCAAAAACTTTGACTTAAGTCAATTTTGGGTATTTATAAAGCGATCTTCGCAACTATCCAAACATTTAAAATCTAAAATGTAAACGAATCAAAAATAATGACCTAAAATTTGTTTCTCTGTTATTATGAAGCTATTTTTATTTTATTCGTATATTACAAAATGAATTTAGACCATAAATTCCAATTCAAAGTTTATGCTTAGATTTTGCTAAGCTCAGTCTAGGCAAAGTCAAAGTACGCACTAAAGATTTCAGCCTTAGACTTAGTCTAAAGAAGAAAAAGATAGAATCTTTTCTTTATGGTTCTCGAAAGGTTAGCCATTGACAAAATGATAAAAAATATAGACGCATTCATGCAAAATGTAATAATTAATTGAATGCTATAAAACACCAGGCAGATGTGGCGGTGTTATGGCAAACTGCTAGCTGATTATGTAAACCTGTTGCTAACAAATCTCCATTGAAATTATTGAAATTGTAGTATTCACGGCGTTTTTCACGTCATTCTGTAGCAAACAATTAAATAAATAATATATAAATATTGCATAACTAAGCATTAGGCTTGAACTATGGGTACTAGACAACGGGTATACTACATATAACACTCTACATACAATAATTGTAAATGTAGATTCAATTTGGTCTAAGATTGGTGTATTAATTATAAATTACAGTTAATTGTATTAACTGTAGAATCTAAGTTAAATAAATAAATTTTAAATAATACATACATAATAATTATGGTACATAAAAAGACACCCAAACCAAATACAAATATTTATTTTAGGCATAAATATTTGCACCCGGCGGGAATCTAACCCGCATCCTTCCGCATTGCAGTCGAGCATTCGCCATTGCAATTAAAACCAGCGACTGTAACTGTCAAATTGTATACCCGTAATCGCAAAAATCAACCATTTCAATTGTATCAATCAAGATTTGTTTGCAACAGAGTTATACAATCAGCTAACTGGTTATCCCAATATTACTAAGGTATCGGGACGTACGCGTAAACTGGGGGCGCAGTTAGTAATCAGCATGCCGTTCTCAAAGGCATAGTTAGAGCATGCTTCGTCTAGATATTTTCCACAAAAGTCTATGAAACCGATAAAGTTTCATGAAGGAAGTGTAGATCAAGTTTTAAGTTTGCGACAGCGGAAATTGGTTACGAAGAGATTTGTGACTCACTTCAAGTTAATCTTAGAGAAATCGATCGTTTAATTTTAACTTTGTAGATTGCAAGTCGCTTGATAGAGGTCGTCTAGACTTCTTGATAGTGAGGTGGAATCTCTCGTCTCTTTCAAATAAATATATATTCTATTGCGCCCCGCGGTTCTGATCCCGCAGGATAATCAGGATCAAAAGTATCCAGTTACTCTCCATCACCTAAACCATCTCTTTATGCTAATTTTTTATCCAAATTGGTCTAAAAAATAAAAATAAAATGTTCTGGGTGAAAAACTGTTACCACTTAGGTGTTTGAAAAATGCATAGAAGTCTATTCTCAGACCAACTGAATATACTTATAGAATTTCATAAAAATCAGTCAAGCCGTTTCGGAAAAGTATGGAAACTAACACTGTGACACGATAATTTTAAATACAGGGAGCTTCTAAGATTTAAGTAACAATAAATTTATAATGGGCAGATATAGCCACAAATTTAAGCAAAACACACCAATTTATAGAGAAGCAAGGCTGTTTATCCTCTGACGATGAGAATCATCAAGCTCGAAAAACATAACCCTCCTTCGGAATTCAGGTGAAAAGGACCCAACCGGAAAGGTCTAGTTGCGAAAAGTTACCCATAAACAAGTAAGTACAAGTAGACCGGTGGGTGTTGGGAATTCTATCCAAAAAATACGTTAACAGTGTAGCAGTAAAGTATCATTTCACGTACTTAATCGTACGTTTTATAGCGCATCGTTGTACCTCGTAAATCTGGTGTTTTGCCTCGGTACCAAGATATTCAATAGGCACGTAGTTTGATACTTAGAGCGGTATCTATAAGGAAGATTGTAAGGATTAATTTAGCGTATAGCTTTTTGATGACGATGATTGCATTGTTACTCACATGCTGTTTTAATAACCGACGAATTTTAGTTTTAGTTATCGGATTTTTCTTACTAAAACCTAGCTTCGGCCGCACAATTGTGTTGTGCTATAATATAATACACACACGTGTATATAAAATTGCATGAAAATCCGACATAAACATGGAATCTATACTTTACTTATACTAATATTAGGTGTTAAAGTATGAAATTGCCGATTTGTACTGAAAATCTTAATTATTTATTTTTTAAATTTTTAACAAATTTATTTAATCAAAATAGTTGCCATTATTATCTATACATTGCTGCCATCTAATGGGAAGGTTATTAATGCCTTTGCGATAGAACTCCGACGATCTAGACTGCACAAACTGTGTGAAAGCATTTTGTACTGCCTCCTAGGAAGAAAACTTCTTGTCACGTAGATAATTGTCCAAATCACGAAAAAAATGGTAGTCCGTTGGAGCAAGGTCTGGTGAATACGGAGGATGACGAATCAAATAAATCAAATATCAAATATTTATTTATTAAATATAACACTTATTAGACATTTCTCAAATTACATATATCAGACATCGATTCTACACTAAGCACAAGCTTGTATCGCAGTAACCGAGGAAACAATATAATGCAATATAGATAGACGCCTAATAAATCCATAAAAATATATACCTTATTAACTAACATACATATAAATTATTATTATAACTAAACACGAACTACATAACATGTTACGTGTTACGAGGGTGCGAGATTAGCGGCTGCACGGGGGGTGGTCTGCGGCGTCCACGGAACTTGCGGAACACGACTCCTTTCGGCCACAGCTCCTCCTTCAGGAAGGTCGATAGCTTCTCTGTAGGCACCCGTACAGCAAACGAACTGAAGTTCACGTTGCGGCGCGACTCTAACTGTTCGACCCACAGGCGGTACTTCGTCTTCAACCGCAAGTACTCCACGACATCATCTGATTTCGTGGTATAATGCAGGCGGGAGACGTAGATGTACGTCACAGGTTGGGTGGGACGCAGAATATTGTCCGGTCCGCTCGGCGCAGAGCCACTCAGGTTACGACAAGGTGGTTTTCTCTTCTTCTTCTCCACTTTGATAAAGCCATCCTTGTCAGGTTGACCCTTGGCAGCGGCTAGAGGCAGGTTTGGTTGGAATGGTTTCTAAGTGCAGTTCCTGAAGGGTCAAAAGGTTTCTCGTGCTGTGTGAGGCCTCGCGTTGTCGTGGAGCAATAATGGTGAAGATCGATTCATGAGTCGGGGCTGTTTTACTGCTAGTTTTGTCAACATGGTTCGGAGTTCGGCACAATAGACATCTGCCGTAATTGCTTGACCAGATCGAAGAAAACTATAGTGAATAACACCATGCTGAGACCACCAAACAGTTACCATTACCTTTCTATTGGTAAGTTTTGCTTTAGGACACTGTTGTGGCATTTGACCTGGGGTCAGCCATTGCATTTTTCTTTTCCGGTTATCATAAAGAATCCACTTTTCATCACATGTTACAATTCGATCCAATATTCCTTCATTTCTGTACTGGTTCAACACAAGTTTCAACAGAAGTTTCAACACGCGTTTCTTTCTGCAGATCAGTCAAATCATAAGGCACCCATTTTTCGTATTTTTTTATTTTATTGATTTGACGCAAGTGAGTCAATAAAGTGGGTAAGGTAACGTTAAACCATGCCGCTAATTCCTGGGTAGTTTGACTAGGATCGGCTTCCACTCTCTCTCTTAATTCATCGTTATTCACCTGTGTGGGCGGTCTTCCTCGTGGCTCGATCTCTAAGTCGAAATTTACATCACGAAAGCGTTTAAACCAAAATCGCACGGTGCGTTCATTAGTAGACCCCTCTCCAAACGCAGCATTGATATTGCGGGCTGTTTCTGCCGCGTTAGTTCCGCGTCGGAACTCGTATTAAAAAATCACTAGAATTTTCGCAGTATCCATCTTTCTTGTCTAAATTGAATAACAAAAACAATTGAAAGTCGATATTCAAATGTTTCACATTTTTTAAAAAAAGAACATCACAGAAACCATTTGAAAAAAGTTTCATTCGAAAACCTCAAACCATGAAGATTCTATGTCAATTCAAAGAACCTATTGCAATAAAACGGCAATTTCATACTTTAACCCCTATTATTATGAAGAGCTGAAGAGTTTTTTTTTTCGTAGTTTGATTGTTTGTTTGAACGCGCTAATCTCAGGAACTACTGGTGCGAGTTAAAAAAATATTTTTATGATTGATAGCCCATTTATCGAGAAAGGTTTGTAGCCTGTTGTAGGCTACTTATGGTCTCGATATTCCCACAGGATCGGGAACTACGCAGATGAAACCGCGGGCGCTGTAAGAGATAATCACAAAGAATTGGGCGACTCTACGTCAACGTACCTTCGAGCCTATTAGTACTCGTGTAGCTTAATCGTAAAAGACTAACCTAAGTCATATCTTGGGTATAGTATTCCTAGTCATTTTGTTTTGACAAGTCGGCAAATCAAGTCGGCTTCGTACTTGGATATACTTAATTATGTTCTCTTTCTTACTATGTCTTGTAATATCTTTACTTCGACCCTGACATTTCGTTTTACAACCCACTTTAAAGGTGTCGAGATGGTACACAGACAGTAAAGAGTACAGCAGTTTGAGAATTATTTAAAAGTATTTTATGTGAGACAAGGTTTTAGTTTAATGCGGCAAGAACGTTGTGAACATTTTCGTGGTAAGTTTACAGCATTATAGATGCATAGTAGGATAGCAAAATAGTTTATACAGTAAGATTATACAAGATATACCTAAGTAGATAAAATAAGGAAGGTTTTGGAAGGTGTGTTAAAATAAGGAAATAAGTGAGATAATTCTTGATGTCTTCGGGTAAATCCAGGTGTGCGCGTTCTTCTTGCATTATCAAAAAAAAGTGTTAGCACTTTTACATACATACTTATATTTGGAATTTCATCTCGAATCAATAGCTAATTTAAAAATACTGTTATTATTTTATTTGACTTTAATTTTTGACTAATGAGGATTCTACGCACACGGTATACGTTGCGATTCAGCCAATGCCCAGTTCTGAAGAAAATCGCTAGTTTCAAAGAATTGATCAAAAGTCATGTAGCCGAATCATTTAAAACAAACACACAACACAGAACGTTCACTAAATATACCTACCCAAAAATACACAATAAATTGCGCTACGTAAATACCTACATAGCACAAATACGTCACTTAACCAAATTCGATTTAATATTTGAAAAGTATTGTGCCAATACACTTTAAGGTCTTTAACTAAAGTACAGAGATCTGAGTTGGAGTTCTTGACGATCTCTTTCAAGAAAATTCAACGAAAGCTCTTGAACCATGACAAACAACATTATCGCGCCAATAACGTAAAAGTGCGGGTAAAGTTATTCACCTCTATCAGCTTCCTAACGAAAACTAAAGGTCAATGCCCTGTGACGTTATCCAATGAGAACGTTCTAATAGAAAAGTGGCATCGCACACTAGCGACTCTAAGCAAAAGTGATTTTAATGAGCTTTTCTGGATTCAAGGCTTTCTTATTTAAAAGGTTTAATTTAGTTTGCAATCGGTCTGCAAATACTCCACAGGGTAGAATTGCAACTGTGGTGCTTATCAGCAAGATATGACGTATACAAGCTCTGTTCCCAATTGAATAATTCATGGCCTTATTTATTTCACAATCGTCATTGAGACGTCCGCGTCTCTGACTGGCGATCGTGTACTAGCAACGATAGCAGTTTATGTCGATTGAAACAATTGAAATAGTTATACAAATATTTCGTCACGTCATTTTTCACGTCATGCATTCATTCATGCACTTTCCACAACCTCTGTGGCGCGTCGGGCGAACGCTTGGCTGCAATGCAGAAGGTTGCGGGTTCGATTCCCGCTGGCTGCAAATATTTATTATTAAAAATAAATATTTGTACCTGGTCTGGGCGTATTTCTATGTATAATATGTATGTATTTACAAAAGAAAAATAAATATAAGTAGTATATCCGTTGCCTAGTCACCGTAACACAAGCTTAGCAGCTTACCACGGGGCTAGATGGCGCTGTGTGTTTGTCAGAGGATTTATTTATTTATTAAGACTAGCAACAATAACTGTGAAATTGTAAATTTGTAATCGCAAAAATCGACAATTTTAATTGTTTCGATTGAGATTTGTTAGTAACAGAGTTACATAATCAGCTAGCTGGTAGACGCTGCGGAAACCCATTGGATGCGGATGATACAGCACCGGTCGCCGTGAAGATCATTGGAGGAGGCCTAAATCCAGCATAGTAGGCGTCTATCGGCTGATATCATGATGGTAATGATAAAACACAAGTATTTACAAAAGAAAAATAATTATAAGTATAGTATATATCCGTTGTCTAGTCACCGTAACACAAGCTTAGCAGCTTACCATACGGCTAGATGGCGCTGTGTGTTGGTCCCAGAATTTATTTATTTATTTTATTTTTATTTAAAACGCCATTCCCACATAGAAAACAATTACCTAACTCTATTTTCGCAATTGATATGTACCTACAAAGTTATCGGTCGATAGGAAGTCTTCGGTGTAGGGGTCCACGTGAACATTATTAAAGTGATTGCTAGTAGATTCTCGATCCCGAACCGATATCCGTCAACACGGATATATAAGTGTCAAGAATGAAGAAGCGGAAAAAGTTTTTAGAGTATAATGAGTTATTCGCAAAACTTATACTAGTATTTCGAATAACACAATATAGGTAGGTTGTGTTTGGATAGTTGTTCGGAAAAGTTCTTTTTTGTCACTTGTGGAACGTTTGACGGAAATTTGTGACCCTGCGAAAAATAGTAGTAGATCCTGAGTAGATCATTTATTTAATACCAACAATCCACTCATGAAATAACCTACTCAAAACATCAGAGGTAAAATTGCACCTTTTAAATCGCTTAATTTCAGTTTTTCTAGAAATATTTTAAATCTTCAAAAACTGACTCGCGCCTGATCTGTACCCCAGCGCCTTAATCAACTAGGCCACGCGAGTTCAAATCTCGCTGCGAGTGAGTTTTTGAAGATGAATTTTTTCGTTCAAAATATTTCTAGTAGATATGCCTTGAGCAATAAAAACAAAATTACGAAATAATCAGTTTTACTTCAAATGGAATTTTTGCAATGCCAATTCTTCTTCTTTTTACCCGACTGACCCGATGTGTTTATCGGTCTATGTATGTATGTATGTATGGATGTTTCTATGTGGCATTCCAGAGGCCAAACGCGTGGACCGATTTTGATGATTCTCACGTCAATCGATTCGTCTTAATCTGGCGAGTGTGACTATAGACATGACAGTAATCCAAATCAACTTTTGTCACAACCAGATGCCACATTGTCAAAATTAAAAAATCCAAAATCGACAAAGTATGTCAAGATGGGTATCGTTGAATAGGTAATAGGTATCAATGTTAGGTTTCTTTTACCATTTTTAATTTTAAATAACAGTTTAGGAAATAGAGCGGTATAAAGTTAATTACCAATGAGGTGTTCATGCTTTTTATTACTAACGAACAAGTTTTTATTTTTGTTACGTAGTTACGCTTAGAACTACCAAACTATAAGCCGTGATATTACAGGTGACAGAAATTTATTAAAATAAACTAAAAAAAAAATACATAAATTGTACCTGTTGTGTGAATAAAAGCCTAATAACATTTAGGTACTTAGGTGCTGAAAACGTTACCTTACTTATCTTACTTAGGTGCTAAAAACGTTAAAAGAATAATAATAAATTTAAACAATAAATACCTAAAACCTAACTGAAATAGAATATATAAATAAATAAAGTAGGAACATAAGTACCTTCCTACTTAATTATAATATTAGTTATCTACTGAATAATCCACATGATATTAACTCCCTTAATGAAATGAATAGATTACGAGACCGTCAATAAATAAAAATAACTAAAAAGCGGCAAATAAAAAAATTAATTAAAAAAACAAAAAACCCGACTGCGTAAAAAACTCGATTTACAAATACGTAAAAAACAAAAAAAAAAAAACTAAAAAGAATAAAAACAAGCCCAGTAATTTGAAATTATGCTAAGTAATACTGAATAATCATTCAAATAGTTTTGTAATCGATCGATACACACAGAGCACATAATAAATGAGTAAAAAATTACTCACAGTCGGGACCCATTGGAAAAAAATTAGATCGGTAAAATGAATGGGTCCCGACTATGACCTCTTCGTGTAGTGGTGGGGATGGCCTAATGTTAGTTAGAGTAACAACCTGTGGAAAAGTGGTAAGGACCACTGTGATCAGACTGTGATAGCCTTTTTCGTTTGAGTATAATTAAAGTGTGAAATTCGTGATTCATTTACGTGCACAGCTTCATTAATACATTCATTTGTAGACTTTCAATTTCAATTCAATTTCAATTTCTTTATTGCATAATCATGACATGAGTACAGATGGTGATAAAATACAATATTGTGTGATCATGAAACCCTTTTGGGCGTAGCAATGAGTCTATATAAATTAAATTCAGGCAAATGTTATTATTAATAAGGATAAATTATAATTTTTCGATTTTATTGAATTTATTGAACTTTCCCAGTCTGCTTAATGTAGGTACTCTATGATTGGACTCTAGGGAATCACCTGTAGCTGTAGTGATTAGTAGAGAAAATAGACTGCTAAATAAAAAAACTTACCATCATAAAGAACGCCTCTCACCAGCTCGCCAGTCTCGAACGCCGCATGCGTCACTGTTAGATTAACGTCACTGTCATCCTCACTGAGTGTCACAATACTGTCACTGTCACTCGGGACCCTCGCGAAGGCACACGCGTCATCGTCAACCGCAACATCACTCACTGTTGACACTATCGACTGTTCCGTCGTCGAATCGTAATCTAAACTCAACCCTACATCTTCTGGATTAGGGTTTAGTTTAGGTGGTCCAGGTGACCGGCCCGGGGCAGGATCCCCGTTCGGGAGACTCATTGAGCTATAAGGCAACGATGTCAGAATTAAAATGACTAATATCATCAGGGAGTTTGGTGTGAATGTGTTAGTTTTGAAACTGGCAAGGTTATGCCATCGCTCCAGTGGAGGTTGGTAGAGCGGACGGTCGGGCATTTTTACGTTATTTTTGAATAATTTTGCGACCCTATATGGTTGTTCATTTTGATGTAAAGTATCTGAAACAAAAAGAAATGTTTTATTAAGTACTTGTCTTTATAGTTTAATGCTCGGAAATCGAATCCACTGCCTTAATTATTAACCAGCTGCTCTGTCAATTATATATACCCCTATGTTAATCACGATTTTGACTGTATTTTGATTCGCTAAGCGTGGAAACAGATTTATGAACAGTACCTATTATACTGTTTTATCTTCATTTTTATCTCCTAATGTACTGTAGTATCTAACGCATTAGGATCAACACCTGTAATGATAGATTATAACTAAGAAATCAATAAATAAATAAACAACAACAAAAAATGTGGTATTTGTGAAGTCGTATGAGGGAGATCCATGTTCAGTAGCGGTCGCATAAGGGTTGAGTGATGATGATAAAATTTTCTAACTTCACACTTTTCATCTGGCTCGTTGAAATGCATCTTTAGATTTTTTTTTCTTTCTTTATACTTTTTGTAGATGTGGGTACCGAACCAACATTTTTCCTTAGAAATATGATGGTTGTAAATGTGTGAATGGAACATACTAGTGCAGTAGTTATTGCGTTGCGTTATTGAATTACAAATAAAATGTGGGTAGTTCAGTTACCAACACATTTTTGAACAACAACGAACTTGTGACATCGGGTATAAATAGAGGACGACGCCCGCCGCAGCTCTAGTCCCATCGCGACCAAGATCATTGTAACATGATCGAAACATCGAGGTAAGAGAATTTAAAAATAATAATACGCGCATAAGACCCGGGAAAAATAATTATGAGTTATTGCGTTGGTTTAACATAACATAGAGCAATGTTGGTGTAGTGGTTGATACCCCGACTTTTATTCCGGAAGTCATGATTTCGAATCCCGGCTGACCTTGCACTGATTCATTTTTCCTTGCAAAAAATTTATGGGCGTTAATAACATCGCTCCAACGGTGAAGGAAAACATCGTGAGGAAACCAACGGCTTATTATTAGCTCCAGACTCCAGTTCTTTCCTCTGGACATGGCTGACTAGGCTGGCAGGGTGTTGTTGCTTGTACAAATCATCTAGAGTTAGATAAAAATGCCAAATAATAACATACATGGTTATAGAAACATAAATACTAGCTGGAAATCGATTTCGGTTCCCTAATTGCCTAATCTATCCAACTTTTCCACAGCAATTGGTCCAAAAAAACAACCATCAATATACAGGCAATTTACAATCAACATGCTATTCTATCATCGACCTTCTATAACCTTCCCTTACAATACCTAATATCAATTTTACTACACAAACATGTTTTTATGGTGAATATAATTATGTGGATGAAAAAGCGAATATTTGAAATAATATTCTGTAACCCAGCTGGAAGCCTTTGGCGGGTTTAGTATAAGAATCTATTTAAATGTAATACATAGATAAGAGGGAGATATAAGTACAGACTAGTGATCTTTTTCTTCTTTTCGTGTAGTGGTGTGTAGTGGAAGACAAGAGTCACCTGGTGTTAGAGTTTTTCAGATCGCCTTAAGGCCTTTAACTTGACCTAACGACTGTTATCAGAGATAACAACCGGGACCAACTGCTTAACGTGCCTTCCGAAGCACGGAGGAGCTCGAGAAAATTATTTTTTGCCACAAATTTTAGGTCACCCATCCAAGTAATGACCGCGCCAAGCGTTGCTTAACCTGCACAACCATTCAAGATCGGCTGGTACAGCTAGGCCAATGAGCTCCTCGTGATGTAACGAATATTCGCATTCGCATTCGTGAATTTACAATAAGTGATATTCGTTTCATACCACTAGTTCAGTTCCTTCTCATCCGAACGATGTTCCCGGTTGCATCTCTCTCTGGAGCCTGGGCTCAGTTTAACTTATAGAAGGTAAGTCTATTTAACCATATTCAAGGTCTTCTGCTATCAACATTATGGATATTGATAGAAATCGGTTCAGTAGCTTTTCCGTGAAAGAATAACAAACATATGCACAAACAAACTTTCAAAAATATAATATTAGTAGAATAGGCAGTAAGAAGAATAGAATCAGACCTTTATAATATAATTAGTAGATATGATGGTAGAATAGGGTAGTAGGATATGATGGTAGGATAGGATAGTAGAATAAAGTAGTGGGATTGAATAGGAGGATAGAATTTCATATCGCATAGTAAACGGAAAACAAAAAAAGAGACCCATATAAATAAAATAAATAAATAATACTGGACGTCAATCTAGCCCCATGCTAAGCACTAGGCTTGTATTGGGGGTACTAGACAACGAATACACTACACATAACCCCTAGTTACGTCTATACCAGACCTAAACAATCCAAGTATTAACCATTAGAATACACTACCCCAACCTACGTGATCTCGAGTTATCGTCCCCTCACATAAATCAGACCCCGGCAGTAATCGACAGCATAATTTACGTCACGATTTGCTTGTACCCCACAAATCAACTAGAAAACGATTCAAATTCTGGCTAGCTTGGAGAACCTAGAGTTGTAATAGGGTTGCGATGTACTAACTTAAAGTTCCTACCCATGTGAAAAATTGTTACAGATTTATTATTATTAGATACTAGCTAGGTCGCGCAGTTTCATGCGTGTAAATCCCACACCGTACCGTAAGATTCCGTAAAAATATCGGAATTAAAACTATTTAAATCTGATCCCTTAGTATGAGTTTTGATAGTTTATCGTCTCGATGAAACTGGCAGTTTACTTCATACATTTTCCATCAGCGCCCCTAGCGGTAACTATCATGAACTAAAATAATGTATGGAAGTAAACTGCCAGTTTCATCGAGACGACAAACTATCAAAACTCATACTAAGGGCTCTGGTTAGCTTGGAAAATCTAGAGTTGTAATAGGGTAGAGGTGTACTATATTAACTAATAATACCTAAAACACTTTATTTATCCGCTTTTATCGCGTTTTTATTCATTATTTGATTTGGAGTCAACCTTGAAAAAGCCAACTGTAAAGTTGGCCAAAGCTCGGGTCAAATAATGAATAAAAACGCGATAAAACCGGATAAATAAAGTGTTTTATTATGCAAAATCGCGAAAACCATAGAAGAAATTAATAATACCTACGTGAAAATTTGGTAGATATTTAATTTTATTAGGTAGCTGTACTAACTGAGCCCCGAATCATTCCGTGGGAATATCAAGATTAAAACAAATAAAATAAATTCTTAAATAATAAAAATCAATAAGAACTAACTTAACTTGTAAAATAAATAAGTCATGAAGCAATAAAGTTTTTTACATCGAAATTACAATCAAAGAACCGATCCCTCTAGCCTGATACTTAACCCAATATTGAATGAATAAATAATAACATTTTATACACACTGACAAAGTGACATGGTTTCAATAAAAAGGTAATATCTACATGTAGAACATTACTGACGTATGTATTTAATGACTGGACAGTGTTCTACAGCAGGTGATCGACTAACGGACACACTGCTCTGTCTCACGGAAACTATCTGTGAGACAGAGCAGCAACTGAGCAATCGTTTTAACGTACTTAGTAGGTGTAAGACAAAAAAAATATAGTTTTAGCTACTGGTGACCAAAGGGCTGACTGCTAGTTTGGCCAAAACGAATATTACTCGATTACCCTCGACGGGGTTACACCATTGAACTCCATTGCAGGAGCCATGTTCACTGGCCACTCGGGGCCGACAGGAATAGGCACTTGGGCCTTCCTCTTGGCATTGTTTCAGCCGAATATGCGACGAGCATACTAACTCCATCGCCCACGAAAGGTATTGCAATCCAAAGGGACAGTGCAGCTAACCTTTTAGATATGTACCGTACCTAGGGGCTCCTTTTTAGATTTTTAACTTAAATTTATGATGGTTTACCTATATTAATTTTGTACGTTTATAAGTAAATAAATATCCCACGTGCAAAAAAAGACATAGACGTATTTTCTATTCAATACACATCCATTCACTCTGCCCTTTTAGCAATGAAAATAACGTAGTTGTAGTAGGAGAAAATTAAAAACACCAGTCGATGCGCCTTTTATAACTGATTCCGAATTTGTAAATAACTTAGTTTTGACAAAAATGTGAGGAACGTCTTTTTTTTATGACGGCAATACTGCTAATCAATCTTGCAATCTTATACAATATATCTCTGTTACGTTGAAAGAAAACATCACGACGGCTTAAAGTCATGCAAAAAAGGCCAGTTATAGGGCTAGTTGCGAACAGAAACAGTAAAAACTTTAACTTATTTCATTTCCATACCGCAACAGTGTGACGACGCAACATGACGGTTAGTCCGTCGCCTTCCCTACGATAATACGAGACCTTGGCTGAGGGCTGAAGGTCGCTCGATTAAGCACACGTACCCTCACTGAATACCTACCCTACTCAACTCGTCTATAATGTCATGTTTGTATTGGTTCCATTTCAGTTGTGCTTGTCACCACTTTCGTGTATTTTTCTACCTTTTCCTTTTTAATGTTTCGTGGTTGATAAGGAACCCTATAGTTTTGTCATGTCCGTCTGACTGTCTGTCTGTCCGCGACTTAGCCAAGAGACACGACATGACGAAGCTATAAGGGTTTCTTGTAGACTTCGAAACCCTAAAAAGTAGCCTATGTGTTATTTGCGATATCCAGCTACCTATATTCCAAGTTTCATCGTAATCGGTTATCGGTTGAGTAGTTTTTGCGTGAAAGAGTCACATACCTACATACTAACTTTCGCGTTTATGATATTAGTAAGAAAGATGTAAAATATGTAAAGAGATATGTCGGGGGGACCCCACAAATAATTTCAACTTGGTTACATTTGGTGGCATCATATGGTAGAAATAATGTAATCAAGAGCCATATGAAGAATCTTATGGGTCCGTTCCGTTTTGGAGCGTTCCTGCTGCAAAGATTGTCCATTAAAGTTCAGCGCGGGCAATGCTGCTAGCATTTTGGGCAGTTTAGCAGCGGGAGCTCTTAGGGATAGGTTATTTTAGTTTTAGTATTTATTTATTTTGTGTTTTAATGTGTTCTTTTTTTACGCAAATTTTTAGCAAGTTGGCCTCTCTTCTGAAAACAGGCTTTGACTTAACCAGTCATTTACCGGTCAACTGGGCAACTGTATAAGCGAGAACTTCTACTTTTTCTTCTTTTCGGTAGTGGTGTGACTTACATATATGTATTAACACTGTAGTGTTAGAGTTTTCCAGGTCGCCCTAAGTGCTGAAACGCTTAGGGGGTTTAGTGCCCCTAAGGTTCAGAAGGATAGAGCTAGGGTTAGGTGGCCTACCTGGGGAGGTCAGAACCTACCTATCGTTAGCTAAGTAAAAACACGTTATGACAATTACAAGGATTTATTACGAAAATGACTCTGATTATAATGCAACGGACTAGTTTAATACCATGACTCTAAATTGAGATAGTGATTCTAAATTAACAACAAGGACTCTAATTTAACAATGACTAAATTGAAACGTTAAATGACGTTAAATTTTAATTGCAATGTGGGTTCGATATACGACCAGGGTTCTTGCACTTAAAATCCCAGAAATCTACTTAGCTTCGAATCGGAGGATGCGCCGCTGCCGGACGTTGCCGGAAGAGCGGTGCCGAGGCCGGAACGCTGCGCCGCCGTGAGGACGCCGTGCGTACCGGAAGGTGAGGTCGGAGGTGCGGAGAACGTGCAGGTGAAGTGCCGGGGAAAAGTGCCGGGGAAAAGTGTGCAAGCCGGGGAAGGAAAAAGTGTGCAAGCCCCGGAAGGAAAAAGTGCCCTGGAAAAAACCAAAAAAACTCTAAGAATGCGTAGGAAAAAAAATATAAAAAGCGAGGAGGGTAGGTTACTGTTGCGAGGTCTGTTCCTGTTCAAGCACGACATGTGGAGGTCAAGTGGATATGGTGCCCGGCATGCGGCACGGTAGCGTGGCAACACAAACCCAGACAAAATTACGGCACCATAGCACCAGCCTCGAAATATTATGGCCACAAAATATAAATTAATTTAAGATAGATAGCAGGTAGGTAATATAAAACATTCAAAATTCATGCTAATCGAAAGCAAGGCATAGTAGATTGCGAGTGAAACCACGTGGCTGAGCAAAGGTCAGACCAAGTACATGATTAGGTAGAATGCTGAGAAATTAGAAATAAAATGTAATGAATGATAAGCGTTCGGCGAATTAAGACAAGTAGCTCGCAAGCGGACAATCTACATTACATTTTACAGCAATAACGAAGTTAATGAACTGAAATATTTAATTAAGTACATATGACGTGGATTCAAATACGTAGAAATGGAATGAAATCCAGCTTTAAAGTACGTCAAAATAAAATTGAACAGGAACACTAGGTACACATAAATGAAGAGAAAACTCACCGCTAGGTCACGCGGGCACTTTTCAAGAATAATACTTAAAGAAACTACATTTTTGTTCATGTAAATCAGCGCTCAGATGTAAAAAGAAAGAAAAATGGCCGGACAGGCCCTTTTATCTCAATTTTGAGTTAAAAAAAACCCAGTAAGACAGGTGGGGACCACACCTACCTAATGATTACGGTAAATCATAGACAAATATAAAATTTTCCAGCAAGTTTAGCAAGAAAGGATAATAAATTTTAACTAATCCAGCCTATAAAAAAAATACTAAAGCTGGCAATAACCGAAATGTGAACTGAATGAACTGATTGGTAGTTTGTTACTAAAGGAAAAAACGAAACGTCAAACTGACAATGTAAACAAAAAGCTACGTAATTATTAAAATTATAGTTTTAAAATGAATTTATCTAGTAATTATAGGTAAAGTATGCCTACCGCGACAAATAAAATGTGAAGATTTGCCCGGTACAAGTAGCTGGCCAGAAGGAATGATAAAACAAAACAAAAAACCGTACAAAAGTTGTAGGTTATAATTGGGAATTTAAGAAGGTTTTATTAGGAATTAAACGCTAGATCACTAAGCAATAGGTAAGTAACAAAAACAATTGTTACCTAAATAAAGGGACAACCGTCAGTGGTAGCAATTAGCTCGAAATCATCTGTTTGTTAAAGTGTTTTTAGGTTAAAAAAAAGTGAAGTTTAACAGTATTATTTTGAGAAAACAAATACTAAAAACGACCAAAATCGAGGGTCGTTACAGTGCCAACGACTGCTATCAGAGAATAAGCGAGAACTTCTACTTTTTCTTCTTTTCGGTAGTGGTGTGACTTACATATATATATTAACACTGTAGTGTTAGAGTTTTCCAGGTCGCCCTAAGTGCCAACGACTGCTATCAGAGAAAACAACCGGGACCAAAAGATTAACATGAGTTAATGCACGGAGGAGCTCGAGAAAATGACTTTGCCACACAAATTATCGGTCAACCATCCAAGTAATCACCGCGCCAAGCGTTGCTTAACCCGCGCGACCATTCAAGATCGGCTGGTGCAACTAGGCAAATCAGCTCCTCCTTAACTACTGGGTAAACTATGGTTTGGTTATTGTCACCCCACAGTCATCGCACATCGGCAGTATTTCAACTAAATACTCAGAGTAAATAAGTGTAATACAAAAAGCAAACATAGTGTTATATTATGAAATCCGGTATTGGGTATCTTTATTTAGATACGTGTGGTGATATAATTTGAATAAATAATGCAACGTTTAACAACAAAAGTACATATTTGTATCAGTGTTTTTATTATCGTAGATAAGATAGCGATGGGTGACTCCGGTGTCTTACTTCTAACTAATATTCTTATTCTTTTTCTTCTTCTTTAAACTGGCTTTTCCATTCGGATATTCGCCAGTGTCAAGTATTATCAATAGGTGCAAGTTAATTGCATTGAACGAAACAGTCAAGTCGTCATAGTTAAAGTCAAGCCGAGGGAATTAATCTAAACAAAATTGGATGGTTTTTGTTAGAATACCTACTATCTATGCAAAAGTTTACTTTTGTATCTGCTAAAATAAGATTTTATAAATTATAAACTACTTATAAATTATACATTGTACTTATAGGTTTTATTTATATTTCAAATTTACATTATGACTGCATAATCTAGTAGACGAGCTTTGTATGTCTGAGCTTAAATGAGATTGTTAAATATAAAAAATATATTAAATACAAACGTTATTACCAGTTCAGAGACTTAATGTAACTTTTCAACAAACGAATAAAAATGAAAATGGATGCAAAAGAAACTAGTCCGTGGAAAGTTTTAAAATTGTTTTATTTGAAGTTGATGAAAATGTATTTTGTTTTCATTATGGAATGGGGCTGTCGAGTCCGTAAAGAGCGCAGTGCCCATTTACTTTATTTTGTTTAATCTTTGTTTTAAATTGCTTCAGTGAAGAAAATGAAATTTATTTTTGTATCATAGAGACAACCTGCACTATGGCTCAATTCAAAACCGTCTCGCAAATTCATATTTGTACTAGCAGCGTCCCGCAATTTCACCCGCGTAAATCCCGTCCCTCAGTAACCTATATATGCCCTTCTCCAAGGTCTCATCTATCTCTATACCAAAACATTAAAATCGGTTCAGCATTTTTGCTCTCATAAGAACCTTGTCCTAACAAAAAAAAAGTATAAGCGAAATCGGTCCTTTCATGCGTGATACCGCGACCAAGGGAAAGAAGAATTCAATTCTGTAAAGAAAAAAAAAAGTGATGATGCCAAAATTCTGAGACGAATTAGGTTTTTATGGAATAAGGCCGTCAGTTCTAACTAATATTTTATAAGTACAGTGTAATCTAAGGCAGTACCGTACCGATAAGATATCGGATTAATAAATGGTACACATTAATAATAAATGGTAACCACCCTTCGTTAACCAATTGGCGGTCGGTGCTACGAGTGGGGTTGCATAACTCATGCGCCGTTCATTACAAGATACATAAATAAAATGCTTTGTAAATCTCAATTATCCTTTGTACAGGGTGTTTTAGGACGACTATTTAAGCCGAAAGGGAGTTGTTCTAGGCGCCAAGAACAACACCCTGCAAAAATTTGCTGTTTTTGAAACTAAAGTTTTAAAGTTTTGATTGCAGTACCTAGACCAAACTAAATGAAAGGACATCTTGAGTTCAATGACCCTAAGAAACAGCTGATTTTCAATTAAACTTTAACCTTAAAAATTTTGAAACCTATTTCGAATTTCCTAAAGTTGTAGTACAAAAGTTGTTCTCCTAGACGTTTAGAACAATCCCCTTTCGGCTTAAATGGTCATTTTCGAAAACCCCTATATAAACGTTTCTTAGTAAATCCCTGACAACATATTGTTGTGATATAGTTAATAATGATACCTATTGCTAATTTAGGTAAAACTCTATTACCAATTTACTCCCTTATTTATAAAATATTATTTAAACATGACTAAGTTATGTGACGTTTGTCTCTGTCTGTCAACTTTAAAACTTCATGTGACAGTAAAAGATAAACGATGCAAAGTTATGCAGCGCATTAATTAGCGTTTATAAATAAGAGGGTTAAAGTGCAGATTACTAATAGTTAATACGGGAAAAAAAAACAAAATATATCTCATTTCGTTGTAAAAATGAAAAATATGTGTTTAGGTGTAACATTTTTTTTGTGATGTAGAAGCTAACTAATCGTGTAAATAAAACTACTGTATTTGACTTTATGCGTGTTCGATAGAATATGCGTTTATGACTTTATGCGTTTTTGACTTTATACGTGTTGGACTTTATGCGCGTGATCCATTAAATGAAGACAAAAGAAAGATAAAAGTAATAACAAAAATAAGGTTACCGTATGTTTTGTAATAACTGAGATATTTGACATCCAAATCAACAAATTCTTCAAATCGTCTTCTAAGTAGCTACTAGAGACATATGGACGGACTACAAATTTATCTTTTAAAATATAAAAATTTAGTTTCTACGTCCCGCAGTTTCACCCCCGTTAGTCGCCGCCTGGATCGGGATCAAAAGTTACTCCTCTATAATGTAACTTCCTTTTAATGAAAGTGTTTCCAAAATCGGTCCAGTAGTTTCGGAGTCTATTCATTTTATTCCCCTTAAATATTTCCCCTTTATAGTAGGTAATTACTATAGAAAAGTTCATTATTTAGTATACGGAACCGCTTTATCGTTCGTTCGATCAATCTTTCTAAAACGAAGGTTAGAAAATATCGTCGAAAGAAAGCGAAAACCTCCCCTGATCACCGTCCTATAACAAAGAAAAATAGCGAGGCACAAATAAAAACAACGATCATGAACCTACTGAATAAATTCAGCGCCCAAATTAAAAAAGTGTAGGCAATTTATTCCATAAGTTCGCAGGTGACAAATATCCTTGAACCAGAGAGGCGGGATCTTTCAATTGCGTAATATAAGTAGAATAACTACCTCAGGCCTTGTGTCCACTTATTTTTGGTAACCGAATTTCTTCTTCTTCTTTTCGTATAGTGGTGTGGTTACCTTGGTTTAAGCTACGTCTGCATACTAGGCAGGCAGCTCGCCTAGCGTCTAGTGGCTTGCATTCTGACAAGATACACAGCTCCGACATACTCAGGCAACCGATTCCATTCCCTCGCAGTCCGAACAAAGAATGACGAAGCGAAACGATCGTTTGTGTTAGGTGACTCGCAAGCCTCTAGTCGCCAAGTCAGCCTCCTGCCTATACAGACGTTGCTTCAGTTTCAAGTCGCTCTAAGTTCTCTTACTTAACTTAACGATTCCTTTAGAGACAAACGGAACCAACTGCTTGCCTTGCCTTCCGAAGCACGGAGGAGCTCGACAAAATGATTTTTGCCTCACAAATTATCGGTCACCCAACCGACTTCAAAAAAGAGGTTCTCAATTTGTTCAAACGTTGGTGTGTTTTGGTCACTTTTTCTTTGATTGGGTACTGGAAGACGGCTTAGAAGATTGGGATGTTTCTTATTAACCAACTTTCAAAAAAGAAAAAGTTCTGTTCTGCTGTATTTTTTTGGGTGCATATTTCTTGTCGAATATTATTCCTTAGGAAATAAATAAATAATTACTTACTCCTTTAGAGTTTTGAAAAAGAAAACCTAGTTTTTAATGCAATTCAACCTATTACAATCCACATGCAACTAGACAAGGACCGATAAATATATAATATGTCTTACGATGAATTGTAAGTTTAACTAAAATACCTCGTGAACAAGGATCTTCCCCCACCCCCTAGGGGGTGTCTAGTCCTTGACAATTTTATCTACAAAACTTACCGTTGACACCATGTCTCTTCTTTATCGCGAAATACGCAAGGGGACGATTTTGCATAAAAATTACGTGCCATCGTTTCAATTCTTTTTTCGTACCTAGTAATGTGTTGTGTATTGTTCGTAACATCTTTTTGCCCAATCTATGTATATATATACTAGTATTTAATAATATTATAATAAAGAGGAAAGATTTATTTGTTTGTTTGTAACGAATATTCTTCAAAACTACCTTTAGAATGCTACAAGACTAAGGATAAGTCCAAATTTCTACTAGTTAGTGGGATTTTTTGTTAGCAGGTTATCTACCTAAATGTTAGTTAAGAACCGAGGCCGTCTCTCCTCTATTTTATCTCGTAAAGTGACGGAGTTCTCTAAAAATTTAAATCCAATCCCAATCGAGAGAGGACTGAGGGTAGGACAGTTGTGTGACTGTTTTTAGTCGACTTTAAACTTTAAACAAATAAATCTCACGAGGAAAGTCTTCGATTTGTTTTTTTTTTTGACTTTTCTTCGCGATTGGTTTGGTTATTAGGGACTTCGCGAAGTAGATGATATTTAACGTCTATTTTGAATAGACATTTCATTTTAAAAACTTTATTTTTTAACGAAATCATTGAAGAACACAATGCTTTCTTGTTTAGCATTATTAAAAAACATGATTATTGACATACACTGTGATGTGAACCATTTTACCTATGATTTAAACAGACGACGGTCGGGCAGCATTCTAAACTGAGATAACAAGAAATGCTAAAAGAAGACTATTTTGACAAAAAATAGAATGCCAGATTTAGATTTTTTTTAAATGTATTACCCTAGCCAGAAATTGAACTAATAGGAATTTTTAAATTTAAAAAAATGCTTTCTAAAAACTGTGCCCAAAATGGATAAAGCGTTGGGGCCAGACTCCCAAAGATGCAGGTTCAAGTTCTATAGGGTGATAATTTTTGGAAATCATTTCTTTAAATTTAGTAATCCCAAGTGTAGGGAAACACATAAAAAAATACCGATGGGATAAGTATTTTTTTTTTGCATAAATGAATCGATTGTGTTGTTGATAGAATCCTGGACACAAACATAGTGTAGATAAATCGAGAGAAAAATAAATAAAAATTTCAAAACGGCTGTACGAAATATTCTATTCAACTACACTTACAAACTTTATTGTGAACTAGAAGTACCTATAAAATCTTCAACTCTAGATTATTATTGATAAAGTTTGTGAGATTTGCTTTGTTTGGTTTCTAAATATAAAGAGGTCACTGACTCGGATTACGAGTATAATATATTAAGCAAAGTCTATCAAAAAGTTCAGAAAACCATTGATTTTTAATTTGAATAATAAGGTTAATTTAGGTTGCCTGGAAGAAATCGCTTTTAGCGATAAAACCACCTATTTGTTCATCGTGTATTTAGTTTCATATTTAATTTTTAAATGTGTTGTTTTTGAAATGTTTTAGTAGTTGATCAAATAAAGTATATCTAATCTGTGTTCGCGCCGTTTCCTTTCCTAGCGGACAGCTTCGCGGATTCACCAGTCACCGTTCTAATACGAATACGTCATCGACTGCCGCGAGGTCCACACAATAGGTCCGCGGCCATAACTACTTCTTCCTAATACCTAAGACAAATCACTACACTGTTACTTAACTATTATATTATATTACATCAAAGCAAACCCTTTGTGAACAATATATTTAATTTTCCTAATTAAACCAGTTATTATTTCTAATAACAAGAATCTCCACGAACCAGCAAGCATCAAATCATAAAGTCTTGTTCCAGCGCGAACAATCTATCTTTCTTCAATTTTAGATTATCAAGATAATACGTAGTTAGTATGACAGCCGTATCAGATGAACGAACCCGCACCGCACCGTACCTCCATCCATTATTTTTTTTATTAGGTATGCCAAATGATTGAAAGTTTGTTACAGTAAAGCTTCTATTGTATACAAATACACTAGTTTTTGTTGTAGTCAAAAATGCTTGTTAGTTTTGATTTTACAGGCATTTACGATAAATATTGAGTCTCGTTACTTCACTTACTAACAGTCACGTGACTTCATTTACAACGCTCCGCTAATCAAAACGTAAGACGACATTTCTGTGACATCGACACAGAGCGCGAGCGGACTGGGCGAGTGTGAGATGACGTCACATCCGAGTACGCATCACACGTTTACTTCTATAAATCGGAAACGAATTGACGTATCGAAGTATAATTATTCTTTCACTTGTATTATTTATTTTTGACAGAGAATATGGTGAGCTAAAGTTTAAAATTAGTTATGTTTCCTTATTATATCAACAATCTTATCACTAATTGTGTTTAGGTGTCATATAGGGACAGAAAATTAAGAAATATTTTAATCGAAAAATAAGTACCTACTTCAAAAATTCACTCACGGCGAGAAAAAAAGACGACGACGACGAATAAAGGTGACTATTTTTTTTTTTAAAACAGATTTAAAAAAAAAACAAAGTTAATACACATGAGCTTTGTATATAATTATATATCCAAAATATACCTAGCTATATACCTATAGGTAGTAATTAAAATTTGTGGTTACTAATAAAAATGTATATTATGTAAGACTTAGTAATGTAAAGGTCTCTTGTGAATTTAAAATGACTAGGGCGCATGCAAGCGACGACGCCAGCCCTCGCCGCCGACCTGGCATGCGAACAGCTCATGAAAATGCAATATAATACTCAGATTTCTCGGTAACGTGGTCCTTTATACCCACGGTTTTTACCTACCTTGTAACAAATAAACTTTTAAACAAGTACCTAAATGTCTTTATTGTAAATTTAAATTAAATTAAATTAAATTCATTTATTATTCAGATGTCAAAGATCCATAGGTAAATAACAATTTTCTTAATAGGCTATGTTAGTAAAAATATAATTTTGAAATTGTCTATATTATGTCTCAAATATTATAATTACAAAATGTTAATAAAACAAAATGTCAATAAAAGAAAATGCCATTACTGCGTCACTAGGGTTGTGTGGGGTCGTAACCTAGAGTGCCAAAAACGAGTAATGGATCCAGTACACTTTCTTTCAGCAACAACAGCCAACAGGCTGTTAGAGCTGCCACGAACCCGAGCCATCTCATACAGGTCTTGTAAAAAAATAACCCTTTAATTTGTCCCACTGCAGGGCAAGGGCCTCCTCTTAATGGGTTGGGCAGTAAGTTCCCACGGAAACCTACCCCGGATTGGCGAATGTCCCATGCATTCAGGCCGTGGAGAGTCCTAGGTCTTGTTGGTTTCCTCACGAAGTTTCCCTTCGCCATAACAATAAAAAAAAACAAATAACAATAAAACACTTTATTTATCCGGTTGAATCTGCGTATCGCGGTAAAAGTAAAAACGCGATTCAACCGGATAAATAAAGTGTTTTATTATGTAAAATCTCGAAAACCATAGAAGAAACAAGTAAAAATGTTCAAATCAATAAATAGTAATGATATTGTAAGTAGGTAGGTTCAAATTTGTGTGTTACTTCTTCACGCAAAAAACTACTAAGCTCATTGCGATGAAACTTTGTATGCAGTTTGCTGGTGACCTGGATTGACATATTTTTATAAGCTACTTTTCATTCCAATACTTCGGGACTTACGCGGGTGAAACCGCGGGGCATAGCTAGTAGATATACTTACCTACATTATATTATAATTGTTGTGGGTTTTCCAAAAAGGGCGGATATTCTGAAAATAACCCTCTGTCTTCTCTTTTATTTTAAAAATGTTGGTCCTGTTTTGACACCTCAAATACCTATACTTTAATATTTTAAAAATCTGAATGTGGTCATGGACTTTCGATGCCGACCGTACCCACTTGAGTCTTAAGGAAACATTTTCAGACCATTGATGTTCAACATCAAGTTCAAAAGGTTGAAAACTCGGTCAAATGCTTCAAATTTAAACACTCATCGTGTTTTCTTTTATAATGAGTACGAAATTTTATTTTTCCTTTTTTCACTTTTTAAATATGAACTGAAATAAAATTTGAAAGGGTGTAAGGGACTACCGAGAAAGGGGCTGTACCTTTTTTTCAAGAACATTAATTTTAACGAGCATAATTATGCGCTTGCCGAGGTGGATTTGAAAGAAAATTATTAGATGATATAAAAATATAGGGCGGGCAACACGCAGGGGTAAAGCCGAGTAATCCAGTGAGAGGTAAACAAACATGATTTATTGAAAGCTAGCTGCGCCCCGCGGTTTCATCCGCGTAATGCTCATTACAATTACAAAATAAATACCTACAAATATCATTTACTAGCAACGTCCGCGGTTTCAACCGCGTAACTTCCGATCCTGCAAGAATATCGGGATTATAAATATTTTATAACCTTCCTCGATAAATGGGGTATCAAACACAAAGAATTTTTCGATTCGGACCAGTAATTTCTGAGATTAGCGCGTTCAACCAAACAAACTCTTCAGCTTTATAATATTACTAGTTGCGCCCCGCGTAAGTCCAGATCCCGTGGGAATATTAGGATAAAAGGTAGCCTATGTGTTATTCCAGGTCTCCAGCTACCAATATTCTAAGTTTCATCGCAATCGGCTTAGAAGTATTTGCGTAATTGAGTAACAAAGTCACATACATGGATACATACAAACTTTCACGTTTATAATATTAGTAAGATAAGATTCAAAGAATCATTATAATATGGCATCAGAAGGAAGGCAGTAACGCTACGTCAAATTCAATGATATTTTTGAAGGTTTAAGCGTAATTCATCGATATCATCTTATGTATAACATTATCATTTCATTTTTACGATAGACGAAGTTAACAATATTGTCCGTTATGCAGCGGTTTTTTTTCGCGAAAAATGGAATATATTTGAGACATCACTTTCTAGTAGGAAGTTACAGGTACGGGGTTAGCAAAGGGTACCTCTTTAAGTTTAAATTTTATCAATAGCCGGTTTAGTAATATTTGGTAATTCTGATTGAAATTATACTAATCGTTATAGACGCTTCAGTGATATCAAGCAGAATTATCAACATTTACTGAACCATTATGGAAAAAAAAACTTTAAATCATGCACCTGCGGCCCAACCGCGCATCTTCCGTCGTAATCGGCATCGAAATCCCACTGTGCAAAGGAATAACCTGCGCGGTTCAAACCATAGCGTTAATTTGCATGCATCTGAAGGCGACGGCGTCAAGTTCAACTGTCATTGAAACCGACAGCTCAAGAGATCTCGCTTTCAATGACAGGTAAACTCAACGGTGTGCTGCTTCAATGCATGCATGCAAATCAACGCTGTCGTTTTCACCGCTCACGGATTTCGATGCCGATTACGCGGTAATGTCCCTGTTAACTTTAGTCCCTTTCTGACTGTAGGTACATAATAAATCTCAAACTATACTAATATTATAAAGCTGAAGAGTTTCATTGTTTGTTTGAACGCTCTCAGAAACTGCTGGTCCGATTTGAAAAAATATTTTTGTGTTTGATAGTCCATTTATCGAGTAAGGTTATATATAGGCTACTTTTGATTTTTTGTTTTGGTTAAACCGATTTAAATGAAATTTGGTACAGGGATAGTTTAGTGGTTGAAATAAGATATAGGGTACTTTGAATAATGATACGGGTTAAGCAACGCTTGGTATGGCCTACGTGATGCGTCACATACGTAACGGAATAGGAAATTATGCGGGTGAAACCGCGGGGCACAGCTAGTGTTCTGATATGGATAGATTTGCTCGGGAGCACTAGACACGAGGCATTCAGTCTGACATTTCCTATTAACACGTTTGTAGTGAACGCGTGGTATTCATTTACCTACTGCTGTTTAATAGAGCATCGATACTATGGCCTATTGTTCAGATCACACATACGGAAATACATTCCCTGTATAGTATTGAATGATATTATATATTTTGTTAGCCGTCAGGTTCCGGGCTACCTTATCTCGCAAAAGGTGGCAAAAGGTGACTAAGGGTTCTGAGGAAGACGCGAAACTGGAGTTCTTCCCGCGTGGTGGCAGGTAAACTGCTTAAGATGCTAAGGACGGTTGGTGTCCGGCATGCAGACGACTGCCAAATATTATTAAATATGAATAACTACTTATATTATAACAATATTATTATTATAATTTGGGGTTAAATTGCGGGACTCTGATAGTTACCTATGTATATAAATGAATCCCATTTACAACTAATTTTATATAGATGCGAAAGTTTAGATGTTTGTTCCTTTGTTTCTTTCAATGTTTGTATTTCAAAAGTAGGTAGCTAGTAACTCTGATATAATATGTACCTAGGTACTAGTAAAATACAACAAAATAAGCATGACACATCCTTTTGTGTGTATCTGCATAAATCCACATACTTAAGTACCTATATACCTAGGTATATATAAACAATTTAATTTTGTGTGGACAAAAGACTTATTTGAATTTAACGATGTTATTATCTTATCTGAAAAATACATTATTTAACTATTACATAGTATTGTTCTTCGCCACAGTGCAACAACTACACAAATTAAAGTTTTGAAAGGTAAAGGTTAGCTTATACCGTATTAGGCAATACTATTTTAATACAAAAATATACTTGTACACAAATTTGCGAAAACAGAAGATACTACGATTAGTATTCATATTCATATTATTTATAATCGTTTTCTCATTATAGTTTATTTTTAATAAGTAATTCATTAAGCATTTATATCTTTTATTTAGATAAGGACCTGACATTTATTACCATTAGCTCATTGTGAAAGTTTAACCATAATATTTTTTATATTATCTATCTAAAAATACAACTACTACAAAGATAAATAAACAATATAAATAATCTAAGGTAAATGACCATTGAGTCGAAAAGTGCCAAAATTATTTATTGGTAATAAATTCATTTCAAGTCATAAAAAATTTGGCATAAACATCATAAATCATAATAAAAAACAATTTAAAGTCATAATAAATAAAATAATCATTAAAAGGGAAGAGAAATAAAAATGTATCATAAATTAAATACATTTCGAATGTAAATTAAAAGTACCTACCTATCAATGTTTGACTACTATATCACCAGCACCACCACTATTTGCCACCCATGCATCTCCTTTCTCTAATTTTATTATAATTGGTTTTTTTGGTACATTATGGTAGGTATATAATATAGGTAAATAAACTAAATATTTGATATACAAGTAAATAAAATAAATGTTTCCAAAGATAGCATTATCTTGTATATAACATATATAAAAATGTAAATGTGTATACATTCGCCTCAGTTCTTCTCAATGTCATTGCCAAAATGGAATCAGAACAACAAAGTACCGAATTTAAAAAATCTGATTCTGTTCACGAAACAGTTATGGATAAATGTATTTCACACATAATCGAAAAAGAAAATTTTACAACTTACAATGTAATTAAGAAAGAAATTGTCACAAATGGAGGTAATTATCTAGGATTACTACACGAAGTTGAAATAAAAGGAGAAACTAATGAAGGAACTAAAGACATGACATTTTTCATAAAATCGCTAGCCCCAGATCACGTTGAAATGGACGTATTTTCTTTCGACGAAATATATATTAACGAGAAAATGTTGCATATTTGGAATTATCGAAAATATTTAATGAACTGGAAGATGAAGCTAAAGTTCCGCCGGAAGAAAGATACAAAATGCCTAAAGCTTATGCTGTGCCTCATCCTAAAATACTCTTTCTAGAAAATTTAGCTAGAAGAGGATTTAAAACAGGAAACAGAATGGATATACCTACTCTAGATTTTGCTGAAGAAAGCTTAAAAGAATTAGCTAAACTTCATGCCATTTCATTTGTTCTGAAAGAGAAACGACCGAGTTATTTTAATGAATTCATTAGGGCACTCAAATCGCCGTTGATTTTTGGAAAATCGTGGGATGATAACGCTGAGAAATTTTTAAATATTACTTTGAAACATCTATGTGATGAAGTGAGATATAAAATCGAAGATCAATTAAGAAGTGTGACTAAAAGATATTCCGAATACATGACAGATGAAGATGGGATCACTTGTTTGTGCCATGGAGACTTCAGACCAAATAACCTAATGTTTAAAGCACAGGTAAACAAGAATAAGTAGGATTTGTTGACACTAAAAGTAATAGTAGCTGATTTCAAGTTATTATGTGGAATTAAAACTTTACAGTTATTTTAATTTAAAAAAAAAACAAGTTTTGGTTTCTATTGCTTTTCTTTTATTATAATAAGCTTTTCTAAACACTTTTCGAGAACTGTGCAGACCCTAAAAAAATCATCGAAACGTCGTAGCAGTAAAACATGCTAAAAATAATAAAAGACACTCAATTTGATCTTAGTTCAATATGTGTAGCTAAATGAAATATACAATCATCATTGTCGAATAAAACGGCTAATAAAAACATAGATAAACGCTTTATTGTACCGTTTAAATATACAAATATTACAAATAAAAACTTGAAATCGTGGCACTAGATTAACAAGATCTTAAAATTTATAGTTAGAATTTCGTTTCATAGAGTTTTAAGTTTACCTACTCTATAAAGAAAAAGCTCTGTCTTAAAACTCTAATATACTTTAATTCTCTCTCTCTCTCTCTCTCTCTCTTACAGGAAGGCAGAGTAACTGAAGTGATACCAGTAGACTACCAACTCATGTTCTATGGCTGTCCGGTCCTAGACATCATCTACTTTATCTACTTGTCAACAGATTCCAAATTCCGCCAAAGATACTTACAACATCTCAAAGAACATTACTACGACTGCTTTAAACAGTTTTTGGGATTCTTCAATATATCTGCTGACATTGTTTTTCCAAAGACACAGTTTGAGATACTATTTGAAGAGAAAATTGATTATGGTTTGATGGTTGCTATCTTTTTCCTGCCATTTGTGTTGACTTCCGAAGATAACGTGCCTGATCTGAAGGCGAATACGGTGTCGGAATTGAACTTGGAAGTTGATGAGAGATTTAAAGACAGGATCGTCGATGCCATCAATGATTTTATTGCAATTCAATAGTGTGTTATTTCATAGTCGCTTCGTCAGGTAAAAAGAAGCATGAGAATATGTTGCTATTTTAAGAAAGAAAAATAAAATCTTAGTTATCTATACTAATATTATGTATAGCTGAAGAGTTTGTTTGAAGGCGCTAATCTCAGGAACTAGTCCAAATTAATAAAATATTTTTGCGTTTGATAGTCCATTTATCGAGGAAGGTAGGCTATATTACATCACGGTACGACTAATAGGAACGGAGGATCCGCTCCTATCAGAAAAATGAAATACTAGTTATTTCGAACTCGAGTAGTCGTTAAATGTGGCTTACCTCACCCAACCTCTTTTATACACATACATCATCATCATCATCAAAATCTGGTGCCATCTTCTAAGGAATATCGGCAGTCATTGGTGAAAGTATGTACTAACTTTAGCTGCAACATTGAGTTGTTAGTAGTCAGGGCCTTTCCAGTCATCACCATGAGACCAAACGAGAGCTTCAGTGTATCTTATTTAAAATTAATAAAAATCCAAACGCATCCATCTCAAAAACATCCAAATTTAAGCCTACCTATTCAAAAGATGACCATTAAAAAGGTACGTACTTTAATGCTTATACATCGTGTCCGGAAACATTCTCGCATCGTAATGGCTCGCAAAAAGTTAATGGAGACCTTTTCTGAACACCATGTATAGTGGATGAATCGGCATGATTCCATACTACATTAGTACCAGCTTCCTTTTTATGTTGTTTTGAACAAATAAACTTTGTCATATCATAAAACTCATATTTCATGTTTTATGAAAAAGGGGTGGCAAATGAATAGACATTTATTTTATCCCGGACGAACTACCATTTTAGGTCGGCCTAAAAAGGTCTAGTTAAAATTTTTGCCAATTTAAAATATAATAAAACACTTTACTTATCCGGTTTTATCGCGTTTTTATTCATTATTTGAACCGAGCTTTCGCCAACTTTACAGTTGGCTTTTTCAAGGTTGACTGAGAACCTTAAAAACAACCAATCTCAGTTAACCTTAAAAAAGCCAACTGTAAAGTTGGCTAAAGCTCGATTCAAATAATGAATAAAAACGCGATAAAACCGGATAAGTAAAGTGTTTTATTATGCAAAATCGCGAAAACCATAGAAGAAATTAATCTAAAATATCTTGAATGTCAAAGCTAGAAATGACGTGAGTTTTCGTGTGATTTTATGTGATTTTTAATATATCCTTTTTTATTTTGTAAATACGGTTCTCTTTTCATCCGACTACGCGACGCAAAGAAGGGTTATGTGTTTATCAGTCTATGTATGTTTGTAAATGATAAAATAAAACATCGCCACCAATAAAATGCAAATATATTCAGCTTGAATTTAATCCATACACGCCACGGGTTTATGACCGCTCAGGCGGAAGTGAAGGTGTAACTGATCGCATATGATGGGTTAAGAGGAATTGAATTTGAATATCTCTGATATCTTTATCAAGGGAGAAGCAGTCGAGTAAGTATCATTTCCCCTTAAGATCATTGTTGATAGCGCACGTAGGCACAGTACATAGAGGGAGCAATATGGAACCTGCACACAATATGGAAACTGCACATGCACACGTGAACACTCGTCGTGAAGCCGTCGTAAGGCGTGAGTCGGCGTTGACATCTACGAATCGCGGCGATTTTATCGTCGAGCCACTTATTTCTATAAAATACCTATGAACGTGTCTCCACACGGCGATGTTAACGCAGCGATACGTTGTATAGAAATAATAAAAAAGACATACGCGACGATTTGAGAACCTCCTTCTTTTTTTGAAGTCGGTTAATAATATCGCCGCTTTTTTAACGCTCATGGAGATGGTCCCTTAGGGGCTCGTCGACGCGGATGTTTTTGTGAGTGAGCCGTTTTCGAGCACTTGTAGGTAGTTTCCATACTGCTGTGCCCCAGGCCAAAGCCCTTCTATGTACTGTGACATAAGTATGTACTATGTTTTATTTTTCGGGGTAATGGTGCAGCCTAACTACCTACGCTTCTCGCGCAGACCTCGCGCTTTTATAAGATGGTTAATTACTCTACTACAGCAAGGGTCTCGGCGTTTAATAAAAAGAGACTATTTCTACTTCGAAAAAATGTTTCTCGTGCTCGTAAGGTGACACTAAGGATCATGTCTCTGGTTGTGTCAAATTACTAGTCCCAATGCTATTTACTTACATGAGTTACAAAGTTACTGATTCTACTATAAACTATTGCATGCATGCAGTCACTGCTTTTCCGCACTAGTTCATACACCATAGACAAATCCCCGTGATGGTTGGTATTTCAAATGTTATTTCAGTTTTTAATTTGTTTTAAATAAATACAAACACTTCCTTTGGCAGTCGTGTAAAAAGTAAATGCCAAAGAACTATAAAATGCTTCTAGTGATCAAAGGACTGGCTGCAACTTTGGCAAACAAATAAATATTGCAATCCTAAGAGGCATAATGCAGCCAGCATTTCGAGTCCGCATACCTAGAGACTTCCTTTTTGAATTTATAATTTTAATTATTTTATTTAGATTTATGATGGTGTAGCTACACTATATTGTAAACTTATAAATAAATAAATATTTTTCAAAGAAATATAAACATGCGATAATTTACCTACTGTTAAATCGGTATCACGTGTGTCAACGTGAGTGTTAATCACTTTTTATAAATAATATGATTACGCATGACGAGTGACGCCGAGAGGCGTCGGACATAGCGTGGCAAGAAGGCAGAGACTAGGCATGACGAGTTATGTAGGTGTTTACCTACATCACTCGTCATGACATCTTCACTCGTCACTCGTCATGACATCATCACTCGTCACTCGTCATGACATCATCACTCGTCACGCATGACGAGTGTAGGTAAACACCTACATCACTCGTCATGCGTAGTCTCTGCCTCCTTGCCACGCTATGTCCGACGCCTCTCGCACGATTATTTGGCTACGCTATTAGGTCCAACCACGGTAGGTACTTACGACATCACCTAAAGGGTATATTTTACAATGCTATACTTATAACCTCTGTATTCGGAACACGCATCAGGGTAAATACCATCTGGACGCGTGCCAGATTTGTGCCTTACGAGATATTGAGAAAGGATGTTTCCAAAGACTGACAGTTATTTACGAAAAAGAGAGCGGACCACAAACCGGATGCTGAATTTTAAACCTATTGACACTGACTCAGAATTTTAAATAAAATGTAAACATAAACTCGTACATCTTTTGAAAGTGACATTTCTTTTTAGAAATGTTTTTGCAAGGAGATACATTACTAAAAATTTCCCATGACAGCATTTGAACCTGTGCCTCTCGCTGTCTGGGCGAGGGCGCTTATCCACTGTTCCACACGGGAACCCACGTGACATGGCGTAATTTTCGATCAATCCTAGCGGTATCAAAATGGACGTTTACATTTATTTATATTGAAAATATAGAAGTCGCTAAGTTAGTGTTGTCACGCAGCTAAAATAAAAATAAGGAAGGAAGTTTGTAAAGACTCCGAAACATAGGAACGGCATTGCAACAATGCTAAAAATAATAAAGCAACGAGATTAATACCGGAAAAGGAGTTTCTTATCAACTAACTCTTTAGTCGAAAATTGTTCCTAAATTCTCTATTGACTCTAGAGTTAGAAGTTTGGTCGTATTTGGCTTATAGTGTTTTCTTTTATGGAACTAATATACTGATAGATGTGTAATCCAAGGCCACGTTTTAGATCCAAGGACCTTTGTTAATGTACAGGATTGTTATGTTGGGATGTAGCGCATTCTGCTGCGATCCCAGACCAAGATATCTAGTGGACGCCGCCCGTTTCTACCTCAAAATGTTCTAGCATGTTCTCAAACTATATAAGCTAGATACAACAAGACGTACTGCAGGCTAAAGCCCATATATCTGGATTTATCCAGGTCTATGGGGAGAGTCGGTGTCCTTATAAAGGCCAGTAGCTGTATCTGGGTTATCTAAAAACTAACTTTGGAGTCTTCAAGTCAAGAGCAAATATGAATAGGTTTCTTCGAGGCAAGTATGTTACACCTTGGACCACATCGTTGCTTCCCTTCAGGTGAGATAAGGTCAAATGTTAGCCTATACCATGTTAAAATATATGGAAATGAATAATAGACGTTTGCGTTGACATTTGGAACTGTTTGTCTAATTGATAAAATTGCTTCCAGAATCTGCTGTGAAACTGTTTTTGTAAAATGTTATTATCTTACTAATATAACAAAACGCGAAAGTTTGCAAGTATATACATACTCGTATGTATGTCTGTGACTTTGTTATTAAATCACGCAAAAGATGAATTGTAATGTCGACCTACAGTATTCCGGTCATTTGAACCGTCGACTTAAAAACATTCAATGAAATGAACCATCGACATTACAACTTTAGGGTAAATAACGCATTGTTCAAACAAATAGATAAATTGTCGTTCGATGAGACGTTTTTCGAACTGGAGTAGTAAACCCCGCAAAAACTATTGAACCGATTGCGATTGGAATATAGGTAGGTGGACATCTGGAATAACACATTGGGTACTTTTTATCCCGATAATCCCGCGGGAACGGGACTTACGCGGGTGTAACCGCAGGGCGCAGCTAGTTGACTCTATATTATGCATGACACTAGTTTCGCAATGTAAATTAGACTATAAAGGTAGGCGCGAAAAACATAACCCTTTCCTTGCCGTAGGGTAAAAATGATTTATTCAACGGATCGGTTCGGTATGGTTCGATCGGTGTAATAGTTACTCTTGTAATATTTACAATTGGAAGTAGAGTGCCCTCATTGAACTTACCTCATGATATATTAACATGATTTTAGTAAACATTAAGCACGCAAAGTATAATGAGGCATTCTACTCCACTATTATGTCAGGGGCTGCAATACACAGTAAAATCCAAATTTAGAGTATCAAAATACAGGGAAATGTAGAATAAGATGTATTTCGGCAAGAAAGGAATTTATTAGTAAAGAAAGGAATTCGTGTTATCTCTATAATAGCTGCGAATAACTATGTTTAAAATTCCAAAATGTAAACGTCTAATTCAATCAATTAGCAGTCATTAGATCACGTTAGAGGCTTTAGGGCGACCTGAAAGCTCTAACACTAGCAAGGCTGTTTTCAAAGTAAATAATATTTTGGTATATTCATGCTGAAATCTATAAAAATAACTCACAGTCCTTATGGAAATTTTACTTTAGTCTTTTTTAATGATAACCTAAATGCTTATCCAAATTAAATTAATACCCAACTAAATAACTTCATCTAGGTATATGAAAAAGTGTGGATTTTCGCCAAATCCTTAACCTTTGTATTACAGTTGATATTGAATATAATATATAATACTGACATGTCTCTTTCTTTATGTGCGCTATTAACATCGCTCTTACGGTGAAGGAAAACATCGTGAGGAAACCCACGGCTTAAAATCACGTACAAAGTAGATCTAATTGCGGAAACACAGTTAAAACTTACTTTTACAGTTGATATTTAAATTCGTTAAAACTTGGTATTGTTGTAATCAAAAGGGATTAATATTCATATTTTCATACTGGACCGGGCAGTGTCCGGGCTGAACTACTTACAGTCAGGGTTTAAAAAAGGCTTTTTTTAGGCACGAACATGCCACGGACAATATGCAAGACATAAACTGTCTTTATATACTTTATTATTATTAGATTTTCGGGTCTAGATCGCGTTAGTACACATATTATTTTAGATTAAATTAATAAATTTAAAATTACGGGTTTAAATATTTAAATTAGCAAAGACCCGAAAATCTAATAATAATAATGAACAGAAAGCGTGTGAGCTTTAAAGTGCATTTTCTTTATATACGATTTTAAACTTACACTACACTAACTTTTCACTACAAATAATTGTTAAATGATGGGGTACCTATTTGCCTTGTTTAATTTTATTTTTTTCACGGAGCTCGATATTTCGCCAGTAATTACATCTGGCTTGTTCACGAGACCGGAGAATGCGGGTAGGTAATTACGTGTGATGACAGTTACCCCCTCAGAGTTACCCCGTTACTTAATAATATTTGTAGGGAAAAACTGTCTTCATATTATAAAAGTAGCTCGTCCCAGACACGGCCCCGTCCCGGCTCAGGCTAGTATAAATTATGCTTTACAATATGGGCATCCTTCCTATCTTACTAGGTAATATTCTAACCGCGAAAGTTTGTATGCATCACTCAGGTATGCATGTATGTATTTATGTGACTTAGTTACTCTCTCGCAAAAACTACTGAACCGATTGCGATGATATTTGGAATATAGGTAGCTGAAGACAGTATAACATATAGGGCTACTTTTTATCCCGATATTCCCGAAGGAACGGGACTTATGCGGGTGAAACTGCAGCCGCAGCTAGTTAATATTATAAGCGCGAATATTTGCAATTATACTCTGTATGTTTGTATGTGACTTTGTTACTCCTTCACGCCAAAAGTACTTACTGAATCGATTGCAATAAAACTTGGAACAAAGATAGCTGCATGAAAACCTAGAATACACATAAGCTAATTTTTATTCTTGTATTTCCATGGGATCGGGACTAACGCAACAAAGTTAGTGCCTATATTTTATATATGCCTCAATTGGGCTATTCACATTACCTACTACATCCTATTGGCTTTTCTTATTCTTTTCGTACTTATAGAAGTGTGTTTCACCTAGTGTTAAAGTTTTCAGGTCGCCTTGCCGCCACTGTCGTGACCTAACGACTGCTATCAGAGTTAACCACCGAGACCGACTGTCTTTCGTGTCTTCCGAAGATTAATTCTTTCATATACAGGTTCAGAAATAAAAAGAAAGTTTAAATAAGTACTATACTGATTCTTAGATTTTTGTAGTTATAAAGTATAACGTGTCTATCTGTGTGTTTGTGTATCTGTTTGTGTGCATCGTAGCTAACGAACGGGTGAAGTAATTTTTACATAATTTACTTCGTACTTACTTTCTTTTTAATTCACAAATGCTGCAGTTTTATTTTTCTTCACGGCTGATTTCAGCTGATAATACGTAAAACCGTTCCACACCCACCCCGATACGAGGTTTTAAAAGCTAAACGTATACAAAAGAGCTCACTTACCTGTAATTAGGTAGATCGAAAACTCCCAATTACCTAGCAACACACAAAACAAGCGAAATTCTAAAGGAACACAGTTCTCATTGGTCAATTCAAATTTAGAATCGCATGATTTATAACAACATCGTCGCGTGATTGGTTCATGTTAACATTTCGGTATTATATTTTTTTCGTGTTTATTTTTTTTGTTGTTTTTGAACGGCGCGTTTCGTCATCGTATCGCACCTTGCTAGACTGCCAGCGAGGGGTTGGATACCCCTACGTTTCGATACTACGGCGGCAAAGAGTAACTAGACAAGAGACTCGGCTCTTTGACCTACATTGCCTTATAGTCCGATCGGTACAAAAAGTTGAAGACAAAAAGTTATCTACTCTTAAGAGGGCTTACAGCTCACGTGACACTCCAAAGAAAAAGCCCTTTTCACCTTAATTACGGAAATTGGATAATGAAATCAATTCAGTTACGTGAAAGATAACGAGTACTTACCTATTTATATTAGAAATTAAAAAATGTAGTAAAATCGGCCGCCATTTTATTGTAGCCGAAATACGCCTTATTAAAATTATTTCATGCTCTAGACTCTAGTATCACTCCCTTTTGCCTATTGAAAGGGAGAGATAAAAAAAAACGATTGACTTTACAAGTACCCACATCTTGAAGATCAAGTTATCCTCGATCAAACATACAAATACTTATTGGTATTTAAATGTGCAAGCACACATAATTGATTTATAGATGTATTTTTATATGTATTTTATGTATAGATAACTCTTTGTTTACTTTGTAAAAAAGAACCCGACCCATCTCACCACAGAAGGCTTTAAATATGAAACTGAAATCAAATTTATCTACTTACATCATACAATAAGTACCTACCTAGATAAATTTGAGATTTACTGCGTTTTTTTTTTAATTAGCGTTAAGTAAGTAAAATGCGTTAAGTAATGAAAATGCTGCGCTAGCAACTTAAAAGCACATGCAATTTTATAATGAAACATCTGCCCCGCTAACTAATCTATGACATTTTCCAGGCCGTGCACGAAAGAGACGTAGTTAGAGAACCTCTTTAGTGCGAGTGGAACGCAAAATATTGACGGCAGGTTTTCATGTTTGACCACTTTATTCGAAACTAGCAGTGCTTCCAGGTCTCGACCGGGTACGTAAAGCCGTATACTCACTAGGAGGGTTGTAACCGTTGCATGTAGGTACTGTAACCAAAACTCACAGAGTGTATGGTTTAAGAGACTGTAACATAGAGCGGCTTAAAGCGTACTCCTAAAGCTTCTACACTTGTAGCCTGTGGATGGATCATACAAACAAAGCAATCGCTAAGAGCTCTACGGGTCCAATATAACGATGCGTTTAGGATGGTGGGACTGCCACGGGGTGGTGCAGCGCCTCTGCTATGTTTGCAGATGCTCTAATGGACAGCTTTCAGGCTGTATTAAAGAAAAGGTCAGCTTCATTGCTTAGTCGATTACGTTGTAGTTCCAACAGCATCTTGAACGTCATCGCGGCTAATTATGAGCCAATTTTGCTGCACTGTAAGAGTGGCAGATGGCTTTGACAAAAAATGCACCTATTTTATTGACTGAATATTTATTTTTGCTGTTGTGTATTCAAGCATGAATTTATTACTAACATAGCTTTTTAAGTATATACTAACAATCAATGGATCTGTGACATCTGATAAATAAATTAATTGAATTGTATTGAATTGAAAAGGAGCTGACGATTGACGGGTTTCTTTTTTCAGACAATAAATGAGCGTTTCTCCGCTATCTCACCTGGTGGTAAGCAGTCTAAGATGGAACATTCCCATCTAGAAAAAGGAAGACAGCAGTGAAACAAGATTCGACCCGAAAGTCGGGGTACCTACCACTAGACTAACACCGCTCTTTTGACTAACTGTGTCCAGAAAATGGTTACTGTGTCAAGATAGGTAGAATAGATATTTAAATATTATGCCCAGTAGGGATTAAAAGTAGGTTCATTTTACGCAAAAAAAATACAAAACCCGCTGCAGCTTTGTCTATTATAGTGGACGTAACATTACTGTCAGTGCTGCAGCGGCTTTTATATTTATTTCGATTTCGCGTATAGGTTGTTATGGTTACAGCTCGCTAGTGGGTACACCGCTTGTCCCTTGGAATCTTCAAATGTCTAGATGGGATAGGTATGGGTGACACTATAGTCGAGCTCATCGTAATTTACTCGGTAAGGTGAGGTCAAGTTAGGCATCTCAGGATTGGCATTATACCTTTATTTTATTAATTAAGTAAGGTTACTTATTGTTTTTTATTTTATTACTTGCTGCGCCCCGCGGTTTCACCCGCGCAAGTCGCGATCCCACGCTGTTCTTACACCTACCTACCGCAATGCAAAAATTCACACTTTAACGGTCGCCTATTGAAGTACCGTTGAAGCCAGGCGCTACCGCCCGCGCCTGGCATCATCAGTACTTCCCTTATCCAAACGGACAAACGGACAAACAGACAAAAAGTTAAACACGGAAATGGGGTCTGTTACGTTGGTACATACCCCTAAAAATAGTTTTTTCTAAATATCTTTCATAAACAGACACCGCTAAGTTAATTACGATTTTTTTATAAGTATAGATAATAGCCGAAAATGGAGTCTATTTTCAATCCAACATAGCAATAACACTTCTTGGGCAGTCGTGTAAAATCAGAAGAAAATCTAATAGTAGTTTATGCATCGAGGTACTAAAGTCCTGTCTTATATAGCGGGCGTCATATTGAATCCAAAGCGTACGAAGGACTCTAGAGGGTTAACTCCCGAGCGCAGCGAGGGTGTTAAAAACTTAACTCCTGAGCGAAGCGAAGGAGTTATGTACCTAGAGTCCTGAGTGAAGCGTGGGATTCAAGCGCCCAAGATAAAGACATACTTTAGTACCGAGGTGAATACTCTACTTTACACATCTACTGCGAGACAATAAAAGGGCTACAAAAATAAGTATCTAACTAACAACAAAAAAATAGAATAATGCAACGTATATGAAATATATTGACAGCTTTATATGAATTAAATTTAACAATGTTACATCAAAATGACGAAACCACACATCGGCCTTAGCTGATGAAAAAAAAAGTTGAGGCTTTATACTAACCAAAACTTTTTGCTTTACCCTTCCGTCCATGAAAATAGAAAAAAATTGCCCAGTTTTTATTTTTTTTATGTGTTATGTCTAGGTGGCCAGTTCGAAATGGCCGTATGCTACCAGAACCTTAGTTCCAAATTTAAATTACTTTATGCCCTAGGTGCATAATGTGCACTTTATGCACCTAGGGAATAAAGAGTCGCTTTACGTTGACCTTTTTGGTCAAATAAAGTAACTTTGTAGAGCAGTAGGTGTGTAAAATTAATTATTTATTTATTCAGTTATTATTTAGTAGATGTTATGTCAGCATAGCACGCTAAAACCTAATGCAAATTACAAATTTATTGTCTTCAAAATTATATTTTGGGTTTTGAAACTTTACCTAGCGTTCGTGCCGACAACATCAAGGTAGGTACGTGAAAGTCAGTTAGAAATAAATCACATTACTTAAGTAAGTGTTGAAATAAAAATCTTCAATTTTCCGCTTAGCTGATACGAAACCGTTTTTATAAACACTATAAAATTACAAATTAGCTTTGATATTCATATACTTACATTAAAATTATAAGGACTCAGGCGGAGATATTACAAAATTTAATTTGGAGGTAAGTTCAGTCCTGCTTTTGGCGGGACTCTCCCATTTTCTGTTTTCCGCAAACTGTCTGTACGGCATGTCTGTTCACTGTCATAATAATTACCAAACAGTACATTATTACGTAAGTTCTGGTCAAGATAAGGTGCTGGATCGATGCGGTCCAAAGCAGTGCCATAAACTTATACTGAAACCATCAGAAAAAAATGTACTGTCACTCCGATTCTATGGGGGCGAACTGTTGTCGTTGAAATCATCAAAGAAGTTATAGTACTAGAACTTAGAACTTACTTACTTTAGGTCCGTGGGAGTCGGCCGCTCTGGAGCTGTACAGAGAGCTAGCTAAACGTTTGGTGGAGGCATCGGGTGACCGGAATGCTGACTTGTATTTTGCCCAAAAAATAAGTATTTGCATACAACGGGGCAATGCAGCCAGCATTCTGGCCATTTTTCCCTCCACCAAGGGTTTAGCTGATTTAGATATAGTTTAGTTTTTAATTAGTTTAATTTTGATTTAAGTAATTTTTTTTTAATATTATTATTATAAAGTTTTTAAAATAAAAAGATTGCGTACTAGAACTAATTCTTGTAAACTTTACTTATACAAGGTGTAACGGGTAAGCCCTTTTAAGCCGAAAGGGGGTTGTTCTAGACGTCTGGGCGAACAACTTTTGTTCTACAACTTTTGGAAATTCGAAGTAGTTTTCGAAAATTTTAAGTTTAAATTTTACTTGAAAATCAGCTGTTTCTAAGAGGTCGAGGTTATTGACCTTATCTTGTCTTTTCATTTAGTTTAGTCGACAACAATCGAAACTACAAATACGTTTATTTGCAAAAGCAGCTGTTTTATTTTTAAGGTTATGAACCATAACCTTAAAATTTTCAAAAAAAAAATTCGAATTTTCAAAAGTCGTAGAACCAAAGTTGTTCGCCTAGATGTCTAGAACAACCCCCTTTCGGCTTAAAAGGGCATGCCCGTTACATCTTGTATGTGTGTATGTGTATGTGTGTGTTTGTTACTCAATCACGTAAAAACAACTGAACCGATTGCGATGAAACTTGGATTATAGCTGGACACCTGGAATAACACATAGGCTACTTTTTATCCCGATATTCGCGCGGGAACGGGACTTATTTATACGAGTGACACCGCGGAGCGCAGCTAGTAGGTAGATATTATAGTTTAACTTTGTAAAAGTGCAAAATTGTATTTAATGAAATTCATATTTTAGGTTTTACTAAGTTTGTAGGATTACAAGTTTCCAAGTAATCAAATGAGCTAGAAAATGCGAAACTACCAGACATTATTTAATATTATTTTATCATTAATTAATTTATCTTTTACTGATGGAGATCCTAATGAATTGATAAACAAAAGGAATAAAACATTAATCAATTATTTTGAAAGATTCGACCCTAAGAACGTTAGGGATCGCATTGAGAGAAACCTGAAGATATCAGGTAATTAACCGACTTCAAAAATAGAGGAAAACTTTACGAAAGTATCTTAAACTCTTCTCTCGTTCTTTTTTGTTTAATAGTGTGACACTTCTGGTGTTCACGTTGACCTACCGACTGCTATCAGAGATAGGTAATAACCAGGATCAACTACTTCACGTACCTTCCGATGTGGTACGTGAAGAAGGAGCTCGAGAAACTGATTTTTGGTTACCCATCCAAGTAGTCACCGCGTCAGGCGTTGCTTAGCCCGCACGATTTAAAGATCGGCATTATCTACATCGGCACATCTACGATTTAAAGATCAGTTTAAATGTATCATATGAAGGCTGTATTGCACATCAACATAGAACTAACTAATCCGGTTCAGATAACACGGATCAACAAACATCAATACAAAATGTCGAGATCTCGGCTTTAGCGGGATTTACATTACGAAACTTATTAAAACTAAAATAATACTAAATTATCAAATTTATTGTATTTTTTTTACAAAAACCCCACAGACAAAGCAGTGCCGTTTATGTATTTAATAAAATGGCTACCTGTAACTGCTGCGAGACTGCTTTTTTAAATTGACTCTTTATTTCACGACCCCAGTTTCATAAAAGGTCGCGAGCCTTCGCGTGTAAAATAACCTTACAGATCGAGCATTCCACAGGTACAGCGCGCACCTTGTGAGTCGAATCTTTATTGTTACATTAGAACAATGTAAATTAGGCTTAAATACCTATTAAGTATGGGATTTCCGTGAGAGTGAGGAAATTTGATTGGTCTGTTTCTCAGGGCGCAATTTATCCGAAGATGAATTCTTAAATGAAATGTTCGACGGTATTGACGCAACGGATGATCTGTTTAAGATAAAATTGCAAAATGGTGACACTCGAATGGCTATGCATGCCAGCGGAAGACGGTTGGGGTACAGTAAATATGGATGGCATCCCGATGGACACCCCCGGGACCCCGGGAAACCACCACTGAAAGGACATTACCATAGAGACTTATTCAACTTGAGACCAAGGTTACAAAAACATCAGTATTTTTTGCTCATAGTCAAAAGTGGTCTTAGTTTATTTTAGAATTGAATCAATTAGGAATATTGGAGGTTACCATGATCTCCTTTTTGCGGAACCTAAATCGTCCAGGTAATAAATTTAATTATAAATTAAAATCCCAGACTGCTTAAAAAACTTTAAATAATAATAAAAAGCCCAACTTTAAAAAAATATGGCATATTATGCAGTCTGGAGTTTTTTATTTTAATTTAATTTATTAGTTGGACGATTTTTATGCAATTAGGAGATCATTGTAACTCCCAATATGTGACCAATTTTTCATTCTTCTTCTTCTTTTTCGTGTAGTAGTGTGGCTCACTTAGTATTAGAGTTTTCAGATCGCCGTAAGGCCTCTAACTTGACCTAACGACTGCTATCATAAGTAACAACTGGGACCAACTGCTTAACGTGCCGTGCCGAAGCACGGAGGAGCTCAAGAATATTATTTTTACCACACAAGCTTTCTGTCACCCATCCAACTAATGACCGCGCCAAGCGTTGCTTAACCCGCACAACCATTTACGATCGGCGCGGCGGGTACAGGTAGGCCAATGAGCTCCTCAAATTTTTCGTTAACGGTAATAATTTTTAAAACAATTTGTTAAACCTATGTCATTTCCATGTCATTTGTTTCAGATTATTCGAACTGATGAAACAAGCAATGTACCAAGCGAGAAACAAAATGGTTATCATGCAAAATTTACGGGAAAAGAACAGAAATTCGTCTCTGTATAAAATGGGATATTTGATAAGTAAAACGGACAACGCATGTAAAACGTTCTCAAAGTTTACCTTCAGGGCGTACAAGTTGTGTCATCTGGTGAGACAGGGACATGCCGCTTATAGAGTTGCTTTGTTTGATCTACTAGCATGCGAAGAAAGGATACTAAACCTGTGGTTCACTGTTGACCTGCTTGTCGATCTGATAAATAAGAATGATCAAAATTGCAAGAATGTGCTCGAAAAATACACTACGAAGAGATTGAGTCATTGGAAGTTTATAGATTGAGTAGTTAATAAATTTCAAATTTTTGATCACATTATAATAATAAAGTTAAATATAAATTCACAAATTTTATTGGTTTACATATTTCGTAGATATATTTACAATTTATGTCTAAAAACATTAGTTATAGATAGATAGATTAATACTTAATTGCACAACCAACAACAATACAATCAGTTTACATTGAAAGTAAGACAAATACACAGAAAGCTCAAAATTATAAGTTGTACAAATGGGCAACTTTATCGCTAAAAGCGATTTCTTCCAGGCAACCTTTGTATGGAGAAGGTTAATAAAGTTTGTGTGGTAGGCAGACAGATACCGAATATTAACATAGCATAAATAGGTAATAGTTATGTACAAAAAAAAATGACTCACAGTCGGGACCCATTTATTTTACCAATCTAATTTTTCCAATGGGTCCCGACTGTGATTCATTTTTTTACTCATATTACTAGGCTTGTTTTTTTCTTTTTAGTTTTTTGTTTTTTCTATACGTATTTTTAAATCGAGTTTTTTTTTTTTTTAATTATTTTTTATATTTTACGCTTTTTAGTTATTTGCTTTTATAGATGGTAAGTCTCGTAATCTATTCATTTCATTAAGGGAGTTAATATCATGTTGATTATTCAGTAGATAACTAATATTAGGGGTTAAAGTATGAAATTGCCGATTTGTACTAAAAATCTTAACTGTTTATTTTTTAAATTTTTAACAAATTTATTTAATCAAAATAGTTGCCATTATTATCTATACATTGCTGCCATCTAATGGGAAGGTTATTAATGCCTTTGCGATAGAACTCCGACGATCTAGACTGCACAAACTGTGTGAAAGCATTTTGTACTGCCTCCTGGGAAGAAAACTTCTTGTCACGTAGATAATTGTCCAAATCACGAAAAAAATGGTAGTCCGTTGGAGAAAGGTCTGGTGAATACGGAGGATGACGAATGGTTTCTAAGTGCAGTTCCTGAAGGGTCAAAATGGTTTCTCGTGCTGTGTGAGGTCTCGCGTTGTCGTGGAGCAATAATGGTGAAGATCGATTCATGAGTCGGGGCTGTTTTACTGCTAGTTTTGTCAACATGGTTCGGAGTTCGGCACAATAGACATCTGCCGTAATTGCTTGACCAGATCGAAGAAAACTATAGTGAATAACACCATGCTGAGACCACCAAACAGTTACCATTACCTTTTTATTGGTAAGTTTTGCTTTAGGACACTGTTGTGGCATTTGACCTGGGGTCAGCCATTGCATTTTTATTTTCCGGTTATCATAAAGAATCCACTTTTCATCACATGTTACAATTCGATCCAATATTCCTTCATTTCTGTACCGGTTCAACAAGGCAACACAAGTTTCAACACGCAAGTTTCTTTCTGCAGATCAGTCAAATCATAAGGCACCCATTTTTCGTATTTTTTTATTTTTTGATTTGACGCAAGTGTGTCAATAAAGTGGGTAAGGTAACGTTAAACCATGCCGCTAATTCCTGGGTAGTTTGACTAGTATCGGCTTCCACTATCTCTCTTAATTCATCGTAATTCACCTGTGTGGGCGGTCTTCCTCGTGGCTCGTTCTTTAAGTCGAAATTTCCATCACGAAAGCGTTTAAACCAAAATCGCACGGTGCGTTCATTAGTTGACCCCTCTCCAAACGCAGCATTGATATTGCGGGCTGTTTCTGCCGCGTTAGTTCCGCGTCGGAACTCGTATTCAAAAATCACTCGAATTTTCGCAGTATCCATCTTTCTTGTCTAAATTGAATAACAAAAACAATTGAAAGTCGATATTCAAATGTTTCACATTTTTTAAAAAAAGAACATCACAGAAACCATTTGAAAAAAGTTTCATTCGAAAACCTCAAACCGTGAAGATTCTATGTCAATTCAAAGAACCTATTGCAATAAAACGGCAATTTCATACTTTAACCCCTATTATTATAATTAAGTAGGAAGGTACTTAGGTATGTTCCTACTATATTTATTTATATATTCTATTTCAGTTAGGGTTTAGGTATTTATTGTTTAAATTTATTATTATTCTTTAACGTTTTTAGGTAAGTAAGTACCTTAGTGTTATTAAGCTTTTATTCAGTAGGTAGGTAAAATTTATGTCAATATTGTTTTAGTTTATTTCAATAAATTTCTGTCTCCTGTACCATCACGGCTTATACTTAAGTAATTCCAAGCGTAACTACGTAACAAAAATAAAAACTTGATCGTTAGTAATAATAAAAAGCAGAGTACCTAATTGTTAATTAACTTTAAACCGTTCTATTTCCTAAACTGTTATTTAAAATGAAAAATGGTAAAATAAACCTGATATTGATTTTTAAAACCCTATTCATCTTCACATACTTTGACGATTTTGGATTTTTTAATTTTGACAATATGGCGTCTGGTGGTGACAAAAGTTAATTTGGATTACTGTCATGTCTTTAGTCACCCTCGCCAGATTAAGACGAATCGATTGACGTAAGAATCATCAAAATCGGTATACGCGTTTGGCCTCTAGAACGCCACATAGAAACATCCATACATACATACATACATAGACCGATAAACACATTACCCTCCTGTGCGTCGCGCAGTCGGGTAAAAAGAAAACAAAATAGTAGGTTTATATACCGAGGTACTAAATCCCTGTCTTACATATAGCGGGCGTCATATTGAATCCAAAGCGTACGAAGAACATTACCCCGAAATATAAATTATAAAATTATTAAAATAAGTTACTATTTATTATTCTTTTTTTTAAGTTCATTTGTTATTGTTTTATTATTATAATAATAAAGTTAAATATAAAGCATCTGTGTTTTCTTCTGAGCTGACTCTCCGTCAGTAGCAGTGAGTTTTAACGAAAGAGACTCAGTAGTGTCTTATGTGAAGTGTGAAGAAATAACGGACGATTTGCATATTCCTAAGCATTTAATTCAGTAATAGCTCCGTCCCGTGGTTTCACCCTCGTAAGTCCCGAACCCGTGTGAATATCGGGATCAAAAGTATCCTATGTTACTCCTTGACAATGTAGCTTTCTATTGGCGAAAGAGATTTCAAATAGGTCCAGTAGCTTCAGAGCCATTTCATTACAAACACAAATAAATATTTTTCCATTATAATATTTTTCCATTAGGGTAAATTCGTTAGAGATGGCCATAGTTTTTTGAAACATTAATTAAATGAAAAAAATATGTTTTATATGAAACTTTTAATCAAGTTATATGTATCCATAATCAGTCTTCTTAGAATCAACATTAAATAGACTATTTTTAAATTTTTGGTTATGTTTATTTTAAAACATTAATATATCACACGGGTAAGTCTTGCCCCGCCCCCGTGAGGATACTTTCACAAATCACCAAAATTGAATCATAACTATAATTTTATTAATAAAACACAGTTTACCGGGTTTTAGTCGCGTTTTATTTAATAACGGCTTTATTACAAAAGACCGAGCTTTCGCTGACTTGAAAAAACTTGAATAAAATTATAATTTAATTGTTGAGGAGTTTTGTGATGAGAAGGTGATTTCAGATGCTCTGTTCTTAAGGGGCCGATCCTATTGGTTGAAGTTCAAAAATTCGTAATTTACTTACTCTAAGAATGCTATCATACCGAATGTTTTCATGAGATGTTCACCAACTTTAAATGGGCCTAACTAGAAGAAAACCTTATAAAAAAAAAATGGATCTTCAAATTACACAAAAGACATCCAACTCCTCCTTTTTGAGAAGTCGATTAAAAAGGAGTTTTTTGAAATAGTCACTATAGCTATTAAATAAATACCAATAAAAAAATAATAATAGGTTTTACTGTTTTATAAATTACAGTTTCGTATTACCCATAGTTAGATTTTATTTATGGTGGGTTTGACTCAAAAAATGTTTTTCTCTTATAATTTGAAACAAAATGAAACAGTTATTATTACTGAACTCAGCAAGTCAATCATGCTTAAATTATTTTTCGTGTTATTCTTCGGGGTAAGTAAGTAGGTATATATATCACTTCATTATTTCCACTTGTAATATTTCATTCATTTCCAGCAATAGTCTTTATCTAATTTATTTATATACAAGGTGTAACAGGTAAGCCCTTTAAAGCCGAAAGGGGGTTGTTCTAGACGTCTAGGCGAACACCTTTTGTTCTACAACTTTTGGAAATTCGAAGTAGTTTTCGAAAATTTTAAGTTTAAAGTTTACTTGAAAATCAGCTGTTTCTCAGAGTTCGAGGTCATTGAACTTATCTTGTCCTTTCATTTAGTTTAGTCGACAACAATCGAAACTACAATTACCTTTATTTTCAAAAACAGCTGTTTTTTCAGTGAACTATAACTACAAAATTTTCAAAAATAAAGTTCGAATTTTCAAAAGTCGTAGAACAAAAGTTGTTTGCCTAGATGTCTGGAACAACCCCCTTTCGGCTTAAAAGGGCATGCCCGTTACATCTTGTATATTTGGGGCTTAACGATTTTAAACTTACATGGTTTTTTTACAACCAGCCACTTGAAATTACTGGCGAAATATCGAGCTCCGTAAAAAAACAAATTTAATCAAACATGATAAATACCTCTTTATATTTTAGTAGCTGCGCCCCGCGGTTTCACCTGCGTAAGTCCCGTTGCCGCGGGATTATCGGAATAAAAAGTAGCCGAGTGTTATTCCCGGTATCCAGCTACCTATAATCCAAGTTTAATCGCAATATGTTCAGTCGTTTTAGCGTAAAGAGTAACAAAGTCACATACATGCACACATACATACAATATATATTACAAGCAAACTTTCGCGTTTATAATATTAGTAAGAATTATTTTGTTATAGACTCTTCAAGGATGTACCGCCAATTTCTCTAATTCCGAAGAATACGACATCAGCAATGTGTTTTTACCTAGTTTCCGAAATGAAACCCCGCCTCAGATGTTAGGGCAGTATTATAAAAATGTAACAGTTGACGTTGAAAAGATCGATATTGATAAAATGAGAAACAAACTGGCTTCGCTTCACGATAATATCATGCAAAATAAGGTGCTGTAAATAAATAGAACCATAACAGGTCGTTTGTGAATATTACTTGACTCGCAGCGCCCGCGGTTTCACCGGCGTATGTCACGACTCACGATCCTGCGGGAAAATCGGGATCAAAAGTAGCCTATACCCTTACTCGATAAATAGACTATAAAACACTAAAAGATGTTTTTAATTCGGACCAAGTATTTCGTGAAATTGGCGAGTTCCACCAAGCAAAGAAACAAACTCTTTAACTTTATAATTTTAGTGTATAATTTAATTGACGATGGGAGCATAGGATCGTTGACGTAGCCGATCCATACCAATTTTTATTATATACATACATAGATCCATGGCTATATATATAACAACGAATTATATAAATATACAGTACACAACCTATGCGTATATAAGTGTCGTACTTTACGTGCCCAGATCGTGACATTTCACATTTAAACATAATATATACTTGTTTACTAGCTGCGCCCCGCGGTTTTACCAGCGTAAGTTCAGATCCCGCGGGAATATTGGGGTAAAAAGTAGCCTGGAATAACATATATGTTATTACAAGTCCCCAGCTACCTATATTTCAAGTTTCATCGCAATCGAATTAGTAGTTTTTACATGATGCATGAGTAACAAAGTCACAGACGTACATACAAACTTTCGCGTTTATAATATTAAGTTTAGTAAGAAGTAGGTACCTAAGATTTTATTTATTATTTTAATAGGTTATGGATATGGAAGACATTAAAGATACGAGAAGGCAATCATTAAGGTATTATTTCTTTGCGAACTGGGTGCACAACGAGGCCGCCCATTACATGGTGAGAACGAAGTTGGCAGATTTGATATTACAGACCATTTACATGGCACGGCACAAAATGAAAGAGCTGGAAGAGGACCCAAATTTCAGCAAAACGGATACCGGCTACCGTATCGGCTACTTGTACAAACACATGAGACGAGTGCAGAAGAAATTAAGAAATATTCTAAGATTGATGAAGGACGCCACACGCAAATGTATCCAAATGCAGTATGTGTATTTAAGCCTATAAAGCAGGGTACAGGTCCAGCTACACACTAAACCACAGAATAAGGGCGGTTATTTGAACTGTCATTGAAACCGGCAGCTAAAGAGACGCCGGTTTCAATGACAGTTCAAATCGACTGGGCGTCGGCTTCAAATGCGTGCAAATCAACGCTGTGTTTTGCACCGCACATGTTGTTCCTTTCTGCAGTGAGGATTTCGATGCCGATGCCGACGGGAGATGCGCGGTTTGGTCCCTTAAGGCACAGTACATAGAGGGAGCAATATAGAAACTGGCGGTGGGCAAACTCGTCGTGCTGCGGCACTCAGTACTCATATCTAAGCGAAACCCCCTTAGAGTCTCGTCGACGTGTGAGTAAGTCATTTTCGAGCATTTGTAGATATAGTTTCCAAACTGCTGTGAACCAGGCCCCAGCCTTTATATGTACTGTGCTTAAGGTTCCCCCTTCTCGTCCAGTGGGTGCCGTAAAAGGCGACTAAAGGATCTAGAGAAGAATAGCAAACCTTGAATTCTGGCCGCGCGGTGTCTGATAAACTTCTTGGTTCCTAAGAGGATCGGTGTAAGGCCTGTAATGATTTATGTTAGACCGTCACGACCGCGGGCCGGCTCCAAGTTTTGTTGTCCATTGCTCGGCGAGCAGTCGATCGGTCTGTTGCAACCGAGTAGCGGCCGAGCAATCATCCCTAAGGCATGCGGCCGACCGTAAAAATATTGCCCAATCTATTGGCTCCAAGTAATTTCGTACTCGTAACTCGGGCGTATTTCTATGTATAATATGTATGTATTTACAAAAGAAAAATAAATATAAGTAGTATATCCGTTGTCTAGCCACCGTAACACAAGCTTAACAGCTTACCAAGGGGCTAGATGGCGCTGTGTGTTCGTCACAGGATTTATTATTATTATTTATTTATTTAATTTGGTATTTAGCGAACTCGGGGCTCCCGATAAGGATACAACCAGGAACATCGCTCAGATGAGAAAAAACACACCCAGCTCTACTCATCTGTTTTTAATGCTTTTAACCGACTTCCAAAAAGGAGAAGGTCGCCTGCCAAAAAGATCGTTGTTGTTATTTTCTTATTAGAAAACTATAAGTTTCTAGTTGGTTTGGTGAAGATCTCGCCTCGGGTGAAAGTCCGACTGCAACGCGGGTTCGATTCTCGTCGGGGACAAGTATAATAATTTGATAAATGCTTGATTCTAGTTCTGGGTGTTTTCTATGTATTGGTGTAGTTACAGAAAAAAGTAAAATATGTAACCTATGCATACCTATGTTGTCTAGTAGGTAGGTAACCATAACTTTTTTTAAGTTAAACTTATTTTAGATATACACATCCTATTGAAACTTGGAAAAAAGCAATAGATCTTCAGTATAAAATGTTAATATTGCATGAAAAAGCTATAAGGGTCCACAATGACTTCCTTTACAAGTGGTGGGTTTTGATCAAAGTCGATGGACTGTTCTTGGAGGCTATGAAGGAGAGGCCTTCGTTGCCTAGATCGATGTGGTTGGAGGGTGGCATCACTGACGACGACGATGTGAAGATTGGGTAAACACAAAGACGAAAACACCAGTTGACTGCTCATAAGTATTGCCCCCTCACGAAAATAGTACTTACGTCTTTTTACTAATACTCTCAGCAAGAACGACCGTTGTCATTGAATAAAACTAATATTTTAAAACAATGTATTTTATTTTGTTCCTTCTAAGGACATCTATCCTACTCTGGGTCGTTTATCCTTTATAGAATTTTCATGGTGGGTCTATCTAGGCATATATCCCAAAAAAAAAACGTATCCGAACGAAGTAGGTATCGTTCGTTCGATCGGTTTTATTCCAATGTCCTTATTTCATCTCTTGTTCAACCAAAGGTTGCAAAGGTGATCGTTTAAAGCGAAAAGGCCGCCCGTAGTGCCACCTACATTTTAAGTTTTATGATGCCATTCCTTTTTTTTGTTATTTTAATAAATAATATCTTCCTAATGTTCGTTAAATCAGAAATGTCTGTTTCTCTTAGAAGAAGACTAATGGACTCCTGTATTCTACCATCACTCACATACGGCTGTCAAACCTGGTCCCTCACCGAAGCTGATGCAAATCGAATCGCAGTATGTCAGAGAAATATGGAGAGAAGTTTTCTCAAGATTAAACTAAAAGACAGGATGAGAAATGAGGAAATAAGAAATAGAACAAAAGTGAAAGATGCTATAGAACGCGTGAGAAAATTGAAGTGGAAGTGAGCTGGTCATCTGGCAAGGTATGAGGATGGAAGATGGACTGAAATAGTGACCCAGTGGCGTGGACCGGAGCACGGTAAGCGCCAGCTTGGCCGCCCACTCAAGCGCTGGTCAGACGACATCCGCGCAGTCGCCGGGCCGGACTGGTTCACACGGGCAAAAAACCGTGTTCAATGGCAAAGGAGGAGGCCTTTACCCGCACGGGGTTCCAAAAGATACAACTTAATTTTATTTTTTACAATTTATAGTTACATAATGTACATTTTCTTAACGGAACAAATAAAGGCTTTTTATTTTATTATTTATTTATTAATGTTCGTTAAGATTGAACGAACGAGCCCCTGATATCAACATTTCGATTAATTTAGTTTAATGAGTAGCTACCTATCAAAATCCGTAAAACCCCTTCTATAATTAAAATCATAAACCCTATAATTAATAAAACGTGATTAATACTTCAAATTAGTCGTTCTTACGTTTGTGCGATGAATTTCAAAGAAAATGTTGTTCTTGTCGTTTTAATTTTAAGTAAGTCTGTTATGTGAATTTTTGCTTTAAAAAATGATGTCGTGTGAAGACCCGACTACGACAATGAGAAAACTAAGGATTTTGATCGCCATGTACCTACTTACGTAGAAACTGCACGTATCATATTATATACAAATAATAATTAAGTATTATTAGAGCTGGTTATAAGCTACTAGCTAAACCCAGTGGTTTTCGCTTAGTTCCGTTTCCATCGGGTTCCGTAAATTACAAAATTCAATTACCTTATATTAAATTGGATCATTCACAACCAGTGTAAAACTATTACAATTGTTTTCACGTTTACTTGTAGGTGTCAATCGTGCAAATCTATTTGATCTTAGCCCAGGGAAACCTGTGCCGCGTGCCGGAGAATTAGATGCCATAATCCGGTCACAGCTGAGCAAGTTGGGTAACGGTACCGGAGGCATCGTCTCACATTTCCTAGAAGGCGACGACAACATCAGCGACACAGATGATGATGACGATCTAATAGACGTACTCGACCACGATGCAGTTAAAAAACTAATCACAGTCTTCAAGAAAAAATATGAAAAATTCATAATCCTCAATACTAACACATCAAGAAGAGCATTGCAAAATTATCCATCAATGGGATTGCAAACAATAACAATGGATGGGAAATTGGAACCAATATTGGTACCTAAAGCTAATAATATGATACAGCAATCTATTTACAACACAAGATACAGATTACAAGACACGAATCGCTTCAGAAACAGATACAAAGATGAAGTAGCTTATAAAATAGCTATTTTGTTCGGATCTATGGATCATATCCTGATGAAAATGGATAATCTGTACAAACAAATGACAGTGCAAGGGAAAATGACGCATTTCATTTGGTACCTGATAATTTACGAGAAGCTATTGGCTTGTAATGTTGATGTTAATTATATGTCCATGCGTATCTGGCATTTGCACAACGAAAATCAGGAGAGTATCGGGACTGATGGGGATGGGGATCAAAATGACGGTTTTGATTTAAAACCTGATGACATGACGGGAGGCAATGGAACAATGGGTCAACCAGGCATGGCGGGTCAGTCAGAGATGGCAGGTCAACAAGGTGGGCCGGGTCCAGCGGGAATGGCGGGCCCGGGAGGAATGGAGGGTATGGCGGGACAAGGTGGCGCGGGTCCAGGAGGGATAGCGGGTATGGCAGGACAAGGTGGTATGAGTCCGGGAGGGATGGCGGGTGCGGCAAACATGCCAGGTATGGGAGGTTAGCAAATACGAGTCCACCAAACCCAAGGCAGTAGAGCTTCCAGACAACAGGGAGTTAAATAACCAATTAAAGTAATTAAAGAAACTAAAAACGTTTTTTTCTCTCTATACAATGTATTACATAAAAAAAAATTACCTGAAAATCGGATCATGCTTAAACCTAGCTTGCTAGCAACCTAGCTTGCTAGGCACAAAAAACACCGGAATCAGATTAAGGGTTTTTTTTTACACTTACTGTTGGTTGCAGCCACCGTAACTCCCCCGGAATCAAAGACTATGGTCCGCAAGGCTCTTTCCCTCTTCGCATAAATAATCGGAAAGCTATCTGCGCCGATGGAGTCCTCATCGAAGTATGGCAGGCTGTGAGTTTTTGTGGTGTAACATCTCAACTTTTTAAAGCTCTATCAGCTTCTATAGCTAGCTATAGAAGCTATATCTGTATCTGTATTTATATCTGTATCTGTATCTAGTAGAGCAACTATAGTTGATTCTCGGATCTGGCAGGACGGCACTGTCTCGGAAGGTCAGTATGATTTCCGCCCCGGACATGGTACCATAGACCCTGTCTTCGCCCTATGGACCTCTATGAGGAATACGAAATTAGTGAGTAAATGAGTAATTTGTTTTATTCCTATGAAATTTGGTAGGTATGCAGATAGCTGGAAATATGGAAGCTGGAATATAGCTGGAATAAACTACTTTTATCCCAATACTCCCACGGATTGGGACTTGCGCAGATGAAACCGCAGGGCGCAATTAGCGTATTGTATAAGTGTGAAATGTATAGGTTCATTAAAGGGGTCCTATGACTATCTACTAAATAACCAATAGCCTTATTAATAAAAGGGGAAGGTCGGAGCCCTCAGGATGAGAATGACAACTTCCTAAAACGACAAATTCCGAAAAGGACAACAGAAAATTTCAAGTAAAAATTTTGTGTGATTGGCACAAAATATGACAGACAGGCAGACAGACTGTCAACTAACTAGTCTTTGCAGAAGTGATAGAGCTCTTCGATATCTTCATTTTGGATGACAGCTGTCAAACTTAAAACGTCGATATCTCGGAAACTATTGACTCTAGATCACTAGTTTCTTAGCATAAGTGATAGAGCTTTTCGATATCTTCATTTTGGATGACAGCTGTCAAACTTCAAACGTCAATATCTCGGAAACTATTGACCCCAAATCCAAAATAAAGATCTCGACGATCACTTTTGCAAGGAAACTAGTTGTCTAGGGTCAATATGTTCAGAGATATTGACGTTTTAAGTTTGACAACTGTCATCAGGAATGAAGAACCCTATCACTTCTGCAAGGAAACTAGCGATATAGGGTCAATAGTTTCCAAGATATCGAAGTTTTAAGTTTGACAGCTGTCATCCAAAATGAAGATATCGAAGAGCTCTATCACTTCTGCAAAGAAACTAGTTAGTTGATAGTCTGTCTGTTTGTCTGTTATATTTTGTGCCAATCACACTAAATTTTTACTTGAAATTTTCTGTTGTCCTTTTAGGAAGTTGTCCTTTTAGAAAGTTGTCCTTCTCAGCCTGAGGGGGTCGGAGTAGGTAGTTATTCCGCTTTTTGTTTCTGTCTGTCAACTTTAAAAGTTCATGTCACGAATAAAGACAAAGCATGTTCTCACTCACTACTCCGACCAATTAATTATTTAATATAAAACGCATAAAAAGGAAGAAAAGAATTTATTAACTAATATAAATACACGCATACTTATTCAACATACATGCGTAGAAAAACCATAACTTTATCCTCCTAAGATTTTAAAGGTGAAAGTTTGTGACTGTTTATTGCTCCTTCACGCAAAATTCGCTGAACCGATTGCAATTTAACCCGGTACGTAGATAGCTGAAGATATGGAATAATATAGGTTGCTTTTTTCCTGTTATCCCGAGATTCCCGTTATAAGGGTGACACCGCGGGTTTGTAAGTACAACTAGTTTACAAATATCGGGATAAATACCTTGTGTTTATCTAGCTACAACTATACCTACTTCGCATCTACGTACCAAGAATTTTCGCAATCGGTTCAGTAGTTATTTCATAAAGGAGTAACAAACATACTAACACGTTTACGTACCTACTTACTCAGACACAAGAACTCGGTGCAAGCGAAGCAATGTCAATGAGACGGCCGTTAGTATCGAGCGCTCTCAAAACAATGAGGGTAGGTAGTTACTTGTAAAGCTTATCTGCAATTGTTATTGATGGTTTGAGTTACTTTGGGAAATTATTGGAATCTCTTGGAGTTTCCCAGGGTACCACAACCATCTAATTTTTCTATTTGTTGCATGGCGTTAAGCTACGGTTTAAAAAATGAGCCTGGTACGAAAGACTCATTATCACGTTTAAATATGAAGTTATTATAGTGATAACTTTGTACACCATGGCAAAAACGTAATAATTGTTCGAACTACTTAGTTTTAAAGAGACTTCTAGAGGTGTTTTTAGCCTGTAAGTTACATTAATAATTATGTTTTTCTAATCTACTGACTGTGTCTGTATTGTATGAGCTTGATTTTGTTATTATGTTAAATAAAGAAAAAAAACTCAGACACAAACTTTCACATTTACAATATTATAGTTTGATTATTAGTACTATTAATACAATTCTAAGACACTTTTTTACAACATTCTAGTAATACCTAGCTAATGCTTGTGTGTTATTTTTATCAATGTAATGCTGAGGCTACATTAGCGGGCGAATCATCGCGTTTTCGCGACAAAATCATCGTGTTCCAGCTAACGCGATGTCTACATTAGGCGATCGCTTTACCATCACATACATCGCGTAAATATTATTATGAATATTAGCCGTAGCCCGATAATGTAGTCAAAGCATAAGAGTGAAAATAGTTTTTATTTTTATTTTTGTATACAGCAGAGCAGTGGCGAAAAGTGTTTCTTTTTTAAAGGTAAGTTGCATGATGAATGATGAGTGTGCACCTTTGGTGCAGCATATAAGTATTAGGTACTAAAGAAAATTAGTATTTAATACTTCGGTTTCTAAATTCTAGACAACGATTTGACATATCTTCGTCAAAATATATATCAGACTCAGATTTTTCTTTGTGGCCTTCTGCTAGCAGCTTGGAGCAATTTGGCCAGTTAATGTCAAAAAAAAGTAACAAAACGTCAGATCGTAGTCAAGAAATAAAAAAGGTTTTGTAGGTAGAATGGTAAAAAAAATGGAAGAAAGCGACTTAGGAAGCGACGATTACGTTCTTTCAATTATACGTTCTATTTAAGAAGAACTTAGGAAGCTAATTTCTTTAAGTATTTGGATATACTGGTTCATTCTTTAATTCGTTCTTAAAAAAACTGAATTAAAAGCGATTGGAAGAATTCATTCAATCATTCGTTTTTTAAATTTATAAAGAGAACTTGGGAAGCTATTTTGTTTAGGTACACGAGTTCATTCTTTCATTCATTCTTTATTAACAGAACTAAGCGAATGAAGCGATAAATTAAATCATTCGTTCCTTATAAGTAGATATTGGAAAGCTAATTTATTTATGTATTTGGATTTACTAGTTCATATTTTTAATCGTTCTTTATAAAAAAAAGGAAGTTAAGGAATCACTTCATTTAATTATTCGGTCTTCATAAGAACTTAGGAAGCTAATTTATTTAAGTATTTGGAAGAAGTAGGTCAATCCATATCAAAACTACAAAGTCAAAGAATGATGTCGTTCATTCATTTTCTTGTTCATATAACAAACAAGTTCAATTAATAGTTCGTACTTTATTTCGTTAATCATTCATCATTCGTTCTTTATACAAATGACTAAAAGTAAGCGAACGGAAAAGTACATTCTATCATTCGTTCTTTCTAAGATTCGTTCTCATAATTCGTTCCTCAAAAGATGAACTATGAAGTGAATGAAACAGATAATTAAAATATGCATTCTTTGAAACATGAAGAATGGAATTATTAGTTCATTCAATCCTTCGTTCTTATAATTCTTTTTAACGTATCTAAGTACAGATACCTACACATCTAATTAAATATTTGTAGATTACCTTTAAAAATTGACAAATTAAAAGAAACAGAGGCATAGCCTCTAACACTTGCAAATCTCAAAATACCTCTAATACTTACCTAAAATTTAAAATTGCAAAGTTCTGACTTAAATTTGTTAACGAAAAATCTACTAGACCAATTTGTATACATGTTGCTGGGTACAGATAGCTAAAGTCTAGGAAAAACAGGGTTTTTATTAAACCCGCTATGCTTGCATGGCCAATACTAACTCGAGCGAAACACAGAAGCATACCTAGTCTTTCAATATAAATGTCTTTCTCAGGAGATTCACATACCTGTGTCAGCTACAAATAAAGCTTTTGAAGTCGTCTCCCAAAATTCCGTATGACATACCTTATTAAGGGGTTAAAAATTGTACGTTTTAGGAGATTCTGCAAAGGAATACGGGTCGGATCTTGTTCCACTGCTGTCTTCCCCTGGATGAGCGTTCACTCACTTGCCATCAGGTGATATAGTAGCCAAACACTCATCTATGTATAAAAAAAAAGAAATGATTCAAATCCACATATCGTAGGGTCAACATGTTTCTTCGAACGAAAACAACGTTTACAATTTAAAAATCTCTTGAAACTTGTAGATCGAACAACCAAAAATAGTATAGGAACTCATTAAGAAATATAATAGGTTTCTTACCTGAGCGTGCTTGTAAAGTTATTGTACCCATTTCAAATAACATTTCCTTTGCAGAATCTCTTTAAACGATCTTTTCAATCCCCCAAAGCAGTGTTATCTATCCCCAAACCAAGCAGCTAGGCTTGTAATATGGGTAGCAGTCAACGAAACCAAATATTTATTTATAATAATTGACAAACATATTATTTTAATACAAAAACACCAAAACTAGAAACAAATTATTTGTAGACCATACAAAATGTTTATTTCGCGGCGGGAATTGAGCCCGCGACGACATAGAACGTTAACGGCTCAATGGACGCAGACCTTTACAAACACTTTTCCTTATCCTTATTTTAAATAAAATATAATAATAATATTAAAAACATAATAATAATTGTACTGCACTTTTTGTAAAATAAAAAATTTAAATTAAAAAACGTAACAATATAAACAATCGAAATAAATAATCACATTTATAAATCACTTTAATATTAAATTAACTATAAATTAAATACTATAAGATCGATCTCTACTTCGGGGAATTTCGACTATTCTTAATAACTTCTGCATTTTACATTATTTTAAAAAGTGCCATCTATGACCGGATAGCGCAAAAGCAATTCATAAATTTCTACATAGATGGCACTGTTCTATAAATCCATACATAGGTTATTAGGAATAGTCGTAATTCCCCGAAGTCGAGATTGCCTCGCTGGACCTTACACCTAATTCTTAGTGGGTCTTAGATAATTGGGAGGGAATGAAAAATATTGTAGGTTTACAACAAATATTATTAAATAACGGGGTAAATAAATAATGATCATATGTCCCAGCGGGGCTATTCTGTGAGAAAAATACCGTGTAGATACCATGTACCTTCTAAATGGTTGGCTAGTCATTTAACTTAGTATTTTAATTGATAAATGACCCGTTATTCAATAATATTTATATTAATTAATATAATATAAATCAATAATTTTTTTTTTAGTTCCCGCCAATTACTGCATTGTAGCCTCTTGGTAGAATACTTGTTTTAAAGTTAAATCAATTAAAAATAGAGCTAATGTTTTGAAACTTCAAACCAAACCTTTTAAAACACTTTCGTTTTGTTATAAAAATCTGTTAGGAAACGTTTTCTAACATTTTCAATCATTTTTACACGAAAATTTGTGTTAAAAAACGATTGAAAATGTTATAAAATTTTATAATATAAGTGATGGGTGAATACAGCATTTGTCTGTAATTATTTCTGGAACTACTGGACGGATTTCAATGAAACTGTGTAAAACTTTTCGATTTGAGAGATCGTGTTTTATGACTGAAACTAATTTCACATCTTAAGCAAAGAAATCGGATTATTTGAAAGAAAACTTCGTTATTTTTACTTATCATTTTAACGAAACGCGATCAGATTTTTAAAAAATGTTGAATTTCATAGAGTATTGCGAATACCTGAGAGAAATCTATAAAAACTGTATGTGTCTTTTAAAACTACGCAACGGATTTCGATGCGTTTTTAAAAATAAATGTAATAAAAAGGTTTATATTCCTGGGATCAGTACTGACGCAGGTAAAACGGCGGGACGCAACTAGTTCAAAATTAATAAAACTATATAACAAATCTTGGATCACGTTTTCGAAATCAAACCAATGCATTATAATATTGAAGTCATATAACATTGATTCCGTACCCAAAGGGTAATAAAAAAGGCTTTTACTATGACTCCACTATCCGTATTCTGCCTGTCACTAGGCTGTATATCATGAACCGTGATAACTAGCCAGTTGAAATATTCACAGATGTTGTATTTCTAAGATGCTAAAATCAACATAAATAATTGTAGATAATTACAATACAACACAATTGAACATAATCTTATCACAAAAATCAACAGAATAATACTCATAAGTAGTCAATTAATTGATTAAACATCTACTTAATACTTAATATAATGTATCAACATAATGGAATAGAATAGAATATTATGCAACATAACAAGTCAACATTATGCAACATAATCCATCAACATTAGGCAAGCTAACCAGTCAATGTTATGCAACATTATGATTCAATATGACAGAACACACTTGACGAAACGGAACTTAGTCAACATCATTAGGCAATATAACATGGCTCTTTAGGTTTCAATTTTAATTTTGAGAGCATTTATTTTAAATCAATAAACCTAATGGAGTATGACCGATCATATAACATAATCGGTCAAAATTACGCAACATATCAAGTAAACTGTATGAGGGTAATATTTACTGATTTGTCATTATAATACGAAACAAGTACATAATATTTTGCGACATTACTAGTCAACATAATGAAACATAACCCGTCAACATTATGCAACAAGTTCGATCAACATTATGCAACAAGTTCGATCAACATTATGCGGCATAATCAATCAATATTATGCAAAATAACCATTCAACATTATGCAACATAACCAGTCAACATTATGCAACATAATCAGTCAACATTATGCAACCAGCTACATAAGTACATCACGGCACGTCAGCAGACACAGTCGGGATGTAAACCCACGATCCTCACTGCGACTTCGGCTTCTGCGATCCTTCAGTTGCGAATAAGAAAGCGAACTCGGATTTCTTTTGAGCGAAAGATATGAATTCATCTGGAAATAATAAAAAAACGGTGGTTTAAGAAAGATTATTCTATGATGACGACTTCTGTGGAGCGTCAGGCGAAGGCCCGACTGCAATGCTGAAAGATGCGGGTTCGATTCCCGCCGGGTGCACTGCAAGTATTTATGCTAATAACTAAATATTTGTTTCTGGCCTCAGTGTTTTTTATGTAGGTTACAAAAATTGTACAATATGTAGTCTGCGTTTCCATAGTACAAGCCTAGTGCCTAGCCCCAAAGGGACGACATAGCGATTTTATCTTGACAAGTGTAACTGTTGTTGTAAGAACAGATGCTGATTTAAAGGAGGGGCAGATAGCACATAATCTCGGTTTCTGAGCCGCCCTGTACTCTAATGAGCAGGGTATTCTGAGCCTCCTCGCGACAAATGGCGAGGCATTGCGTCGCTATCTCTAACTGTACTTACTATAAGTGATATATCTCTAACTGTACCTACCATAAGTGATAAAGATTTTATTCGCATAAAGTGTAGTCCAAATTGGTCCTAAATTACATGTTTTATATACTTTGCCGTCACACAAAAACTAATATTAAATAAAGTGATGCTCTTATCTTTGGTGCACATTGGTCATTGGGATATATCTCTTCTCGTCCAAGCCTGCGTTGCGGAATGTATTCTGAGCCTCTTCGCGACACATGGCGAGGCATCGCGTCGCTATCTCTAACTGTACCTACTATAAGTGATATATATCTGACTGTATCTACCATAAGTGATATATCTCTAACTTTACCTACCATGAGCGATATATCTCTAACCGTACCGACCATAAGTGTTATATCTCTAACTGTACCTACCATAAGTGATATATCTCTAGCTGTACCTACCATAAGTGATATATCCCTTCTCGTCCAAGTCTGCGTTGCGGAATGTATTCTGAGCCTCCTCGCGACACATGGCGAGGCATCGCGTCGCTATCTCCTCGAAGTTGGCCATCGACACGCGGCCCGTGCGACTTGTGTCGTACAACTGCGGAATACAGTTACATTTATTTAACGCAACAACCAGAAATATAACATAGTCATATCGATTAGATAGTATAACATAGCGATAAAATATTATAATTTTTACCTGAACATTTAAAAATACTTAACAGTCCCGTTTTTGAAAGAAAACTTAAATCGTGGTTAATCAGCAAGGTTTTTTATAACCTATCAAAGTATTATGATACTGTAAGATAAATACCAAATTTTTGTTGTGCAGGTAAAAATATAAGATTACTTACTTAGATTTAAATTAAGTATTAATGGTACATTATAATAATTATGCTAGAAATAAGTACACTGCGCACGAATATAGTACATATTTAAGACCAATGTTGAGTATTGGCAAGAACGCGGCCAGGAGATGTGTTGCTAAATTTTCATTTTTGAGAAACCTAGTTCAAATGCATGTAAATTATGTTTTTTTTTTTTAATTTCGGTGGCATATTCAGCAATTTAGTTTCGTGAAGGTGTACAAGCGTAATAAAAGTGAAAATCGCAAAACATGGAAGTCCATGTTTTGCATTAGCGTTGTCTCCAAAGCTCGCGTGAACCGTCATTGTAAAGAGCCACCATTTACAATGACTTTCTTGACTTGACTTTTACTTCAACGACTTGACTGTTTTGATGCAAATTGCAAATAACTTTCAAAAATGAATAATGCTTGACACTGGCTACTTTGGCCATAATCGGTTCAGAACCGAGACCAAAAGAAAAGAAGACCAATACACAGTTTGAACAATAAATTATTTTTATTCTTATCAGTATTGCACTTTCCAACTTCCCAAAGAGAATATTAATCTGTACGTTTTAGTACGAACCTTGAACGCGTAGCTAAGTAGATGTGTGAGCGGCGCGTGTTGCAGCGCGAGGAACGAGGCGAGTAGCAAGTAGTCGGGGAAGTACACCAGACTTGACGACGGCTGGAAATATACATACACACTATAGTTATCCTACTAATATTATCACAGACAGATCTACTCACAGAGAGGACTTTAATACACCTAAATATAAGATATTTTTTAAAACATTTTCTTTTTTACTCTAACAATTTGGCATTTTATTAAAATATTTGTCTTAATTTTCACTTTTAAATTTTATAACTTGTAATTTGTATATTTCTTAGTATAACAACAAGCTGTGACAACTTTATAAATAGGTATAGATAAGCTAATGAGATGTACATATAAGTCTGTGGGGTTTCGGCGCTGGATGCTGAAACACAAGCTCACGCTTAGTTCAGCAACAGAGGCTTGAATACTTTTTGGAAATAAGCATGTATGTATGTATTAGTTTTTACCTACAATTATATTTGTATATTTTTGGAAAATAAACTATTATTATTATTATTATTTGTTGTTACCATTTTGGATTCTCGGGGCTATGGAGCACCCGGACCTTTGGAAGGCGTGCGTGGGGCCGAAGCCAACACGTAGAGGCCCGTTTTAGTAACATTTTAATTTCAAAATATATGATGGACACGAAACCGGCAATTATCCCTGTCTGCACTATAAAATGCAGCCAAGGACAACCCCTGGGTCGGATAGAACTGTGTATAAATTACGGGTGAAAATTACTTGGGCTATGGAAATGGGTTGGTAGTGGATCGGGTACTGCGGGGAACTATGGGGAATATGGCGCCTGCCGTAACAATGTTTAACAAACACGTAAAAAATGGCAGACGGAGACTCGCCAACTCACAAACTGGGCCACCCTAATTAAGCCGAGCAAATTACAGCCAGGGGGCAACAGGGGCGTGAGAGGCTGAAGGATGGAGGGACCTCACTGGATTTTAAACCATCCTAGGTAATCCTGTGGAGGGGGCCAACTCATTAATGACGTGAGGTGTCCATCCTCCGAGCATTTCTGCTCTCGCGACTCCACTCTGACCAGCCGGTGAAGGCAAGCCAAAGGCGGGGGACCGCTTCCTCGTCAGCGTTTACTCCGACCAGCCAACTCAGGCAAGCCGGAGGTGAGGAACGGTGACTTCTCCCTGGAGCACTCGGGAACCCGCGGGGTCGCTACTCCCCGACTTATTATTATTATTATTATAAAGCTGAAAGTTTGTACGTGTATTTGTTACTCAATCACGTAAAACCGCTGAACCGATCACGATGAAACTTGGAAAATAGGTAGCTGGATACCGCCAATAGCAAATTCCTGCGAGGACGGAACTTACGCGGGTGAAACCGCGGGGCTAATTCATTATACAATTTGTAACGAGTATGCCCTTTTAATCCGAAAGGGGGTTGTTCTAGACGTCTAGGCGAACACCTTATGTTCTACGACTTTTAAAAATTCTAACTTTTTTTTTGAAAATTCTGAGATTATGTTTCACTGAACTAGCGAAAATTTAATGTAGTCAACTCGTCCCAAAGTCTAAACTACCTTTGGGCCCAGTTGACTACTACCAAATTCGAAAGGAAATTCGATCCCTTTCGAATTTTCGGTCCCAGTTAAGAGTATGAATGTTTCCCTTTGTCTATTATTTTTCGACTAAGGCTCGATTGAGACGCCATCTACAGGATCACTTTCCAGTGATTTAATTGTGCTAATGATTAACTTTACAGTTGACACATTTAGAGTTACACAGTTAGAGTATCCAGATGCGTGCTGATAGGTGTAGCTCTAGTTGCGAGCGATAAACAGTCATTAGGTTAGTCCTAACGGTCATTAGTCACAGTTACCTGTACGAAGATGTCATGTAGACGTATAGAGGTGGCATCGTGCGGAACACCAAGGCGCTGTGCGAAGTCTTGCGGAGTGAGCCAGCGGGCGTGCTCGTCCAGACTGCGTGCTGCGAGGTGGAGCTCTAGTTGCGAGCGTTCTAGGCTGGAGGGTGGAGGAAATAAACAGGGTAATATAGGGTAAGTTGGGGTTGTGTTGGTCTAGTGATAGATATGTCCATTTCATTCCGAGGGTCAAATCCTGTCTGACTGCGCACCAATGTCTTTTCCTTGTGAAAAAGTAATGTGCGTTAATAACATCGCTCTTACGGTAAAAGAAGACATCGTGACGAAACCCATGGTTTAGTCAGCTCCAAACGTATTGACCCGTTCTTTCCTCTGGGCATGGTTGACTAGGCTGGGAGGGATACAGCCTGCCCGCTTGCCCACCACCTATATCAGGTGCTGGGCAAGCCTACTCCACCTAAATATGTCCCGGGGTTTACAGCGCAATAAATAGCATGGATTCAAAGTTGCTTGCGCTGTATAAATAATCTAAAATTAGATGAAAAATCCATTATAGGGATTTACTGAGATTCTTCTGTTTGTATGTTTATTTGTCTAGCTGTATCTCATGCCATGAACCGTGAGAGCTAGACAGTTGAAATATTCACAGATTTATTTCCTGTATTTATGTACAAGGTTGGTCGACCAAGGCGAACGATGACATCGTCGAATCGGCCGGGAGTACGTGGACAAGGCAGACACAAGACAGACGCACTTGGCAATACATGGAGGAGGCCTATACCCTTATGTGGGTGCCAAATTATTTTAACAATTAAAACCTAATATTTTATCTATGCTATATATAATAGTAGTTTATGCACCGAGGTACTAAAGTTCTGTTCTATATAGCGGGCGTCATATTGAATCCAAAGCGTACGAAGGACTCTAGAGGGTTAACTCCCGAGCGTAGCGAGGGTGTTAAAAACTTAACTCCTGAGCGAAGCGAAGGAGTTATGTACCTAGAGTCCTGAGTGAAGCGTGGGATTCAAGCGTCCAAGATAAAGACAGACTTTAGTACCGAGGTGAATACTCTACTTTACACATCTACTGCGAGACAATAAAAAGGCTACATAAAAAAGCATTTAACTAACAACAAAAAAATAGATTAATGCAACGTATATGAAATATGTTGACAGCTCATTAATTAATTTTAGCTAATTAAATTTAACAATGTAACATCAAAATGACGAAACCACACATCGGCCTTAGCTGATGGAAAAAAAAAAGTTGGGGCTTTATACTAACCAAAACTTTTTGCTTTACCCTTCCGTCTGTGAAAATAGAAAAAATTTGCCCAGTTTTTATTTTTTTTATGTGTTGTCTAGGTGGCCAGTTCGAAATGGCCGTATGCTACCAGAACATTAGTTCCAAATTTAAATTACTTTATGCCCTAGGTGCATAATGAGCACTTTATGCACCAAGGGAATAAAGAGTCGCTTTACGTTGACCTTTTTGGTCAAATAAAGTAACTTTGTAGAGCAGTAGGTGTGTAAATATTATTAATCATACTGGAAAAACAAAATGTTACAGTTAATTTGGAATAAAGGTTTTATTTATTTATTTTTATGTATAAGGTTGCCTGGAAGAGGCCGCTCAGCAGTAAGGTCGCCTATTGAGCCATTTTTTTAATTTCTATTCCGACAATTTCAAAAGGTCCTTATCGGATGCCACATCACATAAAGAACACAATCAACGAATTTCAGCTCTCTACTATCAGCGGCTGTGTGTTAATGCCTCATTCAGTCAGTCAGTCAGTCAGGACAAAGCATTTTATAGATATAAATAAGTAAAAGAGTATTACCCAAGAAGCCCCCTGAGTTCAGCAACTTCCCTGGCGGCGGCTGCTTGCGGAATGCCGAGGTGTTTGGCGCGCGCGATCAGACGACAGTCATCGTACGTGTAGTCCAGCACTGGCACGCCAAGCGCTCTGGAAAGTTTACATAAAGCCTGTTAAGTTACAGGGAACGAACGAACGGTCTACAAAGTTCGTGACGGGCCGCACTGTCGCATACGACAAGCCACTAGGTGCTAGGCGCTAAGCAAGCCGCCTGCCTATGCGACCATAGCCCTAAAGGCGTTTAATATGGATGTTTTTCTGTTCATGCAAGGAACTAATATGTGGAACTCCTATGGAAAATCCTATGACTCCGTGCCTTTGCAACACACGCATTAGAGTCTTGAATTGCAATATGTTGCCCTGCAGATCTCGACACATCAATTGATGCAACTGCAAGACTTACGTCTTAAGACTTCTTACGCAGCAGCCATTTGGTTTGGAGAGGCTCCAAACGAAACGGATGCCACGGGCTCCACGTCCCTAAGACTAAGCCCTAAGTTGCCTAGTGCGATCCCTAGGTGTAGATAGTGATGAAGAAGCAACCCCAGTCATAGCAGTTCTCTTCGCTAGAGTATACACCGGGAGCTGGACCTGGGTCAATGTCAGCCATTGCAATTTCAACGTGGCCATGCATTAGTACTCACTTAGCCATGACATCCCTCACGTTCCTGGCATACAGCTTAGGGTCCCGTTTCTCCTCTTCACTAGGGTAGTAAACTGGCAGGAATTCTATCTCGCACGAGCTGTGGACCTGGGTCAATGTCAGCCATAGAAGTTTCAACCTGGAAACGGTGTGAACACTAGTTATTATAAAACTAGAAGCGGCCCCCAAGATTACTTGCTTTATGAGTCTCTTAACCAGCACAAACCCTTAATAAACTATAAGGATTAGTCAGTCCACTGGGTTGACTTGTGAGTCTGAGACAGACTTAAAATCTTTTTTCACAGCCATCTCCTATCTTTTAGATGAGCGAGTTACATCTTAGAATATATATTTACTTACCAGTTGCGATAAAGGTCAAACGCTCATGTATCGTGTGAAAAAAACGTCCAATAAGCTAAAACTAAAAGTTTTAACTTGGGTGCTTCCGCAATTAGCCCTACCTATTGGGCTTTTGTGCGTGATTTAAAGCCGTGGGTTTTCTCACAATGTTTTTCTTCATCGCAAAAGTGATGTTGGTGCGCGGCCGGGATTTAAAACCACGATCTTCGGAATGAAATCAGGTCGGGGTATCTACCACTAGACCAACATCGCTCTGTCCAATTAGCTATTTAGCTAATACTCGATTATAATGCTAAAAAACATGGTTTTTATATAATTTCTTCCATGGTTTTCGCGATTTTGCATAATAAAACACTCCACTGGTCAATCTTGAAAAAGCCAACTGTAAAGTTGGCGAAAGCTCGGTTCAAATAATGAATAAAAACGCGATAAAACCAAATAAATAAAGTGTTTTATTATGGTTTTTATATTTAATTATTAGATTTCATACTTACGCCCCAGGTCCTTCCCAGGTCCATGTGACGGTATCCTTTGCGTTAGGGTACCGGATAGTGACTGGCTGTACTGGAACTCCAGGATAAAAGCCTCCGGACTTGAAGGTGATCAGACACGAGCGATTCGTGCACGTGCCTTCGGGGAATATAAGGATCTGAAAGGTAAAGAGATAGCTGTTAAGGGATGGAATGATGATGGATGTTAGAAAATCGTAGTTAAAAAAAGCACTATCCGTTTTAATGATGATGGATGGATGGATGGGGGATCCATCATCATTATAGCGGATAGTGCTTTTTTTAAATACGCTTTTCTCTGATTTTTGATACGCATATCTACGCACAGCTTAAGCCGCTGTTCTTAGATAAATAATGGCTGACTAACGCTGGAAACCAATAACGGATTCGGATCAATTTACAAAAATCCTAGCCAGCTATTTAACCTACTCCAAATTTCAACAATCGTTTCAGTAGTGTTAGCGCGTAAGCATAACAAAATCACATACATACAGAAATACATACTTGCAAACTTTAGCGTTTATAATATTCGTAAAATTACTAGTTGCGGCCGTCGGTTTTACCCGCGTAAGTACGGTTCCCGCGGGAAAAGCGGGATAAAAGTATCTATATGCCAAGTTTCATCGCAATCAGTTCAGTAGTTTTTGCGTGCAAGAGTAACAAAGTCATATACATACATATAAACAATACATAGGTACTTGAAAACTTCATATTTATAATATTAGTAACAAGTAACGTAATATAGGATAAGATTTTTCATTACTTTACTAGATTTGCTGCGCATGCACACGTTCAATTTTGATTCAGAACGATTGACATTCTAAATAACAATATTGAGAGCAAAAATAATAAATCGTTGAATACAAATGAACAGCTATATGATACGAACTAAACACCCACAGGGAGAGGTTTAATAAAAGAAATCTTACAATGAACGCAATCAAATGGTAGATGAGATTACATTCTATTTAAATAGGTCTTACTTTTATCTGGGTCAAACATTCAAATTAGAGTGGTACCACAGTACATAAAAATGGGCCTGGGGCACAGCAGCATGGAAACTACCTAACTATGGAAATTCGGAAACGGATCACTTACACAAACGTGCGGGTCGACGAGACCCCTAAGGTTTCGCGGTGAAGTCAGAAGGTGAAGAAGTCTTTGAGTACTGCGTGACGCGTCACGACTAATGTGCACGTGTTTGTGTACACTTTCCATACTACTTCCTCTATGTGAAAACGTTTCAACCGTTTCAACCATGACGGCCTCTGTGGCGCGTCGGGCTAACCCCCGGCTGCAATGCAGAAGGCTGCGGGTTCGATTCCCGCCGGGTGGAAATGTTTATGCTTAAAAATAAATATTTGTATCTGGTCTGGGTGTCTATCTATGTATTATAAGTATGTATTTACAAAAGATTTTGGGGCTAGATTGCGCAGTGTGTAATGTTGTGCAATATTTATTATTATATATATTTTTTGTAAATTTTGATGACGACTAACCCCCGAACCTCTCCAAATTATAATGATTTGCATTGCCGACTAGTTGGCAATTTTAAAACTGACTAGTCGGCTAGTCTGCTAGGAAAAACTATAGTCGGCCCATATCTACTTATTATAATGTTTGCACAGATGTATAAGTTTCTTTACTAAACAATTTGGCACAAAACAGTTACAACACATTATGCGTGGAATAATTACATGCATTTTATTAATAGACAACCCTGACATTGCAATACACGTGTGCTCATGCACGCGTCTTTAGAAATATTATATTTAAGGATGAATTATATTAGACAGTCACCTGGCCGCGCTGCGGGTCCGGGCTTCGTTGTCTGTTGCTCGGCCGCCACTCGGTTGCAACATACCGATCGACTGCTCGCCGAGCAATGGAAAACGAAGCACGGACCCGGCACGGCCGGGTGACGGTCTATACAAGATGTAACGGGCAAGTCCTTTTAATCCGAAAGGGGGTTGTTCTAGACGTCTAGGCGAACACCTTTTGTTCTACGACTTTTAAAAATTCGAACTTTTTTATGAAAATTTTGAGATTATGTTTCACTGAAAAAACAGCTGTTTTTTAAAAATAAAGGTAATTGAAGGTTTGATTGTAGTAGACCAAGCTAAATGAAAGGACAACATAAGGTCAATGACCTCGAACTCTAAGAAACAGCTGATCTTCAAGTAACTTTACACTTAAAATTTTCGAAAAGTACTTCGAATTTCCAAAAGTCATAGAACAAAAGTTGTTCGCCTAGACGTCTAGAACAACCCCCTTTCGGCTTAAAAGGGCTTACCCGTTACATCTTGTATAATTCATCCCTAACGTGTTCTATTAGCCAGAATTGTCCCACTGCTGAGCTATGCCTAGATTACATAAAGTAAACACACACTCTCCAACTTTCAGCTCTCTACTATCACGGTTTAGGCAGGGCGTTAATCAGTCACCCAGTCAAAAACAAAACATTTTACAGATATATATATAGATTTCATTGTATCTACCTTAAAAACAATGTTGTTGTTCTATAAAACAACCACTTTGGTGTTGTGGAAAACTTTTCAATGTCAGGAAGATCTTGTTCATTTTTGGAAAATAAAACCAAATTCGTGGCCTAGTCTTGAGAGTTTAACTAACCTGTGGCCAGTCCTCCTTGGAAGTGGCTCTCTCGATGATTTCTTTGATAGTGTTCTGACGAGAATTGGGATCATCGCGCCACACGTACACCGGCTGGGTATAGTTTATTAATTCTGAAATTATATAATAGACAGGCTGTTAGAATACGTACTCGTATTTATTTCAGTCTCATTCCAGCAGCCGCATAAAAAAATACCATTAATGCGAAGCCCTTTAGCTTTATTTTTTAAACGCTCGTTCAACTTTGGGCGATTTCAATACCTCGATTTCAGCTAATTTGCGTTCGAGCTCAGACTGCTGCGGCGAGCGGTTGAGACCACTCGTTGCGATCGTGCGATTCACATAGACATCGAAGGAAAATCAGGAGAAATAAAACTATTTCAAACGCTCGAAGTGGCACAAGCGAGTCAAAAATAGAGCTCTTGTTTTCACAAAGAATGGTTTGATTCACATCACAAATTTTAATAAAGTATCAGTTTTAATACAAAGAAGCTAATCTGGAACATCATCGTTGCCGAGTAATTTCTACTCTAAACGAGTAACAAATAATTACCTACTTTCGCTTTTTTATTACTAAGAAAATTGAAAAGAAACATGCAGTCGAGCAAGAAACAAAAGCGATAATATTTCTACAGCGTAAGCCTGAACTAACGAACAAATAAAGCGAACTAACAAGCGTAACGTAAACTAATGGTGAACTAAAACATCGGTAATACCGTAACCACAGACAGGAGAAAATTGACAACTTTCGGATCAGTATTTCAATGGGACGCGCATTTCCTAGGCACGGAACCTTAGAGTATACATTAGCAAACTATAGAGCGCTGGTATGCAAGTATGAACTATAAGCACCGGTATGAACAGTCAAAAATGACAAAACGATGTCATCAGTCACCTAGGGTTACGGGAATTTACTGTTTCGCTCGTTCGAATTTATTCTAGTAATAATTATGGTGAAATGTTCAGTGCCGCGGTGTAAAAATGATTCGCGGATCACTATTCAACCTGAACATTTGAATATCTATGTATAGAGCATCTGCTTACACTTTGCGCAGTAGGCAAATACCCATAGGCGCGCTCTATAGTTTGCTTATATATACTCTAAGCACGGAACTGTGAAAACATAACGTCAGTGCGTCTGTCATTCCCAGAAGACATTCCCAGCGACATGGAATGTTTAACTAAATGAGATTTATAAAACACCTAAACCAAACGGGCTTGTTAATACAAAATGTATTTAAAAATGCCTTAGGTAAGCTTTGTTTTTTTAATACTGGTAGCTTTTGTCCCACGCAACTCAGTTGAGAACGCAGCGCAACATTCGACTGTAGGTGCCTAACCGAACCAAGGCAGTAAAACTGAAAATCTATGACCCAACTGTATTATGAAAATAAAACGTTATTACTTCTAAGCACGCTAGTTACGTAATATACAATACAAGCTGAATCGACTCGTCTGTTATCCGTTACGCAGGCCAGTGCAGTTACTGACCTGCATATAAAATGTTTCGATGAGATATTGTAGTTGGTATAGAAACTGTAGGTACACCAATGTATACATAATAGTAGATACGCGGACGCGGGGCGTCGGTGGAAGTGGCTCAGGATAGCTATTTGTGGCATCGTATGAGGGAGGCCTATGTTCAGCGGATCAGGGTTGAGATCATGATGATGGATGAGATATGGTAGGCTAGCATTTGACCTCACCTCTCTTTGGGAATCGACAGCGAGGTCGAAGATGCATGTAGCATGCTTGTCTAGGAATATATCTCTATATTTAGACTAGATAACTCCAATGAGGTATGCAGACAAGGTTAGGTATTCATAAAAAAATTACACTCTTTTATGCCAGGGCCACAGGGTAAGTCGCAGATCCAGTATATAAATAGTTACAGCTATGTTCAGTACAATAAGTCCTTGATGCATCTTGTGTACCTACAAGCCGAGGTGTTGAGAAGCCATACTAGCTTCCCATCTATTAGGTATTACTTGCTGAATGCTAGTAGTACCTAAATAGAGAATTATACAAGATGTAACGGGCAAGCCCTTTTAATCCGAAAGGGGGTTGTTCTAGACGTCTAGGCGAACAACTTTTGTTCTACGACATTTTAAAATTCGAACTTTTTTTTTTTGAAATTTTTGAGATTATATTTCACTGAAAAAACAGCTGCTTCTGAAAATAAAGGTAATTAAAGTTTTGATTGTAAACCATCAAACTAAATAAAAGGACAACATAAGGTCAATGACCTCGAACTCTCAGAAACAGCTGATTTTCAAGTAAACTTTACACTTAAAATTCTCGAAAAGTACTTCGAATTTCCGAAAGTCGTAGAACAAAAGTTGTTCACCTAGACGTCTAAAACAAGCCCCTTTGGGATTAAAAGGGCTTACCCGTTACACCTTGTATAGAAGCGCAATACGATATTTCGAAAATAGTATCTGAGGTATGCAAACAAAATTTCTTGACGCATTATTAAGAGGTCGAATCGGAGAATTTGTAGATTTGGTTGTCTTGTCAATTTGTTATATCACAGTTATTACAAAACATACGGTAACTACGTTTTAGTATTTGATTAAACATTCTTTTGCCTTCATTTAAGTAATTTTACTTACACGATTAGTTGACTTTAACATCACAAAAAATAATAATAACAATCATTTAAAAACGGGGTTGTCCATTTTACAACGATTAGTAGTTATCTGTAGGTACTTCCAATTGGTAATACAGTTTTACCTAATTAGCCTTAAGTATAATGAATATTAAATGAGAAATACAGTTTTGGCGCTTATTCGAGCTGCTACCCTTAGTAAATTAGTATGAGTTTTTAGTTTATCAATCCTTTTTTTTTATAAGGTGGAGAAATTAGCCTTATCCATCGACGCACTGCTCCCGAGGGCGGAGCAGCGAGGTAGGGTCTCCCTGCTGGCCTTATGTTGGTGGGCGGCCAGAGGTTTACCCACTAAAACTCCACCGGTTCCTCGCACGCCCGGTGCCGGAGTCGCGGGAACACGTGCGTACTCGTCCGCGCACTAGATTATCAATCCTTCGCCAACAACACAAATGTTCTATTTATATGCGTTATTTTACGTTAACTATTAGGCATCAATATCACCTACAATTCATACACAACGAACTTTTCAACCACATTCCGTCATTAAATTATCAACAATTTTCGATATATTCAACAAGGATTTTGAGTTTGCTCGTATATAAGCCTCGAGCACCGAGCCCATTTCCCCAGTTAACTGCAAAATGATACAATCTTCCGCGTACGGATGCCCTAACTTTCTAGAAAGTTACATAAAGAAAGCTATTACTTTAATCGCGCTATTTATCTAAGGCACAGTCCCGGGTTTATCGTGTGATCTTACATCATGGAAAGGTAACAGAGAAACATTTTATTTTAAGAATTAAATTCGGCCAGAGCAAATCGGACACGTGCACTAAAGGCCTCGTATACCAATGTAACAAAAAAATTATGTTTTTCGAACGATTTTAAGGATGTTTTACACAGATGATACGTAAAACACAGCTTATCTACAATACAACTTAAACGTTGCCTTTTGAAGCACAATAGAGCGACGTAAATTAATTAAAATTCTGATCACAATCACAGTTTTTTTCCATTCAGAGGCTCCTAAGATCAAAATTAATAATTATAAGTTTAATATTTTTCTGTTAGACCGTTAATCTGTAGGGCAAGGGCCTTCGTCTGATTAACGATCGTCTTAACGTTTTAGGGACGTTAGGCAGTATACGACACCAGAGAAGCCTACACCAGATTGGCGAATGTCCCATGCCTTCGATTCGTGATGATAAGTTTAAAAAATAAAACCAAGGGTAATTATATAAATGAGAAGGTGTCCACTAAAGGCTTTGAATTTCTGTAGAGTCTGGGATATTTATTCCTGTACGTATAGTAGAATGCAGGAATAAATATCGCGGGATTAAGCCAGGTGGAGCCTCCAAGCTCAGCTGTAGTTAGTTAATACAAAATCTACAAAAACATAACATTTGCTTTGGCAGTCGTGTAACAAAGGAACAAAAGCGACGCTCGTAACAGCCTCGCCTAGTCAAAACGTCAATGCTTTTGAAATGTTTCCATTCAATCTACATTGTCGTGGTCTTTTTGAAAGTTTAACGAGTACCTTTAGTGGTAGATGGAAAGTGCTAGGAAAAACTAGCTACGCTTTGTGGTTTCACTCGCGTAGATAAATCCATGACTGTTACTTCCACAGTACGAAATATTTATAGACTGGATACAGATAACTTGGACAGATTTTCCATTAACGCTTTTAAGAAAACTATAAATCGTTGTATAGTCTTTCACTATACTCTCCTTCAGCCCTTATCCCAAATAATTTAGGATCGGCGCAGTTGGTAAGTATTTAATGACCATACCTACTGCAAATAAATTCGGTAATATTTTTACAGTTTCATTTTAATTTAATTACCCGCCACCGCACAGGGAGGACTCCGGGTTTAATAGTCGCTCGAAGAACCCTTAGTCACCCTTAGTTGCGTAACGACACACACGGGAAGAGATGGAGTAGTCCTATTCTATGCTAGCTAGGGCTACAGGAATCTACACAATAACACATTAGGGTAAAAATTGTTTAAGCCTTCTCCAAGATCACATTTATCTCTACAATCATTCCATCAAAATGTATTCAGCACTATGTTTGGCCATTTATATTAGAGACACAATACAAATCGACCTTGCGTTGTTGAAACACATCCACAATTTTTTGTCTCCTAATTCGAAATGCGTGTTGTTTGTTTGGTGTGCAACTCATCGCAATATGTCAAGCAAGGCCGAATGGTTCACGAATTACTAATAAGAAAGGACTGAACCTAGTTATTTTGTAAGTAGAACTTAGGTAAGTACCAAATTGACTTTAATTCATAATAATTTATACTATCATGTGAAAAAATAATGTTTACTTATTTCGTAATTTGTTTTTATTGCTCTAGGCATATTTTACTATAAATATTTAAATAATGTTTAGCTTTTATTCCCATTGCAGTTGATATGGAATTCCGAAAAGTAATGTCAAATTTAATCAATTATCTTAAAGATAAAGTTTTCACTGTGTGTTTCCACAATAGACCTACTGGCCGACTAGGCCTTTTTGCGTGACTTTGAGCCGTAGGATTCCTTACAATATTTTCCTTCACCGTAAGAACGATGTTAGCACACATTTATTCTTAAAGAAAAACAGACATTGGTGCGCGGTAAGTCAGGATTCATTTTGCAAGGGACAGAAAGAACATTTAGGAGGTGATTTAAATATCTCAAATATTTATCACACATCCTAGTACGATAAAAACACCACCACCAAAGGAGAACCAAACACCAACAAAACGTATATTAGAAACACACAAAACGGCATCAAATAAGTGGTTACAGCACCGCTAACAAGGCAGTGCAAGGTACAGGAAGATCAGGGCAGTTAGGGGCGATTTAGGCTCAAGACAAATTTGTCACACACTTCAGCACAATAGAAACACCACCATCAAAGAAGAGGACCAAACACCAACAAACTTATATTAGAAGCACTCAAAACCGTATTAGATTAGTGGTTAGTACACTTCTGAATAATCATTGTGCATGGTGCAGGACGACCAGGTGGGGTGTGCGATATGTGTTTAGAAGATTTCCTCAAACATAAAAGCACCTGCGTAAAAACAAAAGGAACTGCTGGGTTAGTAAGGTACTTCCACCGAACCAGCAAAGGACCTTGGATAGCCCCATCACCACAATAAAACAAAAGCCGTCACCGCAACGTACTTCCAACATAATTATCCATGCTTTCTTTCCTCACGATGACTGAAGACATCTTCGTGGCGTAGACTATACAGCTGTCAAGGAAGGATGAATGAGGGGCGACCACCAGGATTGGGGCTTCTTTTCTGCTTGCTTGGCGACCTCGTATCGAGATTGCCATGCCGCCGGCCAAGTATGACATTTTCCCGATGAAGCATATTAAAGGTTTCAGTGCCCTAGAAATAAAAAGGGGACTTTTTTAAACAGTCGATTAGAAGACATTTCTTCGTTCTAAAAAACAATAATAAAAAAGGTCATTGAAAGAGTGGGAGTTAGTTCATTAGATGGTCTAACTTAACTAGTTACTGAGCACATTGTGAAGAGATTGAAACTTATTACGATCATCATTGCTGGCATTGGACCTAACGTCGTCAAATCCTTCGAAACGGTTCGAATCCAGGTAGTTAGTTGGCAGGCGACCTCTGCCTCTCTTGCTCTCATCCATATTCAATCACAAAAAAATACAATAAAAGCAATTGACTGCCCATACCGCCATTTTTCTATAAAACACAACTCACCGTTGCGGGCAGGGGGTGAATTGTGATTGGCCGATGCGTTTCCTATCTATACCTAGACTCATTGTGATTGGCCGTTCTTGCACGAGAATGCTATTAAAAAGTCGTACTATTTTCGTGATTGGGAATAGGTACTTATGATCAGTCAATTGGGTTTAGTCTTTGCTATTCACCCATCTCGTCATCTGGTCTTCGCCTCTCAGCATTAAGCCTCGTACCCATTAGGCGACAGATGTCCAGCGACACAAGTCCCCGGAGACATCGCAGTCGCCCGATGTCTGGTCTCCGTTCACACCAGTCTGGCAACGTCGCGCGAAGTCGCTCGATGTCTTCGGCGCCACGTATCGCTGGACATTTGTCGCCTAATGGGTACAAGGCTCATGACATTACTAGCGGAGCAATTTACCTTTTAATTCGGCCTAAACAGGAAATAGAACTAGATATCCTTAAAAAACCATAAGGTCATTCCTAAACGGAAGTAAGACAATTCTAAACCGAACCAAGGCAAGTGGTTCTAAAACCTAGAACCTTCTAACAGTCATGTCAAGTGCACAAGCGTCTGAACTCGAGTACTAACAAGTACAGTTACCGACACATGTAGAAATACCGACATGGAGATAAATCATAACGGGATATTTTATTCTTGCTTCTCAATGAATACACATACGTCATTTTAGATTCCAGAGTATAAAAGCTTGTGGTTTTATGTATGTACTTAATTAACCTACTGAAGGTATTGGCATAGATTGGATGGAACCCAAGTTAGTCTTTAAGGGGTGATAGACGTGCGATTAAATACGCGGACTTGTGACTCGACTTTCTTTTCGCCTGTGTATCACCGACGTGGAGCCGAGCAAATTCGCAATCTTATAAACCGCGTAAATAAAGTTCCTACGACTATCACCCCTTTTATATAGAGCTCGTTTAAACAAAGCCGAGTTTGGTATTTGTATTGGAGTTTATTCAAATACATACATAGACCTAGTGCGCCACAGGCTAGACCAAGTGCGAGTACTATGGTTCGTTTATTTGTACCTTTTTGGAATAAAAACTTATTTGTATACATAGACTTATAACACACAAACCTTCAGTTGCAATTGATTTTTTTTTAAATTAGGCAATTTTAATACAGAGATTGTCAACCTGAATGCATAAATCATTTATTTGTGCAAAACAACCTGATTCTCTTGCTTTTATAAAAACCAACAAAAATCAAGAACGAAATAAAAAATATTGTCAGAATCGCTTGAAATTCATAAAACCCTTTGAAGCGACCACTTCAATTTATGTATATTAAACCCAATGGGACACACTTCAAACGGTTTGTAGAGCACAATTTACATTTATTGTCATTTTAATATTCATACTTCGTTAATTCCGGGCCTTCAAAGTGCGAAAAACATCAGATTAGTTCCGTACCGGTGATTGTAGAGACCAAAGTCGTTTCATAGATTCTTCTGAGCAGAGATGTTGAGGTCAAATTAAGTTTTGAAAGGGAAAGGACATCGACTGGTTCCCGATACAAACTGCCTGCCTGGATAGAGATTAGATACATCAACACAATATGTTGTATAGGTAATATAGGGACTCCCATCGATCTTCTTTTGTTTTAGGTTTGGTCGTTTGTACGTAACCTATTCAACATATTATTGTGTTGATGTCTCTAATGTCTTTATCCAGGGAGGAAACAGTCGACTACGTTTTTGTCGAGAACCAGTCGATTTCGTTTCCCTTTCAAAACTTAATTTGACCTCAACATCTCTGCTCAGAAGAATCTTCTTCTGAGAAATGTAAATAGATATTTTAGGACATCCTAAACAACAAAATTAAGGATAATAAAAAAACCTTTTCTTACAATTTACAAGTTCAAAATGTTACAAATTTTGTGAAATTGAAGGTAGTTGTAAAACTACCTCCCAGTCGACGGAAAACGAAGCTCGCCACTCCAGTCTTCTCGCGACCACGGCCGGTGTAACCCGTTTGCCGAAACGTCGGGGTAATTATACATTTATATTGACGGCCTCTGTGGCGTGCCGGGCGGACGCTCGACTGCAATGCAGAAGGCTGCGGGTTCGATTGCAAATATTTATGCTTAAAAATAAATATTTGTATCTGGTCTGGGTGTCTTTCTATGTATAATATGTATGTATTTACAAAAAAAAAGTATAATATGTAGTATATCCGTTGTCTAGTACCCATAGTAGAAGCTTAGTGCTTAGTTTGGGGCTAGATTGCGCTGTGTGCAATGTAGTAAAGTATTTATTATTATTATTATATTTGAATTTATAAAAACTGCATAAACGCGATCGAGACCAGAGTTATTATAAAAATAGTAATGAGCAGAAATCGTGTAAGTTTAAAAAGTGTGTCGCTTGTAACAGCTTTCATTACTGCAATAGCGAAGCCTAGACTTCAGTATGTTTGTTCATCTGTTCCCGCATAACTTATAGATTACTTATCATAATTTCACAAAGAAGGCAACATTACAAAGCATTTTGTACGCTCTCGTTGGTTGTATTCTACACGGCATATTGTAGCTGTTAGCTATATGCTATGTTATGTTATTGTGCATTTTATTTGACATTTATTAACTCAAGGCCTAATACAAAAACGCTACTCAATATTTGAGTTCTACTTAAACTGCTCTTAAACTCAAAAAAATTTGGTAGGTACTTATTTTATATTTAGAAAAAAAAATTTGCAGCTCAATTAATTAACTACCCTTCAAGTAGGTACTACTCGCTTTTAATTAGAGCGGCTAAATACCGGTCTGTATTTGGCCGCTATTAATGAATGAATGAATAAATTCTTTATTATACACATCAAATACAAAGAAAACAAACACAGCTTAAAAAGAGGTGGCACAATGAGCGGCCTTATCGCTTAAAGCGATATCTTCCAGGCAACTTTTGAATAAACCAGAAGTCCAAAGTCAGAAGTCAATGTATTTGTTGGAACAGTCATTTTTATCATTGATCTCGGATCAGTGGCTGTGAATTTCTCACATGTGGCCGTTACAGGCCACAGGGTTAGGCCATTCAGGCCGTCAAAAGTCTATAAAATGATGGAATGATGGTCCAAAATGAGCCATCTATCATTTTGGTGTCATTGATCTCAATCCAGACTGAAATACTGAACTGAGGCCAGAATGAGCGGTTAAACTTTATAATGTACACGAGAAAAACATTAACAAATCTTGATACTTATTCTTGGAATACAAATATCACCATTATATTTTACTCTAAATATATCTTAGTAACACAGTTAAATTATTCTAATCAACTATTAACTGCACGAACACTAAATTACATGCCACAACTAAATTAAAACCGAGACGACTACAAAAGTAAACTACAAGAAAAAAACAAACTAGTACTTACTTATATGTATTTCGACAGACAAACATCAAATATAGCTGTGTGCTGATTGTAAATGAAAATTATAAGTCTAGACGTGATAATAGAAGTTGCTGTCAAGTTGCGATGTGAAAAAAAAAACACAAGAAAAAAGACAACCCAACTATGCTACAGCAACAAAAAATATAGTGCGAGGTTTTGTCAAGTACGGAAAGAGCATTTGATTTGGCCTCTATCATTGAATATTAGGAATTATTGCAGGAATTCTTGACTGAATGTTCTTTTGACCAAACGATTTTACTCAAAGCAGTCTCTCAAAAATACTTAGGAATTAGGAATAGAACAACCGATTCAAATAATGGTTGTATCCATCGAGACGTAATACAGAAATTAATAATAAAATATCACCATTCCAGATGGAATCTTGTGGGACCTTCCCACCATAATTAAATAATTATGATGGGAAGGTCCCACAAAGTTCTTCTTATGTAGTGTAATATCAAGTTGTTAATCTTATTGAGTTGATACTCGCGAAACCAATTGAGAAAAGTCGTTTATGAAAAACCTCGTAGACACTTAATAATCTTGGTTTAATAAAAAAAAGGTCGGTATGAAGTTTATAATTCTAATTTATACGAATTGAATTTGATCTTCCTTTTGACTTCTTGCAACTACAGTGCCTCTGATTGTGTGATGACATTCATGACATTCTCTTCATGACATAGCCTCTGAAGTGCAACAAAAACGAAACAAACATATAGACACTAGACACAATCATGCGATTAGATCCCAACATACGTCCGATAAAAGGCAGCCGGGCTGTATCCGCCTTGGCGACCACACTGGGAGCCCCAAGGCAGACAATGGCCATGGCGTCGAAGAAGGACGAATGAGGAGCCATGACAACCACTGGAGCTTCTCGAGAGTTCTTTGCTGCGTTCTGCTTGTTCACTATTCGGACGCGATGGAATCCAGAAGCGATGATCACCAGCCGAGTTAGCGAAAGAATTGGGGGTCGTAGTTTTCTGGAGATCGAAAAATGATGTAAAGAAATTGCATTGAAGATTGTAAAATAACTAAAAAATAACAAACACTTTTTTTAGGTTTAGTAGAACCTATTAGAAACTAATGTAAAGTATTTCTACTTAAAAAAAAACATTAAGTTAATTGTTTCATCTAGCCTCTAAAAGTAATAACCTACATAGTTAATGGATTTAACTGTATACTTATTGATTGTTTTTTGGGCAGTAAAATTTTGCCGATTAAATTCTCTTTGATATTCGAACGTACAGCTTTCGTTATTAAAGTCTCAATAAAGTTGGAAGAAATCACTAATACTTTGAAGGTTTTAGTTAAATTTTATAATAACCTGTAAATTATTATAAAATAGTAAGCGAAATATACTAAATTTTCTTAAGAGCACTGAGTTATCAGCAGTGTTACCACAAGGGTCACCAATCACTATAGACTATATTTACCACTAAATACAAAAAGTTGTTTGGTTTACATATTGGACAAAAGTAACAAATAATGAAAGCAAGAACCAGAAACAAATAATTATGTGAATTCCCAAAAATGTATTATGAAATCCAAATGTTTCTATACATATCATATTTAAAAAAAAATGTTCTCTTAGTAATCCTACTAATATTATAAAAATGTAAAAGTGTGTGTGTTTGGATGTTTGTTATTCAATCACGCAAAAACTACTGCACCGATTGCGAGGAAACTCGGAATAAAAGTAGTTGGATACCGGGAATAACACATAGGCTCCATTTTATCCCGATATTCCAGCGGGGACTCGACTTGCGTGGGTGAAACCACGGGGCGCAGCTAGTAATCTAATAATAATAAAACATCTTAAGGAAAAACTTTACCTTCAATCAAGCTCAAACTTAAGTAAAGAGGTTGTTTAATATAATAATACACACTGATAAATTGTTCCACGTGACTACGTGACGTCAAGCATGTTTTGTGGTTAAATGGACCGGTATACATACAATACGCAGGAGACATGACCGACCAATCTTTGCGGTCGTCAGTTATCAATATTTAAGACCAAAATGTAAGATTACTAAAAAGTTCCCAAAAAGTTTAATCTCAAAATGTTGAATTCCCAAAATGGAGAATTTTATTACCTCGCAAACGATGCTGATTATTTTTTATTTTCTTGCACTTTACAGTGGCTCTTGGTCCCAGACTCCTGGGTAGCAACGTGATTTAACCCGCTAAAAATAAAACTTAAAACTCTGTTATATCGTAAGATATGGAGATTTTCAGTTTTTTTTTTAGCCTCCTCTAAGTTAATTTGTTAACTCAAGTACTTTGAGTTATATTCTTCTTTATTTTTATGCCTGATATGAAACGAACAAATGTAATCATTAGCCGAATCCCGGTCAAGAGATTTTAGTTTTTGTACAAAAACTGTGTTTATAAAAATGATATTGAAGATTTCATTGAGACAGTTCAAGGGAAAAAGCCGGTCAAGTGCGAGAATGACTCGCGCACGTAGGGTTCCGTAAATAGCACAAAAAGTTACGTTTGTTGAATGGGAGCTCCCATAAATATTTGTTTTTTTTATAGTCAATAGTCAAAATAGTTTATTTCCTTTAGATTCTTGTACAACATTAAATGCACATGATCATTTGGCTACGTCTTAGGTGTATTGATTTTAGTGTGGCTTCGGCACGCGCCCTCCGATGAGAAGAAGCCACAAGAAACTCATGGGTTTTTTTTTGTGATCATGTGTTAAATTACAATCGTCATAATACAGATATTATCTATAATCATTCTAACAGGAGCATTCAATAAATTATGTCCATGGTTTGTTTTCATTAAGGTATGACGACGTATCATAGTACGCCTTTTTATACAATTTATTTATTATATATAAATTAATTAATAGTATTTGTTGTATCGGCAGAAATACATCATCTTTGTGAAAATTTCAAATGTCTAGCTATAACGTTTCATGAGATACAGCCTGGTGACAGACAGACGGACTGCAAAGTCTTAGTAATAGAGTCCCGTTTTCACCCTTTCGGTACGAAACCATTAAAACTAGACAATATCAGAAAAGGTGAATATTTGAACGACACTTCAAGGCCGGTATGAATATTCTAATGCAAATATGACAAGTTCACATGCGACCAAATAGAAAGCTGAGTTCAAATCAAACACAAAACTGTGTATGCACGCACACAAGTGTGTTGACCATAATAAATAATACAAAACCATTTTATAAATTAATTTTGGATTTCGATGCAAAGTCTACCATGACGTTCCTCGAAAATAGAACTATCAAATATTGAAAACCAGATTTCAATCGAATTAGTAGTTTTTAATTGTATCACTATAGGATACAAGTGTTGGAGTGTTTTCTGTTTTTTTAGACCTTCTCCATCCAAATATATAGGTTTGATCGAAAACCGAATCGAATTAAAATAAAAAAAGGACAACGAAGCTCGTACCCGTGGCGGTCTAATATAAATCATCTCTTACTCTTTCTGCTATGGTTATAGATACTTTGAAGTTAGATTATTCTTGTTTTCACGATGTTGGATTGAAATTAAACTCAATTTTCAGTTTGAATCTGGTGATGGTGGTAATTATTTTTAGCATTTTTTTTTCAACGTTCTTCCAAGCCATTTACAGCTTCTTCGGAGTTTACTAAATATATTAAACACTACCTACGCCATAAAACAGAAAATTAGTAAATTTACTTTTTTTTATTTAACTTTTAAGAGCCTCTAATTAAAAACGAAAGTCCCAATTAGTAGTGTAACCTATTGTAAAATTACGAACTATTACGTCTCACAAAATATTCGCTCGGTACGTAGTACGTAGCTTCTATGTAGAAAGTGGCTGGAAAGTATAATACATCTATCTAACCAAATCGTTTTGACATACATTTTCCAATTTATAAAGTACTAGCTGCGTCCCGCGGTTTCACTCGCGTAGGTCAGGGTCTCGCGAGAATATCAGGATAAAAAGCCTATGTGTTATTCCCGGTATCCAGCTACCTATATTCCAAGTTTCATCGCAATCGGTTCAGCGGTTTTTACGTGATTGAGTAACATACACACATACATACCTACTCACAAACTTTAACCTTTATAATATAACTAGCGCCCCACGGTTTCACCCGCGTAAATCCCGTTCCGGCGGGAATATCGGGATAAAAAGTAGCATATGTGTTAATCCAGGTCCCCAGCTACCTATATTCCAAGTTTCATCGTAGTCATCGGTTCAGTAGTTTTTGTGTGAAAGAGTAACAACCTCACATACATACAAGATACAAACTTTCGCGTTTATAATATTAGTAAGATGGTGGCATACCTACCGTACGGAACCCGCGGCGCGCAAGTTCCACTCGCACTTGAGCGGTTTTTTTATGATTGACAGGTGAACGTTAAGCTTTACCAGATGGTAGATATTATAACAATTTGACAAAGTGGCATGACTTGTGACTTATGGGTCACAAGCGAAGCAGAAAGAGGGACGTGAAGTAAGTTCAAATCGACTTGGATATTACACTGCTGTTGAGTAGGGGCAAACCTCCACCGAAACATACCGAGAAATCCTCATCAGAATGATGTACCCGAAATCTATCTCGAAAGCCCCTGGGTCGGCTTAAACAGTAGATAATAAAATTAAGTCTTATTCACTATATCCACCACGAATAGCTTTATCATTGTTTTAACGGCCGACCGGTTTAAATACAACGTGTGAATTCAACATTTTGGAAATTCAACTTTTTGGTCATGAAAGGTCTTTTGTGACGAATCTTACTAATATTAAAAACACGAAAGTTTGTATGTATGTATGTGAGGTTGTTAGTCTTTCACACAAAAACTACTTAACCGATTGCGATGAAACTTGGAATATAGGTAGCTGGGGACCTGGATTAACACATAGGCTACTTTTTATCCTGATATTCCCGCGGGAACGGGACTTACGCGGGTGAAACCGCGGGCCGCTAGATAATGGTCAAACTCTTAAACTTTTTCAATTTTTACGCATACAATTCGTTAGGGACCGTCTCCACGAGCGTTAGAATCGCGACAATATTATATTCTTCCTACACAACGCACCGCCGCTTTAACATTGCCGTGTGGAGTCGAGGTAAGAAAATAAACATAAATACGCGATTAAGATCCGGAAAATTTAAAAAAACAACTTTGGTCATTGTCGTTCGTTCATCTCTTGACAATTGACGTAAATCCAGTACCGGTTCGGTATAACTCCGTTAATTCACATTACAGTGCGAATGTTGGAACGGGTCGCGACTCGCGAGTTGTGACGCGCACGCATATCTCAACCATAGAAATAGTACAACTAACTAGAAAGTTTAGGGACCGTCTCAACGGGCGTTAGAATCGTGGCGATATTATATTTCAATACAACGCACCGCCCCGTGTTAACATCGCCGGATGGAGGCACGTTCATACAGATTGTATAGAATTAAGTGGCTCAATGATAATATCGCCGCGATTCTAACGCTCGAGGAAACGGTCTCTTATTTCGTCAAAAAATCGGTTAATTAGATAACAGTCTGAGACCAACTGGGTTCAACAGGACCGTTTTAATATATCAAAGCAAAAACTACCTTAACCTTAGAGAACATGATTTAAATTGATATTTCAAAAGTTCTCAAGTGCACAGTCTTATAGAAACGAAGACGACGATGTAACATGTCTCTGATCTTAACTTGCTTATAAACTTTCGTTTTCGTTCGTTCGCACAAAATTAAGTATGTTTTAAGATACTTCTACACCTCGAGCGTTTTCTTGTAATGTAACATTATAGATTCGACTTTGAGCATTGCATTATTAGTATTACGAAACTACTGCCTGCAGTCACGTGTAATATAACATTTAAATACAAATGTAATGCATTGATGTTACAAGTTGTATGAAGATATTACACATTGTATCATTACAAGGTGCGTGCTGTATATAATGCTCGAATCTGTAACGTTACATTACACGCGAATGCTCACAGTGTTGGAGCACCTTGATGTGTTTATTGTGTCGTTGTTTCTTCATTGCCTTTTTTGGAAAGACGGTATTTATTAATAACATGACAGATTAAAATAATGTCAAGTAATTGTTTGTGGGTATTTCAAAAGCAAAATTGCGTTCTATAGATAGAGTAATCAATAAAAATGACAACTTTTTAAATAATTTTAGACATGAAGTTTATTAAGATTGCCATCAAATAACTGTTTTTAACGAGCTGGCTTAAAAAATAAACTAGGTATTCTACGTATAATTTTAAGGAAATATTCAATTCGCCGTCATCTTCGCATTCGCTATTCGCAAATCGTCTCATTTACAATAATACTATATATCCCACTAAGCCACTAATATTATAAATTTTAAAGTTTAGTCCCAGTAACATATAAGTATATATGTTTGTGTGTTTGTTTTCAAGTCCTCATTAGTAGGCCGGGTCAAAGAGCTTTTTTTTCTCGATTTCTATACTCTAATGGCGAAATTATTAGTCTACTATGGGCTAGTATGCACGTATGCAAAATATTATTACAATAGCTCAAGTGCATCTGCCTCCGGATTGACCTCAAAGTTTAGTTATTTTAAGAAAATTTGAATATTTATTATACACACAGACAGTCTAATACTGTTTTATTAACATTAAAACGTCAAGATTTCTAGTGTATAACACCATATTGTGTCAAACTACAATTAGTACTCTAGGTTACCTTATTTTTCATCAACCTTCTAGATTATTATTTGGCAATGTCACCTATTCTATTGAACCGATTCGTCACACTAAGCCAACTGTTATTGTATTGTTAGAAAACGGTTCGCTGCTTAGTTCAAGAGCAATTTATATGGTCGCAGTTTTGTCTAACCAAGCTAAGCTAGCTTGTTAGATATTAAGTTAAACTTAATTAATTGTAACTTATCTTGATTACCTATATTTTTAAGTGGTTCTTACACATGGAAAATAAATTTATGTAATGATTTTTGACTCTCCATTTTGAACATCTTAGATTAAAAACAGAAAAAAAATGGGTACCGTTTCACACAGGTATTAAATCCAATTCGACACACAGCTTTTATTTTCATTCAAAAAGTACGGAACACTAATATACTTGTTAAATTAGAATAAAAAAAAATAGGGATCCAGCGTGGCAATCTCGACTTCGGGAAATTTCGACTATTCTTAACCGCTCGTCAACCTAAGACAGGATTCTGTAGAAATTTATGAAACAGTGCCATCTATGTAGAAATTTATGAAATTGCTTTTGCGCTATCCGGTCATAGATGGTAATTTTTAAAATAAAGTAAACTGCAGAAGTTATCAAGAATAGTCGAAATTTCCCAAAGTCGACAAAGCCCCGCTGGACCTTGCAGTCTCAAAAAAAGAAAAATGTACTTACTTAAATTCAATTCGACACACAACTCTTACTATTCATTAAAAATGTACCTACGGAACACTACTATGGTGTTAATAACGTTTCGAAATCGTAATTATATGCCCAACTAATGGTTTAGGAAGCCGCCTTGGCTAATTTTGATGAGTTAATGATTAGCTGAGTTTGAGATAAGTTAATTAAAAATAAATAGACATTTTTGATTTTACCGTTGCTTAGTTCTATACCTACAGGTGAAGAACCGTAGAAATCATAATGTTCGAGTCAAAAAAATATTAAAAGGGTACTTACCTACAATCCGTCCTACAATTTTCGTTTCTCGTTGATTTGTCGTTCTTTTGTCGCTCAAAAATAAAGTAAATTTGAAATAAAAATACTCCGACTACTTTTGATAAACCACGGATCTATACTTAATTATTTTTTTAGATGTTTTTTTTTAAACTATTTGATGTGTTTTTAATAATTTGTTTAAAGCTGAACGACATAGCGGCGACTTATAAGAGATCATGGAGTATGACTTATAAGAGATTATGGGGTGGATTATGTATGAAATTTACGTAGAATTTCCATCGCGTAACATCGACATAACATTATGTTCAGACACGCATTCATTTTACTGATTTTATTCCCTTCGGCCGCATACTAAATCGAAAGAACCGTAACAATTACTTATCCATAGTAATATTTCTTGTCTAAGGTAATTTTATCAAGTTTTGTGCTCTAAACACGCCTAGAGCACAAAATTTAATAAAATTACCTACCTTGTGAGACAGATACCAAACTTGTTAATTCGGCAGCAACAAGCTAGACTACTTGCTCTAATTCCTGCAGTAATCATCTCGATCGCGAACTACCTATGATTATAATATGCTAAGTTTTTTGTTTGCAAACACTGAACCCAGGTACCTTCTAGGTCATCGTGCTTCTTCATCTTAGACTGCATCTAACTTACCATTCAATATGATAATGGTCAAACGCTGGCCTAAATTCTTACTCTTTACTAATTATTATAAATGCGAAAGTAGCACTGTCTGTCTATCTGTAGGTATCTCTGTTCACTGTTCACAATAATAATTTGTCTTCAAAATAAATACCTAAGCTGCTCTCAAACTTAAAAAAACTTACTAATTTTCAATTTAGAAGCTGCTCAATTTTTTAAGTAAGTACCCTTCAAATTTGTTGTTTTTTTGGTCAAATGGTGGTGTTAAAGACTCCCAAATTGTACTCGACAGGGAATAAGTGCAGCCTCAGATTTCAAGTAATTTGTTGTACGAACCTTCTCCACCCCGTCATAGGTTTCTGCCTGAGATCATCCTCGCTGAGCCCGTACAGGCCGATACAAGCCAGGAACCAAGCAGTCACGATGAGGTAGCAGATCACGATCACCCGGAAAGGTAGCAGTATTACTGTGAATATTGCCGTCTGAAACAAACATATTGGTGACGTTAAGGCGGGTTTGGATTTGTATCATTTGCCCGATCCGATTACCGTATCCATCACCAACGATAATGATCGCCTATGTGGACGGGCGATACGGATAAGTATGGTGATCGGTTCGGGCAAATGATATACAATTTGTAACGGGTATGCCCTTTTAATCCGAAAGGGGGTTGTTCTAGACGTCTAGGCGAACACTTTTTGTTTTAAGACTTTTGAAAATTCAATTTTTTTTTTAAATTTTGAGATTATATTTCACTGAAAAAACAGCTGCTTTTGAAAATAAAGGGTATTGAAGTTTTGATTGTAAACCATCAAACTAAATAAAAGGACAACATAAGGTCAATGACCTCGAACTCCCAGGAACAGCTGATTTTCAAGTAAACTTTACATAACATTTTTCGAATTTCCAAAAGACGTAAAACAAAAGTTGTTCGCCTAGACGTCTAGAAGAACCCCCTTTCGGATTAAAAGGGCTTACCCGTTACACCTTGTATATTCTCGTATATTAAATCTGGAGTCGGCTTTAGAAAAGGCGATGTAAGCAAATTTGTTCGTATTTCAATATGTAGATAGATAAAGCGATCATATAAGTGTGTGAGGTACCAAAACTTAAATTAAACAAATATTACAGAGACAAAAACTTAAAACTATTTCGGCACCATTAACGGAAGATATAACACTCCTTAATTTTAACCTTTTCTTATCATGTAGATGAGCCTTCATTTTTGAGTTCATTTAAGACCGCCTCCGTGTTCATTTAGGTTCGCCTTAATTGATTGCTTAGAAAAACTAGATGCCTGTTGAGCGTTTGACCACTATATCACTACCTGATGTGATGATATAATGAAATCTAAGACACGTGTATCTAGAAGACGAGAGACAGCAGTGGAAGTAGACCTGAAACGATTCCTTAGTGGCTACACAGGTTTAAGTACGTCATACTCATGTTTTGGTAAGTGACAATATCCATACCTACTATGAGATGAGACACCTACTGGTCAAACGCTCAAATATTTTAGATTTGAACTCGCGTCTCCAGATCAGTAAAGTACTTTTGAAGATGTATCCTTTAATATATTTCTAAAGTTAAAATGCTTTGAGCAATAAAAAAAAATTACGAAATAAAAAATGGTTTGTTTGTTTATTTACCTACTTATCTATGATACAGTTTAAAAACAAGTTTACCAAGATACGGAACTTAAATTAGAATAAAATGCCGATGAGTGAATTTGTATCATCAAGAAAACCTGTATTATGTTATGTAATTCCACCATACCATAATATGTGAAGCTGAAGAGGCTTGCTATAGGTCAACATAACTAGTTGCATTTTACCGGGCTTTAATCGCGTATTATTATTTACTTTTCATCTCTCCTATTCGGAAAGTTTAACTTATAACACATAGGCTACTTTTTATCCCGATATTCCCGCGGGAACGGGACTTACGCGGGTGAAACCGCGGGGTGCAGCTAGTAGATTATTATTTAAAAAATAAATTCCTTCCATCTGGACTTATATAAAAATATCCATCCATCTGTGCTGTGCTTATTTGAAAACCATCATGGTACAGGTAGGTACTGTGTGTGGTCGCTAGCCGATGTACTGCTTGCAGCTTCCGGGGACGACACTCTGACACAGCGGAGTGACAGGCACCCTGGGTTTTTAGTGGGTATACCCCAGGCACACCACACACCATCCAGACCAGGAAGGACCCCCACTCACCAGGCCGCGCTCCCCCGAGTGCGGCCTGATGGTCTTAATAAGATTTTTCCAGGATAAAAAAAGAGGTAGGTACTGTGGTATAATAATAATTATTAAATTCACAATCACCCATGTAAACTAATTATTGTCAAAACAGGTGCTTACGCTGCGCCCGCGCAGATAAATCTAGGCAAATTACCTAGCCGACATGATCAACTGTCTTAAAATTTACGGTATTCGTAGTCAAATCGAGTACGTTCATCGGTAAAATACCTTACATTACGAAAACTAGTTAGTTATGTCTAGACATTCAAATTACTTTCTAAATTGACTTAGATATATACCTGGTAAGTAATATTAGGGGTTAAAGTATGAAATTGCCGATTTGTACTGAAAATCTTAATTGTTTATTTTTTAAATTTTTAACAAATTTATTTAATCAAAATAGTTGCCATTATTATCTATACATTGCTGCCATCTAATGGGAAGGTTATTAATGCCTTTGCGATAGAACTCCGACGATCTAGACTGCACAAACTGTGTGAAAGCATTTTGTACTGCCTCCTGGGAAGAAAACTTCTTGTCACGTAGATAATTGTCCAAATCACGAAAAAAATGGTAGTCCGTTGGAGCAAGGTCTGGTGAATACGGAGGATGACGAATGGTTTCTAAGTGCAGTTGCTGAAGGGTCAAAATGGTTTCTCGTGCTGTGTGAGGTCTCGCGTTGTCGTGGAGCAATAATGGTGAAGATCGATTCATGAGTCGGGGCTGTTTTACTGCTAGTTTTGTCAACATGGTTCGGAGTTCGGCACAATAGACATCTGCCGTAATTGCTTGACCAGATCGAAGAAAACTATAGTGAATAACACCATGCTGAGACCACCAAACAGTTACCATTACCTTTTTATTGGTAAGTTTTGCTTTAGGACACTGTTGTGGCATTTGACCTGGGGTCAGCTATTGCATTTTTCTTTTCCGGTTATCATAAAGTATCTACTTTTCATCACATGTTACAATTCGATCCAATATTCCTTCATTTCTGTACCGGTTCAACAAGGCAACACAAGTTTCAACACGCGTTTCTTTCTGCAGATCAGTCAAATCATGAGGCACCCAGTTTTCGTATTTTTTTATTTTATTGATTTGACGCAAGTGAGTCAATAAAGTGGGTAAGGTAACGTTAAACCATGCCGCTAATTCCTGGGTAGTTTGACTAGGATCGGCTTCCACTATCTCTCTTAATTCATCGTTATTCACCTGTGTGGGCGGTCTTCCTCGTGGCTCGTTCTTTAAGTCGAAATTTCCATCACGAAAGCGTTTAAACCAAAATCGCACGGTGCGTTCATTAGTAGACCCCTCTCCAAACGCAGCATTGATATTGCGGGCTGTTTCTGCCGCGTTAGTTCCGCGTCGGAACTCGTATTCAAAAATCACTCGAATTTTCGCAGTATCTATCTTTCTTGTCTAAATCGAATAACAAAAACAATTGAAAGTCGATATTCAAATGTTTCACATTTTTTAAAAAAAGAACATCACAGAAACCATTTGAAAAAAAGTTTCATTCGAAAACCTCAAACCATGAAGATTCTATGTCAATTCAAAGAACCTATTGCAATAAAACGGCAATTTCATACTTTAACCCCTATTAGTTAGGAAGATACCTATCTCTACATTCCCAAAGTCTATACATAGACAGTTTTAGTCATTCCTAAAGTAATTAATATTTGCGCCCGCGCACTGCGGGGTGTTCAAATAGACTATAATTCTTAATTTTATTTACTGAGGCCACAGAATACTAATCCCAATAATATTATAGTTTATGCAATGAAAGTTCCTAACATATCTCTGGTTAAATGCGAAAATTGAGATATTAAATAGGTAAATTTATTTATTTGTATTTCAATAACGCAAAAACTACCTAACCGATTGTGATGAAACTTCGTATGTAGATAGCTGAAGATTTGGATTAAAACATCAGCTACTTTTGATCTCGATATAACCCGCGAGGAGCTGCTAGTATTATAAAGAGGAAAGATTTGTTTAAAACGATCAAGCTCCGAAACTATTAGACCGATTTCAAAAATGCTTCCACCAATAGAAACCTACAATTATCTAAGAGTAACACAGGATACTTTTGATCCCGATATTCCCACATAAGTACCTATCGGTTCTTACGCGGGTAAATCCACAGACACAGCTAGTAGTACAAAAAAGCTAACAAGTGGTAAAATAGTTGAGTGTATCATTGCCTTGTACAGTCATCAATTATCATCATTAGAAAGTCATTATCATCAGCTTGTTTCTACTCACTGGTATACTTAAACCTTGTTCAGTTTTAGTTCAATTTAAGTAGGGGAGCCGAAGTAGGGATTTGTGAAGTATTCAAGCGCGTCAAAAAATCACGTTTGTTGTATGGGAAACTAAATCCGGGAAAAAAATTGAAGCGGGGCTTGATTTTTTTTTAGTATTTGTTATTATAGCAGCAACAAATATTATGTTATTAAAATGTTCAACTGTCTAGCTAGACAGACAGGGAGTAGAGACACAACAACAACAGTGAGTAGTTAACAACCTCTGTGGCGCGTCGGGCGAACGCTTGGCTGCAATACAGAAGGTTGCGGGTTCGATTCCCGCTGGGTGCAAGTATTTATGCTTAAAAATAAATATTTGTATCTGGTCTGGGTGTATTTCTATGTACAATATGTATGTATTTACAAAAGAAAAATAAATATAAGTAGTATATCCGTTGTCTAGTCACCGTAACACAAGCTTAGCAGCTTACCACGGGGTTAGATGCCGCTATGTGTTAGTCACAGAATTTATTTACATTTTATATTATTTATTTTACAACACACGAAATTATTCTAAAACATTGGGTCAGAAAATACTCAAAAATGTTCGATGAATCTCACTGGGATTTTTAGTTAAGGTATAGTTAGGGGTCTTAATTTTGATAGTGCGATCGTACCTCCTACCTACCCATCTATCTAAGTCGGTAGTGTATGTTCATTTTACATTGTCAACTCGTCAGTCAGGTCAGCTTTCCATTTTCGCATTATAAAATCAACACAATTTACCAACGGTTTCAACAAAACAAACATGATAGGACTCTCGCGTATGTGTGAGAAAACGGTACAATAAAGAAACATAAACTAACGTTATGGAATGCAAGAATTAGTGGTCATTTTGCACGTGCAAACCTAATTTTGCCGCGTTGCGCTAAAATAATTGCTAATGGTGCAGCGAGCGGTAAAAGCTCTGCAGGAATTCTACATTTGTTTTTATATTTCATCGTAGGCTGGATTAGGTTTATGAAGAACCTGTGGTAAGCTCTTAACGACAAAATTCTACCATTAAAATGCGTCACTTATATTAGTTCTGTATTCGAAAACGGTTCAACAACTTTTAGTAAGATATCTTGTAAAATTTACCTCTACCTACCTATATATTTTTAAGTGATTCAGATTCTTCTTTGTGGCCTTCTGCTAGCATCTTAGAGCAATTTGGCCAGTTTCACGTGAGGCGACAGGGGCGAAAAGTTAGGATTAGGGTACTGTGAGGGGCTCAGTAGTTGTATAACGTTAGTAGAAGCCGAGACTGGATTGATTCGGTCAAATAAGGTTAGAACAGCAAATTAAGGAGATTTAGCAAGAATCCCGGATGTAGGCTTCTGAGCAGTTGAGTCCACCTAAGGACAAGACAAACATCCTACTTCCTACTAATATTATAAATCCGAAAGTCTGTTTGTTTTTTGTTTGTTTGTTCCCTCTTCACGGTCAAACGGCTCGACCGATTTGGATGAAAATTTGCATAGGGATAGTTTAAATGATGGAGAGTAACTTAGGATACTTTTGATCCCTAAAATCCGTGAAAGCGCGGGGCGCAGCTAGTTAATAATAAATACTTGTATATTAGGATATTTTATAGTATAATTGATTTCAAGAACAGTACCCATATTATCCATCTGTGGACGTCTGACAACAGTGGAAAATGACAGGCACTATGCAGTACATTGCTGCTTTGAGGTGATCACCTGTAATAACCACGTTACGTCAAAGCAGCAATGTACTGCATAGTGCCTGTCATTTTCCACTGTTGTACGACAATCACTGGATAGATGATATGGGTACAGGACTAACTAGTGCTTTGGTTGGGGACTAGACCGCGCTATGTAACACCTTTTTTATTTCTTTATTGCCAAATTACCAACATTTATAGAATACACAGATTGGTCACCTACCCATTTGTTCTAAGGGCCTTAGAACAAATGTTTATAGTATACATACAAATTTCAAGGCGCTTCTGGTCGTGTCGTGGTAAATAATTACGTCATAGAAGTCGTCAAACAAACAAACAGGTAAGCTAATACTCGATCAATGATAGCTTTATCCCGCGGTTTTACCCACTTAAGTTCCGATCGCATAGGTTTTTCGAAAACCCCTTTCTTGTCGCATTCCAAAATCAAATAAAGAACACAGTCTCCAAATTTCAGCCTTTATTATCAGCGGCTTAGTCCGTGCATTGATAAATCAGCCAGTCAGTTAAGGCGGCGATAGATGATAATCATCGGTCCTTGTCCGATTGCATATAAATGAGCGAGATAGAATTGCGTGAAAAAATCTACAATTTCTCGTAAAATCAATCATTAACGAAGATTAAAATAATATTTTTATAAAATGCGATGAAGGGGTTCTAGGTATTGTATTTTCAATAAGAATATGCCTATAAGCAAATATAGCGGTTAAGGATTTAGAAGAAAAATTGATTTATTTTGTAAAACAGGGGTAACTTTGCCCGTATAATATTGGTATTTAAAGTTATTTTTTATTGTTTTGGAAATGAAGGGGACACTACTTGTATTATGTACAATAACATTAAACATTGTTTAAAGATCTATTTGATACCGGTTATGAATAAAACTAATCAATCGGAAGGGATTTCACATGAGTCGCGTCCTTAAACAAATATACGTATAACTAGGTAGAAACTATAGTTTTGTCTAAGATTTTCGCGATTTTGTATAATAAAACACAATATAATATACCGGGCTTTACTCGCGTTTTATTGATTAACGGCATCATTTTAAACGACCGAGCTTTCGCCAACTTTACAGTTGGCTTTTTCAAGGTTGACTGAAACCTTGAATAAGCCAACTGTGTAACGCGAGTAAAACCTGGTATATATTGTGTATTAATGGGTAGATACTAGTTGCATCCCGCGGTTATACCCACGTAGATCCTATAGAAATATCGGGATCAAAAGTAGCCTATGTTACTCCTTAATAATGTAGCCCTTTATTAGTGAAAGAATTTTTGGAATCGGTCCAGTAGTTTTGGGGCCTATTACAAACACACAAATAAATCTTTCTATAGTATTAGTAATATAGACATAGATAATGTTTTGCTTCCTATAAACATCAGAAAGTAGCATTTGTTACTATTACACGAGGGAAAGTCATGATCTTGGCTTGGACTTACGCAACCACAACTGTGATGGGTACAGTCGGCAACGAAAGTTATATTCACAGTTTACTTATAGGTACTGTGTATCTGGCTATTTCCATCTATTTTTTTGATGATTTATACAGCGTAGGCAACTTTGATCCATGGTAGGTATTTATTTATCCCACGGGATCGAGACTACCGCGGGTAAAATCTCAAGAAACAGCTAGTCTTTAAGTAATTATTGTAGGCGGGCTGTGTAGTCATTGCAGATAACGCCATCTAGCACAACGCTATGCTACTAGGAATGTGGTATGGGTCTTACTAATATTATAAACGCGAAAGTTTGGATGTATCTATGTATAAGACTTTGTTACTCTTTCACGCAAAAACTACTGAACAGATTGCGATGAAACTTGGAATATAGGTAGTCCTGGAATATCACATGGGCTACTTTTTATCCCGATATTCCAGCGGGATCGGGCCCTACGCGGGTGAAATCGCGGGACGCAGCTAGTTACCTATATCTATTATACACATGGAAAGATCCAGAAACCGAATTAATTGATATGCATGATCGACGATCGTCATTTATTTTAATAGCGGGAATCGAACCTGAAACCTCTTAAAACGCAACGAGCGGGGTGAACACCTGTGACGAGATTGAGTAAGTTAAAAAAATAAATAACTAGCTACCTTAAGTTGACTTGCGCTGCTATACTTAGCCAGGGCTAACTAACTAATTAACGTGCTAACTCTTGTGATTGCTTGTGCACTGACATTTGTGACCAATCACAAGAGTTAGTACTGAGCTAGCTCACTAGCCCGGGTCTAAGTAAAAGCAGCACAAGTCAACCTAAGTCCTCAAAACCTAGGTAGGTTAGGTTATGTAAATTTTTAAATGACTTTCCGCAGTGGGTGTTCTGTACCAGTGCTATTTTGTAGTCTGTGTTTAGGTAAGAATTCAGCTGCTAATGTTCTATTGAGGACAATTAACATTCCTCACATTAGAAATAAAGGCCTCATAGACCATTTATATGTTGCCAATTACTGAGCCACCACACTTTACAGGGACATTCGAGTAAGTTTAATTAAAAATGGTAAATCAGAAATGACTCTCTGGAGTAAGGCCGCCCACTTTAAACAACTTGCATTTTACAAGCTTTTATTTACTTTTATGCTTTGTCCTTTACTGTTGGTATTTATTTGTATTTTGTTGTTTTGTTTTTATGTTGTACAAATAAAGACATTATGGATATAGATAGATAATCATTTATTCTACCATTATTCAATTTTTTATTCACAAAAGCACACTAGTAGGTTCAAACAGTGTAGACACAACAGATACGATGTGAGTTGTGTGCTGAAGTGGTGCAGACGAGAAACTGCTCAGTAATATATTTGGTAAAGAGCAAACACTGATTTTGAGCAGTAACCCAAAGTAAGGACTGTTAGCAGCTATCTGCCTATCTATCTGCAAGTCTATCAGGCTTAAAGGCCGATCCAGTAGACTGTATCTAAAAGATGAGCTTTTCTATTTGGAAGTTTTTTTTATTGATGTGTGATTATTTTTCTATTACAAAAGTATTAGCTTCTAGTTAGTTCCAAAAAAAATTTTTCAAGATCTGATAAGAACCTTCGGAATTATGAGCAGGATGGAATCTCAGAATGTAGAAAATTACAAATTTTTGGCCTTCTACCAATAGAATCGGCTCCTAACGAACTAGATACAGATAGATAGAATAACTGGAACTTTCATCTTATCAGTCAAAATATGTCGCACTTACTCTCTTGCCCTTCATGCCCGACCACCTGCACAAGGAAAGACCTAATGGAAGCCACAGAGGCCGCTAACTGTCTCGGCCACTAACTGCCTCGGCCGGCCGAATCCCTATTGTTATTTTTATGCCATGACAAGATATATTTTGACTTAAATTTTATTAAATACAATTAAAGTACCTACCCATAAGGTTTCGTTATATTTTACTGGGTAGATTCAGATTGTAGTTCTGCTACCTAAAGTCAAGAGAATAATGTAAACTAATTCAAAATCCGATATTACTGTGAAATCAGGCTATAATAAAGTAAATTAATTAAACCATTTGTTATGATAAATCCATTCATGAAGCCCCATTGTTTTCAATATGTTTATCAAATAATTTGTTTATTGTCATATCGGGGTTATTTATTCATATCTTTGCTATTGAATCATGCTGAGTTACTAATCTAATAAAATTATCAGTCAATTAGTCATGATTAGCTGTGCCTCACTGATTCAACTGCTTAAGGCCCCTTATACTATTTAAAAAATCGAAAATATTTGCTACTTGCTATTACATTGAAATAACTAATACGGATTAGCTAGCACAGTTTAGCAAATATCAAAATTTTGCTAATCCATGCTGGCTAATATGGAAGCTGCGGAAGTCAGCCTAACATAATTCAGATCAAACAAAATGTTAATTAACTAAAACTACTGGTGGTTACTAAAATAAATATTTCTATCTTTTTTGAGTTACCTATATTAACAATAATTAAATTAATTAATTACAATAACATTTTGCCAGATACACAAATAATAACTATTTAGAATTCTTTAATTTGCTTCCAAGTATCTTTAATTGTTGTCTTATTTTTCTTTTTTCTTTGTAGAAAATGTAGCTAATAAAATTTAGTTGTAAGTAGATTGATTTAGAAAATTCAATGGATCTATCTTGGATTAGTAAGATTTTAGGACTAGCCAGCACGACACTGAAGCTCCATGGGTGAAGAACTCAAGGTTTTACAATTTCCTTGGCTTCCTATAGCTGATCAACGAGGTCAACGATGTAGCATGCTTGCCAAGAAGAAACATCTGTACTCTAAACTTGAATACTCCAAGCTCTCGGCAACTAACGCAGATTATAGTTTTCTTAGATGTTCCTAATCATGGTAAACAACGCGAATTTAGAATAACCAAGTTAATAAATACGAGTTTGCGCAGTAAGCTACTTACCAACCATGGTATCTTTAAAAATTTACGCAGCAGTACCTACACTTTCTCTTTTCCCAGTTATGCAATGTTCTACGTAGATGTACACCATTATTATTCACCTGTACATACCTTTATCTTGTCGAAAGTGTTGTCTAATTCCAACTTGTGGACGAAAGGGTTCATTATTTCGGCGCGCATGTCGTCCGATGAGAAAGCACCGGGTTTGTTACACAGCCTCCCATTCATTTTCACGGAACCAAAACACTGCCTATTAAAATACGTTAGTTATTCATTAACACCATACACTATGATCCTTCATCGTTCGGAACTAATTAATTTTGTACATTAGATTAATCTAAGACGTGTTTAGTTGAATTTTATCGCGGCACAAACTGACATACATTCACTTCGAGAGCAAAAATGGAACTGTTTGTTTTTTTTTGTCTTCAATGCCAGTGTTCGTCTGTCATCTGTCACTCAGTGTTGTCCACTATCCACTGTCAACGTCAGTTGTCATGTGACAATAAAATCAAGTCTGTTACTGGAGTCTTGGCGGGAACTCGTTGAGGAGATGTGGAGCTAAATTTTCATTTTTGTGAAACCTAGTTCATATGCGTGCAAATTGTTTAATTTCGGGGCATATTAATCAATTTAGTTTCGTGAAGGTGTACAAGTGGAATGAAAGTGAAAATCGGTGCAAAACATTAACTTAGTGTTGTCTCCAAGGCTCCGTGAAGATTATTTGTAAATGGCCGCCGTGTTTACAAATGATTCCCTAGACTTGACTTTAACTATGACGACTTGACTGTTTCGATGCAAATAACTTGCATAATATATTAGAATACATGACACTGGCTAATTTCCTAATGGCCATAATCGGTTCACAACCGATAAGAAATAAATAAGTCTGTTACTGTCTTTTTTTTTTTCAGTCAAACTGAGTGTTACAACACAACTCGTATAGTTGCAAAATCTAGCACTTTTTCTGAATGTGAACGCCAAAAAGTATTTTGATTCCGACGAAAATTCCATAGGTTTTAGGGTACTGAGAAATATAAAATCAAATACGTGTTGAACAAATCAGTGTTGAAATTTAGTACGTCTTGATAGAGTCTCTGTTGTAAATGTTAGTTTAGTCATAGTTTCCCCAAGTATTTTTGATGGTGCCCAAACCTGTTTCAAATGGCAATACTAATCGAAGTCTGACTGAACGAACGAGGTTTTGTTTGTTTGTCAAGCAGGCGGTGTTAAAATCGAAATTTCTTGCTAATTTTCCTAATTGGTAATGGATTTCACGGCGTATAATGGAAACGAGAATTCAGAACCAAATAATTGATAACTTCTCGTTATTTGAAGAGTTCTACAACACAACAAAAGTGTGTTTGAAAGATTGCCAGAACTGCGCAGCATCTATAAATAAGTTGCTAAAACGTTGTAGAAACATAAAATCGTGAGTATCGACTGTGTATTTTATCTTCGATATATCGTTTTACGTTCGGAGAAACAATAAAATTACAAATGGGAATGCAATAAATCGAATTATGTGCTCATGTAACTTAGGCGTATCAACTTACCACTTCTGTGTTCATATTTCTTCGAACGAAAAACGTTTGTTATAATTTTACTCTATATTTAGTCCCCGTTTCCTTTATTTTAGTGCTGCGATCACGGATACTACTTTAGAAGAGTTTGAAGGCCTACAGAACAAATTAATAACATGCATACATAACCTCATTTCAGAAGAAGTTCAGGATATCAAGTCTAAACTGTAAGTATCATACACCCATTAAAGTTTGAACTTCTAGGTTAGTTTTGGCGGGAACGCGGTGAAGAGATGTATTGCTAAATTTTAATTTTTATGAAATTTGTTTAAATGTATGTAAAGTGTTTAATTTTGGGGGCCTTTAATCAATTTAGTTTCGTGAAGGTGTACAAGTGTGGTGAAAGTGAAAATCGGTGCAAAACATGGACTTTAGTGAAAAAGTGAAAAATCACAAAAGTGATTGTTTTAAGGTATTTCCTGGAGGTACCTGATAACACTACCAGAAACAAATAGGCACTTTTTTTTTTCAAAATTATATACACATTTAGGTCTGCTTATCTTTTTGATAAGTTGGGCTCTAACATTTTTAATATTTTCAGGACAACCATAGAAGATATATTTGAGAAGCTGTGCCATAAAAACAAGGTCCTCCTAGAGACTTGCAAAGCTTCAAATCTTGATAAAGAATCCAAACTTTCTACTGGTACACCACTTCAGCCTCCGTTGGCTAAACTCTTGGAGTTTGCAGGAGACACTATCACATTTGGAAGCCAAATTATTGCCCAAATCAATACCTCCCTCAACATACTCAGTTTTAAAAGATTAGAAACAGACTCACTTGTTGATAACTTCCGGATCTCTTCACATTGGCAACTAAAAGTCCCTGAGATATTAGCTTACACATCATTTTGCTCAGAAAACCAAATATAAAACAATGGATTTCCTAGATTCAATTTTGAACTCCATGCAAAAACCTCCATCAGCTAGCGAAGCACAGAAAAATGCCATGAAAAAGCAGAAGGAAGCAATGGAAAGGAAACAAACGGAAGACAAAAATATGATTAGCAAATTCAGGAAGAGAATCGAAGAGAAGATCAGTGAATTTATCAAGGACGGTACTAAACCTTACTTACAGTTCGAACCGATGGATCAGATGTACCGATCGATCATTAGAGATGTGGCCGATATAGCTGGAGTCCAAGTATTTTCATTCGGCCAGGACGGTGTTGATAGATACAGTGTAATTTATACAAAGGAGAACGGACCTTCCGATGATGAGCTATCAGCCCGAAGAGCCGGCGCGGTATGGAATGATGAAAAAGCTCTAGAAATGGCACGAAATCACTTAGAAAAACAACGCCAAGCAAAACTAGATTCTCAAGAAGAGAACAGTAAGAAACGCAAGCGAGGAAAAGAAGAATTAAGCGGCACTTTTTACAAGCAGAAATATGCCCATTTGATCGGTGAAAATGCAGCTATTGATGCGGCTCACAAAACCAATATGAATAAAAGCTATGGTGAAGTTCCGAGTGAAAACAAGAAAGATCTACGTTCCATCGAGCAAACTATGGCAGATATACGAGCTAAGAAAATGAAAAAGGCTGAAGAAGACAAAGTAAGCACTGATAATGTTCAAACCTAGTATTTAGCTAATTATTTTAGTAGGGTAGTTAATTTGTATGTATTGGTAGTTTAGCCATATCTCGCGTTTTTTTATTATTTTGAATAGGCTAGTATTTGACCAGATAGTGGTCCTGTTGGTTAGTGTAGATGTAGTCTAAGATGAAGCACGCTGACCTGAAAGGAAGCAGACCCTGATGCTGAAAGACCCCTAAATAGAACCCTAAGTTTCACCTTGGTCTTTGTTCAATGGGACTACTATAAGCAACATTGTAACAGCCTAAAAACCCTGTGAAATTAACAGGGTACGTATTTTATAACCAAATTGTCTCAACATAGCCTCAGTTTCTTTGGTTTTTCTTGAAAAAGGTTCAACAATTTTTCGTGAGTTTTGCTATAGTTTTTGAAGTGTTACCTACTAATATTTTGCAAAATTACCAACAATTGCTGAACCGTTTTCGGGATAAATCTTAAAATGCTAAGGCGTTGTTGAGACGATTTAGTTACAGAATATTTACCTTAAAAGGTATATCGCTTATACCTAAATAAAAAAGCCTAAGAAACAAATTTCACAGACGGCAAAATGAACTAAACAAATACCTAGATGTAAAATTTAGTTTGTTTAAATACGTAAATGTATTTATGAAGTTAGCAATGTGACTATGTGATTTTTATATCTATTTACCCAATAGTTCTAAATATTCGTAATCTTATAGTGCACTTTAAAATAATGTTGTATGCAATAATTATTTTGTTTTTCTTGCTGTTTTTGCGATGTTGGATTGAAATTAAACTCATTTTTCGGGTTTGATCGCGTTGTCGGTTTTATTTAAATTAGGTACTAGCTGCGCCCCGCGGTTTCACCCGCGTAAGTCCCGATCCCGCGGTAATATCGGGATAAATAGTAGCCTATGTATTATTCCAGGTCTCCAGCTATCAACATACCGATTTTCATGGTATCGGTTCAGCGATTTTTACGTGATTGAATAACAAACACACGTACACATATTCTAAAACTTTCAGCTTTATAATATTAGCAGGATTTGTTGGGCCTATCACAGATCTCTTTTTGGGTAGACAAGAAAAATTACTAAAAATAATAACCACAACGCGATTAAAACAAGAAATGGGTGATAAAACCAAATATTTTTTTGGGATTCCTGCTTTAAACCTCGGTTTTTCGACATTTTTTAAGACTATTTGTTTACCACTGATTTAACCACAAGACAGTTACACTAAAATAGTTTCAATAGATAGCACAATGAATAATTGTTATGCATGAATTTCAAATTCATACATGATTTGTGATCAATTAGTTGCTTTTCCTAGGCTCCCTTTACCCGAGGCTTACTCAATTATCGCTCAGGTGATGATGATGAGTTGCTTTTCCCAAAATATAAATAAATTAAGTTTTCAATCCGAAATGTCCTAACATAGAAAAAAAAACAAAAAAGCAATAATTATACCTACCTATTTACTTAGTAGGTTAATTAACGATAGTAATTGAACTCTTTCATATACCTAAGTAAAGTAAGTACCTCGATCGGAACCGGTTCCAGACACGTAAATGACATAAAACCTCGGTCGGAACTAGTTCCATAAAAGTAAATTAGAAGCCTCGATCGGAACCGATCGATTGGTTCCATACAATTATTAGAACTTCGGGTCTAGATCGCGTTTGTAGATAATTTTAGTTTTAAATTAACTCGTTTCGTTTCGTTGGGGTCTTGTCCCGACCACAGCCGGTGTAACGTCGAGGTAATTTGAATCTTAAATTATCTGCAAATGAGATCTAGATCCGAAGTTCTAATATATTTTTTTAACTCCTCTTTTCTGGCGATCTGTCGTCTATTGACATTTAGCTAGAGATTAAGTATTTTAGTTCAAGCCGTGTATGGTACTCCATCCAGTGATGGGCCCATAATATTAGGGGTTAAAGTATGAAATTGCCGATTTGTACTGAAAATCTTAATTGTTTATTTTTAAAAATTTTAACAAATTTATTTAATCAAAATAGTTGCCATTATTATCTATACATTGCTGCCATCTAATGGGAAGGTTATTAATGCCTTTGCGATAGAACTCCGACGATCTAGACTGCACAAACTGTGTGAAAGCATTTTGTACTGCCTCCTGGGAAGAAAACTTCTTGTCACGTAGATAATTGTCCAAATCACGAAAAAAATGGTAGTCCGTTGGAGCAAGGTCTGGTGAATACGGAGGATGACGAATGGTTTCTAAGTGCAGTTCCTGAAGGGTCAAAATGGTTTCTCGTGCTGTGTGAGGTCTCGCGTTGTCGTGGAGCAATAATGGTGAAGATCGATTCATTAGTCGGGGCTGTTTTACTGCTAGTTTTGTCAACATGGTTCGGAGTTCGGCACAATAGACATCTGCCGTAATTGCTTGACCAGATCGAAGAAAACGATAGTGAATAACACCATGCTGAGACCACCACACAGTTACCATTACCTTTTTATTGGTAAGTTTTGCTTTAGGACACTGTTGTGGCATTTGACCTGGGGTCAGCCATTGCATTTTTCTTTTCCGGTTATCATAAAGAATCCACTTTTCATCACATGTTACAATTCGATCCAATATTCCTTCATTTCTGTACCGGTTCAACAAGGCAACACAAGTTTCAACACGCGGTTCTTTCTGCAGATCAGTAAAATCATGAGGCACCCATTTTTCGTATTTTTTTATTTTATTGATTTGACGCAAGTGAGTCAATAAAGTGGGTAAGGTAACGTTAAACCATGCCTAATTCCTGGGTAGTTTGACTAGGATCGGCTTCCACTATCTCTCTTAATTCATCGTTATTCACCTGTGTGGGCGGTCTTCCTCGTGGCTCGTTCTTTAAGTCGAAATTTCCATCACGAAAGCGTTTAAACCAAAATCGCACGGTGCGTTCATTAGTAGACCCCTCTCCAAACGCAGCATTGATATTGCGGGCTGTTTCTGCCGCGTTAGTTCCGCGTCGGAACTCGTATTCAAAAATCACTCGAATTTTCGCAGTATCCATCTTTCTTGTCTGAATTGAATAACAAAAACAATTGAAAGTCGATATTCAAATGTTTCACATTTTTTAAAAAAAGAACATCACAGAAACCATTTGAAAAAAGTTTCATTCGAAAACCTCAAACGATGAAGATTCTATGTCAATTCAAAGAACCTTTTGCAATAAAACGGCAATTTCATACTTTAACCCCTATTATATCAACATAATATCTATATGAGGTCTTGTGGGGCCCGTCTCTTAAGTCGGGCCCCTTTAGTAGTTCTAATAATAATAATGGATGTATAACAGATGTAATAATGAACAGAAATCATGTTATACGGCCTACAAACGGCCCTAAATTCAGTGGCGAAATCGAGGAATTGGTAGGTAGGACCCTAGACCGCACCCTAAATCAACATGTATATAGGCAAGTCGTAACTTGAATTTTACTGTTTATATACTAACTTTAATATCGCTTCGGGCGAGCCCACGATTTAGGGACGATTATCCTCGCCACCATTGTCCCGATATCGCCACTGATTTTAGGTCCGTGTGTAGGCCGTCTTAAGTTTAAAAAGTGTGCCTTATAAGTAAAAAAAAAGCCACGCACGGAACCAGTTCCGACAACCGGGTTCAATAAATAAACGGCCGAAACGCTTAAAAACTCCTCTTTAAAAACAGCCCACCACAATTGTTCTAATTTCATCAAAATATTAGTCCTCAATGTATGAAGTTTTTGAATGAAGAGGTTACATACATAATATATAAAAAATTACTAGAAATATTTTACAAGGAGAAATGGATCATCAAAAATCGAACCTGAGCTTGACGGGCGAATGCGCTAAACTTTGCTGCAATGCAAAGAAATGTAGTAAAATTCCTTAAGCAATACTTATGCATAAAAACTTACTTTATTTATATTATAATAATGAAGGTGAATATTTTTACGCGCGATACGCTTAAAAACTCTTTAAAAAACAGCCCACCATGATTGTTCTAATTTCATCAAAATTTTAGCCCTCAATGTGTGAAGTTCTTAAATGAAGAGGTTACAAATGTAAAAACTTGCTAGAAATATTTTACAATGAGAAATAAATCATCAAAAATCCTCCCGTGGCAGGATTAGAACCTAAGCCCCTCGCTTGACGGGCGCTAAACTTTGCTCTAATGCAATGAAAAATATTTTTAGTAAAGTTTCTTGAGCAATACTTATACATAAAAACTTACTTTATTTATATTATAATAATAATATTAGTGTGATTGTTTTTACGCGCGTATTTTTATTGTAGGCTGTATACATGTATCCGACTATATTTTCACTACAGATTTAAAAGACTGGATTTAGTTGACTTTGTTATAGATAAGAATCAGATTAAATGGTTTAAAAAATACATTTTTTATCTATTTAGATTTCCTGCACAACTTACACCAAAAGCACTAGGTACTGCAGTCGGGGATGCCATCATTTCGAAGAATCACATCAGACTAGCACCAATTCACTAATAACAGCTCATAAAATACATCCAGGTGACAGACAGACAGGTCAATACACTAAGGAACCGTCCCCACAAGCGAATCGCGGCGATATTGGGCCCCACCATGATGTCTTTTAAGTCGTCGCGTTGTCGTTCAGCTAAAAAAAAATTAAAATTTAAAACACATCAACTAATTTAAAAAAAAACAACCTTCGAAAAAATAAGGTTTTTTAATTGTCTGTGGTTTTTTAAAGTAGTCGGGGTATTTTTTATTTAAAATTTACTTTATTTTGATGAATGACAAAAGGACAACTAGCAACGACAAACGATCATGGTAGCGCGGATTATCTTATTTCTATACAACGCACCGCCGCGTTAACATCGCCGTGTGGAGACACGTTCATTGAGATTGTATAGAAATAAGTGGCTCGACGATAATATCGCCGCGATTCTAACGCTCGTAGAGACGGTCCCTAAGGGTTTTTTTAAGTTAAATTAGCGCACATAAAATTATTAATAAAAGGGATTTGTAAATCAGGATTTGAACCCACGACACGATCTACAGAATAAAAGTTAGGGTATGTAATACTAAACCGACGCCATTCTGTTACAAATTATTGTCTTACTAGGTATGTACCTATTTTGTTCTTCCGTCTATTTTTATTGTAGTAACATTTATATCGGGATCCTGGAATCACAACGGCGCTACTTAAAAAACTAAGTTTCAAAATAAGACTTTAGTAACATTTTAGAACGTTTATTTTACCATCAACACTTAACCAGGCTTTAACCTTACACAGAGACAACAATTACAGCGAAATTTACAATATCGCTGGTTATAGAAACATTTTATATAGATAGTATCTATTAGATACAGTATATTATTAATTCATTAAGTACGGCTTGAGTATCTTACAATTTGAATATAGGTAGGTCTATATGAGTCGATTTATTTAACTGTAACCAACAGTGGCAGCACATGAGCACAAACATATTGTCGATTGAGAAACATGTTCCGTCTCTTTTACTCAAACAACGAAAAAAAGAGAAAACATTTTTGGTAGACAAAATGTTTATTGTTCTCATATCCATCACTAGTAATGCAGTGTTATTCGAGGAATGCTCATTATTTTTTACAGTGCCACAAGTATAAGTTGGCGCGACCGTGCGCCACTGTGTTCAGTTCAGGACTGTTTGTTTGGAGTGTTACCGATTTTAAATAAGTTAGTGAGAAAAAAAACAAGAAAACCGCCAACTTATAGTTGTGGCACTGTACTAGGCACTAGCCACAGAAAAGCAAATGTGAACCGCCACGGGACGCCTGACAGATGTGAAACTGACATTGACAGATATGTTTTCATGTAGCGTGACGGACGAGGCCTCGCCACGCCAACAATCAGGTTTACCCGCGCCTAAAGATGTTCAGATCAGATCAAAAATACATTTAATAAACTAAACATGATTGTAAATAAAAAGAGTTTTTATTATGAGATAAGTGCCAAGTGCCTATACCTAGCATAGTTCATCTTTGTTTTAAGTACAATAATTAATTCTCTATAGGAAGTCAATTTAAAAAAAATATAGCGTTTATGAAGATTCTGAGTCTAAGCCAGGACGAATTTATATTTATAGACAAGTTGACACAATAAATTTATAATTTTTTTGTCTCTGGTATGTATTTATTTAAAAACAATCGGGTTTTTTTTAAAGTAATTTAAGTAATGAGCAAAATTAAAAAATAACCTAAACTCTTAGAACTTAACACTTAAATTTAAAAACACGTCATAGTAGTGTATTGGACATCTAAAACTCTAAAGATCACTCACTTACTCACCAATAATATTTTTATCAAAATTCATTTTACAATCAAATCACATAAACTACAATAACTAGAAATACTAAGGTATTGTCCTATTCGATTCGATATACAATGGAAGCAGAGGCCACGATTCGATTATAAGTAAATATTTTTAGTTTTATTTAAAACTAACGAAACTTACGATCTTACAATTTATGAAATAAACGCTACATATAGGTTCCTAATACTTAATTAAGTAATTAGTTTTGTGCAACGGTTTTGACAACGTAAAATGTTTTTTTTTTTTGCTAAAACAAGAAACCTGATAAAAACTAATTTATATTATGATGATTTTTTTTACTTGCATTTCGTATTCTAGTATCGTCATACCACAGTACATAGAGAGAGCAGTGTGGAAATTGCACACAATATGGAAACTGCACACTGTGTGCACACTCGTCGTGACGCATTCTCTTTGCTCAGTGCTGACATCTATGCAAAACACCCTTAGGGACTCGTCGACGGGCATGTTTGTGTGAGTGAGCCGTTTTCGAGTATTGGTAAATAGTTTCCATACTGTTGTGCCCCAGGCCCCAGCCTTTCTATGTACTGTGTCTATACTAAGTAGCATTTGTAAACAGCAACAATGCATTTTAACTTGTCGTTATATTGAACAATTTATAAAAACCAATAACCCATTCTATCAGAATGTGAACAAATTATTATGTTTTTGATCTATTTTAGCCATTTGTTATAGTGTTTTATTAAAAAAGAGGTGCAATAAAATTAGGTAAAGACGTACCTATGCAAGAACTCATATAAAAATGGTAAACAATGTGGAATGTCTACTCTCTTTATTTCTAGAGTATTATGTAAAATGTTAAAAGCAAGTCTATATGTATAAATAATAAATATTAGCGAATCTACAAATAATTTCACCATTTCTAGCATCTCTTTAAAAAAACAGGACAACTTTACTACATTGTGCGATAACGCGACTTTTTCTTACTTACTAACGTTAATTAAGTTACCTATTTATTAAACATTGAAACCATAATTTTATTACTAGAGTTTAAACTTATTAATATTGTAAGTAAAGTAATAGAAAGTAATAAGTAAAAGTCGAAATATCGAGATGAAGGCAAATCTACCAAAAATGATATGTGATACCTTGATAAGAAGTGTAAATTATATCAATTACTAAGTAACTGTAATAATCATACTTTAAATAAAAATTAAGTAGGTAGTAATACACAAGGAAGTCTTACCTACTTCAGAAGAAACTTTGGGCACTTTTCTATTTAATAATTGACTTGAGAATATAAAATAATTATGTGTAGGTACCATTTTTTATCAATTCAAAAAATTTGCTAATGATCTCATAAATAATTGTAATGATTGACATGAAGTATGTTTTAGAATCATTAAACTTACAACAATAGATTGATGATGTGATAGTGAGATTTAGCAGTGTCAAAGCAATCTATGTCGCGCGGTTTCTATATTCAAACCGTACGATTCATATAATTATATTACATTAAAATATCTATCTAAAGTGAAACTCATGATGGATATTGGTTGAATAGTAAAACAATTGATAATATGTAATAAACACTGGATAGCAATGTGGCACGCCAAATTTGGCGGAGTAAAAAGATTCTATTACTGTTTAACATCAATGTAAAAGTTAACCCTTATTCGCAATAAATGAATTTTGGATAAAAAAAAACGTATTAAATTCTACAAATTAATCATCACAAAATAGCTCCAAACGGAGTAAAACATCTCTGAACTTTCTGAAGTTGGTAAAGTCACGACATTTTGAATAGTTTGGAGCAGTATTGAATTTCATCTTGTCTAAAATATTAGGCCACATCCACTGTTCGTAACTAAAGCGGAAGGCATTTTGAATATAGAAACTGTATACATACATCATTTACTGGGTAAATATGGACACGACATTAAAAAATCTAAAATAAACTAATATAATTAATATTTTAAAATACATAGTCTACATAATAAGACTTATAAAATTCTAGTCGTACCTAAACAAGACGATATAGTTTTTATTTCAATATATTTACTACATAATTTAACAACCTACGTTTTTTATTGTCATTAACATTTATTGGAGTTATAACATTGTAATCTCAATATAGAATATTTTTATAGAACAGTATAAATAATAAACCAGGTGTATATTATTTATTGTCACCGTATTACATTCAAATAACGAGTTAAAATTCAGAAATATAATTCCTCAAAATCATTAATTTTTACTATTATTATTTGCGGAACCAGACCTCTAAAACAATTTACTATCGTTTCTGGGCAAAAATAAGTAGGTAGGTATAATGTATATTTAAATGGCGCCCAAAATTTACTTTTTCTTTCTTTTTGATTACGTTATTAAAAATCTTTATAGGTTTATATTATTGTCTCTTTTAAACTATTGTATATCGGTTTTATGCAAAAGCAATTAATTCAAAAAACAAAACGATTAACTTACATAGTTTTAAATGGCGCCCAAACAAGTTATACACCTACTCTTTTCTTCTACGTAGGTTTTTTTAATTATTTATGCATTTTAATATTTGATCTCTTTAAAAGAATTGAAAATTGTTTTTATTCAAAAATAAATACGTAAAACACATTTCAAAATTGGCGCCCAACATGTTATTGTCGTTTACAAGTTTCCTAATTATTAATGACTAGGTAATATGCTAATATTAAAATGTATAATATGTATATAGTCTTTATCTTATTTAAAATACTGGAAAGTACATTTTTATTGTCATAAGATCAATTTCCGAATTACATCTTTTGAATAAATTATATTATGATAAGATAAATAAATAGATAGGTGATTATGCTGTCAGTTTTTTAAAAAATGATATGCGGTATTACTTTAAATTACATCTAGCAACACTCTATTAAGATATATTTGTAGCTGTGTAATTCATAGCTTGAGTTTATTCTTTGATATGACGCGATATGTTTGTGTCTGTTAATAAGACAGATAATTTATCTTTTTTTCGCTCTTGTAATCTACGTCGCATTAATGTTCTTACTCAAATTAAAATTAGTTTTGCTCAACTTTTCTGACACTCAAATCCATCGCATATTCACAAGAAATATTAAATTTACAGTTCCTAATTTGGACGTAAGCGTCATCTACCGATACTCTTAAAAAGGATTACAATTATCTTGATCGAGTCGACGACTGTTAACATGCTTTCTTCACCATCACTCGAATAATCTTCCAGTTACCTACATAGAACATTTCTAACCTTCCTAAGATTCATAAGGTATCTTCATTCCTCATCATCAGTGTCACAGCAGCCAGGCCAGCAACACCGTTCGGTACCATCAGGTCTGGTGCAGAACAGTATAGTTTCAGCTTTTGAGACTGAACGGGGTTCTATGCCGTGGAAGTCTCGAAGATCATCAGCGGGGAACCAAGCGCGTTCTTCGTCTTCTATTATTGGAATGTTGAAGTACCTGTGGGGAATATGTTTTACGATTATGAAAATGCTTGGAAAAAATATTTGATAAAATGATCCAAGCACAATAGGGTTTACCCTTATGCGGTTGACGATTTAGAAACGACGTCGTATGTACGTACATACGATGTATATTTAACCCTACACGTCATCTACTATGTCGGAACTTAGCAAAAGCTAAATGCGGATATTTGTTATAAATCGGTCGAGATTCGTTTTATTCTTGCTATACTTCAAAGTCTTTGGTAAGATGAAGTTACTCACCTGGCGATAGCCAAGCCCGGTATCCACAGCACAGACGCCAGCACCAAAATTAAAACCAGCCCGACAGCCCACATTGGCCACTGCTTCCTCTCCGTGTCCCCAAGGGCTGGAATCCAGGCGTCGTAACCCGAACCATCGACAGCCAGCTCCACAAACGAGGATATCAGGATCAACAACATGGCCAGTGGAGAGAGATACTTCCAGCAGATCAACCAATAGATGCCTGGTCGGGAGCCTGTCATTAGTTCGATGTCATCTGCGAATCTGTAAACAGGAAAAAGTTTTAAAAATTAGATTTAATTCACTTTCACGTGCTTCATTTACTTACGAGTATTAACTAGAAATATTTTTGAAGGAAAAATTCATCTTCAAAAATTCACTTGCGGCGAGATTTGAACTCGCGTCCCTGGATCAATACTCCAGTGCCTATACCGCTCGGCCACGCAAGTTCCCAGAAGAACCAGAAGTTCCAGTTTGAAGATGAATTTTTCCTTTAAAAATATTTCTAGTAAATATGCCTTGAGCAATAAAAACAAATTTACGAAATTACGAGTATTAGTTAGCCTACTAATATTTTGCATGTGAAAGTTTCTCGAGAGATCGGGACCGCGGGGCACAGTTCGTAATCACAATAAGCCCTTTGTACAATTTTAGTTTTTAAGATCTAAAATGTAAGCTTTTTATAATTTGTGTTTTTTGGTACAATAAAGTGTTAATCAATCAATCAATCAATAAGCACCCACAAAAGGAGCAATTTTTGAGACCTTGATGTATTTTCGTATAGCCAAATGTGTAAGTTTTTCCAACTTCCACGTAGTTTCAGACGCGTCGCGTCGATATAAATTACCTAAAGTTAAACTCAAGGCATAAATCACGGTAAAACGCGAAAGGGTTGTTTATCGCTTTTCACAGTTCATTTCAACTTATTTGTGATCACCCCGTCAAATTTGATGGATAGATTAGCAGAACTCGTTATTTTTGCAGTTCTTGTAACAATTTTATTTGATACATGATGGGCAGATTTGGTCGTAGCTTGCTAGACTTGCTTGTCTAGAGCTGGGTGGGGCCCAGCTCTAGACATATAGCGCCAAAAAAAAAACCAATATTCCACTACCGCTCCATTATAATCTATATCAGCCCCCGCGCCTATTATATCTATCAAGTTAATGACTGAGTGTTATAAGAACTTTGCATTACATTACTGCTTTGACGTTACGTGACTACCTCATAGCTGCAATGTATTGTGAAACTGAGTTATCAACTAGGTGCCGATGAGATAGTTGTCAAACACTCACGTGGTCTATCAAAAGTAACGTTGCTCACCTTTTAACTCCATACACGTACGAGATCCCGACGCACTCGCAAAATGCAATGATGAGCAGTGGAAAGTTTCCACTGTACATATCAAATATCAGAAATATGTAGCTACCAGCACCATGTGCGAAGCCCATGGACAATATACAGCAAACCAGGCAGATGCCTCCTGGAAAGAGATTTATAAGTGTTAATAAATTAATTTTATCATTATCTAATTTCTGGCTAAAACTATACCATCTTCGTTGTAGCATATAATGTGCGATCCCTTTATAGGTATAAGCGAAGGATAATAATAATTGAGTATTAAATAAATAAATATTTCAAGGCAATACAGACAGCGGAATCTAGCCCCAAACTAAAAGAACTAGACGCGTAATATGGATACTAGACAACGGATAAAAGTACTAAACATTATACTTTTTTTTTTGTAAATACATGAGACATAAAAACAGACCAGCTGTGGTATCATCTAATTAGCATCCACCGCTACTAGTGGCTAACTTGCAGTACATTGCTGCTTTGACGTAACGTGGTTGTTACCAATGATTATTTCAAAGCAGCAATGTAGAATACGAAATATGTTTTTTAACAGTAAATAGCAACTAGTAGCGGTGGATGCTAATTAGATGATACCACAGCAGACCAGAAACAAAAATTTTTATTTTTAGCCAGCCAGATTCAAGCATAAATACTTGAATCTGGCTGGAACGGTCCTGCAACCTTCTCCATTACAGTCGAGCCTTCGCCCGACGCGCCACAGAGGGCGTCGAAGTGTACGTAGGTATTTATCACGGTGTATGAATTTACGTATATTATCATCTTATGATAGGGGTACTGTTAATCTATACTAATATTATAAAGAGACTGAAGCAACGTTGGTAACAATCTAAGTTTGTAATTGGGAGTAATCTCCGAAACTACTTGACCAATTTCAAAAATTCTTTCGCCCAAAAAGCTACTTTATCCAGGAGTCACATTTTGTTCCCGAGATTCCCACGGGATTGCGACTTAAGCGTGTGAAACCGAGGGACGCAGCTAGTTACTTTACATTAGTTACATTCGGTGAACAACACACAGCGCCATCTAGCCCCATGTTAAGCTGCTAAGCTTATGTTACGATGACTAAACAACGGATATACCTAATGTTAATATTTATTTTTTATTTGTAAATACATACATAGTGTACCTACGTAGAAAGACACCCAGACCACATACAAATATTTAAATATTTGCATCCGGCAAAAAATCGAACCCGCAACATTCAGCATTGCAGTCGGCGCCAATGATGCGCCACAGAGGTCGTCAATTATTCTGTACCTGTCAAATACTCCTTCCGCAAGTTAGGGAACAGCTTCATGTCCACGATAGAAGTGACCACTCCCTCCAGGGTCCCGAACTGCGAGTCGATGCCCAGCGTGAAGAGCATGAGGAAGAAGAGCACCGACCAGAACTGGGCTCCAGGGAACTGGTTGATGGCTTCCGTGAAGATTATGAAGGCGAGACCGGTGCCTGATGCCGTCTGTGGAGGAATTTTTTGTGAGATTATTTCAATTTGTTTTTACTAAACTCTTCTTTATTTTTTTTAGTTATGGCTTCTGTCAGCAATATAGGACATTTTAGCCAATTTCTCGTACAAATAGTGAACTACCACTATTATACTGTAATCGTTTGAAATAATGTTCAATGCGTGAAGGCTGTAGAAAAAATGGCGTCGATTTTACTCCAACCCTATGGAACAATTGTTTGTAACGTGCTAATTTCGTGTTTATCACTGGTATTTTTATTTTCACTTAACTCGTTGAACTTCGCGTAACTAAATTGGTAACTTGCCTCCGAAATTAAACAATTTAAACGCAATAAAACACTGTTTTGTAAAAATGAAATTTCAGGACGACATTTCACTAACACGTCAAAAACAAAAGCCCTTCTATAAATCTTAACTGTTAGGTTAATCTAATAGACAATGACAGTAGTGCAAATATATTTATGCCAAAAAAACTATATCTGCCATGACCAATATGACGATGATATTATGTTTTTAATTCTCTCTAACTAAATGTCTTTATCCAGGGAGGAAACAGTAAATTACGTTTGTATGGAAATCGACTAGGTACCCTACCCTCTTAAAGCGCGATTTTATCACGACTTGTTACACTTCAAGAGGCGTAGCATTCGATTACATTTTCGATGGCCTATCAATTCTATTTCCAACAAAAACACGAACTTAATCTTCCCAGTTGCTAACAAACTTAAGAAACAGCTAGTTGATTCGCAAACATAATTTGAATAAAGGGCAGAGGTGACGAGCCTCTGCTCTCATTAAGGAGGGTTCCGTCGGGTGTCATTTTTAGCGGGCACCGCATGTTTTGTTGGCTAATGAGGCGAAACTAATTGTATAATGAATCGCTCTTTGACACGCTTCCTGCGGTGTTCGGAGATGGGTACAAATACATTGAAATAATTCATTTCAAACAATGCTTTTACAAAAGGTAGTAATGTAATGTAGTTACCTAGATGATTTTCCTATTCAATGCTTTTGTTGGATTTCAACCAACGCATTCCAGATTTATGGGGATCTAACCAACTGAGGTGTAAGAATACTACTTAGTAGAGATGCGCTGAGTACTAGTTTTACTGAGTAACCGAGTACCGAATATTACTCGGTTTAATATTTGCCGAGTCGAGTGCTCGGCCGAGTTACACGGTTCCTTACAAATGCTCGGTGCTCCTGACTGCGAAAACAAATTGTGACTTGCTCCTTGCAAGCGTCTCGCAGGCACGTGCTGAGGACTATCGTGACTACGTGAAGGTGCAGAAAGCCTTGTAGATAGATAGATAGATAATAACTTTATTTGTACAACATACAACATTACAACAAAACACAAATATTTACATTACATAAAGTAAAGACATAGATTAAACGTAAATTGCACAAATGGGCGGCCTTATCGCTGAAAGCGATTTCTTGTATTTCCTTGTATTCCTATATTAAAACTTGTTGATAGTCAAAACTTTCTTTTAAAATTGATACCTACATTTCATTTTCTACAATTTCTAGTGATAGTGATTGATACTTTTGAATAAGATCCTTGGTTTCACTTTATTTTGCTTCTTATTATAAGGCTTTATTTTAACCGAGTGCTCGTCCTATGAACCGAGTGCTTCGGCCGAGTACGAATAGTAAAAAAACCGCCGAGTACACCGAGTACTCTTTTAAATTTGACCTTTATCAAATAAGTAACAAGTGTGACTTTTCGATACAAATTTCTCTATGAACCACATATACAATAGATACAGAACATTTAAAAACTATTAGGAATGCTTTTAGACCGCAACAGTCTTTAGAGAATATCATTTTCCGTGCATTTTTGGTAGTTTTGATTGCAGTTCAGTTGCAAGTTTAAAGTTTAATTTTGGGTGTATTGTTTACAATTACAATGGTATTAAACTAAAATGTTGGACAATTCTAAAACTGATATAACCCCCTTTTCATATTTCTGAAATATATACGACCGTCAACACTAAATCTATGGACCCTCAACGAAGCATGGAGACCCTTCATAATTTTCATAACATTATTCAACCGTAACCTTGCAGAGCAACAAGTGATGTGTTGACAGAAATTCCGAGTAGGTACCAAAGCTAAAGGTTTTATTAAGCCCAAGTCGCCGATGTTGCGATAAGTGTCTTATTACTGATTGCTACGAGCTAGAAGCAGTCTCTGATTGGATATTAAGGAACGTTGGGATTCCGGTTTCATCAAAAACTTTGAGGGTTTCTTCGTTGGATTGTAAAGGTAATATTTTGCTTTGAAATGGTAGATTGTATTTAGTCATCTTTAGAATTGTAATATCGGTAAGTGATGTCGATTTTTAAAGGTAATTAAGTGGAGTCTGAAGCCATTGAACCGATTTTAATTGCAACTTGATTTAAGGATAAATATTAGGCCCCGGCTAATATAGCAGCGAAAGTCAACCTTAGCCTTCTAATTATTACCTACTACTAAAAGTACTACTCGTTTAGTCCACTCTCGACCCCTAATAACTACATAGTTATTTCTACCCCAGAATAAATAATAGTACCAACTGGTTCTATGAATTGGAGCAGCCAGCGAAGCCAAGCCAGCCGCACTTTGTTGGAAGGACCTATATCCCATGGGGATCGAATATAAACCACTGTTATAAACTATATCCAAGTAGAAACAAATAAATACTTTTTTAAGGTCGAAAGTTTACTAAACCATACAACTTGTAAAGCTTACGACTAAGTCAACTTACGTTATCCAGCTCCTTTTGCAAATCGCAGATTGGCAACTCCGGCATAAGTACAGAAATATTTCCATTAATTGTCACCAGTTTTCCAGCCGCTGGCAACACCATGCTTTTCCAAGCAGGCCCAAGCAACTCCAACAACGTCTCATTTCTCTCACTCAAACATTTCTCATAGACCATCGTGGCTTTAAAACCAATTATTGAAAAGACAACGATCCCAGCAAACATGGAGGTTAAACAATTCGTCATTGAGACCATTATGGCGTCTCTGTAGCAGTTGTTATCTACTGGATTGTAAGATGAGAAAGCAATTAAACCGCCGAAGGCTAAGCCTAGAGAAAAGAAAATCTGTGTGCCAGCTTCCAGCCAAACAACAGGGTCTAGAATCGTGTGCCATTTCGGCGTGAACAGGTGTACCAAACCGTCGCTCATTCCCTTTAAAGTAATGCCTCGGAAGAAAAATATTACAAGCACTATGTAGGGGAAAGTCGCTGTTACATAAACTACCTTTCCTGATGAAGCTATCCCTTTTATCATACACATGTATACGAGTATCCAAGCGATTACTAGAGCTAGAGCGATTTTGTAGTTAAAAGTTTCGGGGTAGTTTATATCTTCGGAGATCTGAAGAGTAGTCCTGTACCAGAAGTATTGCGTGGGACTGCTTGCCTGCAACAAAAGAAAGAGGTAGTTTAAATCGGTTACTTAGCCCAGATGTGACCGGAATAAAGGGAAAAATGATAAATGTAAGCAATAAATTCGTGTACGAAAAAGTATAGATAATTTAGAATGGGTTTTCGCATCGCCTACACGAAAAAGTGTCTTGAGTTTTTTTGTCTTAAATGTGAAAGGGAACTGCTATGAAATCTTTTTTAGACCTATAGGTATTTATAAAAGGATTGCTTTGTAGAATACGACGTGATCTTTTCTAATATCGTTAATTTTCAGTACTAATGATCAATTAGTACCTACGGCCGTGAGATGTAGATACATCTACGAGGAATAGGTAAATACAATGGTGATCTAACTTCTATATAAATTCGAAAAAAATGTTCCACGGTCACATGGTACAGTATTAAGTATGATCGACCTTGGATCGACCAATGGCGGAGGATATTTAGTGACAGACTGGCGGTCGAATCATCGTTCTAGGTCACAGTTAGCTTTTTCAAGGTCAACCTTGATAAAGCTAACTGTAAAGTTAGCGAAAGCTCGGTACATTGTAACAATGCGATTATCAAATAAAACGCGAGTTTAACCCGGTAAACATTGTGTTTAATATTATTATATTATCATTATTATTAAATGCCTGTAGTGTCCCACTGCAGGGCAAAGGCCCTTTAATATAATTATGCAAAATCGGGAAAATCTACGACAAAACTAGGTAGGCAAATGATACGAATTTTTGGATTCACAGGATATTTTTTTACAGAATAAAAAAAAACACTTGAGGAGCAGTTATGCGAGTGAAACGAAGGGATCGGGTAGTCTTCGACATAATTAAAGCTCTCACACAAAGAAATTCAAAAGCTTAGACAAATATACGTAAAGTCTGAAGCTAAAAGAATTATATCAGAAAGTAATTTACTGAATCTCCGTCGAAGATTCATGAAGGCTTTTGCCTTCTTTCAATAATAATATCTGGAGGTTTCTCGGTTTGGAATTACGCGGTAGGTCTTTTATATTACACCTAACCCACATCATGATATTGGAAACTGTACGTACGTACTTATTGTTATTTTTTACGTTCCTTACCTTCTACTTCTAATAAGTAAGTACCTACTTTGTATTTACAATTACAAATGGATGGAGAAAATCTATGGCAGTAGATCACTGTCTACCCTAAGGAAGATGTCTAAGGCTTCGAAACGTAGGAACGGCATTGCACCTAGTTCAAACGCGTGTAAATTGTTTAATTTCGCGGACATATTATTCAATTTAGTTTCGTGAAGGTGTACACGTGCAATGAAAGTGAAAATCGGTGCAAAACATGGACTTTAACGTTGTCTCCAAAGCTCCGTGAACAATCTTTGTAAATGGCCGCCATGTTTACGATTCCCTAGACTTGACTTTAACTATGACGACTTGACTGTTTTGATGCAAATAACTTGCATAATATATTACACTTGACACTGGCTAATTTCCAAATGGCCATAATCGGTTCACAACTGATAAGAAATAAATAAACAGTCACAGTGGTAGCCGTACCGCAAACTTAATGATGATATTTTTGACGTTTTAGTCGTCATTCATTGACTGCATCTTAGACGGCAGCGATGCATATTTAATTTTTAAGATAGACGTTATAATATTGTCAGCGCTCTGACGAATTTTTAAGTTTATTTTGCGTTAGGTAATAGGAACATGGAATAATGTCTGAGACCATCACCTTTAGTAGGTATGTGCTAGTACATAATGGTCTCAATGCATTTTAATCAATTTATTTTAATTTAACGCCGCATTTACCTAATTTAGTAGATCTTGTTCTACACAAATCGTTCACTAAAGACATTTCCGAATTCCGGTCACCGGTGGAACCGGAAAGGGGTTGCGGAAACCGGCAAATGGCAACTAACAGAGGTCCTTATCTCTGTCGTTTCTTTGTTGCCGACTGCCGACACTGAAGTAGGGTAATGGCTTAAGACTCGGCTCAGTTTAATTAAATTAATTTAATCTGGCTCAGTTACTGATAAGAATGACCTAAATTATAATCGTCTCGTTTAACGAATTGACATTAATACGTACCCTTTTTCAATTCAATATTTAGTTATGGCGTCTGTATAGCGTACGCTAAACAATTCTGCCAATGACACGAGTTCAGCCAATAACAGCATTTGGAGAACGAATTGTTTACCGAATTTGGCCGGTGACAGAAACTACAAGATCAAAAATGTATACAAAAACCTCATACAATTATTTGAAAGTGACAGCTCTTTGTTTACCATTCCTTTAATAATTGACGGACTTTTGTTTTTGACGCGTTAGTGAAACGTCCTGATTTTTTATTTTTGCAAATCCTAGTTTTATTGCGTGTAAATTGTTTAATTTCGGCGGCATGTTATCAATTTAGTTACGCTAAGTTCAACGAGTGTAGTGAAAATAAAAATACCAGTGCCAAACACGAAATTAGCACATTACAAACAAATGTTCCATGGGGTTGAAGAAAAATCGTCGCCACGTACTAATAGTGTAGTGGTAGTACACTATTAGTACGTGAAACTGGCTAAATTGTCCTATATTGCGGACAGAAATCCATAACTAAGAAAATGAATGAATTAATTAATAATTGACAGTTCTTAAGTTCTGTGTTTACATTTTTTATTTAAGTTTTTGTAAAAGGGTATAAAGTAGGGACACCTACTACTTATATAAAAATATCGACTCAAAAGTTCGAAATAAATACAACTTAAATACATTTAGCATTTGACTTGTTATGCAAATATTAAGTATTTATTTTATTCAATTGAATGTTAGCCGGGTATTTCCACAGGAACGAGAACAACGTGGGTAAACCCGCTGGGCACAGCTAGTCAATATTTCTTTATTTATTGCTGACGTCAATCTTAATGGGCGAATAAGCGATTGGGGTTAAAAAATGCTTCGCGGCATTTCCAAAGTCTATCACTCTGAATATTGATGGATATTGGATCGGTGCCAACATGTGTTACCTAATGATTTAGGTATTTCCTTTGAACAACATAAAATCAATTTATCTATGGTAGATCATTGAGATAAATGAAGTAAAAGGACGTAGTAAAAGGAACATTACTTGACATTACTGACATAGTTCTATGCTATCTATTTAACACATTCATCCTACTAATCCTACTTCTTATTCTTACTAATATTATAAACGCGAAAGTTTGTATGTAAGTGAGTATGTATGTATGTGAGGTTGTTACTCTTTCACACAAAAAATACTGAACCGATTGCGATAAAACTTGGAATATAGGTAGCTGGGGACCTGGATTAACACATAGGCTACTTTTTATCCCGATATTCCCGCGGGAACAGGACTTACGCGGGTGAAACCGCGGAGCGCAGCTAGTAATATTATAAATATGAAAGTGTGTAAGTTTGGATATTTGGATGTTTGTTACTCAATCACGCAAAAACTACTGAACCGATTGCGATGAAACTTGGAATATAAGTAGTTGGATACCGGGAATAACACATAGGTGACATTTTATTTGATTACCGGTGGATAACCTTACACCCTACTAATATTATAATTGAAAAGACTCCCCAAAAACCGGAGTTTTAATAAAATTTCTAACAAAAACAAACAATGGTCACAGCGTGCGTCTGGTATTTATATTTTACGAGGTTTTTCTCTGTTCGCACGAGATTTGGCAATTTCGGTGGAAGTGCTCTGCTAATGCAACCTCTACACTACACAATAGACCATGATGGCGAACTATAATATTTATTAGATAGATACCTACCAATTTATTCTAATTTATAAAAGGTTTACGGTTTAGAATTCTTTATCTTCTTATTTCTAGTTATCCGCGGCTTCGACTGCGTAGAAATAGTGCATAGCCGACTTTTTCGTTCATTACTCGGGTTCTACTATTTGAATTTTGATGTAAAGTATACCACGAGGTTCCTCAAAAATATAACTATCCAATATTGATTTGAAACCAGATTTCAATCGAATTAGTAGTTTTTAATTGTATAAGGAACAAACAGAGAAACAGACAGACAGACATGAATTTAAAAATTATATAATTTTGTTCTACTACTTTTCCTAAAGCCACTAGACAACTTTTTTTATAAATTTACTTCCAAGTACATACTTTTTGTTCTCTCTTCCTTTATTATAAGTATAGATATAGAAAATCCCTATTTCCTTTAGTCACGGTATAACGCGTAAACGGCTGAACCGATTTTGCTAATTCTTTTTTTGTTGTGTTCGTTATCGCCAGGAGAAGGTTCTTATTAAAAAAAATTAAAATTCTCGCGGGACCAGCGGCCCTATTGTTTGTCGGGCTGGTTTCCGCAAGTCGACGTCTGAGCGCCTATTTTGCGTCCGACCTGCGGCCCTAGCCAACATTCTTATCGAATAACGAAATCGCCAATCGACAGATTTTTTTGTATGAAATTGACATAAGGTCACGCTTGATTTTTCTCGAGCTTATGTCGATTTCATACAAAAAAATCTGTCAATTGGCAATTTCTTTATTCGATAAGAATGTTGGCTAGGGCCGCAGGACTTACGCGAGTAAAACCACGGGGCGCTTCCAGTTTCTCATAAAATTACATTAATCATTTACTGAGAAACTAAAATTCTAACATAAGTTAGATTTAAATAATAATTTAGGTTGGCGTGTCGAAACACACAAACAAACACACCCATTTAAGACATCATATACTTAAACAAAAGTAACACAGACACAACACATAGTTCAGGCAATAATTATTTAACATTTAGCAAAATCAATCAGGAATTTATTATAACGATTTATTCCCTTACTTATAAAATATTATTTACACATGACTAAGTTATGTGCCGTTTGTCTCTGTCTGTCAACTTTGAAACTTCATGTGACAGTAAAAGACAAACGATGCAAAGTTATGCAGCGCATTATTCAGCGTTTATAAGTAGGTATAAATAGGTTAAAAAAGTAAGTATTAATAAGTAGTAAGGCGTTATATATTTGTAATGAATAAGCTCTGAAACTACTGGACCAATTTCAAAAATTATTTCACCAATATAAAGCTACATTATCGACGAGTATCATATGCTACTTTTATTTCCGATATTTTTACGGGTTCGCGGGTAAAACCGCGGGACGCAGATAGTATTTTATATAGCGTAATTAGAATGCGATGAGAGCTCTACGACTGTTCGTAGCCTTTCGTAGCCCCTACAAAGAGCTCGTAGCCCCGAAGTTACTACGATAAAATGTCATTCTTGTAAATATACGAGTATACTTTTAGTAATAAACTAGCTGCGCCCCGCGTTTTCACCCGCGTAAGTCCCGTTCCCGTTTCAGTTCCCGCGGGGATTAAAAGTATCCTATGTCCTTCTCCTGGTTCTAAGCTACCTCCCCACCAATTTTCAGACAAATCGATTTAGCCGTTCTTGAGTTATAAATGGTGTAACTAACACGACTTTCTTTTATATATATATATATATATATATATAGATAGATATAGATATGTTAGTAAACGAAACGATTTAAAACAGTTTAAAATTGCTTCTATTAATCTACACATGGGAGTTATTTCATCGGATTAGAGTATCCGACGAAAACTAATTTCTTCTATGGTTTTCGCGATTTTGCATTATAAAACACTTTATTTATCCGGTTTTATCGCGTTTTTATTCATTATTTGACCCGAGTATGGAGTTTCCAGTATGGAAAAACTACTTTTTCCATACTGTTTTTTTTTCTCTTTCTTACAAATTAACCTTGGTATTCGTGTCTTTCTTCATTGTCGATATAAATAACAAAATAATCTCTCTAAAAATGTTTTCAAAGTGTTTTGCAGTCATTAGTCGGTTAAATACCATAAACAGATCTATAAGAAAAAATAACTAATTTTGAACCTTAGCTCTCCATAATATTCTCTGTCAAAAATAAAAAATACAACTGAAAGAATTACTTCGATACGTTAATTCGTTTCGGATCTATCGAAGTAAACGTGCGATGCGGACTCATACTCGGGTGTGACGTCATCTCACACTCGCTCAGAATCCTTAGTGTGAATTTTTTCTTAAAAAAATCGCGAACGTGATGGTTAAGTTAACGCATAAATTGTATGGAAACTCAAAAGGCGCCCCTAGCGGACGATATCGCAGTTACCAGTTAACCATTACGTTCGCGTTTTTTTACGGAGAAACTCACACTACGGTTACAGCCCGCTCGCGCTCTATGTGTCGATGTCACAGTACATGTTGTCTAACGTTTTGATTAGGGGAGCGTTGTAAATGACGTCACGTGACTGTTAGCGAGACTCAATATTTATCGTAAGTTTAAATGTCCGTAAAATCAAAACTAATAGGTATTTTTGTCTACAACAAAAACTAGTGTATTTTAAACATACAAGCTTTACTGTAGCAAACTTTCAGCCGATTTAGCATACTTATTAAAATTATTTCAGCCGCTTTAGCAATTGTAACTGAACTAAACTATACCTAAACCTATATTAAATAAATATTGGTTTTGAAGCCCTAAGTTGCTTTTGTGCAATAGAAATAATGTTGAATTTACGTTTTTGTTGCGATTCTCCTAAAGGACCGTGATTGCTATCATTATACGAAGCTATTTCTACCCTCACTGTTGCATACTCAATATACCCACGACCCGACCTTTACGGGTGAGATGATTCTTTACATAGAAATGATTCTATAACCTTTTAAAGCCACCCGGTTTTCCATTTTCTCCACAACAGAGAGAAAACACGAGAGGCAGTCTGAAGTACCTAGGTAGTGTAGGTGTAGATGTTTTGCTATCATGCCACTGGTATGCTTATTTTAAAGCAAATGTATCTGGACTCCAACAAAACTACATACAAAAAAAAGAAAAAAAAGCATTTTGCGTTTCTATGTAAGTGTTTTTTTTTTCTTTTTGTAATTTTGTTGGAGTTAACCTTTAGTATGACAGTTATAATTAAGTAGGCGTAGTGTAGACTCGGCATAACGTTTTATCCCTTAGCGTCTGATTATGTTGCGAAATAAATGTTTTTGGGAGAGAAAAAGTATTTTATTTTTGTAATTGACGAGAGAATCGTTGTAGCCGCCTTTGTCTGGTTGTTTTACAACATTGTTAAGAAATCCTGATAAGTTCCGTCTAAGAAGTACTTACCTAAGTACTTATTCCTTAAGATTAAAATTATTTTTTTCTTCTATACAATATTACGCATGTAAAAGTTGGTGTGGTCTGTCTGTTACGTTTTCACGACAATATTACTGAACCGGATTTGATGAATTTTGGTATCAAATCAAATCAAATCAAATATTTATTTATTAACTATGACACTTATTAGACATTTCTCAAATTACATATTATATCAGACATCGATATAATATTGTATAGAGATGTATTGGACCTAGGAGAAGAAAATAAGACAATTTTGATCTCGAAATTCCCGCGGGAACGCGATTTCCACAGGTTAAACCGCAGGGCACTAAATTATGAATGTGAAAGAATAGGAAACATAATATAGTAAGTTTGTTTGTATACAAGGTATAAAACGAGGATAACCATTTAAGCCGAAAGAGGGTTCTTCTGCTTATGCTTAACAACTTATGTTCTAGAAATTACAGAAATTCGAAAAAGTTTTAGAACATTTTAAGTTTAAAATTTACTTGAAAAACAGCTGTTTCTTAGTGATCGATGTCATTAACCTAAATTTGTCCTTTTATTTAGTTTATGGTCAACTACAATCAAAACTTTAATTGCTTTTATTTTTAAAAGCAGCTGATTTTTAGTGAAATTATAACCTTAAAATTTTTCTAAAAGTCGTAGAACAAAAGTTGTTCGCCTAGACGTCTAGAACAACCCCCTTTCGGCTTAAATGGGTATCCTCTTTATAACTTGTATGTATAGGTATCTCTTCCGTTTCAAGAAACATGGCATATCTTACTAATATTATAAACGTGAAAGTTTGTATGCATGGAAGTATGTATGTATGTATCTGAGTTTGTTACTCTTTCACGCAAAAACTACTGAACCGATTGCGATGAAACTTGGAATATAGGTAGCTGGATACCGGGAATAACACAAAGGCTTTCATTTTATCCCGATGTTCCCGCGTAAACGGGACTTACGCGAATTAATCGTGGTTGCGGGTTCGATTCCCGCTGGGTGCAAATATTTATGCTTAAAAATAAATAATTAATATTTAATACATACAAAATAATATGTATGTATTTACAAAAGAAAAATAATTATAAGTAGTATATGCGTTGTCTAGTCACCGTAACACAAGCTTACCACGGGGCTAGATGGGCTGTGTGTTCGTCACAGGATTTATTTATTTATTTATTTAATCCGCGGGGCGCAGCTGGTAGGTACTATACGAGTAGTTATGAAGTTGCCGCTACAAAACTAGCAAGTACATCTTCCATTCTGTCGAGCGTAACGCCCACACTGTGACATTTTAGTAATTAATGGAACTTTCTAGACATAGAACATTCTCCGCTGTCTCCGCCGACTCGACGAAGTATTGGCAAAAGAAAAACCGGCCAAGTGTGAGTTGAGCAAATAACGACAATATTAAAATAGTAAAAATAACTAACTCGATAAGGATTTTTTAAATACGTACATAATAATCAGTATACGTACATCAATTTTCCCGAAAATCACTTCTTTTAGATCTAGTCTAAGTACCGCTTTTCTGGGTGGCTCTGCCAAGGAGTATGCTCTGCAGCAGAGCCACATTCAACGTACATTATTTCTCTATTCCGTAATCGTACAGTTATATACAATCCATGTACACTATGTACGTTCGACGTACATTGTTTCCACATAAACTTGACCGCAGTTTATGAAGGTGGCTCTGCTGCAGAGCATGACACAATAAAATACGTATATTAAAGCGAGGAGGTGCTCAATTTGTCGCGTATTTTTTTAGGGATGTTCACCGATTTTTAGAAGATAGCTTGACTAGTCTTGAACGATTGAGATGGAAAGTTGGAAGCTCCAAGGTGGTCTTTATTAATAAGAGTAGATACTTTTCCACCAACCACGGTCTTTTTAACCTTAACCAAAACGTCCATAGAGGTGGAAAATTTGGTGACGATCTGATGAATATCTTCGAAATGATGGGCAGAACAGCATCTTAGAATGTAGTAAATTACTCATTTTTTAACTACTACCAAAATGAATCAGCACCTAAAGAACTAGATACGTTAGGTAAAGATTGATGTAGCACCACCTTCACCACAAGATTGATGGAGCACTTGAAACCACCTTCTCATCAGAGAACTCCTTAATAATTAAAATAACGCGTTACAATTTTGTGGCAGTCGAAATAATGTAAGTAATACTTACACAAAAAAGACTAAAATTTTAAAACCGACTTAAAATAGAGAACAAAATAAGCTGGACACACATGCAGTGCCACCACTTATCTGTTTTGTCATCTAAAGTTGGACAGTTTTACCGGCTGGGTCCATATTGTGATTTGGCCATACATCAGTTTTACATTATCTGTGAAATGAAAATTTCAACTGTCTACCTAGCTAGTGTAGCAACAATCAAATGTTCTTCGAAATATTGACGAGATGTCATCGGTAAATTGTAATTCGACGAAACGTTTTTCGAAATGGAGTAGTGAACCTAGGTATCACGGTTCATGAAACACAGCCAGCTGTGATATCATCTAATTAGCATCCACCGCTACTAGTTGCTATTTACTTTTAAAAAACGTATTTTACACTGCTGCTTTGAAGTAATCATCAGTAACAACCACGTCACGTCAAAGCAGCAATGTACTGCAACTTAGCAACTACTAGCGGTGGATGCTAATTACCACAGCTGGTGACAGATAGATGGACTTTGGGTACCTTCTGAACGTTAAAAACATCGTAGATACCTACTCAGTTTGCGTCTGAGAAGTTCACTTAAAAAAGCTCAAATAAAGAGAATAAATTCCTATTCAAAGAAAAGTTAAAGAACTAAAAGGGTAAAAAAGGTTATATGAGTACCAAAAGACACTAGACAGGGTTAGCGTAGGCGAAGGTCTTGATCAAACAGTCAAGGCTAAATTCGACCAAACTAGAATAAGCAGACAGATCGAGTTACTTTCGCACCTTTGGGGCTGAATTTGTCTTAGGTATTCGCGATTTTGCATAATAAAACACAATATTTACCTGGATTTACTAGCGTTTTCATTAATACCGGCATTATTACAAACTACCGAGCTTCCGCTAACTTTACAGTTAGCTTTTTCAAGGTTGTCTGTCTTGTGGTAGAGTTAGCGGAAGCTCGGTATTAAATAAAACGCGAGTAAAACCCGGTAAATATTGTGTTTTACTTTGACTTTATCTTATTGAATAAAAACCATTTTGAATTTTATTTATAATTTAGGAATAGGTAGGTAGGTAGGAACGTTTTTTTTTTCGAAATTAGAAATCGAAATTAGAACAGAAAATGACGTGTTTTTCGTTTTTTGTTAGCGAACAAAAAACGAAAAACACGTCATTTTCTGTCGAGCCTCTTGAACAAAAGACAATTTATACGGAGAGCTACTTATTCCAGTTTGGTCGAATCGAGCCTTAGTTACTATATTAGTAAGTATGTATGGATAACTTCATTGAAAGATTTATTGATTAGGTTACTTGAGAAAATGCTGGGTAAGAGAACCTTAGATATCTTAAGTTATCGACCCATTTATGGGTCAGTGCTTGTATAGTACTACCCTACAGCTCTTCTATATCTTTCTAAAATTATAAATGCGAAAGTTTGTATACATGTATGTGACTTTGTTACTCTTTCACGCAAAAACAACTGAACCAATTGCGAATTTGCGATGAATATAGGTAGCTGAGGACCGGGAATAACACATAGGCTACTTTTTATCCAGATAATCCCGCGGGAACGGGACTTGCGCGGGTGAAACCACGGATCGCTGCTAGTAATAATTATAAAGAGTAAAGATTTATTTGTTTGTTTGCAACGAATGGGCTTTAAAACATCGAGGAGCAACATTAGCTACTTTGTAGCCCGATATTCCCGCGGGATCGGGACTTATGCCAGTATTTTTTTTGTATCGCGGGAATATCGGGTTAAAAAGTGGCTCATTCATTGTGTTGATCTTGTGTGTTTATCCAGGTGTTCAGGTGTCTGCATGTCAAGTTTCATTCCAAGCGGTTTAGTAGTTTTTGCGTGAAGGAGTAACAAACATATACTCGTATAGTTACTTAAACAGAACTTTCACATCTGTAATAGGTAATTAGTAATATTTTATTACATACTATGTTACATAATGTTACTCCTCGATAACATAGTTTTATAGGCTTACCTACGCCAGTTCGAAACACGCTTCACCTAATTACATCTTAACTAACACGAATCAACATTTAAGCTAAATTGAACGAATAAGCTTCATTCCAATTTTGCGTAGGTCTGTACAAAGCGTCACGCCTCCACCTTTCTTGTACGCACTGCCAAAAAGTGGAATTCTCTGCCAGCTTCGCTGTTTTCTAAAATGTATAACCTTTGAGTCTTCAAGTCTAGAGTGAATAGGTACCTTCTAGATAAGCATGCTTCATCGTCGACCTTCGCTTCCCATCAGGTGAGATGAGGCCAAATGCTAGCCTATTATGTATATAAAAAAAACCAAAGGCCAAAGTTCAAAATAATAATATGAATGTACAATTTGCTCGATGTAACATTTAATCTAAACATAATACAACTAAAATATTGTATTGGCAATTTTTTATCGGTCCAGTAGGTTCGGAGCATATTCGTTACAAACAAACAAACATATATTTATATAATATTTATATCTACTTGTACTAAGTTATATAGAAATATAACTTAGTACAAGTAGATATGAATATTATGTAGGTACTATTTATTGTACCTAACTCGCGTAGGTTTGTTGATTGCCAAAGTTACTGACTACAAAAAAGGAGTTATATCTATTTTTAGGTTTTAACTGTGCCTAATTTAGGCACGAACAAATTAAATTTTCGGCTCTTACCGCCAGATGCTCAATATTTATGAAGAAAAACTTCCTCGAGCATCACGCCGATCGATAAAGCTTTCTGTGTAATAAATGATGTTAAATGCTAGTTTACATTTGATAAATCGGGCTCTGGGGCGGGGCTACATTGAGGGGTCATCGATTCCAAAACCCGTGCATTCGTAAAGTTTTCTACATCAAAACGAACAACTATTGGAAATTAAGAGTAGTTTTCGAAAATGATGAGTTTAAAGTTTACTTGAAAATCAGCTATTTCTTAGAGTTAAAGTTCATTGACATTAAATTGAACTTTTATTTGTTATAAACTAGTAGAATCTAAACGGGTCTCTGTAATGTTTTTTTTTTTTTGAGAAATTGCTGTTTTTTTTTAGTTTTCAATCTGAGTTTTTAATGGAATAAATAAACTCAAAATAATTGAATAAAAATAATGACGTAAACTTTGGCTTCTCGGTTTTGTATGACTATGAAGTTTTATTTATTTGATTCGTCTTAACAAGAATTGTAATGAATATCTTACTAATATTATAAACGCGAAAGTTTGTATGTAAGTATGTATGTAGGTATGTGAGGTTGTTACTCTTTCACGCAAAAACTACTGACTGAACCGATTGCGATGAAACTTGGAATATAGGTAGCTGGGGACCTGGATTAACACATAGGCTACTTTTTATCCCGATATTCTCGCATATTCCCGCGGCGCAGCTAGTCGACTATAAATTCTAATTCTAAGTTTATGCTTAGTCAGCGCTAAGCTCAGTCTGAGCAAAGTCCACTATAGATTTCAGCCTAAATGGTTTGGCAGTATAGATTAAGTAAATTAATTTAGGAAACTCAGATTTCTGTTTGATAAAGTGAAATAAAATATACCAAACTTCCCTAAAAGACAACTTGAATAAATCCAACACAAAATTGTAGACAAATATCAAAATTTATACGCAAATTTGTCCCTAGTCGTGTCAGTAGGTACTGAGTACAAATGCACCATAACTACATGTCTGAATCGGTAGCTCGGGACGGAGAGCTTTAGGCATTTGAATAGCGTCCCTTTGTTCAGACATCTCATCTTGGAATCCTCTAAAGTAGCAATTTGTAGGGCAAGATGGGTACCTATTATAATTTCTAACTTGTTGTATTGCTTTGTGTAACAGTTGGTTTTAGTAGAACATTATTAAGGGGGTACACATGATCACACATTGGGCGCTTTCAAACACATGCTTTGGTAACGCGATTTTTAAAACCAGCGCACGCTTGACCAGTGGGCTCACTTTTGTTCACGTTTTTTTTGTTTTCGGATGCCTACCTTCTATAATGAAAGATTTTCTTTCTTTTTCTTTTCGTTTTGGTGTACGCCAACATAATCTTTACAATATTAGCATAGAGAGATCATTTCACGTAATGATCTAAATGAACCTCCCAAAACAAATTTAACAGCCATAATTTTGGTGGGGGTATTAACCCTTCTAATCACATGATGGGCTTACACGGAGTACCTAATCCATGTTCATAATACTCTAAGCATGTTCACATTCGTACGCCGATGCACCCACTAAAGACTATACCTATATAAACTAGGAAACAAGTTTCATCAATTTCTTGAAGTTTCGCAATCTCGTTCAGTTAACTTTGATATTATTTATTTTTAAGTCTTTCCTACACGAAGACTGATTCTTAGTAGGTGGAAATAAGGTGCAAATTTTGTTGCTTAATTTGAGGCTAGAATGCGCTGTGTACTGTTTATATTACTTAACTCTATGGTACATAGGTACGTCCTTTATTAATTTATTAATTCCACTCATCCTACTAATATTATAAATGCGAAAGTTCAGATGCTTGTTTATGCAATCACGCTAAAAATACTAAACCAATTGCAATGAAACTTGATATGCAGATAGCTAGAGATCTGGATTAAAATATAGGCTACTTTTTATCCCGATATTCCCGCGGAATCAGGACTTACGCGGGTAAAACCGCGGGGGCAGCTAGTTTTATCATAACTTTTTGATATTTCGTAAATTTGTTTTTATTGCTCAAGGCATATTTACTAGAAATATTTTTAAAGGAAAAATATTTCTAGTAACTTTTTGATATTTAAAAAAAAAGGTATGTATAAAATTTTAATGCCCTAGGTAATATCCGGTATATAGGCGCGTTGGAGCGACGATTTGCGCAAGACGGCTGGCACAAACTGGATGCGAGAAGCAGAAAATAGATCTAGGTGGCGTGCAATTGGAGAGGCCTATGTCCAGCAGTGGACTGCAACGGGCTGATGATGATGATGATGAGGTAATATCCGTTGTCTACAACCCATAGTACAAACCTAGTGCTAAATTAGTAGCGCTGTATGTAAGGTCGTGCTGGATTTTATTAATTTACGTATATATATTTTATTTTTTTCGGTAATATCCGTATTCCATTGGGAAAGAATTCCGAGCAGGAGGAGGAACCAATATATTGTCCAGCTACTACAGAAAATAGTAATGCTCAGTCCAATCCATCAAAATGTATGAGTAAATAAAGTACGGTCAGAAAATTCGTTAAGTTTTACGAGCGATTTTGTTCAGAATTCGTTCAGGTGACAATGTTATCGGTAAACGGAGACTTTATGGTGCTCGCTGAGGGTGCTCGTTACCATAAAACTCTTCTTTAATCGTCCCACTTTCAAAGTCTATGTTACACAACAGGTTTTTGCTTTCCACTTTATTAGTTTAAAATAATGACTTACCTATAAATACACTAGCTAGCTATACAAGATGTAACAGGTTAGCCCTTTTAAGTCGAAAGGGGGTTGTTCTAGACGTCTAGGCGAACAACTTTTGTTCTATGACTTTTAAAATTCGAAGTACTTTTCGAAAGTTTTAAGTGTAAAGTTTACTTGAAGATCAGCTGTTTCTTAGAGTTCGAGGTCATTGACCTTATGTTGCCCTTTCATTTAGCTTGGTCTACTACAATCAAACCTTCCTTACCTTTATTACAAATTACCTTTATTTTCAAAAACAGCTGTTTTTTTCAGTGAAACTAATCTCAAAATTTTCAAAAAAAAAGTTCGTATTTTCAAAAGTCGTAGAACAAAAGTTGTTTGCCTAGACGTCTAGAACAACCCCCTTTCGGCTTAAAAGGGCTAACCTGTTACATCTTGTATACTAGCGTTATAATAATAGCTTTCTGTGTACATATCTCACTTACCTATATTTGTGTTATTCTGTATAATAAAGCGTAAGTACATATTTATGTACTTGTAATATCCATGTATGTTCTTACTAATATAATGATTGCGAAAGTTTAGATGATTGTTTGTGTTTCAATCACGCAAAAACTAGGTACTAAACCGATTGCAATGAAACTTGGTATGGAGATAACTGAAGATCTGGATTAAAACCTAGGCTACTTTTTATCTCGATACTCCCCGGGGGGGCGCAGCTAGTGTACAACACTTATAAATATTGGCTTTATAAAATACAAGCTTACTAATACCTACAGAACATAATACTGTTCCTATTCAAACCCTTATCCCACTATGTATAGTCGGCAGAGCATGTCTTTCTTTTCCATTCCATACTGTTCCCTATCAATGACTCGCTTATATAGACTGCTGGGATGCGATCGTCGGCAACCCTATTCATGTAGTTACGAAGTTGAAACTATATCGTGGAAAGTTTTTTTTTTTTTTTTATACGTAATAGGCCAGCATTTGACCTCATCTCACCTGATGGGAAGCGAGGATGAGGTCGACGATGAAGCATGCTTACCTAGAAGGTACCTATTCACTCTGGATTTGAAGACCCCAAGGTTATAGGTTTGGGGAAACAGTGAAACTGGCAGAGAATTCCACTTATTGGCAGTGCGTACAAGAAAGGTGGAGGCGTGACGCTTAGTACGCGAAATTGGAACGTTTACCAGATGAGGATGGCGACCAACCGTACCCCTCGTGGTCTTATAATAAAAAGGGCAAGGGGGAACAAGCTCATGCAATTCCTGCGAGCACTCCCCGAAGTGAATTCGATAGAAGACCAAAAGGCTGGCGACCTTGCGACGATGTCCCAAACTCGAAAGGCGCGACTCGACAAGTGAGTCATCACCTATCAGTAAGTAGTCTAAAAGTTATGCCTAAAAACTCAATCAGCCGCGATTCAGCTTTCATTCCCATCACGGACTACATCCATTTAGGTACTTTTTAACCACGGACACATATTACTTCAAATTGACGTCTAATTTATCGATCGTTGTGTTAGATTGATATCTATTTAATGATATAAACTGACTTTGCCACGCAAGGAAACTCTGTAATGGATTAGCTATGTTTATAGCTACCATGACTTGATACAATCACGCAGTAAGGTTTTAGTGTGAACCAAAATCAGTGCTCAGGCAGTGGCGTGAAATGATGTAGTTGTTTATATCCAGAGTAGTTATATTCGCAGAATAAACATCTAGAGAAGGGCTGCTGTGACATGGTGTAGATAGAAATATATAAATGAAATTATTCTTACCCGACTTTTCTTGCTCGACTCCCAGTTCCCAACCTTCAACTAATCCTACTTCTTACTAATATTATAAACGCGAAAGTTTGTATGTATGTATGTATGTATGTATGTGTGTGATTTTGTTACTCTTTCACGCCAAAACTACTGAATCGATTGCGATGAAACTTGAAATATAGGTAGCTGGAGACCTGGAATTACACATAGGCTACATTTTATCCCGAAATTCCCGCGGGAACGGGACTTATGCGGGTAAAACCGCAGGGCGCAGCTAGTAATAATATAAATGTGAAAGTTTGTAGTGTGATAATAAACAAATGTATTTGGTTACTCTTTTACGCAAAATTTACATAAACAATTACGATCAAACTTGGTACGACGAAACTAGGAGATCTGAATTAACACATAGGCTACTTTTTACCCCGATATTCCCACGAGATCGGGGACGTACACGAGTAAAACTGCACTTATACTTAATGTACTACAAATAATTACCCGTATTCACAAACGACCCTATGCGCAGTGGTTAAAACACTCGCCTGATTGGCAAAGGCGCACAGGTTCGAATCCTGTTATGGCAAATTTTTAATAATATATCTCCTTGTGAAAACATTTCTAAGTTAAAAAATAAAATATGCCTGAATGGTTCCGTTTACGGTGATTCTTAGATCGTCGAAGTTTTAGTAAGTAAATGCTTTGTTTTGCTCTTGTGAGTGACAATCAACGTCTGTGAAAATGTGACTAAAGTCAAGTCCACGCTTAGGGCTGTTTGTGAATACGGGGCATACACACAAAAAAGTAACTTAAATATGTAACACTTACAGCACATTCCGGCTCCGTGATATACGACCCGTTCTCAAAGTACTTCTTAGGGCATTCAGCCCACGGCAGTTCAGCCTGGAAGCTCTGCGCGAAGTAGAACAAACACCACGCTATAATCGAATTGTAGTACAATGCCACGTTGAAGGACACGACCGCAGAACTGATCCCAATCCCACCTAAATAAGGGGACACTTGGTGCCACACACCTATAGCACCCTTGCGTAATCGCTGCCCAATCGCCAGCTCCAGATAGAAGATTGGTATACCCTCGATAGCTAGCATTACAAAGTAAGGAATCAAAAACGCTCCACCACCATTCTTTTGTGCTAGATATGGAAATCTCCACACGTTCCCCAGGCCTACTGCATAGCCGACTGTAGCTAGCAGAAATGTTAGTTTACTGTCCCAAGATTCTCGTTCAACTCCTTCCCCTTCTGGTTTTATACCAGCTCGTTCTTCGATCGAGCTCTCTTTGCTAGTAGGAGTTTCTGAACGTCTGTTAGGACTGGTGTCTTCAAAGGCCTCGTTTGTAGCCCCATACATGACATGAGTCCTGTGGGACGTCAGTCCATTCTCCATGGTGACCAAACGACCTCGCAGCTCCTTCATTTCCATACGGTCTACAGATCGTTGAGCGTAGAGATCCCGCGAACTCTGCCGCCTCATCAAATGCGCTGTATTCGCCATTTTAAACGATTACTATAACAATAACTATAGTTATTGTCGATATTATTGTCGCATTATAATTCAAACTTTTTAAACTTTATAACGTTAAAACGAATCTTTATCTTCGTCGTGGCACATTATGAAAAAGATTAACCAACTGATGATTGAAATCGCGTACGTTAAGCCAAACCCTTTTGTTGTAGCTGAAATTGGTATCGATTGGCGATTCATTTTTCGTGTTATTTTTCTTCTATAAAGTAACTTTTATTAATTAGGCACTGGCACTAATATTTATTGAGGGACATTTTGTGTACTGATTCTGGTATTGAAGAGTGACGTAAAAGTTACGTCATATAGGTGGCGGATCCACCTCGCGAGTGAAGGTGCAGGGGGCTCCATAACTGTGGAGCATGCGCTTTGGAGGGTGCCAAAAACCCCCAACTCTCAATGAGATGAATTGCTACTATACCTAGGTACCTTCGTACAGGCGCTTATACCTACTCAAATAATAATAAGTGGTTATACTGGTGTTGGTATTTGATTTATAGACCTAACTGGTAATGGTTAGGACGTATGACTCAGTGCTATTGACTTGCGTTAATGGATTAAGGCTGCTAGTGTTTATTTCTAATATTTGAGTATAATTATTATAGCAAAGATACTGAGTGGTTCTAATTGATTAGTTTTGTGTTCGTATTTTAGTGAGTTCTATACAAACCCTCACACTCATCTTAGCTTACCAACGCGAAAGTTTGTATGTGCTGACTTTGTTACTCTTTCACGCAAAAACTACTGAACCGATTACGGTGAAACTATTCCAAGTTTCATAATCCAGATTCATCATTTAAGTTTCACAGCTACTATCTCAATATTCCCGCGGGAACAGAACCTACGCGGGTGAGTCTGCGGGACGCAGCTATTAAATAAAATAAATTCAAAAGTGCCGCGAGTGTGATGGGTTCTTTTGCGGCGGGGATGGTCCGGGGAGGGTTGTTCGATTGATTCCATTTCTGTTAGTTATTAGTTTTCATTTGTATTTTAATTAATTTATTTTTTGTTTTGTTGATTTAATTTTATGTGTATTTAGATTTAATTAGTTTATATTTTAATTTAATTTGTTTGTATGTTAATTTAATTTGTTTGTATTTTAATGAATTAATAAATATTTTGTACTTTAGTCCTTATATTCAAAAGTTGAGGTGTTCGTTAATTTGGATGTTTGTGTTTTAATCACGCTTAAACTACTAAACCGATTGCGATTAAAGTTGTATAATATAAGATTCGAAATCCTCCATATACTGACCGCATTACTTGATTCTTTGGTGACCAGCTGTGGTATCATCTAATTAGCATCCACCGCGACTTGTTGCTATTTACTGTCAAAAAACATATTTCGTATTCTACATTGCTGCTTTGAAGTAATCACCGGTAACAACCACGTTACGTCAAAGCAGCAATGTACTGCAACTTAGCAACTACTAGCGGTGGATGCTAATTAGATGATACCACAGCTGTATTACAGGTGTTTTTACTACCTATCTCAAGCACCAGTCTCTCACAATTACCTACTTGAGTTTTGCTCACTCAAAATAATGTTTTTTATATTAGTTTATTTTTGATGATAATAAATATTGCACGACATTACACACAGCGCAATCTAGCCCCAAACTAAGCACTATGGGTACCTGACAATGGATATCCTACGTATTATATTTTTTTTTAAATATTATGATATATTAAAAGACACCCAGACCAGATACAAATATGTATTTTTAAGCATAATTAGTTGTACCTGGCGGGAATCGAACCTGCAACCTTCCGCATTGCAGTCAGGCATTCGCCGACTGTAATGTTATTAACCATTCAATTAGTTTTAAACTTAGTTTTTGTAAAGAGGAAATAAATTATTATTGAATTGAATAGAATTGCTAGACTGAATGTCTCAACGAACAATATATAAACCCTTTGGTCTAGGGACATCCAATTTAGAAAGCAAGTTCTTTGCCATCTGTCCACAATGAAAGGATTTTTCGAAATATTTACGGGATCGGGACTTCCGTGGGTGAAACCGCAGGGCGCAACTAGTTAAATATAATTTATCTTCGGTGTTTTGTTCTTTTGCCCTTGAGCTCTTCGCTACCCTGGTCACGTCTTCCCTTCAACATTTGCGGACAAACGATAGGACGCCGATAATTTGAACGAAATTGAAAAGTGATAGATACCTAATACCCAAATACCTACATAGGCAAGTAAATATGACACAAAGTCAAAACAAACCAAAGCGTAAATATAGTGCTTACTTCGATGAATTGTATAGTAAACCCGTATTTTATACAAGGTGTAACGGGTAAGCCCTTTTAATTAATCCGAAAGAGGGTTGTTCTAGACGTCTAGGTGAACAACTTTTGTTCTACGACTTTTGGAAATTCGAAGTACTTTTCGAAAAAATTTAGGTGTAAAGTTTACTTGAAAATCAGCTGTTCTTGAGAGTTCGAGGTCATTGACCTTATGTTGTCCTTTTATTTAGTTTGATGGTTTACAATCCAAACTTCAATTACCTTTATTTTCAAAAACAGCTGTATTTTCAGTGAAACATAATCTCAAAATTTTCGAAAAAAAAGTTCGAATTTTCAAAAGTCGTAGAACAAAAGGTGTTTGCCTAGACGTCTAGAACAACCCCCTTTCGGATTAAAAGGGCATACCCGTTACAAATTGTATAGTAACTAACTGCACCCCGCGGTTTCACCCGATCTACGGGATCGGGTGATCCCGATTTCGTAAGAATTTCAAAAATCCTTTTTAGTGGACAAATGGCAACAAATACACTTTCTATTCCTACATAATTATAAAATTTAAAGTCCGTCCTGACTGACTGAAATTGACTGAATAACTGAACTATACATTGTTTTTTTTTAATTGGGACAGTATGGGGAAATCCAAACTCATAGAAGATACAGGAAAAAAACCTTAGGAACAATTTATTTTTTTGTAAAAAAAAAATTGCCATAGCACTTTTTAGGTCAAGCGTGATTTGTCCATAGAAAAAAGGCATTTTGAAAAAAAAAATTTTGATGCGGTTTGACTCAGTTTCATATACGGAATATTTCATTGTATCAGAAGAAAAAAATCTGAGCAGCAGAAGTAAGTCAAATTTAATAAAATGTTTTTCATACATACATCACTAATTTTAAGCATCAACGCAACAAATGTTCAATATGACCTACCTCTTGCTGAATACAGATACAAGCACGTTTTAGTACACCTCTTGTTGCCTTAGCCAAGGACATTTGATTTATGTTGTTTAAGTGGTAAAGAACTGCCTCTTCTAATTCTTGTATACAGTATTGTATCGAGATTCAGAAACTCGACCCTTAACGTGGCCCCATATAAAAAAGTCCAACGGCGTCATGTCAAGGAGTGCAGGTGCAATTCTACAATGCAAATAAAATCTCATTTTTGAATATGGAACGCTTTTTGTACGTGTAAGAATCGACTGTGATGCGGTAGATGGGTACTTTGAACTAACCTGTTGGATAAAAATCTTTTTATTAAATTTGACTAACTTCTGCTGCTCAGATTTTTTTCTTCCCTATATGAAACCGAATCGAACAGCATCAAATTTTTTTTTTTCATAATGACTAATTTCTATGGACAACTAACGCTTGACCAAACAAATTACTATGTCAATTTAAAAAAGAAAATGGTTTCTAAGGCCGTTTCCGTGTATCTTCTATGGATTCGGATTTCCCCATACTGTCCCAATTAAAAAAAACACAACTATATATCAACACAAGAACCTAAAACCGTGATCCTAGAGTGAAAGTTAGAGTGTCTTCGTTTTGTGATATGTATGAGTATTCATTCACTAAGGGGTTTTTGAATATCCCGCGGGATCGAGAGTCACATTAATACATTACTAGCTGCGCCCCGCGGTTTCACCCGCGTAAGTCCCGTTCCCGCGGGAATATCGGGATAAAAAGTAGTAGATATGTGTTAATTCAGATCCCCAGCTACCCATATTCCAAGTTTCATTGCAATCGGTTTAGTAGTTTTTGCGTGAAAGAGTAACAACCTCACATACATACATAGGTACATACTTACATACAAACTTTCGCGTTTATAATATTAGTAAGATAAGTTTATAGAGATAGTTTGTAAGGATGAAAGCATAGGTACCTATCTTTTACTCCCTTACTTATAAAATATTATTTACACATGACTAAGTTATGTGCCGTTTGTTTAAAAAAAAAAACAAAAAGCTGTCAACTTTGAATCTTCATGTGACAGTAAAAGACGGAGTCTTGGCGGGAACTCGTTGAGGAGATGTGGTGCTAAATTTTCATTTTTGTGAAACCTAGTTCATATGCGTGCAAATTGTTTAATTTCGGGGGCATATTAATCAATTTAGTTTCGTGAAGGTGTACAAGTGGAATGAAAGTGAAAATCGGTGCAAAACATTGACTTAGTGTTGTCTCCAAGGCTCCGTGAAGATTGTTCGTAAATGGCCGCCGTGTTTACAAATGATTCCCTAGACTTGACTTTAACTATGACGACTTGACTGTTTCGATGCAAATAACTTGCATAATATATTAAAATACATGACACTGGCTAATTTCCTAATGGCCATAATCGGTTCACAACCGCGAAATAATAATAACAGTAAAAGACAAACGATGCATTATGCAGCGCATTAATTAGCGTTTATAAGTAAGGGGGTTAATCCTTCATGCAAAAACTACTGAGCCAATTGCTTAGGTTATCCCTACACCTATTCCTACTGGATCAAGACAGACAGATACAAAATAATTTAATAAAACTCATAATTAATAAAATAAGTGATTATTTATTTTGATCCTTTTTATTTTCACAACTTAATGGGCTTCAAAAAAAGTAAAAATATCCTCAGTAGTAATTATTCAGATGAGTAGAAAAAACAAGAAGAAATTATTATGATTAATTTTTCATTTTAAAAACACAGTGTTACAAAAAATTTATATTAATATCTTGAATAACTTCGCCCCTGCAGACATCCCTTTTGACACTTGTTTCTGCTTTCTTGATGTTAATAGTAATGGTTTGAATCACTTCACCCATATAACGATCGGTTTGCACAGCTTTGTCTGCATTTTTTTTTCTCTTTCCTTTACCACAACACATTCTATCATTTCTGCGTTTTCTACTTTTTTCTTCACCAGAATCATGTTTTATTTCAGTATGATTACTGATATTTACTGCGTCAGTTGACGGTGTACTTGCTAAATTAAAGACCAATCTTCCTGGATTTTCTATATCTTTCCTACGTTTTCTCTGTATATTTTCCTCGGAAGTGTCAGACAAAACGTTATGTTCAACGACGAGTATGTTCGGTTCAATAGGGTTTCCTACATGACGAAATTTTTTCGAACTATTACCATCCTCAGTATTTGTCTGTTTAGGCGACATTCGTATTAAATCGAAGTCTTGGTTGTCTTGATTTTTATTGGCATATTGAATATTCTCTTCTTTAGAATCATCGTGTTCTAACATTTTAGATTCTGAATTTTCATTAGCATTGTCTTGACTTTTCTCAGTGGTCATCTCTTTAAGTGAAGATATACGTATTGGATCAAAGACTGTTTCAGGATTCTCAATATCAATCGGGTATGCTAGCTGGATGCTAGTTGGAGAACCAGCGGATCGGTGAGGTCGTGGTGTCCTCATTTCTTCGACTTCACTTTCTGGATTGTATTCTGAATCTGTAAACAGTTTGTAATTGAAAATAAAAACTTAAACACAACTTAAATGGACTTCTTGGTGGAAATCTTCGGCTGATGATTCCCACCAAAAAGTCGTCTGTATTTCGCTAGGTAGCCCAGTTCAGCTACTAAACGAGGAAGGCTCGGAATTTTTTCATATGCCGTATCTTTTAAGTTAGACTGATACATCTTAGAGTAAAAAAAACAATGTTGTTTAGATAATAAATTCCGAAATCACTCTAACCCTTGGCATTACCTAAAAATTAATAAAACATAATATATTATGTAACACTAGCTGCGCCCTGCTGTTTTACCCGCGTAAGTCCCGTTCTAAGTAAAAAGTAGCCAAAATATTATTCTAGGTCTCCAGCTACCCATATTCCAAGTTTCATCGCAATCGATTCAGTAGTTTTTGCGTGAAAGAGTAACATACTCACATACATACATATGTACATACATATATACATACTTACCTACAAACTTTCGCGTTTATAATATTAGTAAGATAAGATTTACGATTAGACTCACCTGTATCTATAGATTCGTTGTCACTTATTTCTTCATTTACAATTTCTTCTTTCTGTTCTGGAGTACCACCTTCTTCCCTTTCTATGTTATTGTTATCTGGAAAAATTGCAAACATTATACGTAGTAGTTAGAAAAGACAGTAACGAAAATTGTATAGGAATATAATGAACGAATATAGTATAGAAAATAGTATCATACCGATTTCCACAGCGATATTCTCCATATCCACATCTTCTTCAAAAGAACGAGCTTCTACTCTCGATATAGAACCAGCAGAGAGTCGACGTTTAGAAGTTCTTGCATCAATTTCATCATCTTCGGCTTCGATGTCGTAAGTGACGTTCACTGGAACTAGTGAAGACAACTTACAATTTAATAGGTTTACTATAAGAAATTCCTAAGTTTAAAAGGTAGGTAACTGCCTTAGAATTGACTATATTAACTTATAGACATATTCAGAAACTAACCCTATGCGTGGACTTAGGTTTTGCCACATTTTCGCGTTGATTATCACTTCTTGTGAGTTGTGAATGACAAGACAAAGCACTAAGCCACGCAAGTTACAGCTGATAGACTTCTTTTCGTATCTAGTGGTGTGTGTCACCTTATGTTAAATAGAGTATTCAGGTCTCTCTAAATCCTCTACAATTTACATAAAGATTCCTATAAAATGTTGGTCGCCTTTTACGACAGGCAGGCCAGCACAGACATACAATTTAGGTACTTAATCTTACCTTTTTTTCTTTCCAACTTCGCAACTTCATCATCCGTGGCACTCAATTGTATGGTTGAACTCAACGGCGTGACCGAAGCCCGGTCTCCATCTGATTTGGTACTAGGAGCTATATCTGTACTCGAACTCACATCGCTTTCAATGCTAAATGCAGGTAAATTATGGATATCTTCTTTATAAGACGGCCCACCTTCAGTACTATCTATAGTAGATCCTGGATTAGAACCTTCATCATTATTATTATCATCATTGTCATCAAGACCTTTGTTACCTGATGGTTCATTAATTGCTTCACTTGATTGTTGCTCTTCAGTACCAGCTGTTTTAATCTTATTATTATCAGCTCGAACCGCTGTGTCGCTTACAGATTGGTGAGGTGACTCGATATTTTTGTTAGTTAAATCTAAAGGATCATCATTTACAGTGTGGTTGCTTGTACCAACTAATTTATCATTTTTAGATAAATCTATAGGTTGTTGACTAACAAATTCTTGTATTGACTCAATCAATTCCACACTAGACGACAAATTGTGAGTTTCATTATTAATCGGTGCGTAATCATCATCATCGTCACTGGTTTTAATATCACTTATATCGTCTCTATCTTCAAAGAATATTCTGTTGTATATTTTCATGATTTTCTTATGTAGTCTTTGGTAATATTCTTCTGGTTCGTCGTGTTTGTTTTGTTCTTTTACTACTTCTATTATAAGGGGGGGAAGGGGGCTGTGTGAGCTGTCGCTGTGTGCGGGAGGGGGACGAGAGGGATGGGACAGGTTTGGTTCAAGAGTGGGGGAGAGGGTTTGGCTTGCAGCTGCAGATTCGTCACCCTCCTCTTGTATTGTAGACAGATCTGTGAATGCATTTCAGTAGAAGTACTTACCTACCTTCTAATTTTAAAAGTATTACCCTAATATTTTTATCCTACTAATATTTAAAGGTGAAAGTTTCTCATCCGAGCAATGTTCCCGGTGGTATCCCTGTTGGAAGTCCGGGGTTCGATAAAACCCCAAATGATTAGGGGTTGGCACAGTTAGTCATCATTGACCGTACCTACTGTAAATAGATTTAACAATATACCGACCGGCCGCCTGTCTGACACGAACCCTCTTAAGAATCAAGAAGTTTATCAACAACCGCGCGGAGAGAGCTCAAGGTTTACTAATCTTCCCTATGTACCACTAAGTCTAATAACCATATACCTAATAACCGACATACATAATAGGGTAACCCTATTATGTATTGGTTACTCCATCACGTAAAAACTACTGAACCGATTACGATGAAACTTGCACATGATTAACACAATCATGTGCTTCTTTTTATTTCGATACTCCCCTGCGAGATGGGGCGCAGGATTGTCGTGGGAGTATTATGCACTAACTGCGCCCCGCGGTTTCACCCGCAGAAGTGAAAACGCGTTATCACGGGCGCGGGCGATTCTCGAGCGGTTGCACTTTTTCGTTCATTACTAGGGTTCTACTAATTGGATTGCGATGCAAAGTAGGTATACCACGACCTTCCTCGAAAATTGAACTATCCATATTGAAAACCAGATTTAAATCGAATAAGTACCTAGTTTTTAATTACATTTTTTAAACTTGCACGATTTCCGTTCATTATTATTAAATATTAGAATTTCGGGTCTAGATCGCGTTATATCAACAAAATTATTTTAAATTTAGTAAATAAATTTTTTAAATTAATTTAAATTTAGTAAATAAATTTAAAATTACCCCGACGTTACCCCCCCCCGTTTTGTTGATATAACGCGATCTAGACCCCAAAATCTAATATTTAGTTTTTAATTGTTTAGGGAACCAACAGATAAACGGAGAAACAGACAGACTGTGAATAATAAAACACTTTATTTATCCGGTTGAATCGAGTTTCTATTCATGGTTTTAAACGAACCGAGCTTTCGCCAACTTTACAGTTAGCTTTTTCAAGGTTGGTTTCGAGGTTGTTTAAAACCATGAATAAAAACGCGATTCAACCGGATAAGTAAAGTGTTTTATAATACAAAATCACAAAAACCACAGAAGAAATTTAGAAAGAGAAGAAATTTATATAATTTTGTTCTACTACTTTTTCAAGACAACTTTTTTTTTAAATTTACTTCAAAGTACAGACTTTTTGTCCTCTCTTCCTTTATTATAAGTATAGATAGATATAGCTGAAACTGCTAAGCCCTGCCAGTCGACTGCACAAGCTCCGTCGGGTTCAAGTCGACGGCGGCGTCGTCAGTTTGGGATACACACTGCGCAATGGAAACATTTGCGCGAAACCTGCACGACGAGAACCATTGCGTTGTTTTGCATTCATTTATTGAAGGCGAGACGGCGCGTACAGTACAGTTGCCGTCGAGTTCAGCTGTCATTGAATGCGACAGCTCAGGGAACGTCGCATTGAACTCGACGGTGCACGCAACACAAACTGTAACTGTACTGCGCGTCTTCATGCAAAATGTATGCAAGTCTACACAATGAACCCGCCGCGCAGGTTTTTCCTTTGCGCAGGAGCACCGTCGAATTGAACTCGACGGAGCTTGCGCGGTCGAGCCGGATTAGGTACGTTTGACAAAATTGCAGTTGTATGAACATGCATAGTTAAAACAGATGCATCGTATAAAACAGATCGTAATATTCTTTGTATAGAAAGCCACACAAGAGCATACATCAATCCGCATCGTACGGATCGAGTTTCTATACAAAGAATATTACGATACGTTTGATGCGATACCTCCGATGCGTGTGATGCCGAAAGGTGGACGCTTAGATTTAACCTCGTACATATTAGGCGAAATTGTGGAGCGACAAGTGTTCCCGAAGACATCGGCCGACTTCTTGCGACGTTGGCAGACCTCGCTAGACATGGTTCGACCATTGATATCACAGAGGAAAGAGATAATTAATCTATGATTGATATGGACGAAGACAAGACATCGGGCGAGGTCGTGCAATGTGTTGCGATATTTTCGGGAACACGTGTCGCTCGACATTATGGTCGTATAAGCTAAGCGTCCACCTATTCGGCATCGATCGCATCGGTGCACCGAATGAAGTGGCGCATGGCGTCGCGTCGACAATCCGATTGATTGTAGTTGCGCTAGCAAATGCGTTCGATGCCAAAGGTGGACGCCCTGCTTTATAGATTACGAGGCTTAAGTAAATATTACCATCTCACTTGTCTTGTCAAGCCAGTGGACATTTGAAAAGACTGGCGATGAGATGCGTTGGTAGGTACGTACACAAGTTCTAAGATGGCGATGGTACACGCCAATAGAAAATCTAGCTTCACAAAATACGTCACTTCAGTTACCCTATACATATCCTGTCTAATAAAACTTCTTATTCATACCTGGTGAATCGTGAAACAAGCTCCTGATGAGGTATTCTTTCCTCCTTTGCCAGGCCTCGTTGTCTAATCTTCGCACCGACATCTTTCCTCGCGTGCGACTTGAACACATTTGAGCATTTTCTACTTTGAGGGTACTTCATTAAAATGGCTGTTTGGATACAATTCTGTTTCGTTCAAAGCAGAAATAGAAACGTTCAGTATAAACATAATTATATAGTATTAGTGAGAATTTTTCGTTTATGAAACTTAAAACGAATATTAAATGTACCTATAAATTCTGTACTAAAAATCAGACAGCACCATCGCCCATGTCAAGCTAGTAAGCTTGTGTGCCGTCATTCCTTTCCTAAAGAAGCGGCGCGTGTGCTACACTACATCTTAGTTAGACCATAATATCATCACTTACTACCAACAAACTACCAAGAAATCATAACCCTTCCTTGGTAGTCGGGTAAAAATAGTTACGAGACCCAGCCAAGAGGATCGTGAGATAAGGTAGATGGACTCGCATCAGGGTAGATATACAAGACCAAAACAAGCATAAGACAGGGCTGGACCGATAAACAATTGCTCGCATCTAATACACTGTTACGTAGTTTCATAAAAAGGAACGCTTTTTTGTTTTCTTCCCTGCCTCCTTCCGATTAGTACTACGACAAAGCTCTTTTGGCTTATAAACCCTATTCAATTCAAATATGAATTGGTATAGTTTGAAATCTCTCCCATAAAGAGAGGTTAATGCTTGTCGTGCTAAGCCTGACCTAAAGAAAAAAAATCTGATCTGACATTGACAGCTCTTCATTCATTCAATTGTGCCTTTGTGTGTGTGAGTGACGTGTTTCAACATCGTAATTTCGATTTCATCAATATTATCAAATAATTTCAGTAAAATTGATAAATATGATGTACAAATCATGTCGATTAAGGCACAAACTATAATACGAATTCAATAGTTAATAAACTTTCCTGGTTGGACGTGCATATCCTAACGAAATGTATTGTTTGCAATGGCTCATCCCTGTTTTGCTGATCCCGAAGCCAGTGAACCCGGCTTTAGTGAATACGCACGTAATGTTCATGGTTTTGTACCTGATAGGCTTCTTCTTGGAGAGGAAGCCGTGTACAGTCTGCAGCGTCGTTTTCCTCGCTGCGGTTGTCCTAATTTGCTATAGCGGTATCGGAAACTGCTTGTTTTGGGCCAGTTCCTGTGAAGCTGAGAAATACGACAATTAAAACGTATTACGTACTTCCAGTTACCTTCCTATCTGCTCAAAAATGCGACGAAGTAATCCTGGAGACCAGAGTGCCGATAAATTCGTGACTCCTAGTGCAGTGAAAATTGACACAAAGTGATTAGACTGTTGTGGACATGTTTGGTGGTAAATAAACGATTCCAGTTCAAGAATGGAAGGAAGAGTTGCTGTACTTATTGTACTTATCCGTTGTTTTGATTTACATTGTGATTATTTAACATAATGTACAGTTATTGTTAGTTGTTATTGTAATATTATTAAATACAGTATGGGAAAGTAATTTGTTGGTATTTATTTGTTGTTTTTAACAGATAGTTCTAGTTCTAAATATTATCAGTTGTGGAATTTTTTGTGTTGAACTGCAAGTCATAAGTTGCTAATTACTTATCTCAAATAGCTTTAGGATCACCAACACTACTGTCTAGTTAGATTTGTTTACTTAGGTAGGTACCTATTTATCTACTAGTATCCTGGGATTTCACCAACAAGTCCCAATTCTGTAAGAATATCAGGATTATAAATTATCTGATTTTTTCCAAGGTTATCTACATTTCTAGATTATTTGTAAATGAATTAACACTATAATAGGTATTTACTACATGTCTGGCAGTTCCACCCATGTAAGTTCTGACCCCATATGGAGTACTTTGTATCCCGGGATACAAAGTACTCCATCCTCCTTCTATCTCTATACTTAAATTCATCAAATCATTTCAGTGGCTTAGACATGAAAGAGTAAAATTCAGACAGAGTTACTTTTGAATTTATAATGTTAGGAAGGAAAAACTAATATTTACTCTTTATTAGTATGGATTATGTTTTATAGACATAATAAATAACACAAGCTGCCAACCAATAACAAAAAAAGCCTATGATGGTAACTCAGGGATAAGCAGTTTTTCAGTCATGTGCTCATATTTACGCTAAAAATCCGTGAGGGTGGGCCAAGTATTTGAATCCTATTATCTTATTTGATATCCTATCCTATCTTAGTTTTACTAATATTATAAGCGCAACAGTTTTCAAGTGTCTGTCAGCCAAGCGTTCGCCCGACGCGCCACAGAGGTCGTCATAGGCTACTATTTATCTCTATATTCCCACTTTTGCCTATGTGATTGTTTATTACAGGCCGCGGATCAACAGATCTTTACTGAAGAAAGTCAGCAAATGATTTTTAATTTGATAGTCGCGGGCCGAATTCAAGCCATTTGCGAGCCGTAGTTTGCCCATCACTGAGTTATACTCATAGTTTCTTCAACACAGCCATTTCATTGAAGGAAAAAAAGGTTGCGAATATGCCTGACTTTTAACAGTGGATATACCAACAAGCAAGAGATAGATGAGCATGAGAAATATTTTATGGGCTGACAAAAAAGAGATTGAATATTTTGTCAACTGATAAAATTTAAACAATTTACTAGTTGACACACAATTAAAATTTCTTGTGTTTGTGTGCTATGGAAGAAAATGCTTCATGTGTATTTTGTTACACATTGTGCACAGGTTAACATGATAGTAAAATGCACAGTTGTGGTTTCCAGCAGTCAAAGTGTTAATACACTTTTACCCACTTTGCATTTTATAATACAAGAAAAAGGGTTTCACAAAAAAACAAATATTTGAAATAGAAATTTTATTTCAAATTCTCCAGATGGTAGTAAGAGAAATCTTTATAATTAAAACTTAACCTAGAGACTCCATCACACCTGAAACAAAGAAAAAACAAACATTAAGTTTTTAGAAATATTTAACAAAAGGGTACACTGTTACCCATTTATACCACAGTTTATACTGACCAAAACTCCATGTAAAACCAATATGTTGAATTCCCAAAATCAATTTTGGGAATGACTTGATCATAATAGTACTTATGATCAAGTCATTCATGATTTCATTAACAATAATTATTATTGGTTTAGAGGGCATAGTATCGGCACTGCTAACAATGCAGTGATGATAAGTAATACTAAGATACTACAAAAATCTTGAATGAGACCGCTTTAGAAAGCGCTTTTAGCAATAAGGTCACCCATTGGTACAATGTTTTACTTGTAAGCTTTCTGTGTACTTGTCTTACTTTTGATGTATACTGATTATAATTAATTGTTGGTTGTGCAAATAAATTAATCTATCTATCTAGGACTATCTTTACATGAAATGTATACAATAAAGCTTGGAAATTGAGCATTGTATACCAATGAAAAAATACAACATTACTCATTTATTTTCCAACTTTTAGAGTTGGATATGTTTTCCAACACATCTAAACAAACCATAGATTTCGTGTTGTAGTCTTTATACTAACCAATAAGATTTAGGTTATAGGAAATAGGATGATGCTGGTAACGATATATCTGTAGGGAAACAAATTTAATGTAAGTACTTACATCTGAATTTAACGTAGTCTTCTAGCTTCACGCTCAGACTCTAGGAGGGTCAGAATGTCTCCATCACGCACGGGTCCTTTCACGTTCCTGATGATCTGACGGCTAGTCTCTCCGATGAATTCAACCTTCACCTGGGTACATTGTCCCTGGGAGCCAGTGCGTCCTAGCACTTTTACGACACGGGCGAGTACGTTTGGCTTGTCCATTTTGGGTAATTTAGAATGGAAAATGCGTAAACCACACGTGCAACAATGCGGCGGCAGTCAAAAAAGAGTTTGACATTTGATTTTTAGTATTGCCATTGGAAAAAATGGTCAAGATTTGGTAGAAATTATTTTGGATTTTTACTCTGTACCGAACTGACAACCTTTTTTTTTATCGAAAATTACCGGTTAATTCTAAAATATTTTTATCCATAAACCTTCTAGCCGAGCGAAAATTATCAATTTTTGAGCTTAGTTATTTTATTTTTACATTTATTTTATTATTATATGAAGACCAAACTAAAGAGAATATTTTAAAACCGGTAATTAACTACAAAATAAACCGACAATATTTTTGGCAACTCTCTAGTGACACAACATTCCACGTCAATCGAGTTGGAGAGATTTTTGGCATTTTGCCTCGAGTTTCTTGTTGGACGATCGCTAAAAAAGTGAATGGATTAGTCTTGTTGGCGATTCACCGTGGTTTTATCAATTACATCTTTCTTAAAATCCATAAAAACAAAATGAAATTAATATATTTAACGTTATTGGTTCTGCCTGCAGCCTTACTTTGCTTTCAAAGTGGTAAGTTTTTGAGATTATCTTGATTTTATTACAGGGTGTAAGGACGTGGCAAAAAGCTATGCATTATTTAACCGAAAGCTTTGTTTTACTTCACTGTTCCTTTCATAACGAATTAGGGGAAGTGCTGTTAAGTTTTTGGATGATAAAAATCATCTAAAACCTGCCCAAATACAGTCCTTTTTCTGCTACAATAATGCAATTACTTCATAATCTTCATTAGGTGCACTTACATAAACCCCTGTTATTCATCAAATAACTATGTAAGTATGTTTTCTCGAGTGTTGCAATTATGTTTCCCAAATTAAATTATTGAAAATACTCTGTTTTTATAACTCCTATTCTATAAAACTGCTGTAATTTATATAATTTTCTCTTAGTTACTAAACTCACCATGGATGTAGCAGTACTAGTCTGAGATAGAGTCTCAGACTATGTAAGTATGTTATATTGATTACTGGGTCATATTTAAGAAATACTCACTTTTCAAGGTTGATCATGGTTGAAGTTGTTATGGATATGCATGGAACATACCTAAAAGTGAAATTGAAATTTTATAGAAACCTAGCAGATAAAATGAATTTTTCCTATCTCCTTGTCAAAAAAATCCCTTACCTTTACTAATATTATAAAAGGGAAAGTAACTCGGACTGTCTGTTACGTTTTCACACCTTAACTACTGAACCAATTTTTAGTTAGGATTTTTGGAATAGAGATACCTAGATGAAACCTTGGGGAAGGCCATAAGCTACCTTTGATCCAGTGTATAGCACAGCTAGTAATATAAATAAAATAGACTCCTAATCAATTTCAGGTAACATCCTAGCTAGAGCCGAAGAAGATGAACTAGATGACGTAGTGGACATTGAAGGTGAAGACAACCAGGTGGTCGGAGACGACGCTCTCGGAGACGAGGAAGATTCATCTGTCAAATCTTCACAAGATGTTGACACTACCATACTGTTTACTAAACCTATACCTATCTTCGGCGATGTTGCTTTCGGTAAGCATTCTCAATTACAATTAAAGAATAAACTAACTCACCTGTAAGTGAAATTCTTTAAATATGTATAATTCTGTAGGTACTGATCTCAAGAACTATGTGTGAGTTTAATTGTATGTATCATGTCTGTTATTAAAATGTATTTTTGCATAATACTGATCAAAAGTGGATATCAACTTCTCATCTGAAATTGCTATCATTGTTATGTGGATGTGGATTGTGGATGTTTGTAATAAAAAAAATTGAATTAAATTTCTCCAGAGTTTCAGAATTTAAGGTACTTTTCAAGGCATTAAAAATCTGCTTTAATTGAAAATGTGCTTTATAGGTGCTAGACAGGAATAATGATCAGCCATATTCGTCAAAAACGCAGGGTGTGTGTTTCTTGCACACAGCTGTTCAAAATAAAAAAGTGGACAGCCAGTGTGAGCCCCCTACATTGGTACAACAGTTTTGACGCACACACCTTTCGTGTTCCATACATTATTTTGTGTTTTACCGCACAAACAAAACTCCTTTAATATCACAATAGGGATGCTCCCCAGATGGCCGAAAAAAACACGCCATGCGTGTACTTGCCGCACTGTTTAATATGATACAATCTTTTAATTAAAAACTTTTCAGACTTGCAAGCTGGATTCCCCGTGGAATTCCTCGTTGGTTTCATCAACAAGGGATCCGAAGACTACCTTGTGGAATCAATGGAGGCTTCCTTCCGTTACCCCATGGACTACACTTACTATATCCAGAATTTCACAGCTTTACCGTACAACAAGGAGGTAAATCATTTTAACTTTTGTTTCCTTAAAAAGTCGTTTACTTCATGTTAATTTGTTATCTTTACTAATATTATGAAAACGAAGGATATGTTTGTTTGATCCCAATATTCCTACAGGATCTAGACTTACGCAGGTTAAACTGCAGGACGCAGATAGTTGGTTATATTTTATATACAAGTATTTATTTGTTACTAGCAGCAGCATGCAGTTCTACCTCAGTAAGTCCTGATTCTGCGAGATTATCGGGATATAAAGTAGCCTATGTGTTAATCCAGCTCTAGCTATATTGGCATACCAAGTTTAATTGCAATTGGTGCAGTAGTTTTTGTGTGTGCGTCAGGTTGGCCGGACTACGCAATTTATTTACATCAAATTTTTGTTGGTCATAAATTTGATACTGACGATATTTGAGTGCAGCGTGGTATTCAAGCTTCCTACCGCTCGCCGCCGTTCTACTTTAGACATCTACTGCGAGACAATAAAAAAGGCTATTAAAACATTCACAAACTTGTTATATAATTAGTAGGACCTTTGTAAAATCAGTAGAATTCTCATTGAGCGTTGCACCTAATACTCACAGCACTATCTATCGGACACCTAATACTCACAGCACTATCTATCGGACACACTTGGGCTTAGTTTATTAGGTGTGCACTTAATCACTTTATTTTAAAATAACATTATATATTTGTTTTTAGGTGAAACCAAAACAAGAAGCCACTTTTGCATACTCTTTTATACCAAATGAAGCATTCGCAGGACGACCGTTCGGATTGAATGTACAGCTGAACTATAAGGACGCCAGCGGTAATGACTATCAGGTAAATTTCACGTTTTTATTAGTATCTCTTTCTTTGATTGTGATTGACCTTGTGCATTTTATTCGTGTGGATGATGTTCCATTGAATATCAACCCTAGAAGATGAACATTTGACATGGTTTATGGTTTTAGATCCAGTCCAAGCACCGGTGGTGTTTTAGTGTATCTACCCTGTTTTATGGGAGCCCCACTTAAATATTATTTGTAAATTAATAGAGGAAACTAATAAAATCACACCTGTGAATTATTGAACTATCTAGCTATCACAGTTCATGAGATACTGCCACGATACAACCTAGGGACAGACAGAGAGCAGGACTTTATAATAAGGTCTCGTTTTTACCCTTCGGGTATGAAACCGTAGGTCATAGCTAGTATGACCACAGCTAAGCGTCTCTCTGGATATTGTGAAAATTGAAATCATTTATTTGCAATTAAAACAGAAATTGTAAAACAAAATCAACAATTTGTGCACCCTGACGCTGTCGGGTTGTCCTGTTGAGCTATGAACTAAATTTCCGTAGACTCGTCTAATTTTCTTTCGTTTATCTAAATTACTTATATTGTAAATATGTAATATTGTAAAGTCGACGAAATGTACGCCTATTTAAAATGATCATACAATTAAATGTATACCCAAGATACAGGGTAACCTAGTTTGGGGGTCAACGCTATATATTGAAACTGTATCATATTTCTGTTTGGAAATAAATAAACTTAAACTTATATATTGTAAACGTTTGTCAGGAAGCGGTGTACAACCAGACAGTTAACATAGTGGAGGTGTCGTCGGGCCTGGACGGGGAGACGTTCTTCCTGTACGTGTTCCTCGGGGCGGCGTGCGTGCTGGCGCTGGTGGTGGGGCAGCAGGCGCTGGCGGGGCTGGCGGGCGGCGCCGCGCGGCGCGGGGGGCGGGCCGCCGCGCCGAGACACCTGGAGCTCGGCACCGCCAGGGACGTCGACATGGACTGGCTGCCCAAGGAGCTCGTCAACCAGCTCAGTGAGTGCTACCACTGTCACTCCTGCAGGAACATCCAGACCTACAAAGTTACTTTATTTGACCAAAAAGGTCAACGTAAAGTGACTCTTTATTCCCTAGGTGCATAAAGTGCTCATTATGCACCTAGGGCATAAAGTAATTTAAATTTGGAACTAAGGTTCTGATAGCATACGGCCATTTCGAACTGGCCACCTAGACATAACACATAAAAAAAATAAAACTGGGCTATTTTTTTCTATTTTCACGGACGGAAGGGTAAAGCAAAAAGTTTTGGTTAGTATAAAACCCCAACTTTTTTTTTTCATCAGCTAAGGCCGATGTGTGGTTTCGTCATTTTGATGTAACATTGTTAAATTTAATTAATATAGAGCTGTCAATATATTATTTCATATACGTTGCATTAATCTATTTTTTTGTTGTTAGTTAAATGCTTATTTTTGTAGCCCTTTTATTGTCTCGCAGTAGACGTGTAAAGTAGAGTATTCACCTCGGTACTAAAGTCTGTCTTTATCTTGGGCGCTTGAATCCCACGCTTCACTCAGGGCTCTAGGTACATAACTCCTTCGCTTCGCTCAGGAGTTAAGTTTTTAACCTTAAGTTAACCCTCTAGAGTCCTTCGTACGCTTTGGATTCAATATGACGCCCGCTATATAAGACAGGACTTTAGTACCTCGGTGCATAAACTACTATTATATAATTATCATCCACCGCTGCCAGTTGCTATTTGCTGTCAAAAAAGCATGTTTTATATTTTACATTGCTGTTTGAAGTAATCACCGGTAACAACCACGTTACGTCAAAGCAGCAATGTACTGCAACTTAGCCACTAGTAACGGTGGATGCTAATTACAGGATACCACAGCTGATCTTTCATTCCACGGATAAAAGATATCTAAGTTCTTCTATGGTTTTCGCAATTTTGCTTAATAAAACTCTTCACACACCTACTCAATTCAATTCAATTCAATCATTTATTCATAAATATAGGTGTACAGGTGGTGAGTTTACAGTAACATGAGTTTCTCTATATTCGCCAGTTCGGCATATGAAGTCATAAGATTCTGAAAACAACTTACTTACATGTCAATTATATAAGTCCGTAATTCAAACATACACAGCATATTATTAAAATTAAACAAAATTAAATTTGAAAAATGTCAACTAACAACAAATACCTACCCACATAGAAAATACAAATAACAAGTCACACATAACAGTCACAGATTACATTTCATTATCAATCAATTTGTCAATTTGCTTTCGTTCAAAAATTATATAAATATCAAATCAATCATTTTATTATGTAATGTCCGCAAAAAAAAGAATAATAGAAATTTCATTCATTATAATATTTAATTACAATTATTTTTCATTCAAATACGCGGATATAGAATAATAAGCTTTTTGAACGAGAAACAATTTAAGGCTGTATTTAAATTTTTGACTGCTCTACAAAGTTACTTTATTTGACCAAAAAGGTCAACGTAAAGCAAGTCTTTATTCCCTAGGTGCATAAAGTGCTCATTATACACCCAGGGCATAAAGTAATTTAAATTTGGGACTAAGGTTCTAGTAGCATTCGGCCATTTCGAACTGGTCACCTAGACAAAACACATTAGAAAAAATAGAAACTCGGCTATTTTTCTTAAGTATATTTTATTTCGACGGAAGGGTAAGGGAAAAGTTGTAGGTCATATAAAGCCCCAACTTTTTTTGTAGCCCTTTTATTGTCTCTCAGTAGATGTGTAAAGTAGAGTATTCACCTCGGTAATAAAGCCTGTCTTTATCTTGGGCGCTTGAATCCCACGCTTCACTCAGAACTCTAGGTACATAACTTATTTTGTATACATAACTTATCAAGTTTTTAATACCCTCGCTGCGCTCGGGAGTTAACTCTCTAGAGTCCTTCATACGCTTTGGATTCAATATGACGCCCGCCCGCAAAGACCGGGCTTTAGTACCATGAACTTTATCCTGACTTAAACCCGGAAAATAAAGTGTTTTAAAAGATATCTGTCAAATAAGTTCGGGACATACCGGGGGACATACTGTTCTAACTAATGATTTTTTTTTATTTACAGAAAAATCTCCGAAGCCACCGAAACAGTCACCGCGTATGAGGAAAGCGAAGCGATCTGCCGGAGACGACTAATGTGTAGTTATTGAGATAAATCGATGGGAGAATATCAGACACAGTGTCCTTGAGCTGTGAGGAGTGAATGTGTGGGGAATTACGACTAAAATACGCACAAATTTAAAACAAAAAATACTCAGAAATGTCTTAAACTAATTTTATTGCTGAGATTGAGGTTGTAACATGTGAATATCGCTTTTTCACAGACTGAAATAGCGATATGTTACTTTCTGTACTGAAATGAGACCTATTAACTCAATTTTATAATATAAATAATTTGTCTTGAGGTCAGACTAACAAACACACGGATAAAGACAACGCTTATTCATCGTCTTGCTCCCTCTCGTACATTTCACAATCAATCCATCCATCTCTCTCTGTTATAGATCTATTGTCAAGTAGTGTCTAGTCCATTCTACTCTACCTTTTTCTAAGAACTAGTGCTGTGACAATAAAAGGCCTGGAACTGCGTAGGAGTTTTAATGACATTTTCAGCGCAGTTTCCGCGCCATAATAATTAAAAATAACAACTTTTTTTTCATTATTTTCTTTTTATTTCGAGTTTGTGTTGTATTTTAGTCGGTATTTCTCTACAGACTGCGTTTAGTTGTAAGTGTGTTGTGAAATAAATAAATTATGGAACAATACTGTGCGGAGCTTGTTTGTAACAATGTGGGTGTATTGAGAATTTATTTAAATAAAATGTTACATTTTTTTATTTAATATTTGTTTGGTTTTCTTTTATTACTATTGAAACACAGAATACATATCGCACATTGATAACCAAACCGTCACTAACAAAAAAACACAAATTTTCAGGAGAGGTAATCAAAGTTTTAAAATCATAAATCGCCGAAAAAAGTAAATTAATGAATCTATACAAAAAAAAATTCTACTCAATAATAATGAATGCACAGTCTAGCTTTAAAATTAATTCAATGAAGTATATTAAAAGGAAAACTACTGGAAATATTTTTATTTTTCTTTTGAAATAGTGTCACTTTTCCGTTTAATTTGCGGAAGTGTCACTTTTCAAAGAAGTGTATGCAGATGTTATGAAATTATAAATGGAAAATCGTCACTTTTTTAATATAAAAAAATAAATAAAAATAAAAAACTATCCATTAGAAAGATAAAATTTAATAATTCACAAAAGTTTAAAAGTACTTGGTTTAATCAACAACATTTTGAGTTGAAACACATAAGAAAAATCACATTAATTGCACTTTTTCTCTTCATGGGTCTTAAAGCTAATTATAGTATTCAGACTTATAAACTTAGAATTATTGTTGTAGATGACAAAATAACAAAACAGTTACGCAGAAAAATAAACAAAACTTAACTTGACACCTTCGTCTCGACATAAATCAAAGAATAATAAACGAAAAAACGATTTAGTTCTTGATTAGAATCATATCTTTCGGAGTCTGAGCTAGATGATACAGATGAACTTTATGACGAGTTTGAGCATGATGACGATGACGATGGCTGGATTATACATGGACTTTGTCTTCGTTGTCTCTTCAAAGGTCGATTCTGAGTGGAGCAGTCGGATTCAAAAGAGGATGAATGTTCTTTGGGATCACGCTTATATTCTTTGTCATCATCGGAGGCAGGTGAGAAATCTCGAATGGACCGTCGGATACTGGATGATGATGAAGAAGAAGACCTTCGAAAGTGTAGCTTTTTATAACATCGGCGTTACTGGTGCCTGGAGTTAATTGACCGAACGAGCGAAGCGAGTGAGGTCCAGTGTAGACGGGCCTGGCGCTTGTATCTTTGTATGTTTGTTCGACGATAACTTGAGTATCGTAGCTCCGATCTTCATGAATTTTGGTATGCGCGTAGTTTAGGTCAATAGAATTTATGAGTTCGATGATGAAGATGAGGTGGATCGCTAGGGGGGTTGGGGAGATAGGGGGTCGTGAGGTCTCAGTTCGGGGCGAACTCCTAGTATATTTTCGGAAGCATTTTGGGTTATGTTACTACATTTGGAGTTAATTGACCGAACGAGCGAAGCGAGTGCGGTATTGTTTTAATTTAGTAGTTCTTGGATTTTTAGGTGGCATATTGAAAAACTGTAACAATATAGAGAAAATAAGTAAGTAGTTTACAATCAAGTAGTCATTTTGCTTAAAGTGACAATAAAGATTTTTTTTGATTTTGCATAATGTTTGTCAAAATATTACCAAAAAGGTTTTTTTTTGCTTTAATTTACTATTCATAATAATAAATAATCTTTTTAATAGATTCAAAATTAATATAAAAGCGTATTTTTGTGTTTTAATACATTAGTCGCACAACCAACGTTCGTAAATTACAAACAAAAATAACCGCTCAAGTGTTACTTAAAAACAAAATTTTTTGTTTAAATGTATTATTCTTGTAAACAATAGTCACTCATTAATTTGAATATATTGACAAAGTTGACACTTTTCGTTTAGCTACAGTATTCAAGTAAAAAATTAAGTAACTTACCTTGTAAATTGGACGAAAAGTGTTCCTAAACGAAAAATTACACTATTCCACACAGATTCTACCTTACTACGTGGCGTACCGAGTCGCTAATGAAAAAGTGCCATTGTTACCGTTTCATACTACCGCCGTCCCCACCAAATTACATAGTGACACTAACTAAATCTAGCGTTCTAATGCATGTAGCAATATGGGTGTTTTTGCATTACATTTTTTATACGTAGTGCCACTAGATGGCGTTAATAGATCAATATTCACAAATTTGGTATAATGACGGTTTGGTTCTCAATGTGCGATATTATGTAGTACTACAGATAGTATCTACTTGCAATTGGGTATGTAAAGGAAAAAAAAAAAAGAAACTGATTTCGTTCTTTTGTAATTTAGATCGGCAGTTATTTTTACTTATATAATTTTTTGAAAATATTATGTTGATGACGTCATATTATCGTCCGGCCAGATAAATCACACCCCCGATAATGTTACACCCGTACAAAAAAGTATAATTGCCGGTAATAACCACGTTAAGTCAAAGCAGCTATGCAATGCAAAGTACCTATCAATTTCTACTGTTGTTTGACGTCCACTGGATAGATAATATGGGGGACAGATAATGTACGACCTGAAATAACATGCCGTAAAATATGGGGTCGTGCAATATCTGGTTGTATATTAATGGTCGCTGCAACAATCTAAGTTCACATCGTCATTGGTTTTTTTCGATATTTTTTTGTAATCTTTTACTATTTCGAGCTCAAAATAAGAAAATATAGCATCTTACCAGAATATCTTCAAATGGTTTTCTAATTTTCACACCTTTCAAAAAATCTTACATAGGTACCCAATTGTTCGTGGCACAAAAAAGAGGGTAAAATACATACCACAGTTTACCTATTAGTTGGTACCTAGCGGCACTCTTACTAGGTATTTAAACGCGAAAGTTTATACAAGATGTAACGGGCAAGCCCTTTTAAGCCGAAAAGGGGTTGTTCTACACGTCTAGGCGAACAACTTTTGTTCTACGACTTTTGAAAATACGAAGTACTTTTCGAAAATTTTAAGTGTAAAGTTTACTTGAAGACCAGCTGTTTCTTAGAGTTCTAGGTCATTGACCTTATGTTGTCCTTTAATTTAGTGTGGTCTACTACAATCAAACCTTCAATTACCTTTATTTTCAAAAGCAGCTGTTTTTTCAGTGAAACATAACCTCAAAATTTTCATAAAAAAAGTTCGAATTTTCAAAAGTCGTAGAACAAAAGTTGTTCGCCTAGACGTCTAGAACAACCACCTTTCGGCTTAAAAGGGCTTGCCCGTTACATCTTGTATGTATGTGACTTTGTTACTCTTTCACGCAAAAACTACCGAACCGATTAAGATAAAACTTAGAATATACTTAGCTGGCGACCTGGAATAACACAGGGCTACTTTTTATCCCGATATTCCCGCGGGAACGGAAATTACGCGGGTGAAACCGCAGGGTGCAGCTAGTACCTCTAAAGGCGAGTTTAGAGTTATTATTACCGTCAAGAAAGATCGCAACTGTCGTCAAACAGTGATACGGTAATTTTGCTAACTTGTGTTACGCAACAATTGATTAGGTACCTACCTATACTGTTGTATTTTTAATCAACTTTCAGTTTGGCCTTGCTTAATGTTATCATCAAACAAAATATGTTGATACTACAAATTATTTTAAAAATATAATCGACTAGCTGCGCCCTGCTGTTCCAAACGTGTACCTAAAGTCAATTAAAGCGAAAGCATGTACAAATTGTAAATTTCGCGCAAATTTACCGCAGACTATGCGCTTGTGCACTAAGAAGATCGTTCAAAATGTACCAGCTATATATGTTCCACAGATAACACATTTTCACTTCAAACAACTTTTGATACAATTTTTTTTTATTCCTTATATAAAACGAAAGTACTAACACAGTGGCTTTAGATCACGTTTAAACCTATTGAAAAATCCATATCGTGTTTTAGGATGTTATTAAAATTTCATTAATGTACCTCTACCCCCTAGGTCTTTGCTCTGAGGAAAAACGCCGAACTGAATTCTAATTCAGAATATGTACCTACTTATTTTCCTGCCACGCTGATAGACACCTAAAGAATAAGTATCACGGTATCAAAAGCTGAAACTAACTCCTTTCCCTGCTGAAACCTGCAGCAATCTGAGAGGACTATACAGACTAAGGTTTATTAGGTACTATTATCAGGTTCAGACTATTCAGGTTGGACTAACATCAAGAATATCATATTATAGTTACCTATATAGAATATCATTATATACATAGATAGGTAGGTACATTTACCAATAAGAGTGATAGGAACTAATAAGTTTGTTAAAAAACCTACAAACAAAAAATACAACCAATTTTATTTCCTTTTATATTATTTAGTGTAAATAGGTATGTAGTAGGCAAAAACATTTTGATAACTCTATTAAGTCGTGTACATACACATAAAATCTTTAAGAAATAAATAAATATTGTAACTATAAATAAAAAGGTACTATAATATAAATAAGCAAAATTTCCACGAGAAACAACATGGAAAATATAATACATACATACTACCTATCTATCTACACTAATAATAAATTAAACAGAAAATATTTGTTTGTTTGTAATGAAATAAATATAGGCTTCGAAATGTGCAATGATTTCAAAAAATTTTACTAATAGAAAGCTACATTTTCGAGAAGCTACATAATCGAGGCATGATGTCGATGATCCCGATATTTCGCAAAATTATCGAGATCAAACGTATCCTATGTTACACTCCATCACTTAAAGTATCCCTATGCTAATTTTTATAAAAATCGGTCCAACCGTTCAACCGTGAAGAGGAAACAAACAACCAACATGTTTATGTTTTCTAGCTGCTGCTGCTAGCTGCGCTCCGCGGTCACCGCCGAAGTCCGGTTTACGCTGGAATATCGGGATAAAAAGGTTTTCCCGGTATCCAGCTACCTATATTCCAAGTATCATCGCAATCTGAAAAGTAGTTTTTACATGATTGAGTAACAAAGTCACAGACATACATACAAACTTGCAAACTTTCGCGTTTATAATTTATGTAAGATAAGATAAATTAAGTAAGGATATTAGAGTTAGTTGGTAAGGATATTAAAAGATAGTGAAGATTACCCTACCAATGTGTTCATGCCTTAATAAAGAACTAGCTAGGTAGGTAAGTATACCCCACGTAAATGTATTCAAAAGTCAATTATTGTCGTTAGTTGTAATTCAGTGTACGGCAAGAACTATGAGTAGCAAAGGTCTCTATTACAATTTACTTACTTTCATTTTAGTACCAACTAATTCTTTTAAAATGTTTAAAATTAAACTTTTTTTTCGGTTTTAATCGCGGGGTGATAGCTAGCTAACGTTTCCAGATTTTTACTTCATAATAAAAAAGAGTTTTAAATAAATAAAATTTGTTTAAATATTTTAATTTCAAGATTTTAAGGTAGTGAATCTACAGTAAATTCTTTTAAATATTTTTGTTTATGGATGCGAACTCCCATTTGATTAGTGGGTTAACCGCCCAACTAACGTAACAAAAAATATGATAAAAAAAAGTGTTGTGAAAATTATAAGGTGAGCGTGTAGGTAGATACCTTATTAGATAGTAAGTAATGCTGTCTATGGCTACGTCTTACACCCACCTTAATTAATAAAGAAAGAATAAGAATTCTTTATGATAGAAGAAGGACGCAGTGAACGAATCAGAGCGTTTTAGGAGAGTCTGCACAGGAGACTATTGACACGGTCGCCATGCACTGTGTACACCATGTATCAGAACACAGACAAGTCCGTGATATGACTTGTGATATGGGGACTACCCCACATCAGTCCGCCAGACAATACCGCGTAGCCAACGTTCATTCATTGATTAGATGATTTTCATTTTTCAGTAGCAGTTCGTTGCTATGCGACTTCTGTCAGGCGTTATGGATACGCGAGCCGGCAAACTATGCCCGAAAATGATTTCAAACCGAAACAATACTCAGTAAGTTACATAGAAGAGTTCAAATTAAAGGAGGAATAAGACGTATTAGGATAAACGGACAAAGCCCCGGGGAATAGCTGTTTTTTTATAGGGATAATTTTATATTTTCCCGGATCTCGCTTGTCTTTAAATTTTTATTTACATCCCTCGACGACGTTTTGATCATAGATAAACATCGTGTAACCTAGAAATATTTTAAAGGAAAAAATCATCTTCAAAAACTCACTTGCGGCTAGATTTGAAGTCGCGTCCCTGAAGTTCAAATCTCGCCGCAAGTGAGTTTTTGAAGATGATTTTTTCCTTTAAAATATTTCTAGTAAATATGCCCTAAGCAATAAAAACAATTTACGAAATATCATGTAACCTGTTTATCACGCTATTAGGGAAAATATTAAATTATGAACAAAAATCCCACAGTGCTCAAACATTATTGACACGGAAGTACGGAGCGCTGCGACGTTCAACAACTACATAATAAGTCACACCTATTTGTTTACAAACGCATTAGAATAAATTAATTGCTTACTGGGGTAGGTACCTAATTAGAAAATTAGGTGACGTTGCGCATTCTGCTAAGTCACTGCAATCGGTTTGAATTTACAAACGTTACTCGTAGGTACGTACGTCATTTGTTACGTGAAGTAACTAACTCTATAAGTTAGTTATATGATCAAGCGATTATTGGGTTGATCAAGCCCAACTAACAAAATTAAATAGTACTTAGTTCAACAATGTGGGGAATGGGGATGCTAGCGTATGCTAGCGTACACGCAGACCATTGGCGTGATTCTGTACGAAAAACCGTGTAAAAATCAACACGACCCGAAGGTTCAAAGTTTTAACATAGTATCGACATAGCTTCTTTTTATTCACAGGTTTCCACATAGTTTTACAATAGTTGACTGGAGTCTACAGCGGAGCTAGCGGTTTTTTATTAGAGAATTAGGCCCCATAAATCTAACCTTCTATGAGCTAATACAACCCAATATTTACCGGGTTTTACTCGCGTTTCTCCTGTGAGCTTTCTAGTACCTAATGTTAAGTCCCATTTGGACAGACAGAGTTACTTTCGCGCGTATAATGTTAGTAAGGATTATGGTAAAGATAAATTACTGTTCTAGTTCTATGACAATGAGTTTATTGTGTCTCATTGAAGGTCGCGTTCCGAAGCCACACTAGATTACTGACGATTTAAAACGATAATGCGAATGTCTTATAGAATAAACATATTTAGCCTTATTAATAAACGAGCTGCGCCCCGCGGTTTCACCCGCGTAAGTCCCGTTCCCGCGGGAATATCGGGTGTTAATCCAGGTCCCCAGCTACCTATATTCCAAGTTTCATCGCAATCGGTTCAGTAGTTTTTGCGTGAAAGAGTAACAACCTCACATACATACAAACTTTCGCGTTTATAATTTTAGTAAGATGTTTAGTAAGCTCGGACTACTCTGAGCTTACTCAACGTTTCTGTTTGGTTTCTCTACAGAAACCAGACAGAGACAAAACGTGGTAAAAATACTCCCACTCTATTTCAAATTTATTAATAGGTACTAATACTTACCGACTTATCTTCTTTAAAGCCTAAAAACCACAGAGCTAAAGATATATGATAATATAATTCCACCAGGGCCCATCGTACGACAAAATCGAGAGCCTGAAAACCGCCCACATGCCTCCAGCCATCGCCAACATTTACAAGAAGCCGCTGCTTCTCCACCAGGGCCACAAGCAGTGGCTGTACGATCACGAAGGGAGGAGATATCTGGACTTAGCTGCTGGGATTGTCACCGTTTCTGTTGGACATTCACATCCGTAAGTTTGGGGCTCAAAGCACCAATGCGAAGTGCGAATTGGACTCGCATACGAAGGGTTCTGTACCATAAAATCACGTTTGTTGTATGTTTCACACGTTACATATACGACGCGGATGTCCCCTTTACACTCTACGTCTTTTTAAGATTCAAGATTCCTATTACCATAATTATCTAGTTTATTAAACTATGGGTAAGAAATGAATAGGTTTTATCCATTCCTATTCCCTACTACTAAACCCTAGAAATGGGTCAAACCCATCCCTATTAAAAACCTAATAATTGTGTAAGTACAAAGAAATCGCACGCGCAGTATAATAAATCTATAATCATTATTGACGTCACCTATCATCCGTGCTACAAAGAGCCACCGCTAGATGTCGCTCGCGGTAGATCGCGGTATCGTTGTCGCGCCGCGCCGCATGACCCTCCCTTGGGACAGTGTCACCGACAAGACCTTACTTCATAGGATCATTTCTATAGTAAGCTCTTCACAAAACTCTCACTACATGTGAGCGTACCATAACCGCGATGAGGAGACGTGGCGCGGTGCCCTGAGCGTGAGGCGGGCGGGAACTGCAAGTTCCTAGCCCTCGATGATCGTTCGCTGTCTGCACTTAGTGCAGGCGGAGTGGGGTGCTGTCGCTGGCTGAGTGGTTATTTTTGAACATTATTTAAACAAAGAGAATGAAATACGGCTGAAGATAGCTTCTTCGGTCCTTTAGATTAGATCTTCCGGTTCCGCGCTTCATTAATGCTGACCCGCATCGCAGGAGTTCACCACGACTTTCTTTCTTTTGGACATTTTGGGATATGGACATATATCGTTAGGTTCTATGCAGTTTTTTTGGAAAGAAATGAAACCGCTCAGGCGCAAGGTGTACCTTTCGCAAAACGCACCCGATCGAAAAACGTACCTTTCTCACAATGCACCTTTCTCATAATGTACCTTTTTCTACTTTCTTTTAGCTAATTATTGACTTGACCACTTCCTAAAACAACTATCTGCGCCCCGTGCTTTCACTCCCGTAAGTCCCGTTCCCGCTGGAATATCGGGATAAATAAAAAGTAGCCTATTTCATTTTCCACGGCCCCATCTATCTTCTTTTTCAACAGCATTGCTTGTTCAAATATCTCTATTGGTATCAAAATTCATTAAAAATCTTTTCAGCGGTTTAGTTAGACATGAAAGCGTACTTCAGACAGAGTTATTTTCGCATTTTAATTATTAGTAAGGACATAGATAAATTATTACTTTGTTAAGGATTATACAATACGTGTATTAAATAGTATACCTACACTCCAAACAAGTAGTCATTTCGAGAATCAGTAATTCATTACTAACTATAAACGTAACTTAGGTACCTATGTAATTTTGTTTTTTAGAAAAGTGGCTTCTGCACTGAAGGAACAAGTCGACACATTAATGCACACAACTAATATTTATCGACATCCAAAGATATACGAGTACGTAGAAAAGTTAGCCTCCAAGTTTCCAGGAGATTTGAAGGTAGGTAAACAAAGCCTAGAAAAATTATAATTAACGCGCTCAGGATGCGGAAGCGTGTAGAACATTGTTGTGGTTGGTTGTGGTGGACAATCCTAATAGTTCCGTGTGTTTTTTTTATTTCTTATCGGTTGTGAACCGATTATGGCCATTAGGAAATTAGCCAGTGTCATGTATTCTAATATATTATGCAAGTTATTTGCATCGAAACAGTCAAGTCGTCATAGTTAAAGTCAAGTCTAGGGAATCATTTGTAAACACGGCGGCCATTTACAAATAATCTTCACGGAGGCTTGGAGACAACACTAAGTTAATGTTTTGCACCGATTTTCACTTTCATTCCACTTGTACACCTTCACGAAACTAAATTGATTAATATGCCCCCGAAATTAAACAATTTGCACGCATATGAACTAGGTTTCACAAAAATGAAAATTTAGCACCACATCTCTTCAACGAGTTCCCGCCAAGCTCCGTGTGTTGAACTGAAACAGGATATGAACGTTTTTTTTTCTTCATCGAAGTGGAATGAATGGTAAAAATATATTTGTAATTTTCATAATTCGAAGTAAAAGAGAGATTGTGATATAGAGCGGACTGTGTACCTACCTATTTTGTGTAAGTACCTACATTAACATTACATATTTTAACCTACCTACAGTCTACAGCAAAATTAAATATTTTCAAAAAAAGAACAAAAGGAGGCAATATCCAGGATGAAAACATAATATTATTATTAGTACCTACCTTACCTTACCTACCAATAATATCAAATGGATTAAATACTATTAGAGAGAAAATATCAATGGGGAATTATTGGGGAATATATTTCTGTCGGACAGCGTAGGATTTTTACTTTTTTTAATTATTATTTCTCACGCAGGTAGTATATTTACTAAACAGCGGTTCGGAGGCCAACGACCTCGCAATTCTGCTTGCAAAGACCTACACGGGTAACAACGATGTTATTTCCCTTCACAACTCCTACCACGGCTGTTCCAGTGGGTTAATGGGGCTGACGAGCACGCAGGCCTACAGGCTGCCTGTACCCGCGCCTGGTGGGTTTTATCATGTGAGTTTTGTTTATGAATATTTAAACTTTCTGGACCCTTTACTGAGACTCCGTTCTTCTTCTTTTCTGTGGCTTTTTCCATTTGAATATTAGCCAGTGTCAAGTTTTTTTTAAATAATTAAAACTTGCAAGTTATTTGCATCTAAACAATCAAGTTGTCATAGTTAAAGTGAAGTCGAGGAAATCATTGTACAACGGGAGCCATTTTTTACAATGTTTTTTCACGGCTTTGGAGACAACGCTAAAGTCCATGTTTTGCACCGATTTTCACTTTCATTTACACTTTCACACTTTGACAACACTAATTGATTAATATACCCCCGAAATTAAACAATTTACACCCACGCAATTTGAACTAGGTTTCAGAAAAACGAAAATTTAGCAACACATCTCCTCAACGCGTTCCCGCCAAAACTCTGAGCTGAGACTCCGTTTTGTCTATCTCTATCCACAGTTTACCTATATAGTATAATATGTACTTAGGTTTATTTTCAGACTATTATCTGACGTTTTGGTTACTTTTATTTCTTATCGGTTGTGAACCGATTATGGCCATTAGGAAATTAGCCAGTGTCATGTATTTTATTAATATATTATGCAAGTTATTTGCATCGAAACAGTCAAGTCGTCATAGTTAAAGTCAAGTCTAGGGAATCATTTGTAAACACGGCAGCCATTTACAAACAATCTTCACGGAGCCTTGGAGACAACACTAAGTCAATGTTTTGCACCGATTTTCACTTTCATTCCACTTGTACACCTTCACGAAACTAAATTGATTAATATGCCCCCGAAATTAAACAATTTGCACGCATATGAACTAGGTTTCACAAAAATGAAAATTTAGCACCACATCTCCTCAACGAGTTCCCGCCAAGACTCTTGGTTACTTGTATTTGACATTTTTTCTTCAGAAATAAGTGTCAAATCGTAAATTTTTCTTTACTGTGGTAATCTGTCCATCATCCGTGTGTCTATCACCCAGCTCATACACGATAGTTAATTTTTCACAGATGTTGCTAAATGCTGTATTCTTGTTACCGCTATAACAAATACAAATACGAGCAGAATTAAATAAATATTTAAGTGAGGCTCCCATACAACAAACAATTAAAAAAAAACTCTACGTTATTTTTCTCTATCACTGGCGACATTTAATTATATATACACTAGCGCCAGGGGTGAATAAAAATGATAATAACGTTGCGTTACTTAGAAGTATTTTCGCAAGGAGATACATTTTCAAAAAAATTCCCATGACAGGATTTCAACCTGTGCCGAGAGGCACAGGTGTAGGGCAGGGATTAGCGCGATCGCCTGGATAGCGAGAGGCACAGGTTCTAATCCTGTTATGGGAAAGTTTTGAAAATGTATTTCCTTACGAAAAATATTTCGAATGCCTATGCCTTATAATATGCCGAATATGCCTTGAGCAATAAAACATAAGAAATGAAAAACGTTGCTTTCACGGTTTTCGCTTGGTTCAGTGTTCATTTTTAGGGTTCCGCACACAGTTGTGGATAAAGAGATGGAACCATTCGTGACTCCTGCTCGCACTTGACGGGGTTTTTGTTAAATTTCTAGATTGATTGATTGATTACAGACCATATTACCGGATCCACTGCGCGGTCCGTGGCGCGGCTGCAGAGACTCGATATCACAAGTGCCCGGAGCGTGCAACTGTCCCAACGAATGTCACACTACGGACAAATACATCCAACAGCTTGATAATGTAAGCCTGCTAACCACATACTACTAATATAATTGACGACCTCTGCGGCGCGTGTCGGGCGAACGCTTGGTTGCAATGCCAAGCGACATGCAGAACATACATGTAGCAATGAATGCAGAAGGTTGCGGGTTCGATTCCCGCTGGGTGCAAATATTTATGCTTAATAAAATATTTGTATCTGGTCTGGGTGTATTTCTATGTATAATATTTATGTCTTTACAAAAGAAAAGTAAATATAAGTAGTATTTCCGTTGTCTAGTCACCGTAACACAAGCTTAGCAGCTTACCATGGGGCTAGATGGCGCTGTGTGTTCGTCTCGGGATTTTCTTTATTTATAATAGAGGTAAAAGTTTCTGTGTTACTACACTTTCACGCAAAAACTACTGAACGGATTGCGCCGAAACTAAACTATGGATCATTGGTAGCTAGAGATTTTGGAATAACACAGGCCGCTTTTTTATCCCGATGTTCTTGCGGGAACAGAACTTAAGCGGGTGAAACAGCGGGGCGCAACTAGTACTATAACATTGTTTAGGTCGAAGTTTGTATGTTATTCCTTCGCGCAAAAGTTACTGGATTGATTACGTTGTATCCTGGTGTGCAGGTAGCTGGAGCCCTAGATTAAAGTAACACGGAAGATTCGGATGTTCGCACAGGATCGAACTTATGCAGGTGTAACCGCGTGTCGCACGTTATTTAAACTTATTTCGCGCTTTTTCCAGGTTTTGTCTAACTCAATCCCAGCCGGTCGAGTAGCAGCCATGTTTGCAGAGTCCATACAAGGGGCTAATGGCACGCTGCAGTTCACTAAGGGATACATTAAGAAAGCGCATGAGTTGATTCGAAAGAACGGTGGAGTTTTTGTTTCTGATGAGGTAAAATTCAAACTTAACCGTAAATCTCGGGAATATCCCATTATAATTACATTTTAAAATGTTTAATAACATAAGAATTACTTATTATGTATAACGCACATAAAATACCCCTAACTATGTTCTATACTTTATTTTAATCTTTAAAAAAATAAACCTTGCAAATTGTATATAATTAGGTACAGTCAGCATCAAAAGTAGATGACTACACTTAGATTTTAAATATGTAAGTAGTTATTTTTAGAATGTCTGTAATAGTAACCAAACGCAATTACAGATTTAAACAAAAGGTCTGTACAAACTGTCCTAAATCACAACATAAATTTAAAATGTATGGGGTTGCGTGTGGTAGACTACATACGTCTAACAATTACTGAGTACTGGGTATGTGTAACATTGACAGCTCTCTCTCTCTCTCTCTATTTCTCTCTCTGTCTCTCTTGGATTTATCCGTGCAATGTGGTAGCATCGTTTCTAACTAAAATAATATTATTAACCTCTGGGCCAAAAAAAACGAGTGCTACGGTTAATAAAACTTTCAAGTGCTTAGAAATAGTATTTTAATTAATCTAACACCCTAAAGAACATTACATGGCGCTAACCTGTTTTGACATCACACAATTATTATGATTTATGAAATCTGAATCTGCCTATCGACTTCTGGAATCTGACCGATTCTCTCATTATAGGTGCAAACAGGTTTCGGTAGAACAGGAACCCACTACTGGGGCTTTGAATCCCACGGGATCGTCCCCGACATCGTCACCATGGCAAAAGGTATCGGCAATGGTTTCCCTTTGGCCGCTGTAGTGACCACCAAGGAGATCGCAGCAGCGCACAATAAGACCTATTTTAATACATTTGGGGGGAATCCTATGGCCGCTGCTGTTGGGAAAGCTGTGCTTGATGTAAGTTCCTTTTGTTTAAACTTAGCGACTTTATATTAAAGAACAATAAAACATCCTTATAAATGCCTTACATCCTTAATTTTTTACTGATAAAATTGTTATTAGTATTTTTGAGGGTTTAATGACATTTCGTGATCCCGGTTTGTTCTGACTTGATGTCCATCAAGGAAGTACTTACAAGATTTTTGTCTTTAAGTATTTCCGCGTTTTAGGGTTTCGTAGTCGACAAGAAACCGTTTTATACTGCAACGTATTTTAAATCAGTATTTAAATTTTTTCTTATTTAAGGCATTAAACCCCTTAAGCCCCGGGGTAACACGATTTCACTGTGATTAATTTCTCGAACCCATGAATTCAATTCAATTAAAACAATAAACTATTTACGGTGCATTTCTCCTTGTAAAATATTTATAACAGTATTATAATATACATTTTTTATAATTTTTCAGGTAATCGATGAAGAAAAATTGCAAGAAAACAGTAAAATAGTCGGAACTTACTTCATAGAACAGCTAATGCAATTGCAGAAGATGCACCCTGTGATCGGAGACGTGAGAGGGAAGGGGTTGATGATTGGGGTAGAGTTCGTGGTGCCGGGGAGTTTGGATCCTTTGCCGGGGCCCGATATGGCGGACATATTCGAGAGTATGAAGGATTTGGGAGTGCTGGCGATTAGGGGAGGAAGATGGGGGAATGTAAGTAAAGTTAATCTTACTAATTATTAAAAATGTGAAAGTAATTTTGAAGTTTTTTTAATACTCCTTTACACGCAAAAACTTTTGCACCGATTGTGATAAAACTTGGTATTCAGATATCTTGAGACTTTGATCAACATATAAGCCACGTTTTATTCCGATTTTCCCGCGGGATTACAGTTTCCAAAACTTAAAATTGAGTGAAACATTCTGGTTTTAACGTTCCTTTGCCTTCCTTACGTAGGTATTTTACTACTGCAGCTATGTATAAGTAATCATGTTTTTTTCTTCATTTTACAGGTCTTGAGGATTAAACCACCAATGTGCATTACAAAAGAAGACGTAGACTTTGCTATTTCAGTGTTTGATGATGCGATAACGAATAATAAAAAGTAATTTGGAGAACAGTTTGTTTTTTATTTAAAACTAGCTGCGTCCCGCGGTTTAAGGCTCGCAAGTCGCGATTTCGCGTTGTTCGAACACCTACCTACCGCAATGCAAAAATCCATACTTAAACGGTCGCCCATTGAAGAACTGTTGAAACCAGGCGCTAGGTGAAGTAAGGTAAAGTTTGTATTTCATCATTAAGTAATCACTCGCGTAAGTCCCGATCCCGCGGGATTTTTGGGATCAAAAGTATCCTATGTTACTCTCCATCATTTAAACTATCTCTATGCAAATTTTCATCCAATAAATAGTTATCACCCGCGTAAGTCCCGATCCCGCAGGATTTTCGGGATCAAAGGTATCCTATGTTGCTCTCCATCATTTAAACTATCCCTATGCAAATTTTCATCTAATAAATAGTTATCACCCGCGTAAGTCCGGATCCCGCAGGATTTTAGGGATCAGAAGCAAATTTTCATCCAAATCGGTCGAGCCGTTTGACCGTGAAGAGGGTACAAACAAACAAACAAATAGACTTTCGGATTTATAATATTAGTAGAATTAGAATTTTGTTTCTTTATCGATACTTATAGATTATCTTCAAGGCTAACAATAATTGATAGTCACTATTATAGATAGTTCAGCAGTAATAAAACACTTTATTTATCGGGTTTAATCGCGTTTTATTCATGTTTTTAAACGAACCGAGCTTTTGCCAACTCTACAGTTGGCTTTTTCAAGGTTGACTCAACTAATTTCTTCTATGGTTTTCCCGATTTTGCATAATAAAACACTTTATTTATCGGGTTTAATCGCGTTTTATTCATGGTTTTAAACGAATCGAGCTTTCACCAACTTTACAATTGGCTTTTGCAAGGCCAACCTTGAAAAAGTCAACCAATTAGTTCAGCAGTGTTAATATTATTATTAGCTAGGTATATCTCGGTTTGAGATTTGAATTTGCACTTTACTGGTTTTATGTTTTACTATCTAGATATCTAGCTGTCGTTTTTAAGATATCCCCATTCTATAAAATCGTTAATAATACCACGGAACCTTGTCCCATATTCTGCATCAATCTTGGTCGGTGCCAAATCCTCTACTTCCTTAGCATTTGACACATCTGTAATCTCATTTTCATATGGAAACGAAGCTGGCAAATAAATGACACTAATAAAGACGCCAAAGTCCATCTTTTCTATGTATTGCTTCTCAAATTCAACCCTTGGAAAAACTTCCTCTACGTCTAAGTTAAAATACTTCAAGAACTTTGTCAGTTCATCAAAGTAAAGATCCTTTAAGATGGTTAAGTATTTTTTTCGAAACTCTTGGTCAGTTCCCCAGAATATAAGGTAGAAGAAGTCTAGAATGGGATTCCCATAGTGCATTATTTGGTAGTCAACAGGTACTACTTGTGAAGGTTTGTCATTCTGAAAATAAGAGATAGTTATGATAATATTATAAAGAGATAGCTGTAACAATGTTAATTAATAACCGTTTATGAAAAATAAAATGAACAAGGCTAAAGTAGGTAGAGCGGCATCAAGTACGACTTTACTTAATAAGTAGGTACTTATGTAAAATTGTGAAATATGTGTAATTATTATCGATGAGATAATAATATACAAAATCGTTATCGGAAGTAATCGTAAAATATTGTTATCTACTTAATATCATCATGATAGCATAGGTAAAATAAAATAGCCTTCTCTTTTCCCTAAATTTAGTGTTCCTGTTGGAATTGGAACCACGTCTTTTGGAAAACACTTCAAGGCAAAAATCTCTTGTCTAAATAAAATAATATTTATAAATATATACTATGTCATAACTTTACAATTACGGATAAAATATATTTCGTAACTTTACCTATTATGTAAAGTGGCGAAATATTTCGACAAACTGATAAAAGTTTTCAAATATATTTCTTAATTTAAAACTACTTACGATTTCTTGCACCAAAATATTATTATGCCTGTAATCACCATGGCATAATGTACGAACTTTACATTTTTCCGTCATATATTTCGGGTAATCTTTTAGTTTCTTCAGTATTACTTGCTCGTATTTGTCTTTCAAATCATCTCCAACATAATTAAGAGAAACAGTGGCCATATTGTTAACAAAATCATTCCACAATTTATTGAATTGGTAAGGCGCTTCTATCGTTTCGATGTTTTTTTTGAAGAAATCTGGTCTTTTCCACTTAAGTACAAAAGACAGTCCGTGAAAACGTGCAAGCTGTTTTACGGCTAAAGTAGCGAAATCAATATTGATTATATCCGTTCTGAAATATGTTTTGAACCCATCTTTTGTTAGATTTTCCATAATGATTATGTCTTTATCGCTCTCTTCAAAAAAACCCGCCATTTTATACCTTTCGTTGACTGGTACATCAGCTTCATTTTGTAAATCATCAAAAATTTTAGATAACTCGCTATAGGCGAACAGTTCTCTCTTATAAACATCTTCAACGGAAAATATCATCACTTCTGTTTCAATAATACGTTTGGCGAATATGTGTGTTTTTTTATGACCTTGTTGGGTTTTACCTTTTATGTTTATTTCATACAATGTACCCATATAGCTCCCGCCGTTTGAAGATATATTCTTCGTCTCTACCTCGCTGTTTATATATCCTTCTCTTTTTACTATACGGGCCACATATTCATTCAATTTTTTTGCTTCGACACCTGAGTCGCCCATTGCGATTTTATCAAGATAAAAATCACTGATATGAATATAAAATACGATCCTCTTCTTGTTTCAACACTGTAATATTTATTCTTATATTGATTACTACACAATATACTACTAATACTCAAATATACACCAGTATCTAAATTAAAAAAAACTAATTAATATTTACCACTGGATTTTTAAGTCTGTTTGCTTTAGATACACTGATTTACTCTAATACTGACTAGGTAGTTATATGTTAGATTATCTGAGACGACTGTCGCTTGATAGTCGTCAACCCAACTGGCATAGAGTACCTAACTTATATACTGGGTTCACCAAATGTGACCAAACTGAAGTTAGTTGTAGATAACCTACATACTCAATTGAAGTTGGATTGTCTTCAGGCATAAAAACCTAAGTAATTTCAAAACAAAAACCATAAGCTCAAAGAACTTGTATACAAAGTTTCATCAAAATCGGTCGAGAATTACGATCTGCTCTGTAGAGGAGAACCAACATACAGAAAAAAGAAAATTTGGCCAACCTGAAGCATAGACGTTTTGCTCGCTCGGTCAATGAATAGGTACAATAAAATGTTAATTATGTACAATTTGATTTTGCAATAAGTTCCGATGACAAAAACTGTAAATATGTACCTAGTACCTATACTAACAATCTTATCTTATATTTTTGTCTGCTTAGATATAAAATAAATCCTAATTTCGCACGGTATCACGCGTAAACGGCTGGCCGGATTTTGCTAATTATTTTTTTGTTTTTCCTCAGGAGACGAATTCTTTTGAAAGAATATACGTTGAACCGATTTTGATGCATTTTGGGAATCGGGACTTACACGGATGAAAACGCGGGGCGCAACTAGTTAGACCTTTCAAAGGCCGCCGGGTCCTATATTGTTTTCAATCTCTACCTGGTCTACGATAATATTATATTTTTGAGGGGATTTGCCTGAATGTACCCACCTACCTACCTAATCATAGTCATCATCAGCCTGTTGCAGTTCACGGCTGGACATAGGCCTCTACAATTGCCCGCCACCTGGATCTATTTTCGGCTTCTCGCATCCAGTTTGTGCCAGCCGTCTTGCTGAAGAGCGATCAGCGAATTGACATAGAAGAGCGATCAGCGAATTGTGTGTTGGAATTTCTATATACATCTACGTAACATATGCCACAATCCAGCGCTACAGCTAAATGGTTTTTACCATCAAATCTATCAAATTAGAATCGAAAGACGTAATTTGATATCGGGCATAAACTAGTAATAATTTAGGTAATGATAACAACATAAAGTTTACAAGATCATGAACTAATTAGCCACCAACACTTTATCACAGTTACTATTAACAACAAATAACTATTGATTTTCAGTAGGGAAACTTTGGTAAAATTAGTGGGTGCAGTTTACAATCCTACGCCACGATTTGGGGGAGGGGAGGGGCTAGTTTGGAGATTTTGTACATCATTATGTTCACCAAACCAATTATTACGGAGATGTCTATCACGTCCTTTCTATATTTTCTTTTTATACTATCTGTGGAAGTATTTCAACAGCTGTCAAAATGTCAACAAATTCTGCGAAACGTTTCCTAACCTCTTGAATTCTGTTGTTTGTATAAAAATAATATTTTATTTATTAACCTTAATTGTTGTGTGGATTTTAATATATCAAAACAACGGCATTATAATGGTTTTCAAGTGCCAAGAAGATAGTTTCTTGACAGAGGTAGGTATTGCATGCCGTTAAGAAATATTTTTGTATTGCACAATATTTTCAGTTTTGCACAACAATATAGATACTAACAATGAGTCTGATACTAAGTACTAAAATTATTAAATAACGGGGTATTTAATAATTTTAATATTTTACAACCATGTAAGTATAAAAACGTATGTACCTACACTATTAAACCTACAGTAATTCTAATAAATCAATGCTTATCTAAAAAAAAATATTTTACTTAGGTACATATTTATTTTCTAAAAATCTAATAAAACTTGCAGTTCACGTCAAAAGTATTGAAATGTGAAGCGACGAAGGAACCTGTGGTGGAATATGGAAAGGTATCAAAGTTTGAGGGCTTTGAGATCACTTTAGAGAACACCATCTTGTTTCCGGCTGGAGGAGGGCAGGTAAAACATCATAGGTACCTATATAAAACATAGCCTACGTTACTTACTATTTGATTATCTAGCTTTCTATAAGTGAACAATTTCTGAAATCAGTTCAGTAGTTTCGTTACAAACAAATAAATTAATTGTTCCTCTTATAATGTTAGTATAGTTGTACAAATTTATATACTTATGATCTATTACATTTACAAAATAATATTTAATTTATAACACAATCTGAAAATTCTAATGCTTAGTATGCCACACTCACTCGCACACCAATACACGAAAAGAAGAAGAAGACAGAACATATTTTTTCATATCCTTCTAGCCGCACGACATAGGGTACCTCAACAATATACAAGTCCATCAGGTGCTCCGTAAAGGAGACGAGGCCCTTCACTTCACAACAGAACCCCTTGAAGTTGGTGCTACGGTGGAGCAGAAGGTTAACTGGGAGAGACGGTTTGATCACATGCAGCAACATTCAGGTATTTCATTATAGTAAGGAAAATTGCATCATCACAAAATATTTAATAAGTTTATTCCAAAACCTTCTGTAATAAATAACTTAATAAGATAGGTACATACATTGACAATGGTCCCCACACAAGGATGGACCTGAATCACGGGAGGCCTGACTTCAAGAGGGTGCATCATATTATGTACCTACGTACCTACTTCTAGCTGATTCCTGCAGTTTCACCTGCCAAGTCACATTTCTGTGGAATATTCCAAAAACCTTTTCTTAGTTGATACCTACATACTAGAAAGAATACTTAACATAACCAGCAGTTTGGGCTCGGCGTTACTGTCATTAAGGGCCGATTTTTCAAATCTCTAGATAGAGATATAGCTGACAAATAAAATGTAACACCACTGAATAAAAAACGTTACTATGATATTCAAAAGAATCAAAATTTGAAGGCTTTTAAATTTGGTTGGGTTCGAACTTATTCGATACATATCTTTTATCCATAGAATGAAAAATCGGCTATAAGTCAATCAGTCTGGGCTTTCAATATTACATGTATGAATTGTGAAACTAGCAGCACCCGCGTTTTCACCCGCATAAGTCCCATTCCCACGGGAATAGCAGGATCAAAAGTCACATAATATTTCATTGCAATCTATAGTTTGTGTTTTTGGTACAATAAAGCATAAATCCTATCTATCTAAAGTATTTATCTGCCAGGCCAGCACCTTCTCTCAGCGTTACTAGAAAAAGACCACAACCTACCCACTACCAGCTGGTGGCTCGGTGCTGAGGAATCGTACGTGGAACTGGATGGTAAAGTAACTGAGGACATCATGACGGCTGTGGAGTCTCGCTGTAACGAGTTGATACGACGAGCCGTGCCTGTTGATGTTAGCTTCTGTAAAGCTAACGATCCTGAGCTTGATGAGGTTATAACACTATCTTACAGTTTCCTACCAATCTTACTTCTTACTTACTTATGAGCGCTGTTGGTCTAGTGGTAGATACCCCGACTTTCATCCCGAAGGTCGTGGCTTCAAATCCCGGGCGCACACAATGTCTTTTTCTTTAAAAAAATGTATGTGCGCTATTAACATCGCTCTTACGGTGAAGGAAAACATCGTGAGGAAACCCACGGCTTAAAATCACGCACAAAGGCCCAATAGTAGGGCTAGTTGCGGAAAGACACAGTTAAAACTTTAACTTTTAAAACTTTACTTCTTACTAATATTATAAACGCAAAAGTTTGTATGTATGTATGTGACTTTGTTAATCTTTCACGCAAAAACTACTGAACCGATTGCGATGACACTTAGAATATAGGTAGCTGGATTAACACATAGGGTACTTTTTATCCCGATAATCACGCTGGAACGGTACTTATATTATAAAAGCGAAAGTTTGCAAGTAATATTATGTATGGGACTTGTTACTGTTTTAGGCAAAAACCGCAGAACCGATTGCGATGAAAATTAGGACAAAAAACATTTGAGGACCTGGAATAACACATATGCTATTTTTTTATTCCGATATTCCCGCGTATTATATGAGCGAAAGATTGTATGTACAATTGTACAAACTTTCGCTTGTATTTAAGTGACATTGTTATTTTTTACAAAACTACTAAACCGATTGCGATGAAACTTGAATATAGATAGCTCGAGACCTGGAATAACACATAAGCTACTTTTTATCCTTATATTCTCCCGGGAACACGGCAACAACAATAGGCTACTTTCTATCCCGCTTTTCTCGCAATATCGGAACTTATACGGGTGAAACTGCGGGATGCAGCTAGTATCATCTATATCTATTAATGGCGCTGTCCTGACTGACTGATAGATCAAAGCACAGCCTAAATCGCTGGTCGCTGGAGAGAGTGGACTTTGTTTCCAGCGGGTATTGAACCGGCAACCTTCTGCATCGCAGCCGGTAGTAAGCCCGACGCGAAGAGGCCGTCAAATTGTCTATTTTTTATTAACTAGGAAGAATTTCAGGCACACACAAGAGGTCTGCCCAAGGACTGTATGAACACGATAAGAATAATCAAGATCGGTGACATAGACGAGAACATGTGCTGCGGTACACATGTTTCTAATTTAAGGTATGACCGGTAGACTATATTAATTAAAACATATTATTATGATTGCCTACCACATGATACTGGGTTTATATGTCAAAAATAGTTTGATTTTAAACAGTAAGGTAATTAGGTCTTTATTGTATGTACAAGAATAAGCTTATATTATGAGTACAAGATAAATGCATTATCAAAAACCGCCCCAGACGGGTTTCAAACCCTTCCCCTCGCTACCATTACGTTACACGGCATGGGAACCGATGTGACATGGTGAATTTATAAGTATACAACTTCTCCTGTTTGTAGATTTAGAAAGAAAGAAAATACGTTCCATTACAATTTAACATTTTTGTGTTTGCAGTCAACTTCAAGTCATCAAACTGGTGGGTTCGGAGCCCGGGAAGAAAGGCAAAACCAACCTGAAGTTTCTCGTCGGAGTCCGAGTAACAAAAACCATGCAGCAAATGCTAGATAGGGAGAAGGCCCTCACTGCCTTGCTCAAGTAAGTCTTTGATAGCAATCTACTTTATACTACTTATGACTAATTGATAGTCTATTAGATTGAGACTAATTGATAGTCTAAGTTTGAGACTAATTGATAGTATATTCTATTAGATTAAGACTAATTGATAGACTATAAGTTTGAGACTAATTGATAGTCTATTAGATTGAGACTAGTTGATAGTCTATTAGATTGAGACTAATTGATAGTCTATTAGATTGAGACTAATTGATAGTCATTAGATTGAGACTAATTGATAGTCTATTAGGTTAAGTGTATTTGATAGTCTATTAGGTTAAGTGTATTTGATAGTCTATTAGGTTAAGTGTATTTGATAGTCTCTTAGATTAAGTGTAATTGATAGTCTATTAGATTAAGTGTAATTGTCAGTCTATTAGATTGAGACTAAATGATAGTCTATTAGTTTGAGACTAATTGAAAGTCTATTAGATAAAGACTAATTGATAGCCTGATAAAATTATAGATAATCTAATAGATAGACTACAAATGATCAAACCAAAGCCATATAAGTCGGTTTCTATATTTCACAGGAACGAACCAAATCGCCACGAGGAGCTTGTACAGAAAGTTCAAAAAAATCTCAAAATCGCCAACAAAAACCTTCAGAATGTACTGAACGAGTTAGCTCAGTTCGAAGTTGATAGAATCAAATCTACCGTTCCTAAGGCGAAATACGTATTCATGTGTAAAAAGGTAAGCTAAGTCGCACCACATTTTAGGGTAAAAACGGGACTTTTTACGCTAAACGCCTGCTCTGCTGGTCTGCTGTGTGTCTGCATGTCACCAGGATGTATCTCGTGAACTGTGATAGCTAGGCAGTTCAAATATTGGAAGTTATTCAGTTATTTTGTAGACTTCACTATAAACAAACAAATAAATTATACTCTTTACATTATTAAGTATACAGGGTTATGGGTTTCGAATCCAAAACCGTTCAGGGGGTGATTTTCCACATCAAAACGAATAACTTTTGTTCTACGATTTTTGGAAATTCGTTGTTTTTTTGCAAATTTTAAGGTTATATCTCACTGAAAAAAGACGACTGTTTTTGAAAATAAATTCAATTTAAGTTTTTATTGTAGTAGACCAAACTAAAAGAAAGGACATCTTAAGGTCAATGACCTCTAACTCTATGAAACAGCTGATTTTCAAGTAAACTTTACACTTAAAATTTTCGAAAACTACTTTGAATTTCAAAAAGTCGTAGAACAAAACTTATTCGTTTTGATGTGAAGAATGAAACCCATAACCCTGTATATGTACGTATTTACAAAAGCGAAACAAAATAAGTTAAGTCCCGATCCCGTGGGAATATCAGGATAAAGGTATCATATGTCACTCCATCACTGCAAATTTTACTCCAAATCATTTGAACTTTTTGACTATAAAGAGGATATCCAATGTCTAATCACCATTACACAAGCTTATTAGCTTACCATGGCGCTAGAAGGCGCCGTGTGATGTTTACAATACTTTTTATTTCTTCCAGGAAGCCACCCCTGAGTTCAACAGGGTGGTGTTAAAAGGGTTGGAGGGTGAAGGCATGTTTGTGTTCTTGGCCTCGGAGGAGCCGGACAGACCGAAGGAAGGCCAGATACTGATACAGGGACCGGAGGAACATTGCAGTGTTTTGGGAGCACAGTAAGCTACTTTTTTACAATCGGAACCTAGTCGGGAGATGACTTAACAGTAAAAAAGACATTTTAAATAATGACCTTTTAGCACAGAGTATTTCACTCTCTCTCCCATTAACTTTAGTTGGGTGCAGTGCTACACAAGCTACGCTATCTTCCTCACCACCTCTAGTAACTCACCCACTTACTTATAAACGCTAATTAATGCGTGCATACTATGCAACGTTTGTCTTTTACTGTCACATGAAGTTTCAAAGTTGACTGACAGTAACAAACGTCACATAACTTAGCCACATGTAAATAATATTTTATAAGGGAGTCAGTGGTTAGCAACGTTTAAACTGTTTATTTTTTGTTTCAGAATAACTGAACTGCTGAAGGGTAAGGGCGCGTTCAAAAACGGCAAGTTCCAAGGCAAGGCCGGTGACCTAGGAGGTCTAAATAAATGCAAGAAGTTGATTGAAGAATACTTTAATAATTTGCATTGAATATTACATTTAAATGCATTTACAATAACATAACTAGTCGTATCTTTAAGAAATAAATAAAAGACAGTACAGTAAAGAGTGTATGACATCAGCACATCAGTTTCCATACAAATTCTTTTTATGTAGGTATCTTAAAGCAATATTTTTTAATATCAATTATTATTCTTGCTCGGTCTGTATGCTTTCGCTTTCAGTTCTTTTATGGGGTAAGTCCCAATGGGATTATAAATAAATACATACCAAGTTTCATCGTAATCAGTTTAGTAGGTTTTGCGTTAAAGAATAACAAATTTATTTGTTTATTTCATAAGTACACAAACTTTCTTTGTAATATTAGTAGAATATTTATTTAAAAAAAAATTAGAACACAAAGAATATAATGAAAGATAACGAATAATTGATTGTTCTTAAAGCATTGTGCGGTAAATTATAAAAATATATTTGTATGGACTGTTGGTTTTGGAACTGGAACTTTTGGTTTCCAAAACAGCCAATGAGGGAAAAACCACACAACCATAGAAAACACTCTTAAGAGTTTATATTATTATCCTGTAATACAACTGAATGCTGATAAAATCAGTATTAGCTTTGGCTAGCTATAAATTACTTAATAAAATTAAATTATTGATTCTATATTGTTGAGTTTCATTTTACAACATGTGAATATGTATGCTTATGGGACCTAGTTCTATAAATATTTTTGCATGAAAACATTTCTAGAACACCCTGTTTTACAGCTAAATACAGAAATGCTACTCAAATTTTAAAGCCTACTTAAACAATCATATTATACATGTAGTATATCCATTGTCTAGTACCCATAGTACAAGTAGTGCGCTGTGTGTAATGTCGTGCAAACGTGCAATATTCTTTAACTTAAAAATTCTCATACTAATTTTGAATTTAAAAGCTGCTCAATTATTTAAGTGATCTTCAAACTTTAAGTAGCGTTTTTGTATTTGGCCATGAAATACCCAGTCCTTTAAATACTTACCTAATATTGCCTAACCCTCCAATGGAACCACATTTCATTATGAATTAGACGCATTTATACTGGCCACGACCTTCTGGATGCCAAGATTAGTCCAGTCTTGGGTTTGGTCATCCAAATAGTTGTCAAAATCAACCAGGTCTCGTTGGACTTCTTCTCTTAATAGATGGGACACTGTTTCTAGAGCATCGGTGTCCTCTGGAAACATAAAGAAAAGTTTTAACAGTGTTCTATCAAAAGAAGTGTCAAATCTTAGGCCGGCTTGCATAACGGTTCCTAAACATGTTTAAGCTGTTAATCTTATTTAAAATCTGTCAAACTGTCAATGTGTGGCAACATATTATCAATCGTCCATTTAATGAAATAGAGTCCAATGTTCGATTTCCCATAAATTATTTTAAAATTAATTTAGTTAAATAGGTTTTTAAATAGTCTTATGCAAGTCACCCATAGTCTTTAATTAAAAAATGAGGTTCTAATATTAATATTTAAAAAAACTACCCGTTTAAGTGAGAAATCTGTAGTTTTAAGCAGGACTACCTCAATAACAGAAACTATTGTCATATCCAACCTGCTAGTTGTAAAACTGGTTAAAATAAGAAACATTTGCAATTAATACATACGGAACAGTATATCATTGTTTTCCCTCGGCTTCCATTTTCCATCGTATCTGTTCAATTTGAGTGCATGTGAATGGAGGTGTTTCGTCATCTTTTTATTATCCACCTGTAAAGAAGTAAGCACTGAGATTCTTGCATCTTTTGATGCAGGGCAGAATACGGGAATCTTCTTTTCATATAGTGGTGTGACTAATGTTAGGGTTTGCAGGTTGCTCTAAGGCCTAAGGCCTCTAACTTGACCTAATGTCTGCTATCAGAGATAAATCATGGAATTGTGTGTTTTAAATAAATACAGTAATTTTTTTCGTGTGTTTAGTACAGTGTATATTAGACAAAAATAGAATTAAATAGCGGATGCTTTAGAAATCTAGATCTTATGGTATTTTTAACCACTCAACTCTTTCGGAGGAGTTGTAACTGCTTAGTAATTAATCAGTATCTACAAAGTTAGATTTTACTCTCGAGAATGTCATAGTTACTACATAAATAGTTTAGTTTCTAGTTCATATGTATGTGTGGTTTAGTCAAGTCATGCAAAAAAAAAGGTACTCAGGACAATGCAAAACTTGAAAGTAAATAGTTGATGCCAAAGGCATAGCCTACATGTAAGTGTATATGATACATACCTACCTAAAGTGCCTACTTAGTTCACAATCATCTAATAACCATTGAACCTTGAATGTCTTCAAAATATTTACCACAACAAATAGAGCTGAAGGGAAGTATTCAACAATCTTGTCTGCTATTTTCTGACTAGGGCACTTCTCAATCGTGCTGTCTCTGAAGTTCTCACAGGCGGCATAGTAGCCTGCTATCACTTTGTTCTCTGCCTGGGCTTTTACACCAATCTGGGGATATGTTATAGATAGATAAATCAATGTTTTATTTGCATCTAGCTGCATTCCAGTGTCACCCACATAAGAATGACAGGATAAAAAGTAGCCTGTGTTATTCCAGGTCTCCAAATATCTATATTCTAAGTTTCATCACAAGTGGTTTAGATGTTTTTCCATGATTGAGAACAAACATACATACATAAGCTTTGTAGGCCTAGGACTAATATCCATAAAAAGTAAGACAAATACAGGAAGCTAGCAATATCGTTAAATTATATACTGTTTTATAGGACTGGGACTGCAAAGAATTTAAGAAATACTAGGGTCAATTACTACAGCCAAATTGCGTTGTAAAAGACTGATGTATTGTTTATTTTTGCTTTACATAGTTTTCGTATTTCCCGTGTGGTTTTGCCCACAGCTAATTTGTAGAACATTGCTATTTAATCCCAAACTAAGTATCTAGCAATGGATTGAGTGCGACAATTAGCTGAAATTCTGTATGAATGAGTAAAGGTTAGGTTCCTACTAATTGTTTTCAAACAAACCTGTGTTAGCGCAATTTCAGCCATCGGCGATAAGTTATGGCTATGATGAAACAGAGGAACCGTGTCCACAATGTGCAGATCCTGGGTTTTTGCGTTTTCTTTGACTTTAGTGCCGTCAGCAAGAAGGATGCCGTTTACAGCCGCATGCGGATACTTGGCTGCGTGAAGAATTATTTTAGCATATGCCGCAGTTTCAAATATTACTACATCTCCCATTTTAAATAGCTTTTATATAGATTTCTAATATAAAAACAGTTTTTTCAAAGGAATCTAAAATTCCAAATCAGCAAATCGGAAATATCCAATTAGTTTACTGATTGACACCACAGACACTATTACTCCTAATTGACACTCACTAGTGCCACATTTAAAAAAAAATTTTTTTATTCTTATCGGTTGTGAACCGATTATGGCCATTTGGAAATTAGCCAGTGTCAAGTATTATATTATATATATACTTAAGCAAGTTATTTGCATCGAAACAGTCAAATCGTCGTAGTTGAAGTCAAGTCTAGGGAATAATTTGTAAACACGGCGGCCATTTACAAAGATTGTTCACGGAGATTTGGAGAACAACGCTCAATGTTTTGCACCGATTTTAACTTACACTTGTACACCTTCACGAAATTAATTTGATTTACATGCCCCCGAAATTAATAAATATTTTGCACGCACTTGAACTAGGTTTCACAAAAATAAAAATTTAGCAACACATCTCCTCAGAGCGACCCGCGAAAACTTAAAAAAAAATAGGTTTGTGAAACGCATGTGAAACGATTATAGCCATTTGGAAATTACCCAGTGTCAAGTATTATTAATTTATTATATTATGCAAATTATTTGCATCGAAACATTCAAGTCGTCATAGTTAGAGTCAAGTCTAGGGAATCAGTTGTAAACATGGCGGCCATTTACAAAGATTGTTGACAGAGCTTCGGAGACAACGCTAAAGTCCATGTTTTGCACCGATTTTCACTTTCATTGCACTTGTACACCTTCACGAAACTAAATTGTATAATATGCCTCCGCAATTAAACAATTTGCACGCATTTGAACAAGGTTTCACAAAGATAAAAATTTAGCAACACATGTCCTCAACGCGTGTCCGCCAAAACTCCGACAAACAACATGTACCGATACATGAGTTTCAATGTTCTTCTTTTTTTAAACATTTAGATTGGATTTTAGGCAAGACCTTCGCATCTAGGCCAAAAATCAGAAAGAAATCGAAACATTACGCATCTCAGCTGATTACAAAAAGTCAATGTCATCAATGTCATTGGAAAACCAAAACATCTATTGTGGTGTTTCTAAATTATTATTTTTTCCTAAAAAATTCATTTAACACAAATTCAAATTGAATGTGAGATTAAAATGGACAAGTACGATACATCACAGCTCACAGAGTTCCCACGTTTCGAACCTGAGCCGAGCCCGAGTGGTGTATCGACGTTTTTTAATAAGCTAAGGAAACTGCCCTTGTTCACGCCCTCTGAGGGTAGTCAAAGCCCTCAAATTGCTGCTAACGATGAGAAGAAACAAGGCGAATATGATAAAAGAGAAGAAAGGCGTGAAAGTGAAGACATCAAGACGGAAACTGGGGTCTATGCGGTCGAACTCGAAGTTAGAACATTACCCAATGTTCTTCGACGGATTAGCAGTCTCATCGCTTTGGGATCTAGGGTAAACATTTTGTGATGTTGTTTTATTATGGAAACTCTAATAAGAATAATGCGTTCGTCAGAGCGCCAAGTAAGTTAAATAATTTAAATTATCAAACAATATTTATTTTACTTTTGTAATTGTGAGTGTCTGTTAAGTCTGAGGTGTGTATCTACACACTTTGGCTTGTTCAAGGTTCCAGGACCTGTAATAGTATTAGTAACACACATGTCATAATGAGATTTTGCTTACCAATAAATTATCCAATACTTATTTTTTTGCTGATGTCTTCCAGAGTGGCACCCGTTACGCGGATACGGAACTAGCCCGCTACTGGATGCCTGACGACATATCGCGCGAGTGTTACGAGTGTGCCGTGCGGTTCAGCACACTGCGACGGAGACATCACTGCCGGGTGTGTGGGCAGATCTTCTGTACCAGATGTTGTAGCCAGCGAGTGCCAGGTAATAATGGAAATTGGTCAATGCGATCCTCGTCAATGAGCAGAAAGAGGAGCTACACTGAACAGTTCATTGGCCTAATCTGGCTACACCCAATGATCTTGAAGAATCCTAAGGGTTAAGCATGCCTGGCATTGTCATTACTTGGGTGACCGAAAATTTGTGTGGCAAACAATAATTTTTTCAAGCTCGTCCATATTTTGGAAGACACGTTAAGCAGTTGTTAGATTTTAGTTGTTAAACCTAAATTGTATGTTTTTAGAAATTTAAATTCCGACAATATTGGAAAAACAAACTATTCATGAGTGAAATGCATTTTGCTTACGTCATTTTGTCAGCTTTCGACACACACTTATATTCTAATTTCAGGGCATATATTCGGATGCGCGGGCGGGTTACGCGTGTGTAATTACTGCTGCAATGTGGTCCTCAGTTATCTAAAGGAAAATGACTTGAATGGAGAAATATCGCCAGACTTGAGAACTTTGCAGGAAAGCCTTCAAGTAAGTATTGAAATTAATCCTACTTATCATCATTAATGTGAAAGATTGTGAGTAAGAAAGAAAGATAGAATACTTTGTTTTGACACAAAAAATAAACATTTGCAATTAATAATAAAATTGAGACTCTTAAATCTAAAGTGATTTAAATAGTTGGAGATCTGGATTAACACATTGGTTAGTATTTATTCCGATATTCCCGCGGGATCGGCACTTATGCTGGTGAAAACGCGTGGCGCTGCTGTGGCATAAAAAATTAGTTAGCTTGTTGGTTAATCTAATTTTGTGTTTAAAATATTTTCTTCTATAAAACAAGAGACTTGTAAGTATGTATTAAGTATTGATGATTATTATGATTGTTGTAATTATAATGTAATATGTTATGACAGTTTTACCTATATTAATTTTCATTTCCTTACACACCAATTACCTTTCCTATGCCTCAAGGTTTGCAGGAAGATAATTCTTTTTCAGTTAAGCTCAACTATGTACATGTTTATCCATAATAATCTCTTTGTGTATTTCTGGTGTATACATTAAAGAATTAAAGAAGAGAGAACTAAAGCTACTTAGATAGAAAGACGCATTGTCATGGAGATAGATAGAGCTTTTCACCAGACTAAATCGAAGTTACAGTTCCAATCGAGGCGAGGGGCTCCTAACGTGTTTCTTTCAACAAACTGCAACTGCAATGGTATTCTATCTATCTATCTATCACAGTTTCGTGTCTTCACTTCTTTTCTAAATAATATATTATGTATATTTCAAAGTTCTAACAAAACTATTAAGTGTATAATGATCACTTTGCTCTGATAGCCTGGATTCGATTGTGGAAGCCTGGAGACCTGTAAAACCTGTACTACATCTTTTGATTAGTGTACCTTACTCTTATGTTTTGTAATTGTAGAGGGCGTACCGTGACATTGGCGAATATTTCAATGATAAGATGGAGTAACATCATATAATTATATTAATTTTTATATTACATTTCCGAAATTAACATTTTTTGTCATTTTTATTATTGTTATTTTTTACTTGACATTTAAAATTATTTAATTTAATTTTTATTTTTGTAATTGTTTAAATATTAATCTGATGACTGTTCTCGTATACCTAATCTACTAACGTTCACATGCCACTAGGCGAAGCATTGTCGTACTACATTTTAATTATTAAGACCATTGTTTTACCTATGTTTATGGACGAATAAATGAATCTGAATCTGAATAAACGTTTTATTTATTTATTAATTATTAATTTAATTTCCAGGTGAAGTTCCCCGACAACAAGCCGAACCCGTCGCTCTCCCGTGAGAAGTTCGTGTTCAGTGACGAGCAGGAGGAGGGCGCGGGCGGCGCGGGCGGCGCGGCGCGGGCGAGCGCGGCGCCGGACGCCCGCGCCGCGCCCGACGTGTACACGCAACTTGCGTACACGCTGCCCACGCACCAACACAGGTAGCTTCCATAACCATCTCTGCTCCACTCTTTGTTCGGGGAGGCAATAGTCACCAACAAATATTTGTATACGATTTTAAACTAACATGGCTATTTTCACTACCAAAATTACTTATTAACGGCGTGTTTACCATGCTTAATAATTTATTCGCGGAGCTCGATTTTTCGCTAGTATTTTCAACCTCGTCTCGTGAAAAAGCTGGTTGAAATTACTAGCGAAATATCGAGCTCCGCGAATAAATTATTAAACATGGTAAACACCCCGTTAATAAGTAATTTTAGTAACAGATATTTGTATGGAGAACGAGTAGGTAAACCTTAGGCTCCTTAGGCTACGGCTAAGGAACGGCCTTAACCGTAGCCTTAAGAGGCCTCATAAGCTGGCGGCTCAGTTAGCGCTTAGACCATGCTCTTACGTTTTGATTTTACTATATTCTGGATGGAAAATGATCACTGTAAATTTAGGTTTTCTCAAAATCTCGTAAATTCCTAAATGTAGGTAAATTTTTTAACAAATCTGGCAGTGTCAAACAAGTTTAGGAAGTTACTCTGCGTTCGTCGATTCAACATTGTTGTCAATTGATTGCAGGTCTTTAAGGAGACATTTGTCGTAAGTTTATTATAAAGAACTGCGATTGGTCTCTCTGCTAGTTGTTTCCATTTTCGTTTGTAGAAAATTAAAGTCAAAACATTTCAAATTTAGAGTAGTCCTGAGTCCTGACTGATTGGTAACGCGCATTCTGTGACCTCTGTGGCGCGTCGGGCGAACGCTTGACTGCAATACAGAAGGTTGCGGGTTCGATACCTGCTGGGTGAAAATATTTATGCGTAAAAATAAATATTTGTTTGGTTTAGGTGTTTTTCTATTTTGAATATGAATGTATTTACAAAAAATAAATATAAATAGTATATCCGTTGTCTAGTCACCGTAACACAAGCTTAGCAGTTTACCATGGGGCTAGATGGCGCTGTGAGTTGGTCACAGATTTTATTTATTTATTATTATTTATTCTAAACTGCTAGCCTTGGAGTTGAATAAAAGCCGTATTCACAAATGATCTTATGCGTATCGTATACTCAGCTTTTGTCACATTTTTGCAGGCGTAACTTTCATCTTTAAAAACACTCACTGTATTATATTTCTCACGGGTAGACCTGTGACTCTGTCTGTAAAAACTTTAAAACATTGGGCGTTGAAAAACGCTTAATTTACCTAATCGCACCAATGTTACAAACTCGAAAGTTTGTATGTGACTTTGTTACCTAATCACGCAAAAAAGTTAAGCCCGGTTTTCATTCTATTTAAGAATCCTTCGCTTCACTCTGGATTCAAAACACACTCTCGCTGTAAAAATAGTCTTTTCTCCCTTGGTATACAATCTACTATTCAATAATTATTTGTAATTATGGTATAATGGCTTTCAGACGACGTTTTGGTGTTTTAATGCTGTAAGTCTGAAAGTGTTTGTTATATAAATAAATAAATATTCTGGGTTTCCAACTATGTATATGTTGTTTTTATAATATTAGTGGGAAGAGGGATAAACATCGTGAAAAGCGAAGTTATTGTTTTCCAGATATCGCCTAGTCCGCTACAGCGGCGTGTGGCGCGGCGCAGACGTCCTGCAGTGGGTACAGGACAACACCAGCCACAAGACTCGGGCGCAGGCGCACGCCGTCTGCCAGGGGCTGGTCACCGCCGGCTACCTGGCCTGCGTCACCGAGATATCACACTTCGCTGACTATGCGCTCTACAAACCTACCGGCGTGACTAACGATGACTGTTCTACTCCGGATTGTGACCATAGTAAGTATTATATTCAATATCTGCCAGGGACTGGTCACCGCCGGCTACCTGGCCTGCGTCACCGAGATATCACACTTCGCTGACTATGCGCTCTACAAACCTACCGGCGTGACTAACGATGACTGTTCTACTCCGGATTGTGACCATAGTAAGTATTATATTCAATATCTGCCAGGGACTGGTCACCGCCGGCTACCTGGCCTGCGTCACCGAGATATCACACTTCGCTGACTATGCGCTCTACAAACCTACCGGCGTGACTAACGATGACTGTTCTACTCCGGATTGTGACCATAGTAAGTATTATATTCAATATCTGCCAGGGACTGGTCACCGCCGGCTACCTGGCCTGCGTCACCGAGATATCACACTTCGCTGACTATGCGCTCTACAAACCTACCGGCGTGACTAACGATGACTGTTCTACTCCGGATTGTGACCATAGTAAGTATTATATTCAATATCTGCCAGGGACTGGTCACCGCCGGCTACCTGGCCTGCGTCACCGAGATATCACACTTCGCTGACTATGCGCTCTACAAACCTACCGGCGTGACTAACGATGACTGTTCTACTCCGGATTGTGACCATAGTAAGTATTATATTCAATATCTGCCAGGGACTGGTCACCGCCGGCTACCTGGCCTGCGTCACCGAGATATCACACTTCGCTGACTATGCGCTCTACAAACCTACCGGTGTGACTAACGATGACTGTTCTACTCCGGATTGTGACCATAGTAAGTATTATATTCAATATCTGCCAGGGACTGGTCACCGCCGGCTACCTGGCCTGCGTCACCGAGATATCACACTTCGCTGACTATGCGCTCTACAAACCTACCGGCGTGACTAACGATGACTGTTCTACTCCGGATTGTGACCATAGTAAGTATTATATTCAATATCTGCCAGGGACTGGTCACCGCCGGCTGGTATATTAACCACTGGCGCCATCTAGTGATAAATTGGCGTAAGTTACTTTTAGGAATTTCACTTCGCTTAGTTCTGCATTAATTTTACGGCTCGGTAGCCAATTATTTTTATGATTACGGTACGGAACCCTTCGTGCGCGACTCCGATTCAAATGGTTCTAATTTTAAGGTTCGCTTTTATTCCAAGTTACTAACTGACAGATAGATAACCTACTTAATTTCTTCTATGGTTTTCGCGATTTTGCATAATAAAACACTTTATTTATCCGGTTGAATCACGTTTTTATTCATGGTTTTAAACCAACCGAGCTTTCGCCAACTTTACAGTTGGCTTTTTCAAGGTCAACCTATTAAATTACCTACTTTCCTAAATTATATTTATAAATTCCAGCTGAAGAAAGCCCTCGTATAGTGGAAAGCGTATCGTCTTACTGTTTGGATTTGAATCTTGGGGAGAGCTCTGCTAGATTAATCAAGACGCCTAAAGCTGGTAAAACATTTTTTTATCACTAATTTCCTTTTTTTTATGGGTCTGTACGAAATGGGCTTAAACGGGATTCTTTTACTTAGACTTTACTGTCCGCCTGTCTGTATCATGAACCATGATAGCTAGACAGTTGAAATTTTTACAGATGAAATACTTCTGTATTTTAAATACGTATTTTATTATGATAATGATACGGTACGAGAGTTGGACTCGCATAGGTCAACGTTCTATAGTAATTTCAATTTTCTAAAGTTTCAGATGTTGAAGATTCACCGACACCGAATGACGACGAAGATCTACCCATCATGGACCATAGTGAAGGTATAATGTTTTTGAAATCGTTTATTAAAATGATCTAAGTATATCTATCGGCTCGACTGGAGTTAAACTAGGCTCCTGGGTCGTCAAATCCTCCCTCCCCCCTTGTCAAAATTCTTTATTTTCATAGAATGCTTGTATGTACAATACAAAAGTACCTATATGATCACTTGGATACGTCTTAACACTAAAGATTTTAGTTAGTCTAACTAGACACTAAATATTTAGTTCGGCTAACTAAAACATTAAATATTTAGTTAGACGAACTAAAATATTAGGGGTTAAAGTATGAAATTGCCGATTTGTACTGAAAATGTTAATTGTTTATTTTTTAAATTTTTAACAAATTTATTTAATCAAAATAGTTGCCATTATTATCTATACATTGCTGCCATCTAATGGGAAGGTTATTAATGCCTTTGCGATAGAACTCCGACGATCTAGACTGCACAAACTGTGTGAAAGCATTTTGTACTGCCTCCTGGGAAGAAAACTTCTTGTCACGTAGATAATTGTCCAAATCACGAAAAAAATGGTAGTCCGTTGGAGCAAGGTCTGGTGAATACGGAGGATGACGAATGGTTTCTAAGTGCAGTTCCTGAAGGGTCAAAATGGTTTCTCGTGCTGTGTGAGGTCTCGCGTTGTCGTGGAGCAATAATGGTGAAGATCGATTCATGAGTCGGGGCTGTTTTACTGCTAGTTTTGTCAACATGGTTCGGAGTTCGGCACAATAGACATCTGCCGTAATTGCTTGACCAGATTAAAGAAAACTATAGTGAATAACACCATGCTGAGACCACCAAACAGTTACCATTACCTTTTTATTGGTAAGTTTTGCTTTAGGACACTGTTGTGGCATTTGACCTGGGGTCAGCCAGTGCATTTTTCTTTTCCGGCTATCATAAAGAATCCACTTTTCATCACATGTTACAATTCGATCCAATATTCCTTCATTTCTGTACCGGTTCAACAAGGCAACACAAGTTTCAACACGCGTTTCTTTCTGCAGATCAGTCAAATCATGAGGCACCCATTTTTCGTATTTTTTTATTTTATTGATTTGACGCAAGTGAGTCAATAAAGTGGGTAAGGTAACGTTAAACCATGCCGCTAATTCCTGGGTAGTTTGACTAGGATCGGCTTCCACTATCTCTCTTAATTCATCGTTATTCACCTGTGTGGGCGGTCTTCCTCGTGGCTCGTTCTTTAAGTCGAAATTTCCATCACGAAAGCGTTTAAACCAAAATCGCGCGGTGCGTTCATTAGTAGACCCCTCTCCAAACGCAGCATTGATATTGCGGGCTGTTTCTGCCGCGTTAGTTCCGCGTCGGAACTCGTATTCAAAAATCACTCGAATTTTCGCAGTATCCATCTTTCTTGTCTAAATTGAATAACAAAAACAATTGAAAGTCGATATTCAAATGTTTCACATTTTTAAAAAAAGAACATCACACTTTGAAACCATTTGAAAAAAAAATTATTCGAAAACCTCAAACCATGAAGATAATAATAATAATAATTGTTTATTTTCAGTAACTAAGTTTTACAGTACAATTTTTTGATTCGAGGCTTTCTTTTAAGCGAATAACGCTTGTGTCAGAAAGCCCCACTCTTCCAATATCATTAAAATTAGTTACCATTGTCTGTTACTATACTAGATTTTAATACTGTCATTATATTTAAACTATTATTATACAAATTTAATCAATTAAATTAAAATTAAATCAAATAAAATAAAAAATAAAATAAAAAATTGTACACAAATTAAAATCAAATTAGAATTAAATTAAATTAAAGTTATACAGAATTCAATTAAATTAAATCACGTCAAAATCAAATCCAAATAAAGTAGTGATTTTATGCTAAGATTTAAGGATTATTCCGTATATTCCAATAACCGTTCAATATCATCATAACTCTGCGTAAGCAGCCATTCTGTCAATATCTTTTTACATGTGTGGTAGTTCATAGGGTAGATATTCAAAGCCCTGTTAATGTTGTTATAAATGTGAACAGTCTGTGTAGTAAATTGACGTCTGGCAAATACCGTTTTAATTTGTGGTCTAGGAATTATAATATCAGATCGTCTTTTCAGTTGTATCCCTGGGTCAAAGCTAGTTTTCCTATGTGTTTTTAGTACTAAAAGTAGAACATATAGTTTTCTAACTGAGAGCACTTGGCTCAAGGTATACAGAGCATCCGTAGAGAATCTGTAGGATTTAAAGTACATGACTTTAAGCAGCGCCCTCTGAGCTCGTTCTACTTGTAAAATCCGAGTTTTAGCAGATCCTCCCCAAACGCTTATGCAGTACCCTTGCACAGATTGTGCAAGAGCTATATATATCCTGTTAAGCAATTCTTGTGTAGCAATAAACCTCAATGTTTTAAAAATCCATATAATTTTTCGAATTCTATTGCTAATGGATTCAATTTGTTGATACCATGACAAATACTGATCTATTTGCAACCCAAGATACTTTGCAAAGGAAACTCTATTAATAGCAGCACAGTCGCATGTAATGTCGTAAGGGCTATCTGAATTATGCAGTCTTAAAGTAAAGTCTTTCCCTGGTTGGGTTGCAGCATTGATGGTAAAACAGGTAAAGTTTGTTTTTTGAGTGTTTATGGTTAACAAGTTTGATGAAGATTCTATGTCAATTCAAAGAACCTATTGCAATAAAATGGCAATTTCATACTTTAACCCCTATTATTAAAGATTTAGTTAGACGAACTAAAATATTAAAGATTTAGTTAGACGAACTAAAATATTAAAGATTTAGTTAGACGAACTAAAATATTAAAGATTTAGTTAGACGAACTAAAATATTGAAGATTTAGTTAGACGAACTAAAATATTAAAGATTTAGTTAGTTGAACTAAAATATTGAAGATTTAGTTAGACGAACTAAAATATTGAAGATTTAGTTAGACGAACTAAAATATTAAAGATTTAGTTAGACGAACTAAAATATTAAAGATTTAGTTAGTCTTACTAAAACACTAAATATTTTAGTTAGTCTAACTAAAACACTAAAGATTTTAGCGTCTCCGATGAGAAGAAGCCAAAAGAGACCCTCCCCTTCAAGGGGAACTTCTCCAGAAGCGTCTAAAGGGGGGAAAATGCTGATTAACTAAAAGAAGTAATTACGTGTCCCCCCGTAGACGAGTCTCCCGCTCCCCCCCCGCGCAGCGCAGGGAACAGCGGCCTCAGTGCGTGGGGCGCGGAGCACCTGCAGGCGCTGACCCGCCTGCAGCTGTCGCGGCGCGGCCTGCCGCCCGCCTGGGGGCACGTGCTGCTGCCGCTCGCGCTCGCCGCCGCGCACCTCGTGCAGCCCGGTCAGTACTCCTACTCACTGCAGGGGTCACAAGCAAACCCGACATAGTCCATTTTAATCGAACACTTATACGAGATGTAACGAGTATGCCCTTTTAAGCCGAAAGGGGGTCGTTCTAGACGACTGAGGTGAAACATAACCTCAATTTTTTTATTTTTTTAACTTGTTTGTTAACATGTGTATTTATATGCGAAAGCATCTAAGTGGTGTATAGGTATTATTTTTGTTAAATTCTCTGTTATTGTTACCGTTTGCTTTCCGAATAACTTAAAATTAAATTAAAAGTTTTGAAATAAAAAGTTCGAATTTTCAAAAGTCGTAGAAGAAAAGTTGTTCGCCTAAATAGATAGACCCCCTTTCGGCCCCCTTTAATAGTATACCCGTTACACCTTGTATACTAGTAGTTCTGCAAACAGTAGACCTCGAGCACCATGCGAACGCAGACTTTTTTAAAACAATTAGTACTTATGTATTTAAAACACAAGTATTCAAATACCCTTTTTGTAGGAGAAACATCCCATCAATCAAAAATCCCCCATCACAACAAAAAATACTCGTATCCAATTTTTTATCGTAATCGGATCTTATAGCGCGGGGATATCCCTCATGACAAAAAAAACAATATGCTCATAGAACTTGTATATCAAGTTTCATCAAAATCGGTTGAGAAATACGATCTGTAGAGGGGAACCAACAGGGGAACAAAAAGAAGAAAATTTGGCCAACCTGAAGCATAGACGCTTCGCTCGCTAACGCTCGCTCGGTCAATAAATGCCATCTAGTAGGGCCGGTTTTAGTCCAAATTTAAATGCAATCGAAAAAAAAAACAATTCAAATTGATGTATAGCAGAAAAGCAAAAACGCCACAGTCCCATACTAGTCAAATGCAAACGCACTATTATCCATTTAAAAAAAAAAACAATATATGGACGATGCTAGAGCGCCGTATCTTGTCAGAATGCAAGCCACTAGCCGCAGCAAGCCGCCTGCGTATGCGGACGTAGCATTATGCCTTCCTTATCGTTGATGCGTTGACAGTTTATCTGAGACACCAGAATGCCGTCAGTGAAACGCTTTGCAGGGATAATTGATTACTTTCGGAACTCCATATCAACTATATTAAAAATTATATTTAGTTTTTAATCCCGTCACCGTAGTCTAGTTAATACTAGTTAGTCTTGCTTTGTAGGGAGCATTACGTACATTTATTGTACACGATACATTAATAATGACAGTTCGTAAAGCAGGTAATTAGATTTAACTACGGAGCGCAGCCTCGGGTCAGCGTAGGAGAAAATTTAAATTCAGAATTTTTGAAGTGCTCGAACTCAATTAGGCCTTACGATTCTATAGCGGTAACAACGAATATTACGGTTCACTCAAAGATATTAGCTACTTTTTGAGGTCGTTAAAGTTTCAAATAAGTTTAAAAATAACCACTCAGCCAGCGACAGCACCCCACTCCGCCTGCACTAAGTGCAGACAGCGAACGATCATCGAGGGCTAGGAACTTGCAGTTCCCGCCCGCCTCACGCTCAGGGCACCGCGCCACGTCTCCTCATCGCGGTTATGGTACGCTCACATGTAGTGAGAGTTTTGTGAAGAGCTTACTATAGAAATGATCCTATGAAGTAAGGTCTTGTCGGTGACACTGTCCCAAGGGAGGGTCATGCGGCGCGGCGCGACAACGATACCGCGATCTAGCGGTGATGTGTGTCGGCGCAGTGGCGACATCTAGTTGTGGCTCTTTGTAGCACGGATGTTAGGTGACGTCAGACGTCAAGAATAGTGAATACGCTGCGCGTGCAACTTGTTTACTGTGTTTTCTTTTACTTTATTTAATTATGGAAAGGCAGCTAAAACTAAGGGCCGATTTTTCATTTAACGGATAAAATATATCTATCGAATAAGTTCGAACCCAACCAAATGTAAAAGCCTTCAAATTTTAATATTCTAAATTTAGTTTTTTTTTCTTTTTAAAAAATCATAGTGACGTTTTTTATTCAGTGGTGTTACATTTTATTTGTCAGATATCTCTGTCTAGAGATTTGAAAAATCAGCCCTATGTGAAATTAAAATATACATAATTGTATAGTATAGATTATTTTGAATTTTAGTTATATTAGGTGTCTATCTTAAATTAAATATCGGGACTTTTTATCCCGATATTCCCGCGGGAACGGAACTCACGCGGATGAAACCGCGGGGCGCAGCTAGTATTGTTTTTTATTTCTTATAATATAGGTACCTAACAATGACCTAACATCATTTGAATATTTTATGTTTATACCTCAGAATACTAAACCAAGCACCTAATTCCTAATATGTAATGCTAGCGACATTCTCCGTAGGAATTAAAATTTAAAATGTAAATAAATCCAATCTAAATATTATTTTTACTATTCTACGTTATAATAAAACATAACCCTCTCGCAATCAATTAACTTATGGGAATACTGCCTCAGATAAAAACGCTTTTAAATAGAATATCTACAAAATCAAGGTCAATGCCACAAGATACAAAATACTCTCCATCACACCAACACATCCAAACAAATCGACCTACTAACCCACACACAAGCAACACGATTTGACAGCTGTCATCTGACGTCACAACCAAAACACGTGATCAAACTCCTACCACCGCTACTAGATGGCAGCACCGAACGCAGCTACGTCACGGCTGAATCGCGGTATCGTTGTCGCGCCCCGAGGAACGACCTCAGCGCCTACAGTTTGTGAACTCATACTTACCTGGCGTAGGGGTTACCGTGATCACGAAGGCGGTTCCCCCAGAGCGAGGCCCTCTCATTGCACTGCGATTGGGTTGACCTCTGCGATTATCCCTAATGTGGATAACTCGGACGCGTAATTTTTGGTAGTGGGGACTGCGTACGCGCTGTCCCCTCCGGAAAATATTGAAACAATTCAGATATCGCAGAATACTCAGGTGTCCCGCGTTGCCCATGTCCCTAAAAGTCCAAATCCCATTATGTCCATGTACCAGTATGTCTATATCTCAGAATTACAATGGGAACTTTTCTAGGACTTAGAAAATTTTGGTTAAAAAAACGTAGTGATTATATTCTCTTTGCCTTCTATTTCTATAGCAAGCTGCACGCAGACTGCATTCGGGCTTGACGCACATGACCACACAACGTCGTAAACGTACGCCTAAGTTCTCGTATAGATTTCTAAAAACCTTTTCTTAAGCCGGCTACAATCGATTAGATTTAACTGTCCAAATGTATCTAATGATTTTTTAGTTCTTAGTTTTCCCTGCACACGTACTGTTTAACTGAACAGTTAAAACTGCGCAATAAATTTAATGGTCTGTAACCTGCTTTACCCACATCATGTAAAGAACACACTTTGTGAATTCCAGAGAGCGATTGCAACGACATAGATGTGCGGAATTATGTCCAAGTGAAGAAAGTACCGGGCGGTACGCCGCGCGACTCCTGTCTCATACGGGGGGTTGTACTCACCAAGAATGTAGCTCACAGGTATGTAATGTACCGTACAGGGATGAAGAAGAGGTACCAGCCCCCATATTATTTATCCAGTGGACGTCTGACAACAGTAAAAATTGACAGGCACTATGCAGTACACTGCTGTGAGGTAATAACCACGTTACGACAAAGCAGCAATGTACTGTATAGCGCCTGTCAATTTTCACTGTTATCAGACGTCTGCTGGATAGATAATATGGGGCTGGTATGCATGTATACCTGCAGCTGCATAACTTTGTATCATTTGTCTTTCACTGTGACATGTTTAAAGTTGACAGACAGAGTCAAACGTCACATAACTTGGTCATCTGTTAAATTGTCGTTTATAAGTTTAGGTAAGTTTGTAAATAATTTTATGTATTTCAGAGGTATGCCGCAGCAAATATCGAACCCCACGATTCTGTTGTTGGACTGTTCGATCGCGTACCAACGGGTGGAAGGGAAGTTGACTTCGCTGGAACCGGTTTTATTACAGGTTAGTTCTTTCTCATCAGAGCGATGTTCCCGGTAGTATCCCTATCGGGAACCTGGAGCCGCTTGAACCCCAAGTTATTTAGGATTGACACAGTAGGTGAGTCATCAATTCATTATCGACCATACTTATTGCTAATAGATTTGGCAATAATTATAGCTTCATTTTTTTAAATATAGATTAGATTAAATGAATATATTTTTTGTACCAGAATTTACAAAACACTTTCATAAATAATAACTTACACAGTTTCCTTCTAAACAGAAGGAAACTATGTATGTGTAATTATACCGTCTATCTATAGCTTTAACGTCCACAATTTCTGCTCGCTCCTTGCTCGGTAACTTTTTCCAACCCCGTTATCGAAATCATCGCATTCCCAAATCGACGTAGAGTCGAACTTGACGGGAGTTACGCGGTAGGGGGACCGTTCACATTATAGTTTACGTTTTTACGTACCGACTCTTGGGGTGGGTAGTGAATACATAGTATTACTAGTTGCGCCCCGCGGTTTCACCCGCGTAAGTCCCGTTCCCGCGGGAATTTCGGGATTAAAAGTAACCTCAGTGTTGTTCCCGTTATCCAGCTACCTATATTTCAAGTTTCGTCCCAATCGGTTCAGTAGTTTTAGCGTGAAAGAGTAACAAACTCACATACATACATACTTACATGCATACAAACTTTCGCGTTTATAATATTAGTAAGATAATATCATAATATTTTTTCTTTAAAAAGTGTTACAAAGTTCTTAGTCTAGTTAAATTTATACAAGGAGGTAAGTATACAAGATGTAACGGGTAAGCCCTTTTAAGCCGAAAGGTGGTTGTTCTAGACGTCTAGGCAAATAACTTTTGTTCTACAACTTTTGAAGTTTCGAACTTTTTTTTTGAAAATTTTGAGGTTTTTATGTTTCACTGAAAAAACAGCTGCTTTTAAAAATAAAGGTAATTGAAGGTTTGATTGTAGTAGACCAAACTAAATGATAGGACAACATAAGGTCAATGACCTCGAACTCTAAGAAACAGCTACTGATCTTCAAGTAAACTTTACACTGAAAATTTTCGAAAAGTACTTCGAATTTCTAAAAGTTGTAGGACAAAAGGTGTTCGCCTAGACGTCTAGAACAACCCCCTTTCGGCTTAAAAGGACTTACCCGTTACATCTCGTATATGATTTAACTAACACTAGATAGAAAGTCAAATTTCTAGGATAAGGGCATGAGTCCAAAATAAGGGTCAAGATCTTTATCCCTTGCAAGAAGGTTATACAGGCGTACATGAAGTCCCCCCCCTCCCCTAGGAGCACGAGTACCTGGCGCGGTGCGGCGCGCGGCTCGGCGCGCTGCAGGCGCGCGTGGTGCTGGCGCGCGGCGGCGCGGGGCGCGCGGTGTGCGGCGCGGTGGTGGCGGCGCGCGCCGCGCTGGCGCTGCGCGTGCGCCGCGCCGCGCTCGCCCGCGTGGCGCGCCTCACCCGCGCGGACCTCGTCGCCAGTCTCGACGCCAGGATCGGCACGCCCAGGCTGGGGACCGCTGACAACTTCTATGTTAAGGATTGTAAGTATTTATTTACTAGCTGCGCCCCGCAGTTAAAACGCATTATCACGGGCGCGGGCGCCCGAGCGGTTCTCGAGCGGTTGCACTTTTTCGTTCATTACTCGGGTTCTACTGATTGGATTTCGATGCAAAGTATACCACGGCGTTCCTCGAAAATAGAACTGTCCAATATTAAAAACCAGATTTCAATCGGATTAGTAGTTTTTAATTGTATAAGGAACAGACGAACGGACAGAGAGACATGAATTTTAAAAGTTATATAATTTTATTCTACTACTTATTCTAAGTCCCCTAGACCACTTTTATTTTAAAATCTACTTCCAAGTACAGACTTTTGTCTTTTGTCTTTTCTTCCTTTATTATAAGTATAAATAGATTAATGTAATATATTAGTAAAATATGTAGTATAGCCATTGTCTAGTACCCATAATACAAGCCTAGTGCTTAGTTTGGGGCTAGATTGCGCTGTGTATAATGTCGTGCAATATTTATTTATTTATTTACTTACAACAAAAATTGAACATAACACACCCTAAATGAGAGTCAAACTTTCGTGGAATTTACAATTATTAATGTGTTTAAGACTGTAGCCACCCATTTAGATCGAAAGATCTGTGCTTGGGTGTACCACCGTAAAACGACTTAGTATATCTTTCATCTTTCGATAGACTAGCTCGAATGCTAAGATTGAAACCCCGAGACTGCTTACTGCGGAACTGTTACGTTAAGGATTCTGAGTATTATATTAAAGTAGTAAACTATTCAAAATGTATTTGCAATAACATAGTATTGCTTTAGTTGTAGAGTCTCACATAGTTTGCAAACATTCGGCATGCAAACAAATATGTTTTTTGTTTTTTTGAACAATTTTCAAAACAGAACAGCTAGGCAGATTTAGGAAAAATAATCGATAGATTTAGGGCCTGAAGAAAGACGTATGGTATTTTAACTGACTTTAAGAAAGAAGTATTCTGACATAACTAGTCGATTCTATTTTGTAAAGATGTATGTGAATTTATTTACTTCTTTATGACAAAAAAAAAACAGAACATCTAATTAGTTGAAATTCAACTAATTAGGTTTTTACATGGCAAGAGGTGCACACACATTTTCGCGCACTTTTTCTAATCAACCTAAACTTTCCAGTTGGCTCAAAAACTCTAATGGTTCTCGAAAACTGCGCGAATCCTCATCTCGGCTGTTGCATTCTTCTCCGAGGGGCTTCTCTTGCCGAGCTAGTCCGGGTGAAGAAAGTAGTCAAATTCATGCTACTAGCTTGCTATAACTGGAAGCTGGAAAAGGCTTTCTATGCAGATATTGAGGCTACGTTACCTGAACCGGGAATGGAATTTGAAGATGAACAAGATTTTCTATCTGAAGATAAAAATGGAAAAACTAACGATGAGATAACTAATAGCGACTTAAAAGTGAATAAAACTAATGATGGTCGAAACAGTGAAGAGACTAATGATAGTCAGAAAGTTGACAAATCTAATGTCAATCAAAAAGATGACAAAGCAAATGATGGGATGGTTAGAAAAACTAACGACGACCAAACAGAAATGAATACTGAACATGTTCTAAAAGCAGTTGACAGTCAAAAAGCTGATATAAGTAACGAAGATCAAAAAGACGCAAAAGAAATTACTAACGATGACCAAATTTCAAAAACTAATGACGATCAAAAACTCAATGACGATAAAGAAGTAACCGATCCTTTACAAAAGCGCACGTATTCACGGAAGACAGAAAACTTGAGTTGCGGTGTTCCTATAAGAGACTTTAGTGATCCTTTAAGAGCGACGCTGTCTGTTGATGATGATGTGTTTCTGAAGGGAGAGGAGACTCTAGTGGCTGATACACAGACAGAACGGTGAGTTTTCTTCTATATTTATTTTTATTTAATAGGAAAACATACATGACAGCAAAACTAAAAATGAAAAATAAAAAACCAATAATGTACATGTTTTCACACATAAATACACGCTTGTCAAAAATGATGAATTAAATATCAATAAAAAAAAGAAACCGAAATGTTTCAATAAATATACCACCAGTGTTTGTCGAACCAGTACCAATGTGTTTCTGATTGTAACCGGGGACCTTACTGCGCAACTTCGTCGTAATCGGCATCATCGCAGTGGGATTTCAATTTCGAATACGACAGAAGATGCGCGGTTGGTTCGCGGCTTAGTGTCAAAAGGATCCACTTCAGTCAGTCCACTAAACGCATCAACAACGAAATAATTTTGCCTAGTGATATAACACTTGGTTGTGCCTAAAGAATTTGGTTCTGCTAATTGAATTTTAATGTTAATAGTTGAGGAGCGTCCATTTTTTCCGTATGTTTTTGCTTTTTTATTCAGACAAACAATATCGTCTATATGTCTACTGTAACATTCCCAGATGGTCAGCAGACGACGTGATCCTCTCCATGTCCCCCTCCGTAGTGATCCCCCCACCGTACGTGGAGACGGAGGTGGGGCGGCGCTGTCCGCTGCGCGGGCTGTTCCCGCGGCCCGCGGTGTGCCGGCGGGCCGCGCGGCCCACCACGCCGCGACCCGTGAAGCGGGGGGAGGCGGACACGGCGGGAGGGGAGCAGGTAGGTCAGGTTACTGCGGGCACTGTTCCCACGGCCCGCGGTGTGCCGGCGGGCCGCGCGGCCCACCACGCCGCGACCCGTGAAGCGGGGGGAGGCGGACACGGCGGGAGGGGAGCAGGTAGGTCAGGTTACTGCGGGCACTGTTCCCACGGCCCGCGGTGTGCCGGCGGGCCGCGCGGCCCACCACGCCGCGACCCGTGAAGCGGGGGGAGGCGGACACGGCGGGAGGGGAGCAGGTAGGTCAGGTTACTGCGGGCACTGTTCCCACGGCCCGCGGTGTGCCGGCGGGCCGCGCGGCCCACCACGCCGCGACCCGTGAAGCGGGGGGAGGCGGACACGGCGGGAGGGGAGCAGGTAGGTCAGGTTACTGCGGGCACTGTTCCCACGGCCCGCGGTGTGCCGGCGGGCCGCGCGGCCCACCACGCCGCGACCCGTGAAGCGGGGGGAGGCGGACACGGCGGGAGGGGAGCAGGTAGGTCAGGTTACTGCGGGCACTGTTCCCACGGCCCGCGGTGTGCCGGCGGGCCGCGCGGCCCACCACGCCGCGACCCGTGAAGCGGGGGGAGGCGGACACGGCGGGAGGGGAGCAGGTAGGTCAGGTTACTGCGGGCACTGTTCCCACGGCCCGCGGTGTGCCGGCGGGCCGCGCGGCCCACCACGCCGCGACCCGTGAAGCGGGGGGAGGCGGACACGGCGGGAGGGGAGCAGGTAGGTCAGGTTACTGGTAGGACAGGTTACTTTATTAACTGGGTAGCAATTCTGGTTGCTACAATTCTTTACAGGTTCTGTATTTAATATAAATTCGTATATAATTACGGAACCCTCGAGTCACGAGTTCGATTCCCACTTGACCGGTTTTTTTTTAGTCAAATCTTGCCATTTTGCCATCGAGAACTTTAAGACTTTGATGAGAGAGTAGCACAAGACCATTTTTTGCATTGTAACGTTATTAAACTCGAGATTTTGTTCTTACTTACAGGAGTACCATCCATTTTTGAAAATGGCGATGAAATCGACAGCCGAAGACGCGACGGTGAAAGCTGCGCTCGCACACTTCCGTGCGACCGGCTCGAGGGTGGATGACAAGCGGCACGACAGTACGTATACTTGTAGCCTGCTGGAACTGCTGGCATCTGACACCTGGCTAGTATCATTACAGATCGTTCAGTGTGCAGCGAGCAAACAGCACCACCCTCCCACCGCTCGCCGCATGCGGCTTTAAATATGATATTATGTTAGTTTTATGGTTTATCCACCATTCATAAACCGTGGATCTAACCGCGCATCTTCCGTCGGCATCGGCATCGAATTCCGCACTGCGCAAAATAATAACCTGCACGGTCAAACCACAGCGTTGATTTCAATGCATTTGAAGCCTTCGCCGTCGAGTTGAACTTTAAAACTGGCAGCTCATGACACCTTGCTTTCGATGACAGTTTCTATTCCTTTGCGCAATTCGGATTTCGATGTCGATGCCGACGGAAGATGCGCGGTAATTTCTGCAAAAAGCCATCATAATGATGAATCAATTATCCTGGTAAAGTTACGGTTAAAGAGATAAAGTTGAGGTGTTACATCGATGTTCATAGGTAGTCTCTAAATCATGAGCGTTTGACCACAATATTACCTAATGGAAAGTAATGATAAGGTCTAAGATGTAACACGCTCATCTGGATGAAGGAAGACGGTAGTGGAACAAAATCCGACCCGTCTTCCATAATGGATGCATCGGTCACTCGATTGACCAAAGCTCCATTGGCCTAGCGGCACCTGCCGAACTTGAATGGTCGTGCGTGTTAAGCAACGCCTGGCGCGGTCATGACTTGCATGGGTGACCGATAATTTGTGTAGCAAAAAATCATTTTCGCTAGCTCCTCCGCGCTTCGGAAGGCACGTGAAGTGGTTGGTCCCGGTTATTCCGCGCCACCATGATCGTTTGTCGTTGCTATGTCGTCCTTTTGTCGTTCAAAAAAATAAAGTAAATTTTATATATAAAATACTCCTAAAACTTTTAAAACCACAAACAATTTTTTTTAATTTTTTTAAGGTTGTTTTTTTTTCATTATTTGATGTCTTTTTTTTTTTACTGAACGACAACGCGACGACTTATAAGACATCATGATAGGGCCCATTTCTCTGATAGCAGTCGTAAGGTCAAGTTAGAGGCTTCAGGGCGCCCTGACAACTCTAACACTAGGTGAGCCACACCACTACACAGTAAGAAGAAGAAGAATGACCTAACTTCTCCCAAACTCTGTCCACCAGAGTCGTGTCCCCAATACAAGCCGGAAGTGGTCCTGAAGCCGTCCAAACCGGAAGAGCCGTCGACGAAGGAGGAGCCCCTCGACCCATTCGCCCCCGAGAACCATCAGAAGCTCCACGTGTTGCTGTACAGTTACTGCGCTAAGTCGCCCAACGTGCCCGACTTCTGTGTTAACCCTTGGTGAGTTTAAGTGGTTTTACCTTAGCTCGCAGCGGGATTCATACCTGCGACCTTTACCAGCCTTTAAATATACTAGTAATTCGCCCCGAACTGATACTTCACGACCCCTTATCTCCCCAACCCCCCTACCGATCCGGCTTATCTTCGAACTCATAAATTCTACAAGATGTAACAGGTAAGCCCTTTTAATCCGAAAGGGGGTTGTTCTAGACGTTCTAGGCGAACACCTTTTGTTCTACGACTTTTGAAAATTCGAACTTTTTTTTTGAAAATTTTGAGATAATGTTTCACTGGAAAAACAGCTGTTTTTGAAAATAAAGGTAATTGAAGGTTTGATTGTAGTAGACCAAACTAAATGAAAGAACAACATAAGGTCAATGACCTCGAACTCTAAGAAACAGCTGATTTTCAAGTAAACTTTACACCTAAATTTTTCGAAAAGTACTTCGAATTTTCAAAAGTCGTAGAACAAAAGTTGTTCGCCTAAACGTCTAGAACAACCCCCTTTCAGATTAAAAGGGCTTACCTGTTACATCTTGTATTGACCTAAACTACGCGCATACCAAAATTCATGAAGATCGGAGCTACGATACTCAATATTTCGTAAATTTGTTTTTATTGCTCAAGGCATATTTACTAGAAATATTTTAAAAGGAAAAATTCATCTTCAAAAATTCACTTGCAGCGAGTTTTGAACTCGCGTCCCGTTTTTTGAAGATGAATTCTTCCTTTAAAAATATTTCTACGATACTCTACGACTATCGTCGAACAAACGTACAAGCGCCAGCGGCCCTAGCCAAAATTCTTATCGAATAACGAAAACGCCAATCGACAGATTTTTTTGAATGAAATTGACATAAGCTCGCGAAAAATCAAGCGTGACCTTATGTCAATTTCATACAAAAAAATCTGTCGATTGGCGTTTTCGTTATTCGATAAGAATTTTGGCTAGGGCCGCAGGTCCGTCTACAAAAAACTAGCTGTTACCTGCGACTTCGTCTGCTTAGAAATAGTGCATAGCCGACTTTTTTGTTCATTACTCGAGTTGAACTAATTGGATTTCGATGTAAAGTATACCGCAACCTTCTTCGAAAATAGAACTATGATTTCAATCGTATTAGTAGTTTTTAATTGTTTAAGGAACAGACAGAGAAACAGACAAAAAGACAAGATATTTAAAAATTATATAATTTTCTTCTACTACTTATCCTAAGTCCCCTAGACTAAAAATAAAAAAAAACTTTAAAAAAAACTTTTTTTTAAATGCGCTGAAAATAATAAAATATTTTTTTCCTTTACAACTTTTACTATCAATTACTGACGTCATTAAACAATTTATATGACATAAAAGCTTGTCGTACCTGAGATTTTAGTGTGGTTTCGGAATGCACCCTCCGACGAAAAGAAACCACAAGAAACTCATGGAGATGCATGCAGGGAAGCATTTATCAATATTTTCTAAACAGGGTTTAGTAATTTTAATATGTTATTTATTTATCTATTTATTTCTATCTTATCTTCTAGGGTTGTGACAATGGAGTGTTACGGGCGACACGACATAACTCTAGGCGCGTTCTTGGACAAGTATTGCCTAAACTCGCAGCAGCCGTGCTCCTCCGAGACATGTCATATCCCCATCAATCAACACATTAGGAAGTAAGTACTAGACATATTTTTAAAGGTAAAATAAATTCACAAAAACGTTGTGAGGTGCGTTGTTGGTTCGAATCCCGCTCAAAGTCGACTTGCGTTGTGTTTTTGTGGATGTATTTTTCCTTTAAAAAATGTCTATACTATAGAGATAGAATTTTGACCTTACGCCGGGGCAATCTCGACTTCGGAAAATTTCGACTATTCTTAATAACTTTTTCAATTTACTTTATTTTAAAAAGTACCATGACCGGATAGCGTAGAAGGAACTTCATAAAAAAATAAAAAGTAGCCTAGGTGTTATTCCACGTCTCCAACTATCTACACTCCAAGCTTCATCGCAATCAGATCAGCGGTTTATACGTGAATGTGTGACAAACACTTATACATACTCACATAAAAACTTTCAGCTTTACAATGTTAGGAGAATGTTCGTCTAATCTGTCAGTTCCTTAGTTGGCACAAGTTCAAAATGTTTGTTTGTCACCAGATTCGTCCACAACGACGTATGTATAACTGTCACCTGTAACACTATAGGACACAGCAACGTCGACAAACTTAAGGAAGAACCGGCGAAACATGTAAGCTACTTTTATTTTCTTTCGTTACCTGATACAGTGGCCGAAACTGACAGTGCTTTTCTATATTAAATATAGTGTTATCCGTAAACCTTTTATTTGTACAACTACATTAAAGTGGGAGCGCTTAGTCAATAACTAGGTAGCCATCTTGAGCGGTCCGCCATATTGATTTTTAAACGTAGTAAAAACTAAAAGCCGGGGCGTCCTTTTTCCATGAGTTTCTTGTGGTTTCTATTCATCGGAGGGCGCGTTCGGAAACCACATTAAATTCCTAGTTTGAAGCCTTTTCAAAAGGGTCATGTTTTCGTATACACTTCTTCATTGAATTAAATTATTGAGTATTCTTTTACATTATATAAACTTGAAAGAGAGATCGATATGACGTTTGACCTTTTATGTACTGCATCAACTGTCAAACAGTCATTAACTCACTGTCACCATTGAGTACTGTAAAACGCCTATGCGTACGTTACCTGTGCTGATTCGCTCCAAACCTGTTACAAAGTTTACACGCGTGCAATATCCGTCACGCCACGCATGGCTTTCAAACTTAACAAAGTTTATAATCCATTCCAGATAACGTTCTGGTCCCGCTGCGACACATGTGGCGCCGTCTCTCCCGCACGGCGGCTGTCGCGCAGCGCGCTGTCTCTGTCCCTCGCGCAGTACATGCGGACGCGCGCGGGCGGCGCGGGCGGGCTGCGCGCGCGCTGTCCGCACCGTCTACACGCCGCGCTACACGCCTTCTCCAGGGGCCTCACTACTGCTGCCTTCACGTGAGTCTCTCTAACACAGTACATGCGGGCACCGTCTACACGCCGCGCTACACGCCTTCTCCAGGGGCCTCACTACTGCTGCCTTCACGTGAGTCTCTCTAACACAGTACATGCGGGCACCGTCTACACGCCGCGCTACACGCCTTCTCCAGGGGCCTCACTACTGCTGCCTTCACGTGAGTCTCTCTAACACAGTACATGCGGGCACCGTCTACACGCCGCGCTACACGCCTTCTCCAGGGGCCTCACTACTGCTGCCTTCACGTGAGTCTCTCTAACACAGTACATGCGGGCACCGTCTACACGCCGCGCTACACGCCTTCTCCAGGGGCCTCACTACTGCTGCCTTCACGTGAGTCTCTCTAACACAGTACATGCGGGCACCGTCTACACGCCGCGCTACACGCCTTCTCCAGGGGCCTCACTACTGCTGCCTTCACGTGAGTCTCTCTAACACAGTACATGCGGGCACCGTCTACACGCCGCGCTACACGCCTTCTCCAGGGGCCTCACTACTGCTGCCTTCACGTGAGTCTCTCTAACACAGTACATGCGGGCACCGTCTACACGCCGCGCTACACGCCTTCTCCAGGGGCCTCACTACTGCTGCCTTCACGTGAGTCTCTCTGACACAGTACATGCGGGCACCGTCTACACGCCGCGCTACACGCCTTCTCCAGGGGCCTCACTACTGCTGCCTTCACGTGAGTCTCTCTGACACAGTACATGCGGGCACCGTCTACACGCCGCGCTACACGCCTTCTCCAGGGGCCTCACTACTGCTGCCTTCACGTGAGTCTCTCTGACACAGTACATGCGGGCACCGTCTACACGCCGCGCTACACGCCTTCTCCAGGGGCCTCACTACTGCTGCCTTCACGTGAGTCTCTCTGACACAGTACATGCGGGCACCGTCTACACGCCGCGCTACACGCCTTCTCCAGGGGCCTCACTACTGCTGCCTTCACGTGAGTCTCTCTGACACAGTACATGCGGGCACCGTCTACACGCCGCGCTACACGCCTTCTCCAGGGGCCTCACTACTGCTGCCTTCACGTGAGTCTCTCTGACACAGTACATGCGGGCACCGTCTACACGCCGCGCTACACGCCTTCTCCAGGGGCCTCACTACTGCTGCCTTCACGTGAGTCTCTCTGACACAGTACATGCGGGCACCGTCTACACGCCGCGCTACACGCCTTCTCCAGGGGCCTCACTACTGCTGCCTTCACGTGAGTCTCTCTAACACAGTACATGCGGGCACCGTCTACACGCCGCGCTACACGCCTTCTCCAGGGGCCTCACTACTGCTGCCTTCACGTGAGTCTCTCTAACACAGTACATGCGGGCACCGTCTACACGCCGCGCTACACGCCTTCTCCAGGGGCCTCACTACTGCTGCCTTCACGTGAGTCTCTCTAACACAGTACATGCGGGCACCGTCTACACGCCGCGCTACACGCCTTCTCCAGGGGCCTCACTACTGCTGCCTTCACGTGAGTCTCTCTAACACAGTACATGCGGGCACCGTCTACACGCCGCGCTACACGCCTTCTCCAGGGGCCTCACTACTGCTGCCTTCACGTGAGTCTCTCTAACACAGTACATGCGGGCACCGTCTACACGCCGCGCTACACGCCTTCTCCAGGGGCCTCACTACTGCTGCCTTCACGTGAGTCTCTCTAACACAGTACATGCGGGCACCGTCTACACGCCGCGCTACACGCCTTCTCCAGGGGCCTCACTACTGCTGCCTTTACGTGAGTCTCTCTAACACAGTACACGTGAGTCATTTGTGCTAATTTATGTCTCAACAGGTGTATATGCCTCCCTCATTGATGCCCATTGATTTCGGTTGGAGGCGGTCTGTATCCACCGTGTTTTAGATCAAATGTTGGCTGCGCGGTACGATCCCAGAACCTTCCAAAAGACCGAATGTAATCTATCACTTGACCTTTGTAACTATCGCCATGTTACGATTGTCCCCAGGTACAGCAAGATATCCTACTACGACATCATGATGCCGCCACACTACATCACCACCAACTACGACACGAAACTGATGCGCGACTCTTTGATCGCGCAACTTAACGAACTTATGCTTAAAGGTAATAGTAGCTCATATGTTACTCTCTTTTTGTCTCATCTGAGTGATGTTCTTGGTTGCATGTTTCTCGGGAGCCTGGTCGGCTATTGCGAAACAACTTTGGAGCCGACCAAACGTCAGTAGATAGTTATTGTTCGTTCAGCCCAGCTCTTTCATAAATTTTGCCACTTGATGTGGTTGGTTTAAAATTTGTGGGAGGGTTTTACGCCACCAATAAAAAGTTCTTAGTCTAACCTCCGCCAATACAAGGATCCAACCGCGCAACTTTCGTCGGCATCGGCTTCGAAATCCCACTGCGCAAAGGAGTAACCTGCGCTGTTCAAACCATAGCGTTAATTTGCATGCATTTGAAGGCGACGCTCGCGCTGACGAGCTTAACTGTCATTCAAAACCGGCAGCTCAAGAGACCTCGCATTCAATGACAGCTCAACTCGACGGTTCCGGCTTCAAATGCATGCAAATCAACGCTGTCGTTTCCTTTGCGCAGTGGGATTTCGATGCCGATTACGACGGAAGTTTCGCGGTTGGGTCTCTGTTGCTAATTCCGTCTATTGTAACAAGGACAAGAAGGAAAAGTATAAATATAATGTGATCCAGGTCACGAGGTGTTCAGTAACGCTGGTAGCGACGCGGAGCGGGAACAAGGAACGTTCAAACAGCACATGGACTCGCTGCACGTCGCTCTCTCTTCGCAGAAGGTGCGAGATGCCTCTAGTGATGGTATGTGCTCCTTGTATTAATTAACCTCATAATTTATTAATTTATTATTATTTATTTATTTATAAAACAAACATTTTCAGACTTACAGCATTTAAACACCAAAACGTCTGAAAGCCATTATACCATGATTACGAATAATTATTGAAAAGAATTTTGGCTGGAACGCGTTGAGATGTATTGCTAAATTTTCATTTTTGCGAAACCTAGTTCAAATGCGTGTATTTTTTTTAATTTCGGGGGCATATTAATCAATTTAGTTTCGTGAACGTGTACAAGTATAATGAAGGTGAAAATCGGTGCAAAACTTTTGCGCTAAACGTTGTCTCCAAAGCTCCGTGAACGATCATTGTAAAAAATGGCCGCTGCTTTACAATGATTTCCTCGACTTGACTTCAACTATGACGACTCGACTGTTTCGATGCAAATAACTTGCAAATAATAATAATACTTGACACTGGCTAATGTCCAAATGGAATATAGCCATATCATCGCGAAAGGGAAATAAATAGAAATATATTCTCTTATTAAGTTTAGTAATATTGGCTGTATAGAGGTTAGACTTACCATAGTATTCATTGACCGAACGAGCGAAGCGAGTGAGGTCCAGTGTAGACGGGCCTGGCGCTTGTATCTTTGTATGTTTGTTCGACGATAACTTGAGTATCGTAGCTCCAATCTTCATAAATTTTGGTATGCGCGTAGTTCATGTCAGTAGAATTTATGAGTTTGAAGATGAGCCGGATCGGTAGAGGGGTTGAGGAGATAGGGGGTGCAAAAAGAGCATAAAATAAAGTTCTAAAAATTTGTCAATAGATGGCGCTCGACATCCCTCCTAGATCGCGGTATCGTTGCGTTTGCTTGCGATATATACTCCAAGATCTGACATTTTTGAAGGGAATGTAAACGTTTATTAATGTTCAATGTAAATAATTCATGTTTATATTATAAATTGTGGTCGATTGTCGTAATTATAAGGAATAATTCTTGTTGTGTTATCGTTATTCTTGTCTTTCGTTATATTATTCGTTTAATATAATAATAATAATTCTTATTTTGTAAAAAAAATAAAGCTGTTGGGGTTAAAATCCTACAAAAAACAAAATCTCTGTAAATGGATTCTCGTGAGGTCTCAGTTCGGGGCGAACTATTAGTTTATATTATGACTTTAATTTATTGTACTATGTTTCTTGTGTATTACAAATACAAATATTTATAGTGATATCTGTAAGTTGTACTATCACTGTCCAGTGGTGATCCGTAGCCTGTGGAGTATATCTGACGGCATCATAATGGGCGAGAAGATGGTGCGTGACGTGCAGGACAAGTGGTCCGCGCCTGCACCCGCACCCGCACCCGCGCCGTCGCCCGCACCCGCACCCGCACCCGCCTTCAAAAATGGTAAAATTTTAAACATTCTCTTAGTATTTTTTCTTAACTCACACGATTTGTACTCATAGTAAAATTTTAAACGGGTCTTACTCCCGTTTTGTTACTTTTAAATTCTCTTGAGCTCTTCACTGAGCGCTCAGTCCCCTCGCGACCAAGATCATTGTAACATGATCGAAACGTCGAGGTAAGAGAATTTAAAAGTAACAATACGCGAGTAAGACCCGGTTAAAATATTACTATTCTCTTAGTACTTGTGACCTAGTATTGATTCATTTATAACATGACTAGCTACGCCCCGCGGTTTCACCCGTGTTAAGTCCTGATCCCGCGGGAATATCTGGATAAAAAGTAGCCTATGTGTTATTCCAGGTATCCATCTACCTATATTCCAAGTTTCATCGCAATCGATTCGGTAGTTTTTGCGTGAAAGAGTAACAAAGTCACATACATACAAACTTTCGCGTTTATAATATTAGTAAGATTGATTCATTTGTAGTACCAATAACATCTGTATAAACTTAGATCCACAGACAATATCATTTCATGTCAAGACCCAACATTTTTTTTAAGTGTAGTAATTTACGCAATATGGGATGAGAGGTCTTAGATATTATTCCGCTATTGAGGTTACGAAGGTGTCGAAATATAAACTCAACCTACGTTTATTGACCGAACGAGCGAAGCGAGTGAGGTCCAGTGTAGACGGGCCTGGCGCTTGTATCTTTGTACCTTTGTACGATACGATACTCAAGTTATCGTCGAAGAAACATACAAGCGCCAGGCCAGTCTACACTGGACCTCATTCGCTTTGCTTGTTCGGTCAACTATTATAAAGCTGAAAGTTTGTGAGTATGGGTGCATATATGTGTGTATGTGTGTTTGTTACTCAATCACTCAAAAATTTTGAACCGATTGCGATGAAACTTAGAATATAGGTAGCTGGGGACCTGGATTAACACCAAGGCTACTTTTAATCCCGATATTCCCGCGGGAACGGGACTTACGCGGGTGAAACCGCGGGGCGCAGCTAGTTACACATAGATTACACGCATTACACACAGACTCACACACCCTAATTTACACACATGTTTTGTGTGTTTCTTCCCAATAGATGAGAAATCAGACCTAGAAGATACAGCCAGCGATGGCAGTAACGGTGACAATGCAAGTAAGTACGCATAAATAATATACATTGTGAAACAAATTTGTAACATTAGCACTGACTATACAAGGTGTAACGGGTATGCCCTTTTAAGTTGAAATAGGGTTGTTCTTGACGTCTAGGCGAACAACTTTTGGAAATTCGTTTTTTTTTTATTTTGAAATTATGCTTCACTGTAAAATATAGCTGTTTTTTAAACAAAGGCAATTAAAGTTTTGATTGTAGTAGACTCAACTGAAATGAAAGGACAACTTAAGGTCAATGACCTCTAACACTTCGGCTGAAATCTATAGTCCGTACTTTGTCTTAGCTCAGACTTACCTTAGCTTGAGCAAATTTTAAGTGTGGTGGAAATGAGAAATATAGCTACTTAAGTTAATATTTTCTGAGACTATGCTAAGCTTTAGCTAAGTAAGTTGCAAAGATCGCGTTATGAGTACCAAAATTCTCTTAAGTCAAAGCTTTTGCTTAGCTCAAGCTAAGGTTAGTCTGAGCTAAGACAAAGTACGGACTATATATTAAAGATACAGCCTAAAAACACAGCTTATTTCCAAGTAAAACTTAAACTTGTTCTTTTTTTGAACCACTTTGAATTCCCAAAAGTTGTAGAACAAAAGTTGTTCGCCTAGACGTCTAAAACAACCCCTATTCGGCTTAAATGGGTATCCTTGTTACACTTTGTTTATATATTTGTTCGAAAAACGTAACTTTTTAGGTACCACATATGTGTTCTGCGATAACACAGGCAGAGAAATCGAGAAGGAGCATTCAGGTATGTATTTACTACAATAATATACTGTTACACCTATTTAAGGGGCCGTAGTAGGCCAAAACTGATGTTTCTAGGATGAATTACTACAAAAGTTATTTGAAATAAAAGTTTTTGAAACAATCTTTATTAAAGTCGAGGATATTTACTAACATGTGAATGTCGTGAAAACACGATTCCTGAAAATTTTCTCGATAGAAAAAAATTCCAAACTTCAAATTGTTGCACAACCAACAACAATACAATCAGTTTACATTTAAAGTAAGACAAATACACAGAAAGCTTTGAACTATAAGTTGTACAAATGGGCGACCTTATCGCTAAAAGCGATTTCTTTCAGGCAACCTTTGGATGGAGAAGGTTAATAAAGTTTGTGTGGTAGGCAGACAGATACAGAATATTAACATAGCATAAATAGGTAAAATAGTTACTTAAATAGATGAATAATATACACTGAAATAACAAACAAAATTATAAAAAAAAATTAAAATCAAAATTATTATAATTTGTCCTTTCTCTTTCTAGTCTAGAATACTTCAGTTCTATGTCGTAAGTAGAAGAGATATGGTATTCTACCCTATTCCATGCCGGAACTACACTAATATGTAAATTAATAAATAACTACTCAAATTGGACAAAACGCGAAGATAAAATATTTTTTCCAAAATTCAATCAATTCGTCTTATTTTAGGTCCGGATGAAGACGAAGAGAAAGGCGACAAAAAGACGATAAGACAAATAGTATCTCAATTGCTGTCCAGCAATCATAATGCTAATCAGGTTCGTAAACAAACATACCACTTTCTCTTGAAATTTTCCACTTTCCACTTTCTCTACTTTTTTATCTTGAGGGTCGTGGCAGAAGATCCGTGTGCGCCTGTATTCCGAAATCTTAGTCGAGCGATGACCGCCGTGACAACACACTCTTGCGGTGGTCGCTCGATTGATTTGTCGGTCAGGTACACAAAATTTTAAGTATAGTTTTCTACTTAACATAGTCTTATAGCTGGAGAGCTAGTGAACCCTGGGAGTAACGGTCTCCCTGTAAGGTTAGAAATTTGTATACTTACGGTTTATGACATGCTAAGAGCAATAGCCATGACCTGGCAGGCGTCAGCCCTGCACGTCATCAGCCCCTTTATTTTTTGGACTGTTCAGTAAATTGAGTTTCAAAACTTGTTTCTGTAAATTTGAAAATTTAATAGGATAAAGTTTATTTATTGTACATCTTAAAAAAAAATTGACAGGCGATTACAATAAGCAGAAGTATATGACAGGTCAATTAGAAAACGTACAGTTGATGAGGTAAAATAAACTTTATCCTGTATACTTAAAATTTTTATATGTTTTCATGTAAACGTCTCAGAGTAAATATATACAATGCCAGGCGTTTTTGAACAGCATAAGACCTTGACAGGCGAGGGGACAGCTGCTAAGGGCGTGCGAGTGAGAGGTGTTGCGTGAATGCCTATAGTGCGAGTGAGACCGTTTATCTAATACGAAGGGACGTATACCTGCTCTCGAGCAACAATGTACAGAGAAAAATTTCGTTTTTTTTTTAAAAAAAAAAAATTTCGTAATCCAGTTCACACATTCTATTTCCGCTCGTCAGCGATGGGCTAGAAGTCACGACATAAGAACAACAGTCATATCTCACACAATGGACATTACTGGTTTACGAAGAAAAAATGATGTATCAGCCTGGAAGAACATGCAATAAAAAGAGATTCAGCACAGTTGTGGAAGTTCATAAATACATTTGAGAAATTTCTAAATCCATTTATGTTGAATCTAAACAAAGATTGTCTGTATAACATCGGTAATGGTACAGTAGCTTCGATCGCAGTACAGGATTACTTATTAAATTTTATAGAATCAGGAGAAAGATTGAAAGAGAATTTTATAACTGAATGTTCACAGAATGGAAAAAGATTTGAAGAAAGAATTTCACAAGTGTAAATTATGAATTTTGCCTCTGAAAAAAAAAAGAAAAAAATCAAAGTCGGTGATAAGGTTCATGAAATCCGTGTGCAACGTGATTTCTTTGGTCGCCTGTTAGCTCTGTCAATACAACATAACATCGATTTGGAAAAGACGTTATCATACCCCATTACAACTGTTCCATTGTCATTGTGTCATGAAGATGGTACAATACATAAAACTCAGAAATCAGCAATGGTTGAAATTTTAAAGGCAAACGTCAACAGTGAAGAGGTACCAAGACGTTTTGATGTTGTCTTGATGGATTCTTTTTACTGCATACATTCAAAAATATCCCTAAAACATTTGGTAGTATATTCAAAAAAATTATGTCGCTACTAACAGCTACACATGCCTCACGAGTAGATATCATTTTTGACCAATACTTTTCGCCGTCAATTAAAGATTATGAACGAGCCAAACGACAAGAAGTAAGAAACATAAATTATTTCATTACCGGACCAGAACAAATTCGACCAGTTGATTTTATGAAAGAACTTCGTAACATACAATTTAAAGAAGCTTTCGTAGATTTTTTAATTACACATTGGAGCACAAATGAAATGATAGAGTTTATCGGGAATACCATAGTGAACTTAAATTACAAACAATGCCATACTTATAGTGTCCACAATAACTCTGTGATTGTCGATATAAATGATGATTTATCGTGCCAACATCATGAAGAGGCTGATACAAAAATAATATACCATACATGCCAAATGGATGAAGATGTATCCGACGTATTAATAAAAACATGTGACACAGACATTTTAATATTACTGCTCGGAAACATGGACCATCTCCACAATAATAATTTAAAAATCTATATGGAATATGGCACTAATAATTGTAAAAAATGGATAAATATTTCTGAACTATATACAAAATTGGGACCTTCTATATGCCAAAGCTTACCGGGATTTCATGCATTAACCGGTTGCGATTTCAATCCATCTTTTTCAAGAAGAGGTAAAAAAAAACCATTCCAAATATTGCAGAAATCGAGTGTATATCAGAAGGCATTCAAAGAATTAGGAAACACAGAAATAGTACAGAAGAAAGAAAAAAATTTCCCGATACTAGAGAAATTTGTATGCCAAATGTATGGTTTGAAATGTTCAAAGTTAAACAATGCACGTTATGAAAAGTTCCTTGCTACGTACAACACAAATAATCCGAAAGTGTTTATGAAAAAAGTAGTAAGCTATGATTCATCAAATTTACCACCCTGCCAACGTGAACTATATCAACAATTATTGAGAACTGCCTACATTACAAATATATGGCGAAATTGTAATTTAAAAGAACCAACAATTCTTACACCTGAAAATAACGGTTGGAACTTAATTGATAGTCGTTACGAATTTAATTGGTTTGAGGGGAATACGGTTCCATCTTCTATATACGACATACTTTTACAAGGACCTGCTGATACTGCCACAGCACAATCGACTGAAACTGAGGAATGCATTTCAGGTAACATACAACTATTTTATTCCGTAACATTTAATACGCAGTCCTATGTAATTGAGCTTAATATTTAATTCTTAACAACCTTATTGATTCATTAAAATATTTTTTTTTACTATTTGCAGATGAGGAAAACATTGTTGAAGAATCAGATGATGATGAAAACAGTGATAGCGAAATTTCGGATGATGCTGAAGAAAATGAATGTTAAAAATAATGTAGATTGCATAAAACCCAATAAAATACATTGCATTTACTGTATGCGTTCATGTAACACCTCTCACTCGCACGCCCTTAGCAGCTGTCCCCTCGCCTGTCAAGGTCTTATGCTGTTCAAAAACGCCTGGCATTGTATATATTTACTCTGAGACGTTTACTTGAAAACATATAAAATTTTTAAGTATACAGGATAAAGTTTATTTTACCTCATCAACTGTACGTTTTCTAATTGACCTGTCATATACTTCTGCTTATTGTAATCGCCTGTCAATTTTTTTTTATGATGTACAATAAATAAACTTTATCCTATTAAATTTTCAAATTTACAGAAACAAGTTTTGAAACTCAATTTACTGAACAGTCCAAAAAATAAAGGGGCTGATGACGTGCAGGGCTGACGCCTGCCAGGTCATGGCTATTGCTCTTAGCATGTCATAAACCGTAAGTATACAAATTTCTAACCTTACAGGGAGACCGTTACTCCCAGGGTTCACTAGCTCTTGGACTATTAAGTTGTTGTGTATTATTAATATTAAATGGATTTTGTTGTCCGAAATAAAAACTTTGAATTTGCATTTCTCGGGCAGTCGTGTAAAAATATATATGTCGCCGCGGATTATACAATTTGTAACGGGTATGCCCTTCTAATCCGAAAGGGGGTTGTTCTAGACGTCTAGGCGAACACCTTTTGTTCTACGACTTTTGAAAATTCCAACTTTTTTTTTGAAAATTATGAGAATGTTTCCCTGAAAAAACAGGTGCTTTTAAAAATAAAGGTAATTGAAGTTTTGATTGTAAGCCATCAAACTAAATAAAAGGATAACATAAGGTCAATGACCTAAAACTCTCAGAAACACCTAAATTTTTCGAATAGTACTTCGAATTTCCAAAAGTCGTAGAACAAAAGTTGTTCGCCTAGACGTCTGGAACAACTCCCTTTCGGATTAAAAGGGCTTACCCGTTACTCCGTTACACCCTGTATACAGGTGAACCGTTTCGATGGGCTTTCAGGTGGATATCCTAAACTTTAAGAGATAGCGAAAAATGCTGAATGGAGATGCGTCCCAAATTTTGACAAATACTAAAATGGCATTTTTTTTTAAAGTGATTGATTACTCTAGCCAGGAATCGAACCTTGTCTTTTTACAAAAAAAATAAACAGCCTATATTATTAAATCGATCGACAATGTCGCTGATAAAGATCAAATCCAGTAAAGTTTATTGCATATTGCAGTCGAATGATTACATTAACAATATTACCTCTTATCAGCTGTGGTATCATCTAATTAGCATCCACCGCTACTAGTTGCTATTTACTGTCAAAAAACATATTTCGTATTCTACATTGCTGCTTTGAAGTAAACACCGGTAACGACCACGTTACGTCAAAGCAGCAATGTACTGCAACTTAACAACTACTTAGCGGTGGATGCTAATTACATGATACCACAGCTGAACTTTTAGCCAAGGGAATCCAGCAGTGGATTGTCTCAGTGAGTGTATAAACTAAGGACGCGACTCATGTGAAATCCCTTCCGATCGAATAGTTTTCTTCATAACCGGTATCAAATAGATCTTTAAACAATGTATTATGTTATTGTACATGATACAAGAAGTGTCCCCTTCATTTCAAAAACAATAAAAAATAACTTTAAATATCACTATTATACAGGCAAAGTTACCCCTGTTTTACAAAATAAATTAATTTTTCTTCTAAATCCTTAACCGCTATATTTTCTTATAGGCATAACTCATCATAATATTAGGGGTTAAAGTATGAAATTGCCGATTTGTACTGAAAATCTTAATTGTTTATTTTTTAAATTTTTAACAAATTTATTTAATCAAAATAGTTGCCATTATTATCTATACATTGCTGCCATCTAATGGGAAGGTTATTAATGCCTTTGCGATAGAACTCCGACGATCTAGACTGCACAAACTGTGTGAAAGCATTTTGTACTGCCTCCTGAGATGAAAACTTCTTGTCACGTAGATAATTGTCCAAATCACGAAAAAAATGGTAGTCCGTTGGAGCAAGGTCTGGTGAATACGGAGGATGACGAATGGTTTCTAAGTGCAGTTCCTGAAGGGTCAAAATGGTTTCTCGTGCTGTGTGAGGTCTCGCGTTGTCGTGGAGCAATAATGGTGAAGATCGATTCATGAGTCGGGGCTGTTTTACTGCTAGTTTTGTCAACATGGTTCGGAGTTCGGCACAATAGACATCTGCCGTAATTGCTTGACCAGATCGAAGAAAACTATAGTGAATAACACCATGCTAAGACCACCAAACAGTTACCATTGCCTTTTTATTGGTAAGTTTTGCTTTAGGACACTGTTGTGGCATTTGACCTGGGGTCAGCCATTGCATTTTTCTTTTCCGGTTATCATAAAGAATCCACTTTTCATCACATGTTACAATTCGATCCAATATTCCTTCATTTCTGTACCGGTTCAACAAGGCAACACAAGTTTCAACACGCGTTTCTTTCTGCAGATCAGTCAAATCATGAGGCACCCATTTTTCGTATATTTTTATTTTATTGATTTGACGCAAGTGAGTCAATAAAGTGGGTAAGGTAACGTTAAACCATGCCTAATTCCTGGGTAGTTTGACTAGGATCGGCTTCCACTATCTCTCTTAATTCATCGTTATTCACCTGTGTGGGCGGTCTTCCTCGTGGCTCGTTCTTTAAGTCGAAATTTCCATCACGAAAGCGTTTAAACCAAAATCGCACGGTGCGTTCATTAGTAGACCCCTCTCCAAACGCAGCATTGATATTGCGGGCTGTTTCTGCCGCGTTAGTTCCGCGTCGGAACTCGTATTCAAAATCACTCGAATTTTCGCAGTATCCATCTTTCTTGTCTAAATTGAATAACAAAAACAATTGAAAGTCGATATTCAAATGTTTCACATTTTTTAAAAAAAGAACATCACAGAAACCATTTGAAAAAAGTTTCATTCGAAAACCTCACACCATGAAGATTCTATGTCAATTCAAAGAACCTATTGCAATAAAACGGCAATTTCATACTTTAACCCCTATTATTAGAAAATACAATACCTAGAACCTTTTCATCGCATTTTATAAAAATATTATTTTAATCTTCGTTAATGATTGATTTTACGAGAAATTGTAGATTTTTTCACGCAAATCCATCTCGCTCATTTATATGCAATCGGACAAGGACCGATAATTATCATCTATCGCCGCCTTAAGGGTGGTGTTCCACGGAGTGACGTCGAAGCTATGTATGATTCCAGACGGGTATGATAGTGTGCGGCGCGGTGTGCGTGTGCGTGCGTGCACACGAGACCGGCTCCGTCATCGCGTGCGCGCTCGCAGCCGCGCATGCGCGCCGGGCGGCGGCGCCGGCGGCGGCGGCGGCGCGGCACAAACACAGGTAGGCCGCGCTGAGATTATTAGGTACTAGCTGCGCCCCACGGTTTCACCCGCGGAACTCAAAAACGCGTTGTCAGTTGTCGCGGGCGCGGGCGGCCGAGCGGTTCTCGACCGGTTGCACTTATATGTTCTTTACTCGGGTTCTACTGATTGGATTTCGATGCAAAGTATACCACGACCTTCCTCGAAAATAGAACTATTCAATGTTGAAAACCAGATTTCAATCGGATTAGTAGTTTTTAATTGTATAAAAAACAGACAGATAAACAGAGAATTTTAAAAATTATATAATTTATTTCTACTACTTTTCCTAAGTCCTCTAGACAATTTTTTTTTTTTATTTTCTTCCAAGTACAGACTTTTTGTCCTCTCTTCCTTTATTATAAGTATAGATATTATATTAATATTATACATGTGAAAGTGTGTGTGTTTGGATGTTTAAATGTTTGTTAATCAATCACGCAAAAACCGCTGAACGGATTTGGGTTGTACTATGGGTGCGATGGGTACTAGACAACGGATATACTACATATTATACTTTTTCTTTTTTGTAAGTACAAACATATAGAAAGACACCCAGTCCAGATACAAATATTTATTTTTAAGCTTAAATATTAGCACCTTACGGGAATCGAACCCGCAGCCTTCTGCATTGCAGTCGGGCGTTCGCACGACGCACCACAGAGGTCATCAATCACGTCATAATGACAAGATAGCATGAACATTTTTTTCATATTTCGTCATGGCCGCCTAGATGCACGACTCATGACCAACTCGATTACATTGTAACCAATAGAAACGTTGTTCAAAACTTTTCTATTGTTGGCAGTAGTTAAGTTTCTGGAATACTCACTGATTCTCAATTTATCTGTTTTCAATAAATCGTTTTTGAAACGCGCCCTCAATGAGAAGAAGACACAAGAAACTCATGGGGTTTATTTAGCAGTAATGATGTGATTCCCATTGCGTTGCAGTTCCCAAACGGAGGTGGAAGAGACGGACAGCACCAAGGACAAGCCTGATGGTGACAAGACGAAGGCTGCCAAGTCTAGTGAACATTGCGAAGTTATGTTAAAGGTATTTATAGAAAAAGGGGGTATTAAGGAAAGAGAAGGAAGGGCAAACCGTTAAAAAGATGGGAAGATGACCTGGCAAAAGTAGCAGGAAAACTATGGAGAAGAACAGGAAGGGAGAAAGTAGAGTGGAATGGGTTGGAGGAGGCCTTTGCCATAGGGCACACAGAAGAGACAAACACAAACAAATACTTATAATATACCTGGAAACTAAAACAATTATGAGATAACACGTTACTTATGATAATTTGATCTACTTATTATGTATTGCATGCTTCAATTCCGAATAAAGGCTATTTTATTTTATTTAAAAGAGGTATATAAGACCTAAACTGAAAATCACTGTCGGTTTAAACCTTTTTTAAACACCCGACGTCTTTCCAGACCTAAGTTTAAAAAAAAAAAAATCTCAAATTCTCAAAGAACTTCAGACTTTAGTTCACTTATAGAGACATTTATAAAACTAGCTATACATAGTTATCTAGGTCTCGATGGAGGAGCATCTTTAAAATTTACATAAAAAGTACAAACTTAATAAAACACTTTATTTACCGGGTTTAATCGTGTTTTATTCGTGATTTTTAAACGACCGAGCTTTCACCAACTTTATAGTTCGCTTTTTCAAAACCTCGAAAAAGCCAAAGTAAAGTGTTTTATTATGCAAAATCGCGAAAACCATAGAAGAAGTTAGGTACAAACTTAATAAATTTAAAGTACTTTTTGAGTTTATTTGAAAAGTTTTTGTTTTAAACGATTTTAATCGTTGTGATAATATATTCTTTAAACTTTTTTTTTAATATTGACATTATCTATTTCTTTTTAATTATTTAGTAACTCGTTATACAACGTTGCGCCATAAAATATAATGTTTTATTTTTCTATACTTAATATAGACCTCCTGATATTTATTTAGTAACTTATATTTCAGGATGGTTTAGTGTGCCGTATTTACTACGCCGCTCAGTTCTCAGCGTTGCGGCACGCTCTCATCGCGCCGTTGTCACCTGATGAAGAGTGTTGCTGCGATGGTGATAGTAAGTTCATTGAGTCTTTTAATTAAAGTATTTGTGAGTTCAAAATGTCGGTTAAGAGGGTAATCTTCGAGTTTTTGTGCTTTGCCGTTGGAATTAATTCACTTTTACCCCTTAATTATAAACGACTAGTTGCGCCCCGTGGTTTCACCCGCATAAGTCCCGTTCCCGCGGGGGATTATCGGGATAAAGAGTAGCCTATGTGTATTCCAGGTTTTCAGCTACCTATATTCCAAATTTCATCGCAATCAGTTCAGTAGTTTTTGCGTGATTGAGTAACAAAGTTACAGACATACTACTTACTTATAATATTCTTCTTCTTTAATATGAACCTGACCTTTTCATCCATTTAGATGAAAAGGTCAGGTTATTATATACGTGTCTATACCCGACCCGACAGAGAAGCTGTGCTCCATCGAGGAGGGCTACATCCGGTCTCTGGCGCGCTGCGTGCCGTGGGCCGCGCGCGGCGGGAAGTCCGGCTCCACCTTCTGCAAGACGGACGGTGAGCGCTCCTCCTCACCCTCGCCCTCGTCATCGTCCTCGCCCTCGCCCTCGCCATCGCCATCGCCATCGCCATCGTCCTCGTCCTCGCCATCGCCCTCGCCCTCGCCCTCGCACACACTATTGTACACCCGGCTCTTGACCTACCTAACACCTAACAACCTACCTAACAATTTATTTATTTATTATTTATTTTATTAATTTATTTACACACAACAAAAATTGAACATAACACACCCTAATTGAGAGTCGAACCTTCGTATAATTTTCAATTATTAAGGTGTTTTGGACTGTAGCCACCCATATACCAATTACCCATTTATCAAGAAATGCTTTCCAAAAATCGCACCCGACAGGACTTGAACCTGCAACCCCGATGTTGCTCATCGTGCGCTCACCGATTGCGCCACAGGTGCCCATTCAGTCATGATTAAATTATAGACTACGAACCTCATTTATAAACGCTAATTTATGCGCCGCATAACTATGCATCGTTTGTCTTTTACTGTCACATTAAGTTTCAAAGTTGACAGACAGAGACAAACGTCATATAACTTAGTCATGTGTCAATAATATTTATAAATAAGAAAGTACATATCTCTCAGGTTTCTCGACTCGGACAAAAGAATTTCTGGAAAGCATTTCTTCAAAAATCAATGTCAAGTTGATCCAAGTTTATACAACTAGTATTTCCTCATGACAGATGACAGATACGTCCTGAAAGAGATGACGAAGCCGGAATGGCAACAGTTCCTCGAGTTCGCGCCGCATTACTTCAACTATGTCACCAGTTGCAGACAGAAGAACATTCCTACATTGTTAGGTATTTATACGTTACAGTTACGATTAAAATAAAAAAGAGAAGATGCGGTGTATTGGGCCCTACCATGATGTCTTATAAGTCGTCGCGTTATCGTTCAGCTGAAGAAAAAAAAAATTAAAAATACCTACATCAAATAATTAAAAAAAAAGGTTTTTTAAAGTAGTCGGGGTATTATTTATTTAAAGTATACTTTATTTTTTTGAACGACAAAAGGACGACATAGCAACATACATAGATATACACCCCTACATAAACATTCCCAATGTGCAATACCTATTGGAGGGCACGTTATGAAAATCGCAACTATTAGCTGTATTAGATAAATTCTGCCTAATGCTAGGCAGCGGCGCCCCCAGTCGTGTGCAGGCTTATCTGGCACGCACGCTACATTGTTATCAATGTTACATTGCATGCTACATTGTTATCAATGTTACATTGCACGCTACATCGTAATCAATGTTACATTGCACGCTACATCGTAATCAATGTCACATTGCACGCTACATTGTTATCAGTGTTACAATGCACGTTACATCGTAATCAATGTTACATTGCACGCTACATCGTAATCAATGTCACATTGCACGCTACATTGTTATCAGTGTTACAATGCACGTTACATCGTTATCAATGTTACATTGTACGCTACATTGTTATCAATGACAGAGATAATAAGACGTTTCAGACTGCAGCGCTAACGAGATATCCTACTTTCCACCTATCTACCCATGAAATTTAAACTTTCCGAACAGGAGAGGTGAAAAAAAATGTTTACGTTTCCAGCTCGTATGGTGGGCGTGTACTCTGTGGGCGGGGCGGGCGGGGCCGGGGGCGGCGTGCTAGTGCTGGAGAACGTGTGGTACGGCACAGACCCCCACCAACGATACGATCTCAAGGTAACACATAATATTATACGTGTACCACTCTGATGGTAAATTGGGTAAATAAAACTTTTATACAGCGATCCTCGAGTAATTGGATATACTATCTTAAAATACTTTTTTAAATGATGCATGAAAAACGTATCCAAACAAGAGAGCAACGGGGACATGAGGGGCTGAAGGATGGCTGATGGATGGAAGGGACCTCCCAAGATTGATTTAATATGCCATCATCACTGGTTTTCAAAAACAGCTGAATTTTAATTATAAAATAAAATAAATAAATACCGTGACCAACACACAGCGCCATCTAGCCCCGTGGTAAGCTGCTAGCTTACCACGGGGCTAGATGGCGCTGTGTGTTAGTTATTATTATAATAATGTCCCGGAATGAAGGGTTCGTCCCGCCACCGGCTCGCGCCGCAGGACGCGGGCCCGCAGCCGCCCGCCGCGACCTCCGCACACAATGTGCTCATGGACGAGAACTTACTCAACTGTAAGTACACACACACACAACACACACACACACACACCCTCACACACACCTTTAACTTTTAGCTATACATATTCATTTCTTTCTTCTTCTTCTTCTTCTTCTTTAAAATGGCTTTTCCATTCGGACATTTGCCAGTGTCAAGTATTATCAATATTTGCAAGATATTTGCATTGAACGAAACAGTTATGTCGTCATAGTTAAAGTCAAGTCGAGGGAATCATTGTAAAAAGTGGGCCATTTTTTACAATGTTTGTTCACGGAGCTTTGGAGACAACACTAAGCTAAAGTCCATGTTTTGCACCGATTTTTACTTTTATTTACACTAGTACACCTTCACGAAACTAAACTTAATTAAACAATTTACACGCATTTGAACTAGGTAAGTTTCACAAAAATGAAAATTTAGCAACACATCTCCTCAACGCAATTCCGTCAAAACTCCACATATTCATTTATTGATTGCTTTCATGAGTTTTACAAATCATATTTATAAATAATATAGCACATACATGATGCCCTGATGGCTTAGCAAATTGTAACTATTTTTTACATTTTACTTTTATATTATTGTGGGAATGAAATTTTATAAAAACGTATTTACATCCAGTTTTAATTGTACACATGTATTGGTATACATACACCATGATGATTAATTAGACAAGCGAATATTGCACGACTTTGCACAGCATCTAGCCCCAAACTAAGCACTAGGTGCGTACTATGGGTACTAAACGACGGCTAGACTACGGATTATACTTTTTTTATTGGAAACTACCTGCGCCCCGCAGAAGTCCCGTTCCGCGGGAAAAATGTAGCTCGGTATCCAACTACCTTGACGACCTCTGTGGCGCGTCGGGCAAACGCTTGGTTGCAATACAGAAGGTTGCGGGTTCGATTCCCGCTGGGTGCAAATATTTATGCTTAAAATAAATATTTGTATCTGGTCTGGGTGTATTTCTATGTATAATATGTATGTATTTACAAAAGAAAAAAAAATATAAGTAGTATATCAGTTGTCTAGTCACCGTAACACAAGCTTAGCAGCTGGGCTAGATGGCGCTGTGTGTTCGTCACAGGATTTATTTATTATTTATTTACCTATACTCCAAGTTTCATCATAATCGGTTAAGTAGTTTTTGCGTGATTGAGTAACAAACACACATACTCACAAACTTTCAGCTTTATAACACTAGTAGGATACATACATAATTATGATACATAGAAAGACATCCAGACCACATACAAATATGAATGAACTAGCTGCGCCCCGCGGTTTCACCCGCGTAAGTCCCGTTTCTGCGGAAATATCGGGATAAAATTAGACTATGGTTATTCAAAATCCCCAGCTACCTATATTAAAAGTTTCATCGCAATCGGTTCAGTAGTTTTTGCGTGATTGAATAACAAACCCACACACACACACACACACACATCCAATACTCACATACTTTCAGATTTAAATTACTAGTAGGATACATACATATGATACATAGAAAGACATCCAGACCACATACAAATATTAATGAATCAATGGTAAACAAAACACAGGGAAAGTAAAGCGCTCTTCCCAATCCCCCAAATATTGTGTTTTGTTGTACCCAGTGCGATGGGAACAGCCCCTGTACGTGCGGTCGCACCAGTCCCGCGCGCTGCACGCGTCCCTCGCGAGGGACACCGCCTTCCTCGCCGCGCACGACGTCATGGACTACTCGCTGCTGCTCGCCATACACGAGAACACGCTCGTCGCCGGCATTATAGGTCAGTCGCTTCTGTCTGGACCACGACTCGCACAGATCCTAACTTCCGTAATATACGGTAAGGGGTATGCCCTTTTAAGCCGAAAGGGGGTTGTTCTAGACGTCTAGGCAAACAACTTTCGTTCTACGACTTTTGGAAATTCGAAGTACTTTACGAAAATTTTAAGTGTAAAGTTTACTTGAAGATCAGCTGTTTCTTAGAGTTCGAGGTCATTGATCTTATGTTGTCCTTTCATTTAGTTTGGTCTACTACAATCAAAACTTCAATTACCTTTATTTTCAAAAGCAGCTGTTTTTTCAGTGAAACAACCTCAAAATTTTCAAAAATAAGAAATTCGAATTTTCAAAAGTCGTAGAACAAAAGTTGTTCGGCTCGACGTCAAGAACAACCACCTCTCGGCTTAAAAGGACTTACCCGTTACACTTTGTATATAACGTTTTAACTTTCAGCAAACTGATAGCAAAGATAATTAAATTCCAACGCTAATAAACTTTACTACTTTACTGAAAACTTTACTACTTTACTGAAAACTTTACTACTTTACTGAAAACTTTACTACTTTACTGAAAACTTTACTACTTTACTGAAAATTTTACTATTTACGGCTAACACCTTACCTCACCTAAAAATAACCTATAACGTCGACAATATAGCATGCTTGCCCAGAAGGAATCTATTCAATCTACACTTAGACTCTCCTGATGGGAAACGATGACAAAGGTCGATGGTATAAAGTGCTTGCCTAGAAGAAACCTATTCACTTTAGACTTGAAAAACTTCAAAATGAACACTCGATTTCATCCTCAGACTACATCCGCACCTTCACCTGGGACAAGAAACTCGAACACCTGGTAAAGAAGAACCTCGGATCTGGCATGCCTACCGTAGTCTCTCCTCAACAATACAAGGCTCGCTTCATACGAGCAGCTAGGAAATACTTCCTGCAGTGTCCCGAACCGTGGGACCACCTCTACAATGTGCTGCCTACCATGATGGACCAGGAATAGTTGGAACACCTGGGACTAGCGCCTGGAACAGCTGGGACTAGCAACTGGAACACCTGGAAATAGCAAATTGAACACCTGGGACTAGCAGCTGTAACACCTGGTACCGTAGTCTCCCCAGTCAAAAGTCCTGATTGATTGATTGACTTTCTTAACTATGTAACAGCCAAAAGCACTGGTCCCAGAGATCTTACATTTTAAGGGTGTTTTCTCTATGATGTGTGGATTTGTGAAAACCCGCGGGATAGGGACATATGCGGGTGAAATTGCGGAATACAGCTTGTTATAAGGACTAATAAAGCATATAATATTTTATCCTTATAACAAGCTAACTAATTCTTATTATCCATTTTCGGCCCATTAGGTAAGTCTTTATTGACCATACCTAATGTAAATATATTTGGCAATGGTTTTGCCCAAATTGCGCACGTGCAAGTATGAAGTTACATTCCAAATAAAATGTGTATATCGGTTTTTGTATTGCAAAATGTTAAAATCATAGGGTAATAGTTCAATACACACTCAAGTCCAGCGGGAAATTTCTTCGGCTTCGGGAAATTTCGACTATTCTTAATAACTTCTGCATTTTACTTTATTTTTAAAAGTGCCATCTATTAACGGATAGCGCAAAAGCCGTTTCATAAATTTCAACATAGATGGCACTGTTTCAAATACCTACACAGCAGAAGTTATTAAGAATAGTCGAAATTTCCCGAAGTCGAGATTGCCCCGCTGGACCTTATAATAATACATTTAGTATATCATAACATGATCTGTATGTGATACAATCTCCTAGAACTTTACTAGATTATATTTTTAGGTCAGAATAGCTAGGTAGATGGCACTGGAATCGATGCGAGTCTAAAATCGGCTAAAATGTCGCATCTCACCATCACCATGACGTTAAATCGTTCAATAATAGCATTAAATGCGAGATCAAGAATCAAGAATCAAGAAAATTTATTGAATAACTGTGTACATTAAGGTGACATTAAATATTAAAGGTATCAACAGTTTGTCCATCCCGGACATACAATATAGAGTAGAGGTACTTAGGTACTTAATTTAAGCACTTCTTTAAAATTAAAAATAACAAAGCAAGTTATAGTAAAGTAAAGATCTAAATATAAATATAAATTATTTAGATGTTTACTCTACACTTCTTATGTAAAGTAAACATCCAAATCCAAATATTCTTTGACACTATAGAAAGCTTTAGAGATTAACCATTTTCTTAATTTGTTGCAGAACAATTTGCCATCTAGCATTTTTATTTCCAGCGGTAGATTATTAAAAATTCTAATAGCAGAAACGAAGGTACCTTTTTCATACATAGCATTATTTATTTGATGGTAACAAATGTTGTACTTAAACTTGTGACGCAAGCTATTAGATCTGTATGATGATTTATTAAAGAAATAAGTCTCATTATTTTTTACAAAGTGACAGATTTCGAAAATATATATAGAAGGTACAGTAAGAAAGTTTTCTTTTCTAAAAATATCCTTAAGGGATTCAGTACTCTGCATGTTGTATATTGCTCGAAGGCATCTTTTTTGGAGAATCAATGTTGATTTAATGTCAACGGAACTGCCCCAGAATATAATTCCGTATGATATATGAGGGTAAATGTAACCATAATAAGCTTGTTTAGCAATTTTTCTAGAAGATATAGAACTGAGAACTGAAAGAGCATAAGAATACTTTGAGATTTTCCTATTTACTTTTTTAACGTGCATAGTCCAATTTAAATGACTGTCAATTGTTAAACCTAGGAAATTGGTTTCATTGACTTCTTTAACTATATTCTTATTATTTATTATTTTTAGGTTTATTGGAGGTGTTTTATGATTTTTGAATCGAATCATGTTTGTTTTATTTATATTTACTTTAAGGTGTAGAGAGGCTAACCATTTTACTATAGTATCTAGAGTTTTATTTATTTCTTTTTCGAAAGCTTGAGTTGGTAGTTTATTTCGGGGTATGTATATAGTGGCATCATCAGCAAACATAACGCACAGATAATGAACTAAGTTGGGCAATTCATTAATATAGACTAAAAATAATAACGGGCCAAGGATACTTCCTTGCGGCACTCCAGTTTTTATATTTTTTGGGTTAGAGTATTTCCTTTCTATTGTTTTGTTGTCTTTGTTAAAGTAATCTATCATTGTAGTTTGAATTCTATTTTTTAAATAACATTTTAAAAGAGCTAATGCTGACCCACGTATACCTACTCTCTCTAATTTATCAATAAGAATGCTATGTTCAACACAGTCAAATGCCTTAGACAGGTCTAAAAATATAGCTACTCCAGTATTTTTCTTATTTGCACTATCCCATACATCATTTAACATTTTAAAAACTGCTGAGGTCGTGTTTTTGTGTTTTTTGGAAACCAAATTGATTATTATTAATTATTTTATGTTTATCTAAGATTAGTCGTCGCTTGGTAAGCGCTGTGCTGAAACTGTGTCACGTGACTTTTCAAGGGCGACTCGATGTTATCATAGACTAAATTATACTAAAGTAAGACTTTCATTTGCTCTACAATTCTGCAATGCTTTTTTTCTGTTTGTAGAAATCATTTTTTTTATTATAATGGGCCTAGCTTGCCTATTGTTTAATTAGAAGTACTGCAATTATCGCCTAACCCTTCACCGCCGCCGCCTTCACTAGATCTTCCTGCCATCTATCGAAGTCTAATATTAATCATTAATTATTTGCGAATTACATTTGTATTAATATTTATTAAAGGTACCTACAGTAAGTTATTGTCATTGTAATTTATGTACATTGCGTTGTACTACTATTATTGTAATAAGGCATCTGATATTAAAATAAATCGTTTGTATATTTAAATTTATTTAGTTTTATTTCATTGCCTATTTTAATCTATTTTATTTTCTAAGAGGAGGGTATTGTCCTACAGTACCACAAATTAACGGCCTACATAAAGATAGTTTTAGCTAAAACGGTCAACAATCCTTGGAGCTGAATGTAACCTTATCGTATGACGTAGAGAGTAGAAAGTCGCCTACATTTCTTTTACAAAATAAGACAATTTTGGTCTTATTACTAAACCTAAATCTAGAGTTGGTATGATCAATTAAATTTGACACTTATTTGTAAAATTTGAAAACAAAGGTTATTTAGAAGATACTGCAATCAATTCTGTTTTTTGATGTCACAATAAGTAAGAACTTGTTTATATAAAATACATGATCATTTTAAAACGTCTTAAAAATTGGATGTGTGTACTATTTTTAATGAAAACATATATTCACAAAAACACAGCGCACGGGTTACGTCAGGCGGGATTCGAACTTAGGCCTCTTAGTCTACCGACACGGTGACTCATACGCCGAATTATCGCTTCAATATCTTTCCATTCACTACAACTTAGGCATGTTAACGCCTTCTGACGGCATTGAGTTACATCAAATGATCGCGTCCTAGTTTGTTAATTTTTAATTTAATTAACGCACTAGCTAGAGATGTCGCTTTTTCCAAACTTAAATTATATATATTTTTTATTTTAAGTGCTTATCCCGCACTGGGCGTTCATAGAACTATTTTTATTTTTTGGATGTGTGGTTTCGGAACGCGCCCTCCGATGAGAAGAAACTCATGGGTTTACGTTTCTATTTATACTATTATTTAGAGGAATGATTTATTCGTCTGTTTGTAATTAATAGGGTCTAAAACTACAGGGGACCGATTTCAAAAATTCTACTACAAAGAAAGCTACATTATTGAGAAGTAATATAGGTTACTTTTGATCTAGAATTCTAGATATTCGATACAAAGAATTAGCATACTAATGTCGATTTTGAAAAAAAAATGACGAGGTATAAAAATGACGATTTTCAAAAAATCTAAATGTCGAGTAATAATGACAAAATAAAAAATGACGAAGTATAATGTCGAAATCTAATTAAGACGTGGTTAGAATAAAAACATATAACATACAACTTTTAACAGGTATGCTCTTTTAAGCCGAAAGGGAGTTGTTCTAGACGTCTAGGCGAACAACTTTTTTTCTACGACTTTTGGAAATTTGAAGTACTTTTCGAAAATTTTAAGTGTAAAGTTTACTTGAAAATCAGCTGTTTCTCAGAGTTCGAGGTCATGTCGCGAGGTGCGCGACTTGAGTAGCAACACTAGTTGAATTGCTATTTTATGTACTTACTGAGATATGTTAAATTAAAATGAAAGTCAAAGTATGGACTTAAATTTAATAACAAGATAAGTAAACATATCTCTAGTACATAATATTGTCTAGTTTATTACAGTAGTTCCTAGTTTAAGATTAGATTAAGTATAGGACTGTAATATTAGTTTACTAGAACAGTAAAGATAAGTTTTATAGGTTTTATACAATACTTATTGTAGATTTAGGGGAAAGTTAATTATTGAGAATCCGTAAGACAATCAAATTCATTCAGTAGTAATTGTGGATTCAATACGGTATAATAAGAAAAGGAATCTAAATAGATTCAGTAGTTTCAGAAGAGAACATGAGATAAGGGTGTTTTAGGTCCGAGCAGAGTTTAATCATGTTTGATTTAGTACAGGAAGTTAAGTGAACTTAGCTGAGTGGCATTATACGCAATGTAGGTGTGGTTAGCTAACGGTCCGGGGCCTCATCCTCCATAAATTCTCATCGAACACCTTTCTTCGGCCTTGCGTGTCTTCATTTTGGTTTTTTGGGGCGTTGTTCCAATTAAAACGCCGAGTAGAGAAAAAAAAAGGTACACGCTTGTGTGTCCTCAACCAAGGTCCTTTTATCCCAGACAAGGATCTTCTTTATACCCGACAAGGGAAACCCTGCGGATCACAGTACATTTTCAGAACAAGGTTCGGAACACCCATGTTAGACGCTACCATCAAAATGCCTTGGTTTTACAATATTTCCTAAGTGCATTGGCTGAGTTACGTTCGTCTAACATAGTTGATTCCCAGAACAGAATTAAAGACTAAAGATATTGTAGGAAGGTACAGATTACAATATTTTACAACCTCATGTCACAAGGTGGATTAATATTTCGATTTTTACAGTAGATATCTTACAGTGAATCAGTTCTGTGGTCACAAGATTCACAGTGAAGAACATCAAACGCTCCAAGATGCTGAGGGCTGAACGTAGAAAGCTTTTTCATCACGTTTTTTTTTTGATCTTTGAAAAACTAAAGTCGAACTTTTAAGATTTTACAGAAATAAATATGGATCACTCACCTAGAAGGGCTATTAATTATCAATTAGTTATTTTTTATAGATTCCGTCGATTATTCTCTTTGATTAAATCAATATAATATTGGGTTCGTCTAATCTGAAAATATCCCTTCGCCTTCGTCAGCGAAAATAGAAAAATGACAGATCTTTTCGTTTTCTCGTAACGTCAAAATTCTTGACTTTACATAGTAGCCGGTGTCAAGTTATAATTTTTATTTTGCAAAATATTATTTTTTATTCTTTTATTTTAAATTTATTTGATTTTAATATTGCTTAAATAATTGTGAACAATGATATGTATTCCTAGTCAAAATAAATTTACCGCTGAGTGTTTATTTTCGAAAATAGTTAACATTGATTTCGATCTGAAATACTCGTAACTCCATCTAGTGAATTCTGATGTGTAATATTGATAAAAGGTTATGCTTAACCTGCATTAGAGGGCGTTGTTATATGTTTACTTATTTTACTTGTTCTTCTACTGTTAAATTAAATATTTTTATTATTCGTTAAGCCTAAACAGTGTTGTTTTATTTATTTTATTAAGTTTTAGTTACAACAATCATGTACAACGTTACATTACCCGCCGTCTTAGGATAAAGAATTTTGCCCTGAGGTCAAAATTCTTTGACTACCAACTAACAAATCCACTATCATTACATCAACTTTCATCATTCTCATTCACACATCACTCTTTTATTCGAGCTACACCAGTCGTTAAGAGACTGATGATGCCTCCTTTCATAAGCAAGTCTTCTTTTCAGCTTCGCTGAGCTTATAAAAGAAAGACCAGAACTCATTAAGTTGTCCTATGGTTAGGTCATTTAAGGGTAAGTAAGTTTATTGCTTGGCTAACAAGATTCTAGTTTCCTAGTAAGCTGAATTGCTTTATTCAGTTAAGAATTTGGTTATTTAAGTTTAACCAAGTTCTTTTAGCATACCTGGGTTTTTAAGAGAGACCCAAAGTATAAATTAGTATACTTATGCATACCTGAGCTTCAAGAGATACTCATAGTATTAAGTAACTTAGTTTAAGCTAAGTTTGTTTTAAGTTTAGATAGGTTTAGGGCTTATTTTGAGAGTTCCTATGTCCGCTCTGTTTAAGTTTGTTTTAAGTTAGATAGGTTTTGGGCTTATTTTGAGAGTTCCTATGTCCGCTCTGTTTAAGTTTGTTTAAAGTTAAGATAGGTTTAGGGCTTGTTTTGAGAGTTCCTATGTCCGCTCTGTTTAAGTTTGTTTAAAGTTTAGATAGGTTTAGGGCTTATTTTGAGAGTTCCTATGTCCGCTCTGTTTAAAGTTTAGATAGGTTTTGGGCTTATTTTGAGAGTTCCTATGTCCGCTCTGTTTAAGTTTGTTTAAGTTTAGATAGGTTTAGGGCTTATTTTGTGAGTTCCTATTTACCGCTCAGTTATTTAAGATTAAGTTTTAAAATTAACTTAAGTGTAAGTGAGGATTAGGTCTATATAGTTACCTATAATCCGCCTTAGTATATTTAAGTACTTAACCTAAATTTTACTTAAGTATTCTAATATTACTAGCTACAGAGAACAATCTTTTATGTCCTAACATTCCATCATCTAACTTCAGTTCAGAAATCCATTCCGTTTTTTTTTTCATTCACCCAGGACTGGTGTTGAGATTTTGAGGTGTTGAAACTATTCTACTGTCGAGATAGTTTGTCCGGGGGAGTAGGATAGTTTGTCCGGGGGAGTAGAATAGTTTGTCCGGGGGAGTAGGAAAAAATTCAAGGGGTAGCTAAGTTTAAGTTTATAGATTCTAGTTTTGAATTAAGTTTTTTTTATGTTTTGATGGAGCTACGAATATGTTCATCCTTTTCAATGCGTATTATGCGGTTATGAAGATGGTTAAGCATGTTTTGAATTCGTGACAATGAAGTTTCACTTTGTTCAGTTATTGGGCAGCGCAAGCATGTCTACACTACCTATAGGTTTAAGTTTACCTATATGAGGTAATTTTTTAAGATTTTCATTAAATTTAGAATATGTGATTAGTGATAATAGTTGATATGATAATTGAGAAACTACCTAGTTTAAGTGTACATGGGGTTTAAGAGAGTCCCATGTACATTAAGCACACCCGAGTCCTAAGAAAGGCTCCTCGAGTATCAAGAATACCTGAGTCTTAAGAGAGACTATCAGAGTATTAGTCAAGTAAGTACCTATAAGATTACCTGGTTCCTAAGAGAGACCCACAGTGTAATAAGTACCTATTAAGTATTAAGTAATGTGTTCTAGGCTTATTTTAAGGGTCCACAACTAACCGCCCTATCAAGGAAACTGGTAGTTCTCGTTTATCTAAGTTTAAGGTTAAGAATGTACCTGTATAAAGGTAACAATAATATTTTATTTATATGAGTTTAAGTTTTCTAAGTCCAGAAGTAAAAAAAAATCTAGTTTTTATTAGGAAAATAAAGCAAAGGCTAAGCAATTCAAGATAAGGCAAGGTGCAACAGTTTGTCTTTTTAGTAATTTAAGTTTTGTCAAGATTTCATCTGAAGGATATTTAGTAGCAAGGGGAGTGATCTGTTTGCGCAGTTCCTCAACTGTAGAACCTGGTGTAACACCACGGATACGTACCTCATATTCGAGTTCAGCTTTCTGAAGGGATAAGTACTTAACAGGCAGCATCTTGGTAAGTTTGAGTCCCACTTCAAGTATTTATACAAGTACACAATGTAAAGCATGCAATTTATTAAGTTATAATGTTTTTAGAAGTCAAGTTATAGAAGCACAGTTGTTTTTTTTTTGAGTTTAGTTAATTATATAATCTTAAGAACCTTTATATTATCACTGAGTACTAGATTGTTTGTAACAAAAGGGCCTGCCTATCCTTGTTTACAAAATAAGTTTAAATTCTTATATACTAGTTATAGTAACCTAAGTAACCGTCACCAATGCACTGTAGCCTAAAAAAAAAACAAACAAGATTGAACTCTGATAGATTTTCCACTTTAAGAAATGCCTTTTATGCGGCGTGGACGGATCTAACCACCACGTAAGAGGGCGCCATTTTATGTCGCGAGGTGCGCGACTTGAGTAGCAACACTAGTTGAATTGCTATTTTATGTACTTACTGAGATATGTTAAATTAAAATGAAAGTCAAAGTATGGACTTAAATTTAATAACAAGATAAGTAAACATATCTCTAGTACATAATATTGTCTAGTTTATTACAGTAGTTCCTAGTTTAAGATTAGATTAAGTATAGGACTGTAATATTAGTTTACTAGAACAGTAAAGATAAGTTTTATAGGTTTTATACAATACTTATTGTAGATTTAGGGGAAAGTTAATTATTGAGAATCCGTAAGACAATCAAATTCATTCAGTAGTAATTGTGGATTCAATACGGTATAATAAGAAAAGGAATCTAAATAGATTCAGTAGTTTCAGAAGAGAACATGAGATAAGGGTGTTTTAGGTCCGAGCAGAGTTTAATCATGTTTGATTTAGTACAGGAAGTTAAGTGAACTTAGCTGAGTGGCATTATACGCAATGTAGGTGTGGTTAGCTAACGGTCCGGGGCCTCATCCTCCATAAATTCTCATCGAACACCTTTCTTCGGCCTTGCGTGTCTTCATTTTGGTTTTTTGGGGCGTTGTTCCAATTAAAACGCCGAGTAGAGAAAAAAAAAGGTACACGCTTGTGTGTCCTCAACCAAGGTCCTTTTATCCCAGACAAGGATCTTCTTTATACCCGACAAGGGAAACCCTGCGGATCACAGTACATTTTCAGAACAAGGTTCGGAACACCCATGTTAGACGCTACCATCAAAATGCCTTGGTTTTACAATATTTCCTAAGTGCATTGGCTGAGTTACGTTCGTCTAACATAGTTGATTCCCAGAACAGAATTAAAGACTAAAGATATTGTAGGAAGGTACAGATTACAATATTTTACAACCTCATGTCACAAGGTGGATTAATATTTCGATTTTTACAGTAGATATCTTACAGTGAATCAGTTCTGTGGTCACAAGATTCACAGTGAAGAACATCAAACGCTCCAAGATGCTGAGGGCTGAACGTAGAAAGCTTTTTCATCACGTTTTTTTTTTGATCTTTGAAAAACTAAAGTCGAACTTTTAAGATTTTACAGAAATAAATATGGATCACTCACCTAGAAGGGCTATTAATTATCAATTAGTTATTTTTTATAGATTCCGTCGATTATTCTCTTTGATTAAATCAATATAATATTGGGTTCGTCTAATCTGAAAATATCCCTTCGCCTTCGTCAGCGAAAATAGAAAAATGACAGATCTTTTCGTTTTCTCGTAACGTCAAAATTCTTGACTTTACATAGTAGCCGGTGTCAAGTTATAATTTTTATTTTGCAAAATATTATTTTTTATTCTTTTATTTTAAATTTATTTGATTTTAATATTGCTTAAATAATTGTGAACAATGATATGTATTCCTAGTCAAAATAAATTTACCGCTGAGTGTTTATTTTCGAAAATAGTTAACATTGATTTCGATCTGAAATACTCGTAACTCCATCTAGTGAATTCTGATGTGTAATATTGATAAAAGGTTATGCTTAACCTGCATTAGAGGGCGTTGTTATATGTTTACTTATTTTACTTGTTCTTCTACTGTTAAATTAAATATTTTTATTATTCGTTAAGCCTAAACAGTGTTGTTTTATTTATTTTATTAAGTTTTAGTTACAACAATCATGTACAACGTTACAGTCATTGACCTTATGTTGTCCTTTCATTTAGTTTGTTTTACTACAATCAAAACTTTAATTAGTTTTGTTTTAAAAGGAGCTGTTTTTTCAGTGAAACAACCTAAATATTTTCCAAAAAAAAGTCCGAATTTTCAAAAAGTCGTAGAACAAAAGTTGTTCGCCTAGACGTCTAGAACAAACCGCTTTCGGCTTAAAAGGCCTTACCCGTAACACCTTGTATAGGCTACTTTTTATCCCGATATTCCCACGGGATCGGCACTTACGCGCTCGAACCTGGTTAGCTAGTTTTAAATAAAAGTCTATAGATAACGATACGTATTTAATATAGTAATTACATGTGTAGTATTTACAAGGTTAGTGTTGTACAAACATAGACAGACACACAGCCACACCGCTCCGCAGATCTTTGGGGTACAGTCGGGGCGCGGCGCCACAGCGTCGCAGTAGGTCGGAGCGCGGCGCCGCGCCTCGGCCGCCTCATGTGGGCTCCAGTTGGGAGGAGAGAGTCTTTAGTTGTTCCACGCCGATGAGCAGCTCGCTGCAATTGAATTATCACATCATATTTCTACATTGTATTGTATGCATAGTTTTCTTCGAAGGAATCAGCTGCTACTTGTTACCACCTGCTGGTTTATTTACTTTAATTGGTGGTTTAGCACTGCAGATGACTTAGGGGCTGTGCTAATTTAGCGAAAATTTCTATAAATACTTTTATATTGGATGCTTTATCATTTAAAGAACAGACTCTGTAAATTGCAGTTATGTACTATCAACGGTTTAGGATGTTCGTTGATTTATCAGTCAGGCAGGATAGCAATTGTGAAAAATTGGAAAAAAAAACTGCATACTTAAGGGATGAATTATACTAGACCGTCCATTGCTTGACAAGCAGTCGATCAGTCTAGGACTAGGATCCGCCACGGTCTAGTATAAATCATCCTTAATACTTGAATATATCGCGATATACTGTGGTACGTGCAGTTGGTTTACTTGTATATCTACAGTTGCGGATAAGAAAGGTTTGAATACGTACAACATTTAAGACAAGACTAGGTAAAATTTGAAGTTAGAATTCGAGTCTGTATGTTTATATATTCGTTTAAAAGCTATAGTTAGACATATTATTATCTGGAATTGTAGAATATCCTATATATTGTAACTAATATTTGTTATGTTTTTTGCTCAAGACATTTTAACTAACTAGAAGTATTTTAACAAGAAGATGCATTGTCAATAATTTCCCTTGAAAGGATTCGAACTTAATATGCGTTTTGAAAATTAGCATAAGGAATTAAATTGTAGTGAAAGCGACATCTCACGTTGGATACATTAACTGTAAAGTTGATCACCCGACTAGTCAAAAGTTGTTATAACTATTCTGGCTAGATGGCGCTGAAACCGTTTCACTTTCGGTTTAAAAAAAAACAAGGAGACATGGATTCCGTGTGGCACAGTGGGTAGCGAGAGGCACACACAGGTTTGATACTTCTGCTTGAAACTAGTTTAGGGTTTGGGTTTAGGCATTTAGAATTTAAGGTCAGTAGGTTTTTATGATCTATCATTGTGTAGTAGTAGTTGATGACTAGTTTTATTTGCTATAATATTACTTTGTAATTGTAAATTTTTGACAATATTTCCCTTTACTTAGACATATCTATAGTACCAATTTAATAAGTTTTAATTTGTTTTTTAATTATAAGTGATAATTTTAATTTAATTGTTAGCCATTTTAGCCTGAGATACAGGATATTCCTAGTTCAGGCATATGTGTTACTTAGATTTAAATCGAAATTTAGACTTTAAACATTATTTTGTAAATAAATTATTTATTTATTTTTATTTAGTTAAAACGTGAAAGGTATACGTATGTAAGTAACGTCAAGATGCGACCAGGGTTTTTGTTAAATATCTTTTACACTAAGGAGATACCAATATTTTTAACTGAGATACCATTACCAATTTGCACTACTGAAATTACTTATTATTAATTATTAAAAACATGGTAAACACACCGTTGTTTATAATTTATTTGCGGAGCTCGATATTTCGCTAGTAATTTCAACCAGCTCGTTCACGAGAAACCCCGTGAATAAGTAATTTTAGTAGGGAAAAAAGCCATGTTAGTTTAAAATTGTATATAGTACATACCAATTTGGTACTAAATCTGACAATATAAAGTTGTAATATTGGAGAGTTGGTCCCGCCATATTGACGCTAATCGTATGTACGTGTGTCGTGTAGGGCGTACCTCAGGTGTTCGTGCGCAGCTGCGGCGGCGCGGCGCAGGTCGCGGGCGAGCGCCGCGCGCCGCCCCCCCGCGCCCGCCGCCGCCGCGCGCAGTGACGTCACCTCCGACCGCAGCCGCTCCGTCTCCGCTCTACTACACTGGAACATTCATCGTTCACGTTGTAGCTGACGCTCACGATACCTACTAGATGGCGTTACTAGTACGAAAGTCCTGAATCACGCAAGCAACTTTCTTTCTGAGATGAGTACATATTGGGCCCTACCGTGCTCGTTTGTCGTTGCTATGTCGTCCTTTTGTCGTTCAAAAAAATAAAGTAAATTTTAAATAAAAAATACCCCGACAACTTTTAAAAACCACAGCTAATTTAAAAATATCTTTTTATTTTTTTTTAAGTTTGTTTTTCTTTTTTTTTTAATTATTTGATGTGTTTTTAATTTTATTTTTATTAGCTGAACGACAACGCGACGACTTCGCGACGACTTATAACACATCATGGTAGGGTCCATTATGTATACGACCCCCGACGAGACATCGTCGGGCCGTGTCCTACCAGGCAAAACCACGTGCCCGGTAGAAGACCTAAAATGTCCTCTATCTTGCTTCTACTGATATTTAATTTTAATGTTATAACCCTGGAACTCCTCATGACAAAACCTGATTGATGCCTTCGAAGTTCTAGTGCATATTATATATCATAATCTTATATTGTAAAAAAATAAAGCTGTTGGTGTTAAAATCCTACAAAAAAACAAAATCTCTGTAAATGGATTCTCGTGAGGTCTCAGTTCAGGGCGAACTACTAGTTATTTCGTAAAGCGTAAAATATTAATAATAATAAATCCTGTGACGAACACACAGCGCCATCTAGCCCCATGGTAAGCTGCTAAGCTTGTGTTATGGTGACTAAAGCCAACGGATATACTACTTATATTTATTTTTTAATAAAAGTTTATACCCTAAAGCTGAAGCATGTTCTACCCCCAGGTCTCTAACACGATCAATCCTTTCGAGCATCATCAGACTGTTTAGTTATAGATAGAGATGGGCCTACGCCCACGGGTAAACGTCCATCTATGTACAATAGTGTCAAAGGCCACTGACCGCAATATCCCCGGCGTCCTCCCCCCCACTCCTGCCCGCCGGCTCGGCCGCCCCCCCCTCGCGCCGCGCCCGCCCCGCGCCCGCCAGCTCGGCCCGCAGCCGCGCGCACTCCTCGCGTGCGGCGGACAGTTCCTCCTCCACGCGGGAACGACGACTTCTCTCGCTGAATAGTTCACATCTGAAATGTTGGTCGAACTCTCTTTTAGATTATAAAGCGCTTATTTTTTTATAAAGCATCAAAAACTTTAAGACTTCAAGAAATCTTACGACCAAATACAGTAAAGCTGGTCAAAATTTGAGTTCAACTTAATACAATTTAGCAGATCAATAAAAATCCAATATAAAAGTTGTTATTTAATACCCCTTAAATTTTAAGTAGCTTTTTTCTAAATTTGGCTGTTGAAATCACATAAAATAATGATGATGACCCAATTATGGGGCTACGTACGGGGAAAACGCCCAGCGAAACCTTTATTCACAATATCATAAGATAAAGTAAAATGCATCAACGTTGAAAATTTCTACTGTCTAGCTAACATGATTAATAAAATATAAGAGACTAATGGACAGTGGAGTCTTAATAAAAGAGTTGAGTTATAACCGTTTCAAGTAAGGAACTCACAGTTTTATTTAAAAGTCATAGGATAGCATCTACGAAGATGATTTAACAGTGAATTTTAAGCTATACTACTCTACCTGGTCCGTTCCAATTCTGATATGATTTGTTGGAGCTGCTCATCTTGATGCTCGGGCTCCGGAGACGTCCGGCCCGGGTGCACGGGTAGGAAGTCAGGTAGACGCATTGATTCTGCACCTGGAATACCATCATATGGGCTTGAATACCTGGAATACCATCATATGGGTTGACGACCTCTGTGGCGCGTCGGGCAAACGCTTGGCTGCAATACAGAAGGTTGCGGGTTCGATTCCCGCTGGGTACAAATATTTATGCTTAAAATAAATATTTGTATCTGGTCTGGGCGTATTTCTATGTATAATACGACTATGTATGTATTTACAAAAGAAAAATAAATATAAGTAGTATATCCGTTGTCTAGTCACCGTAACACAAGCTTAGCAGCTTACCACGGGGCTAGATGGCGCTGTGTGTTCGTCACTGAATTTATTTATTTATTAATATCATAATACTACTGGGTCATCTTCATCCAACTGATGTTGATTGATTGATTGATTGATTAACTCTTTATTGTACACACACAAACATGACAAAATAATACATGTTCCTGTAATGATGTTCCTGGTTGCATCACTCTCAGGGCCCCGGGGTCCTCTTTCGATTGAAAATACAACTAGTTGCCTAAATATATTCTATTTGAATATCTGATAAAAATAAAGCTCAGTATAAGTTTCTAAACCCAAATAATCCATACAAACTTTAGTAATAATACAACAAAGACATTGCATGCCAAATGGCTGAGTAAGGTGATCTGTATAATAAATGTAACACCAATTGTATAACCCTTGTTCGCAATAAATGAATTATTATTATTAAACTTTTGTCCCTATTTTATCTACCTTAGGAGATGAATGTCAAAAATTCCTTTCTTAGTGGTCACTTACGTCCCTAAGAAACGTATGTCTCAAACTTGTTCCTTAGGAATGAAACTCATTTTTCAGTTTTAATCGTGTTGCAATGCTCTGAGTTTCATTTTAAATTAAACATCAAGAAAACAAAAGGAATCTAAGTTCCTTAGGCTTAACAGTTTCAAACTTTCATTTGTTTTTAATACTCTTAGGGGTAGAATTTAAAAATCTCATCTTAGTGAGTCCTACAGTTTACAATAGGCTCCGGGTTCTGGTAGTTCGTGAGATCTTATGAAGGGGTAAATGATTTTCTCTTTTATAATTATAGATGCTACAGCATCTTCATAGTGCCCACCGGTAATACTTATAACGTTGCCTCATACTGCGCTATACTAGAATGTAAAATAGAAAGCCAAGGGTAATTTTTAACAGTAAATACATTAAATAAAAAGAACATTAAATGCTATTAAACAAAGTCGTAAGCATATTAATGAGCATAATGACTTTTTTTTTTTCAATTATGTGTTAATTAGTCAATAACAATGGACAAGATGAATTAGTTATTGCAACTCATTTACAAATAGATTGTCATGTAAAATGTTGTTTACGTAAAGTATCATGATGTAAATGATAATTACAGTACGGTATGTACAGAGTTTGGTGTGCTTTGGCTAAGCATTTAAATGTTAGAGAATCAACATTTTGACGTACATTTAAAACTGGAAACTACACACTAAAGATTTAGGAATTTAATAAATTAGCTATGCTCTGTGGTTGCGTAAGTCCCAATTCCGCAAGAATATCAGGATGTATTAAACATATAAATCTTTCTATTGAATCATTCTATCTACTAAAACAAACCGCATCAAAATCTTTTAGATAAAAGCATACATACAAACAGACAGCAGGAAGCTACTTTGATTTATGCCATGTAAAGATGGAGGAAACAAAATGATGCAAGAACATTTTTTTTTCATGGAGTAATAATATATTTTTTTGGAATTTTTAGTTTAATAGCTTCATGCCACTTTAGGGCAACGGTTAGAGACAAACTCTTAGCCAACCTATGTGTCAAATACTGAATAATAAAAAATATGTATCAACTAATAGCAAGATTTTTTTCTCATACCTGCATTTGGTGGAAGATCCAAAGGGAAGGAGTTGTGTGGAGACATATTTCTCCTGTCAGCCGGGTTCACCGACTCCGTGAGGTCGAGGCTGAGATGAGGAGGCAGGTCCAAGGGCGCTGCTGCAGCACCCTCGGCCCCCGCCAGTGCACCCGAGTAGTCATACTCCCTCCCTCTTCGCCCCAACGAAGACGAACCCGCGTTAAAACTAGTATTAAATGTAAAGTCCGGCAAATTGTCCAAGTCAACAGTCAAAGGTCCATTAGGGTTTAAATAAGCTTGCTCAACTAGAATATGGTCCTGCACAAAGTCGGGCAGCGAGGGCATGCCGAGCGGCTCGGCGGCGAGGTTCGGCCGGTGGTAGAAAGGCACTTCGCCACTCTCCGAGTATAAATTATGTTTAGAGTCCGAATTATTCACTACACCGAAAGGTATCTCGACGGAACTGGAAGAGGAGGCCTGTTCGGGTTCACTGGAAGCCGCGGGAGTCCGCTCGCGGCGCGTCTCTGGCTCGCGAGTCGGCGACGGCTGAACAGTGCTCGCGTAAACCTTCGGCCGAGCACCAGTGTTCTTGTACGTAGAATTCCCCGGTAGAGAGAGATCGCGCTTCAGAAAGTGCCGGAACGAGAACGGATTATCTTCCTTCCGCGTTCCGCAGCCGCTCCCTGTAATCAAAGCTCACAGTCGTCCAGGAATGCCTTTTAAATATAGGACAAAAAACAACAGACTAAACACTCACTGGAAGTTGAGCTTCTAGGCTCCGTGGGGGAAGACCTGCCGTTGTTTGTGAGATTATACTTTTCCTCTTCGATTCCTAGATCTGGTTTCACTGTATTTTGTTCGGTTTCCTGAGAGTTAGTTCCGTTATTTGAATTTTGTGGTGATTTTTTGTCAGAAGCACCATCTTCGTCCTCCGCCATGATATCGAAAAATGACAATGTGAAGCAGTGTTGCTAGCATTTTATAGTAAAACGAAAAACTTTTTTTTCTATAATTTACATAGCCTGGCCTGGTAATGAAAAAGATTTGTAAATACAAATCGAGATAAAGAAAAAAGTGATCGTAATTATTCAAAGTTTCATTAGTTAATTAACCATAATTTACAATTCAAATAAAATAAGAAACTCGAAAATAGCCACTTTTAATTATCACAGGATTTTAAGATAGATTTGAGAAAAGTTACCAAAACTGAAACAAACAAACTATGTTGCAAGCAACTTTGACTGTGCCATTCGTTTGAAAAACTCGGAAAAAAACTGTATTTTCAACAGATGATAAAATGATTCGTTTAGGAAGTTACACTACAATGCTCTGTGACAATGCCACTCCAGACAATGACTCCAGACCAAAATAATATGCCACAAGTTGGCGCGACCGTACGCCATTGTGTTCAGTTTTATTGGACTGTTTGTTTGGACTGTTCTCGGCTTTGGCTCACTAACACTGCAGTGAGAGAAAAAAAAGAAAAGATGACTTGAAACATTTTTTAACAGCTTTCCTTAGATCGAATTTAAGTTATATTATAATTATTTATTGCTTCATAAGGTAATGGTTTACAAAATGACATTTTGTTTACATTAGGAACCCGGTCGGTTACAAAAGAAGATCGGCGTTTTTCCTTAGGGTTCAGACCTAGGGGAGTAGAGGTACATAAATGAAATTTTAAAGGCATTCCTAAAGCTAAAGATATTTACGTGATTAACCTGATCTAAAGCCACGGTTTTAGTATTTTCGTTTATTTTCTGCTAGACTAAAATATTTTGTATATTAAAGTTTCACGGTCAGCTGTGGTATCATCTAATTAGCATCCACCGCTACTAGTTGCTATACTGTCCAAAAACCATATTTCGTATTCTACATTGCTGCTTTGAAGTAATCATCGGTACGTCAAAGCAGCAATGTACTGCAAGTTAGCCACTAGTAGCGGTCGATGCTAATTAGATGATACCACAGCAGGAATACCAAACCTAAAAATGGCGGCTCAATCTCTCCTAACTTAAGGACGCGACTCATGTGAAATCCCTTCCGATTGAATAGTTTTCTTCATAGCCGGTATCAAATAGATCTTTAAACAATGTTTAATGTTATTGTACATGATACAAGAAGTGTCCCCTTTATTTCAAAAACAATAAAAAATAACTTTAAATACCACTGTAGCACTGCGTACTTTTATTATTTTAGTAGACGCTTAGTTCCGTACTACCTACAATAGATGGCGCTAGTGTTCTTGCCTTAGATCGCGATATTGTAATAATGTACCCGTTTAGTAACCACTATTTCATACTAGATGGCACAGTCACAACGTGACTTCTAGATCGCGATATCATTGTGGAACCGTATTTAGTATGTGCCATTCATTACTAGATGGCGTTGTAAAATGCATTGTAGATCGCGCTATCGTTGTTGCACCCCGTAGAATGACCTTAGGTCGAGGATTTTGTTTGTCGTGCTCCACCAGGGTACTCACTCGGTACTATTGCTTAGGTTTCTGTATGTGCACTCCCGTTACTACCGTATGGAGTTCTGGGTGTCCTTCAGCTTCCTTCCAGGCATACTACCGCAAGTCGAAACCCCTGTCCACCCGTAGTATTGTTACCTAGGTATATGTACTTGGTAATATACTTCTAAGACATAGTACGTCTTTCACTTCCCCGTTCACCCCTCCCCTCTGCTACGAGTCTACGCCAGCTGCTACGAGGTTCCAGAGCCACGGACTACGAGGTACTCCCCCCCGCTACGGACCCTGCTGCGCTACGAGGTGCTACGGAAGGGCTACGACCTACACGACCCGCACTACGACCTATTACGTCAAAGAATTGCTACGAACCTGCTACGCGACTCTCCCACTCGTCACGCGTGCTACACCACTATTATACAAGCAAAGTTACCCCTGTTTTACAAAATATATCAGTTTTTCTTCTAAATCCTTAACCGCTATATTTTCTTATAGGCATCATAATATTAGAAAATACAATACCTAGAACCCCTTCATCGTATTTTATAAAAATATTGTTTTAATCTTCGTTAATTATTGATTTTACGAGAAATTGTAGATTTTTTCACGCAATTCCATCTCGCTCATTTATATGCAATCGGACAAGGACCGGCGATTATCATCTATCGCCGCCTTAAGAGAATAGTGTAGTGCTCCTAACTGTGAAACTTTACATACAATATCTTTTAATTTAGTGGAAATAAAACAGATATATACTAACACAGTGGCTTTAGATCACGTGAACCTATTGAATAATCCATATTTATATCTTCTTCTAGGCATGAAAAAATTTCGTAATAAAAGTTGTTTGAAGTGCAAAATGTGTTATCTGTGGAACATAGCTGTCCATTTTGAACGTTCTTGATAGTCGTGTGTTGTTTAGTGTGTGTCGCAGTGTTTAGTTCGAAAAATCGCCACCTACACCTACCTATACTCAGAGATATGTAAAATAGACTCATTGCCTATACTTATACTTGTGGCATGTAAGTTGGAATACACTTTTTATTTTCAGATGTTTTCAGCAATCGAACTCATATTATCGAATCGAGCAATCTTCTTCTTCTTCTTCCTAAATAAAAATGAATCCCTATTTCGCGTTGTCACGGCATCACGCCTAAACGGCTGGACCGATATCGCTAATTCTTTTTTTGTTGTATTTGTTATTATCAGGAGATTGTTCTTATGAAAAAACAATCGGGACTTACGCGGGTGAAACCGCGGGGCGCAGCTAGTTCTAAGTAAAAAAAGTTCCTCTGTACCCTCGCCACAGAACACTAGTATTCCTATCGTCTCCCTCACTCAGGCAGCCTACCTACATATTTTTTCAAGCGTATGGTTTTCAGGGTTTTATCATCGAAACCGTATGTTTAATAACATTATAATAAGTTTATCATATCTCTGATAATAGATACAGATACTGCATCGATTGCGGTGAAACTTGGTGTTGTAAATAGCCCTGTAAATAATTTGACCATTTGGATAAGTTTACACCCTAACCTATTTATAAATATTGAACAAATAAAACACATTAAATTAAATAAAAGATTTTTAATTACACATTAATTATTATAAGTTTATAAGGCTTTTTTTTTACTGTTACACACAGACAACCCCACAACAATAAATAACATTATTAAAGATAGGTATTTTTGTTAAACAAACAAAATAAATTCGATAACTACCAACAATAAATGCATAAATCTTTTAAATGTGTCTCTTTACTTCAAAATTATTTAAAAAACCTACAAGACTTACTACCTACTTCTAATATTTTTTTTATAATGATTTTGATGTTCTGAGCATTTATATATTCATAAAAATAAAAATGGAAAAGGTACCTCTAGTTTATATTTTTATCAAGACGCCAGATGGCGCTGTGTGATGCTGATGATGTCACATGCATGCTGCATGCATGACATACAAATAATTATATTTTTTTGGAATAAAAAAATTAATTGCAATGAACAAACAAACAACAATATGATTTGGCCATTTAAATAATAAGTAGGTAAGTAGAAAGTAGGTTTAAAATAATTATGTACAATTCTTATACAAATTACATAAATTGTAAGAAAACTTCAAGCTTCGCATTACAACCGCTAGAGACGCTTTTCAAATTTCCATAGGTACAATTTCACGTACACAAACGTAATATTAGGAGTTTGTTATACAAAAACGGTCACTGATAGAAGAACATCATACACTTAGGTAATTTTGGCACAAATTAATTGAAAAACATACAATTTTTATGAAGCAAAAAGAACTAAATATATCTATTTATAAATTGCTTCCCGTGATACAGCTTATTAGAAAACTCTCTTCTTTTTAAGTCGGTTAAAAATATCAGCTGTTGCCGTAACGATGGAAATAAATAAATAACTTTAGATTTATTTCTTATTTTTATTACTCAATTAATTCTACTAGAGATATACATCATCAAAAATCGTGGGTTTCCGTGCGGTTAGCATACCTACTCGCCCGGCAAGCGAGGGGCACGGGTTCGAAGCCTGTCACGAGAGGATTTTCGATAAAGCATTTCTCCTTCTAAATAACTTCAGAGTTCTTCTTCCTTTTTTTTTGAAGGCGTAGTCGCTTAATAAATTATTAACAGATAAAACTTATGGCACTAATCGATGTTTTGTTATTATTGAAATAATACATACATAAATACAAGTAATTCTAACGACAAGGTAATACTAAATAATAATAATTATACAGGGTGAACCATTGACACCGGCGTCCGGGGGTAATCCGTCATAAAATATATATTTTTTAATGTTTTGTCCTACCTAGCCAGTAATCGAACCTTATCTTTTTGAAAAATAAACAACACCTATATTATTGTACTGATCTATAGAGTTGCAGATAAAGATCAAATTCTGAAAACTAACATAGTATGGTATTTCGAGAGAAAATGCTTTTTTTAAAATTAAAATTGAAATTATCAAGTATTCTGTTAAAAGTACTTGTGCGTTACCCGTACCTATGACAACGATAGATTTGAACGATTGCACTAACATTTATCATAATTCAATTACAGATGATGACTGTTCCAATTTCAACGTTTTCACACATATTTCGAAGTCCAAAATTTTGATAAGCAGTAAACTGTACACTTAGAAAGAACTGTGTGATAAAATTAAGCAGTGATGGATATCATTTAGTTTGAACAATTGTTAGACTATTTATTTAAAGAAATTCTTTCTAAAAACCCACTACACAATTGACAATAACAACAATTATTGTTTGTTGTTGTTGTTATTATCTTATTTTATTGAAAATTAAGCATTTCCCCTTGAAAAATTAAGCAGTTTTTATAGCCGTACTGTGTTTGTTTCAGAGATTTGATTAAGTATCTTCAGTAAGATTGATACAATTGATTGTTAAATTTGTTTTTGCAAAAAACAAGGATTGATAGGCTAAAGGCTACTATAATGAATTTTACAAAAATCATTTAATAATTTGCCATTTTAGTTTTTGTAAAAATCGGGGATGTAACTCCTTTCAGCATTTTTCAGTGTTTAGGATGACCCAATGAAGGGCAGTTTAAACGGTTTACACTGTATAATATTATTTATTTAAATATAAACATTATAATGAATAACATTGTGATATTGTATTTGGGTGAAAAGTAAAAAAAAACTGTTAGTAGCACATCAAAACTTACAAAATACAAACAAATAGGGAGAAATCAGTCTTTTGAGATTAAAGGAAGAACTATATTTATTACTTTCATATCATAAAACGGAGTGTTAAGATTACTATTTGACACGTGATTTACTATACAAAGCTTTTTCGAATCTGATACCTGTGATTTTTGTGTGTAACTAAAAAAACTAGGTCAAATATTTCTGATGTTTATTTTAACTACATTTTTTAACTGAAAAAAAAAGGTAAATTCAAACCTTTTTTTTTAAATCATAACTAATTACACAAAAAATATACCGGAATCAGATAATGTAAAGGTACGTTTATGTTAAGTTAATGATAAGGAAAACAGGTTTTTCTTTTTATGTTCGTGTATGTTGGGTACTAGATAAACTAATCATTTTTGAGAAAAAAAATGAAGTAAAGTAAAAAGCAGAGCTGCTCCATAAACTTCCACACCCTGTATAAAACATGCATACAAGAAAAACCTTTTTGCCGGATAACTCGCCCGTCAAATAGTCTTCTTAAAAAAACAAAATTTAATTAAAAAAACATACACCATTACAAATTAATACCTTATACTAGTTTTTGTTTATGAAATTACTGAACCGCAAAACGATTGTAATGCATTTTTCTATTATGATGAGCCAGTTTCGCTCCGACCGGCACTCGGTAAACTTGTACCAATGGGCCTTACCATGGTTTCCTTATTGAAGGACCGAAATTAGCTTGTTAATAAAAAATCAATAAATTATAATAAATAATATAGTTCATAAAAATATTATTTTTATTTTATAAACAAAATAAACTATTTTTTTTTAATATACTAATTTTGTGGTTATAAAGTGATAGTCAGGGATTTTTTATTTTATTAGCAGGGCAATTTATGTCCTGCAGTAAGGAGACCATGGTAAGCCCCATTTTGTGAATGCCTCTCGGTCACTTTAGTATTTTTGTTAAAACAAGCTATTGCATTATTTGAAGATAAAATGACAAGATGTTAGCACCCACTCTTAAGTTAAAAAAAAATATTGCAAAAAAAAATCACTTAACTAAAAGGATTAAAATCTTGTAAAAAAACATGTTTTGATTAAGTAAGTTATGGACTTATTAAAAATAAATAATTACAATGTTTTTTTTTTTGATATATTTTAAAGTGTTTCCTACACTTGGAAGTTTTTAATTAAAGAAACGCTTCCCAAAAATTTCTGTACTGTATTTTTGGGTAGCATTTCTTTAATTTAATTATAAATAATTACAATTTTAATAAAACTTAATATTCCTACTACGCACGCTTTACTCGCGTTCAAAAAAACCGCTCGCGTAATAAAAAGTGAGTAACAGCCGGTAAATATGGTGTTTTAATATGCAAAATCACGAAAACCTTAGACAAAATAATTACAATTTTATTTAAGATTCTTAGCTGACCACAAACTATTGTACTATTGGTTATTTACCATTAATTATAAATAGTAGTTTTAATAAATTAAAGGTCTAATACTAAAAGGTTACTCCAATATTTCGTAAATTTGTTTTTTATTGCTCAAGGCATATTTACTAGAAATATTTTAAAGGAAAAATCATCTTCAAAAATTCATTTGCGGCGAGATTTGAACTCGCGTCCCTGGATCAATATTCCAGTGCCTATACCGCTCGGCCACGCAAGTTCCCAAAAAAGTGAATTTTTCCTTTAAAATATTTCTAGGTTACTCCAAGTTTGACGGCTATTTAAATTGAGCATCTTCTATATTAAAAAATAATATGTATATTAATATTAAATTAATATTTAAAGTTTGGGAGCTGCTTTATTGTTTAGGTTGCCCTCAAATTTGAAGTAGCAATGTATTATTCGTCGGTAAACACCGCTTGTATATTGAAGCACAACTTAAAATTTGAGGGTTACTTAAATATATAAGCAGGTTAAACGTAAAAAATCATGCGATTGTGTATTCAGCGCGGCTCAAATAATTTAAGCAGCCCTCAAATTTTAAGTAGCGTTTTAGTGTTCGACCGTTAATCATGCATGTGCATGATAATCTAATTAGTAAATGCCAAAAACTATCTTTATATTCGTTAACATTGCGTTGGCATCAAAATAATATTGTACAGTCACAAACAAAATATGTGAGCATTGTTTTTTCTTTTTTTTCTTGTTTTCGTTTTTTTCTTAATGCATTTGTAATAAAACACAATATTTACCGGCTTCACTCGCCTCTTATTTATTAGCGGCATTGTTTAAAATTATCGACGTTTCGCTAACTTTACAGGCATGATTAAGCTGACTGTACAGTTAGCGAAACGTCGATAATTCAAACAATGCCGTTAATAAATAAAACTCGAGTAAACCCGGTAAAAATTGTGTTTTATAGTGGGTATTTTTTTTTTATTTTAAGTTAATATTCGTCTTTTTATTATTTTTTCTATTACAAGTAGTTGGGTACATAATTTTAGGTAATGTTTGCCCCCTAAAACCATATTCATAAATGCATCAACACATTTTTATATGTTTTTTTTTCTTATTGATTCATTCCGGTGCATAGCTAAAAGGTCTTATAAATAGAAAATATAGGAAGTAGATAAATACGCAATAAATTTAAAAAATATAATTGGTTTGTGTGTTGCAAATTGCTATGGCTTCAGTGTGGTCACGCCACTGCATAGATTCACGCAAAAGATTACAATTTAACGTTAGTATTACTATTTATAACTATTTGCGCTCCGCGGTTTTATCTACGTAAGTCCCCATCTCGCAGGAAAATCGGGATAAAAAGAAGCCTATCTGTTATCCCAGGTCACCATCTATCTAGGTATATACCGTTTAGTTTCATCGCAATAGGTTGAGCAGTTTTTGCAACCAAAAAAAAACATACACGCTTTCACTTTTTAATAATATCAATAGTAATATAAAACATAGAGTACGCCAAATATTTTGTTTGTGACATTTTTTGGCAACAATTTAATCACTAATTTAAAACTACCATACATTTCTCGAAAATCACTTGGACGCTGAATAATATAGTTATTTGAAAAATAAATTATCTGTCGATTAATTTAGTTATTTACAGTTAAATACGCTATCATAGTTTAGAATATACAGGAATTATTATTAAAGTCGGGTCATACATGATAATGTTGAGCCATTTTAGAAGTTTATCGGCCGAAACTGAAATGTTACAAAAAATTGAGGGCCCCTTAAAAAATTAAGCAGCTATTCATCATTAAAATATCTCGTTCTTAATCATTTCGAATTTAGAGGCAGCTCAATTATTTAAGTAGCCCTCAAATTTTAAACGTCATCTCTATGTTCGGTCGTACGTATGTGACTAAATTTTTAGTCATTTTTTTCTCTACAATTGGTTCTGTAAATAATCACTTGTGACAATGAAAGTACCTACCACATAATAATAAGTATTGAAAATAACAGGCAATTTTTATTTTTTTAATAAAATTTACTCATAGAGGTAATATTTCAAATATTTATTTAGCATTTAGCTTTTCTTCTTGACGTTACTTATAAGTACTTTAGAGAGAGAGATAATAATGAACTAGTTTGGACTTTTCAATATAATTATTTAGAATTTTTATTTATTTTATTTACTTTCGGTTCCGTACCTACAACGAAAGGTAAATTAGGAACCCTTATGAGACCGCGTGCTTGTCCGCCTGTGTGTGTGTGTGTTTATGTTACCATTAATTAAAAGTAACGAGAACCTCCCTTTAATTAAGTTGGTTAAAAACTTGAAATAAACTTCGAAACGGTCCGAAATTATGAAATTTACCACCAAATAGGGTAATACAACTTCTGAAGGACACGTGTACCTATCTCCTAAAAAAAACCTTGACAGTATTTTAAAATGTCTGCGCGAAGTGTCTACGTTTTATGAGGCGAGACCAGTTGGAGCGCTACCAAATCTCGTAAACTCTTAAATATGTGTTGTTTTCGCGTTGCAAGCAGACTGTCGACGATCTGTGGACCGATTGACTTCAAATTTGACGGCTTATTTCTTTAGTTTTGTATTTGCAGTAAGGCATTTTTTTACCCGGCTGCAAGGAAAGTGTTGTTTTTCGCGCCTATCCTGTATGTATGTTTGTCATTTATAACAGTTATTTATTTTTAGATTTGTTTTGTTTCACGATGTTGATTTGAAATTTAAAGGCCAAATACATGAACGCTCCTCAAAATTTAAGTTCTAAACTAAGCAGCTATTAAACTCAAAAAACTAATTAATTTACAAAATTTTATTAATTAACCTATACTAATTTTGAATGTAGAATCTGCTCAATTATTTAAGTACCGCTTAAATTTTAAATGCCGTTCAGTATTCGGCCGTATGAATCATTTTTCCTGTTTTAATCGCGTTGCATTGTTGCGTGGCTTTGTGATGGCTTCGGCTGCCATGCATCGACACTATAAATAAATAAATAAATCCTGTGACGAACACACAGCGCCATCTAGCCCCATGGTAAGCTGCTAAGCTTGTGTTACGGTGACTAGATAACGGATATACTACTTATATTTATTTTGCAACTAGCAAAATGCAAGTGCACACTATAAAGTGCAACAAAAGACAGAACGATTTGAGTAGGACCATTGACAAATGTATGGCGATTTTTTGTTAGCCCGCGAATTGATCCCACTATTCAACAGCCTCCCCTTAAAATGTTTAGGCAGCAAGACTCCGCGGGGGCTACTCCGGATTGCCAAATGTCTCATGCTTTCCAACCGTAAGGACTCCTAGGATGATTTCCTAAACTTGACCGACATAAAGTTTATGGTCTGCAGAGGCATGAAGAAATGTTTTTGTTTTCGCGCATAAAGAGAGGTGACAGTGCGGTTCATAAACATAATCAGCTTCTGTAAAACATTTTAATAACAGAGTATTGTCTTTATTAAATTATAGAATTTAGTGGACGATTCTATTGTTGTTTTAGTAACGGACAAGATAATAAAACGAGTGAAAAAAACAATGTTTTTAGTTCGATGAACTTAAAGACGTATTCTTTAAGTTCATCGAGCTAAAAACATTGTCAAAATAAGGGACAATGGCCTAAGGCTGCGGCCGCATAGGCTTACTATGCGCCTAGTGCCTAGTGGCTTGCATTTTGACAAGATTCACAGCTATGCGTCAAGCGCTCAGTGTGGCCGATCGCGAACTTTCTAGACCGTTCATTTTAGTTAGGTGACTCGCTAGCCTTTAGGCATTAAGCCAGCTTTGTGCCTATACGGCCGCAGCCTAAACTGGACTTGGGCAAAGGCAGTGGCCATCTAAAAACGGAATTCAGTCAGCCTTTTGGTTTAATTAGCTTTTTTATTCAATTAAAAGGGTTAATTTCGGTTACATGAGTTTAATCAACATCACGAAAACAGAAGTAAAATCTATAACCATGACGACAAACAGTGCGTTTTGAAGACAAAACGGTTTAAGGCCTTTATTGAAATGGAAAAATAAAATCGAAGTGGATACTCTGACGAAGGAGTCCGTGAAGGCTTCGAAACGTAAAAACAGCATTGCCAAAAATAATAAAAGCAACGCGATTCAAACCGGAAAATGGCTTTCATTTCGAAATGAATAGACAATGATGTCATGTCTACAGCAGAATGAAATTTGAAAACGCAGTCTGAGCTCGCAGTCTGAAATATTTGTCTTTTAAATTATACAAGACAAGATCGTTGAACACATAAATTAAAAACCGGTCAAGTACGAGTCGGACTTCCACACGAAGGGTTCCATTATCATTATTAAAAAAACACTGTTGTATTGGGGAGGAACCTTATTTTGATTTTGTTCGGTTACTAAGTTTTTAGCTTATATAACTGAACTTACAGAATTAGATCATTATGTGAAAACTAGCTTTTGCCCGCGGCTTTGCTCGCATTAAGAAGTATCAGTACAAACAACAAACTTTCATCCCCTATTTTATCATCTTGGGGGTAGAATTTATCAAAATCCTTTCTTAGCGGATGCCTACTTCGTAACATCAACCTGCATGCCAAATTTCAGCCCGATCCGTCCAGTGGTTTGGGCTGTGCGTTGATAGATCACTATATCAGTCAGTCAGTCACCTTTGAGTAATATTTATTTATTTGTATATTTAGATTTCAACTAGCTATTTTTGGGATACAGCTTGGTGATAGACAGACAGACAAACGGACAGTGGTGGAGTATTAACAAAAGGGTCCTGTTTTTACCCATGTACGGAACCCTAAAAAAAAAGGAATAACTAAATTCTTCAATTTATTTGTATCAACGTTTGAACGGATTGAACATGTTTTAAAATTCCTTCGCTTTTTCTAATCTTGCTTGTTTATTCAACAAATTCTTAGCATGAATTATTGCAGTTGTTATTAAAGATTTTATTTATGTTATTGTATGTTTGTGTGCCTTTAAGCATTACGTACTGAATTTGGATTTAGGTAGGTAAATTGTTAATAGAGTAAGGGAAAAATACATTTACCATTAAATTAAAAAGGTTGTGTTAGTTTTGATGATGCATTTTCTTTATCAAATATAATCTAGAAATGTTAAGTTGCAAATTCGAAACTGCTGACGTATAAATCGCAAATAGCATATCGCAAAATGTAACGCAAATAGCAGAATCAAAATCGCAAACACGCATGTGTTTTCAGCAGTCAAAAGGGGTATAGAAGAGGCTCCGAATCTATTCTTCTCATCCACTGTAGTCCAAATACAGAAGGCAAGTCTAAATTTACATTTATCTAACCATTATGGTTTGAGATCAAAGAATTGAGTATCCTAGAAAATATTACACACAAATATTTTGAAGATGGATCATGGATGGTTTCTACTTTTTCATGCGAAAACTATTGAGACGAAACTTGAAATATAGACAATATAATTAGGGACCAGATATCACATTTAGGCTATTTTTGATTCATATATTTGATATCAGACAAAATAAGCGGGTGAAAACGCCGATTGCAGTTGGTTTAAACTATATATTTGAAAAATAGCTCGAACACTCATCCACGCGAACTAGCTAACTAAAAATAGTTCGCTATTAAGGTTACCATACGTTTACTATTCACTATTGAAGTTTAATATAGCTTCATTAGTTATTGGTAAATGTGTGGTTACCTTAATAGCGAAGCTAAAGTTGGTAAGTAATTAGTGTTCGTTCCAAAGAGGGTGGAAGTTTCAAAGTTATTTCCTTTTCGATGTTGTTATGGATATTACAAAAATAGTGCGAACGTCAGCTATGTAGCCCATTTCAAAATAATTGCAATTTAAATAATAAACTTAATAATAAAAATAAACTTTAACTTGCAACAGGACTGCAATTGAAACTTTATTGACTCAAATATGGATTGAATACGGTATTCACAAAAAAAAAAAAAATTAAAAATTTAAAAATACTGATCCAAGAAGAAGGTATATCAAATAAGTACATAAATTTAAAGAGGAAAGTATATTGGTCTCCCCAATCTCTTTAACGGAAAGGGGTGGAACTAAGATTAGGGTAAATTTCAGGACACGCCAGGATTACTCACGATGGAAGTCCCGGAGTTAATATATAGTTTGTTTGTATGTCGTCTTAGTGATGATTAATATAGAGAAAACAGTGAATCATCTCCAATTGAACGCTTCAGCAAAAACACAAAAACATTCGACTAGAAATTTCTGGAAAGACTGATGGAGGAAGACCACCCGTAAATTGACAAACTAACATCTTGGAAGATCCATAACTAATCTTATGTATGATATAGCGGCCCCACTTGACAGCCATCTAGGCGTTTCAGGCAGAGTCCGCTGTTCCATAAGGTCAATTTGAAGAGCACCGTCTGGGATCAGTTATAGACAGAGAAGATGCAAACCATAAGCAACATTCACCTAAATAATGAAAAATGAAAGGAAGGAAGAATGTGGAAGAAGCCAAGACCTATAAAAGATTGTGGCGCCGTTGGAGGTATAGTATAAAAAAATACGACTTTTAATACGATAGCTGAAAGTAAACTCAGCTGTAGTTTATATGAGAGATAGTTTTCAGATAATTCATTCTTAAAAGCTTTCATTAAAGACGGAGTTGACAGACAGTAAACACGCATTAAGATAATCATTATTTCGTTAGTAACTCGAGCTGTGGGGCATATGGAAGTTGTCAGAATGTTAATCGAAATTTTAATGAGAATATTTACATTGCGTTGAAACGTTAATGCTAGAGTTTAGGTTGTATAATGAATTATGGTCCCGCATTTAGGTCTAGTAAATAAAGTAGAAATATGATAATCGAAAGAAATTCTATTAAAATGTCTTATAGTTCGAGGTATATCAGCATACCAGCATATTTTAAATGGAATCGTCTCGTTAAATAGTTTTAATTGTTTTTAAATACCGCATGCTTTGTACAAACTAGTAAGAAGTAAGCATTCAAATATCTAAAATAAAGCAATGTTGGTATTACAGTATTTCTCATATTTAATTTCAATTTCTTGTTATTAGAAATGTATTAGGTATATTATTTTTAAGCGTTGCTTAGCATGTGAATTAGTTAATTGTTGTTTAATTTTGCTTTCGCAGACATTTACTGTTATTTACGAACATAGGTTATGGAACATCTGTTAGAGAACAGAATTCGTAAGGTGGTGTGTATATAGGGTAGGTATTAATAGTAACTAATATTTAGCCTTATTTTTATCAAGATTTTTCAAAGCAGTAGAAAACCAGTTAAGTATGTGCTTGTTTATAAACTAACACCACTTAACAACTGTGTGAAGGCTACCCGAGTCTAGATAAAATTCTGCCAAGAAACTTTGGCCTATATATTACCTACTATATTACCTAATACCTAGTGGTATTTTATTGTATTGCTTGAGCATAGAAAACTTTCCTAGTTGGGTGGAATTGGTATCATTAAGTTTCTATATCATTGATGGATGACTTAATAATACATTTTGCTAATTTGTTATTTACACAAAGGGCTGCTATTTTCCAAAACTATTTGAAATAATGCGATACTTGAGCACCATTTGTATATAGTTAAAACCAATAAAGGTACTAAAAAAATCATAATAAATTAATTAAATGCCTCATAATCTCACAATATGTTCATTACATTATTAGACCATCTTACTAAATCAGTTTCGAATTTAAAAAAAAACTGCCATCATCATAAGACTTTCCAATTTCAATATTAATCGTCTTTAACTTAGGAATAATTCCTCTTAGAGGTAAATATATCACTTAACCCACTGGGGGTCCCTTAGGGTTCTATATTAGGTCTCGTATCCTTTTTGGTATACATATAAGACTTTAGATTGTAGATTTGTTTAACCTTAGGGATGCTTCAGGATTCATAGGATCTCCTATTGTACATTTTAGACGTACGTTTCTTGATTGTTGGTTTGTATGCGAGTCAAGCTTGAGGCCATGAGCCCTCGCGACTCGAGGGTTATGCCCTAGCTATTTTCGGAGACGCTGTCCAGGTCAGTGGACGCGCGGGCCGTGGGCTAGCTAATGGAAGAGCTGCTTGAAGTCGATATCGTTTCTCTTCCTAGTTCTGCCGCCATTATTGCAATTGTCAATTCTTTTCGCGCCTTCTGCACAACCCATACCATTAGAGTTATGCCGACTAAAATCTGAAAAAGAAAAGGTGAAAGGCGATTAATACAAACACACAACTTAATAATTTCTTCTATGGTTTTCGCGATTTTGCATTATAAGACACTATTTATCGGGTTTAATAGCGTTTTATTCATGGTTTTAGACGAACCGAGCTTCCACCAACTTTACTTTTTCAAGGTTGACAACCAAAGAAATAAAGTGTTTTACACAACTTAATGTTTATTTACTTAGAATTTTAGATTTATGTACTAAGACAGGTATGACCATTATTTACTATCATACATACATGCTTCAAAATTAATATTATAATGAGGAAAGATTTATTTGTTTGTTTGTATTTTTGTAATAAATAAGCTCCGAAACTACTGAACTGATTTCAAATTCTTTCACCAATAGAAAGCTACATTAACGAAGAGTAACATAAGCTAATTTAGAACCCGATATTCCCACGGGATCGGGACTTACGCGGCTAAAACCACGGGACGCAGCCAGTACATATATATACTCTTTTATATTATAAATAGGATAGGATGCGAAGAAGATTTACTAGCAGCGCCCCGCGGTTTCACCCGCGTAAGTCCTATTCCCGTTCCTCGAATATCGGGATAAAAAGTAGCCTATACTTATGTTATTCCACGTCTTCAGCTACCCAAATTCCAAGTTTCATCGCAATCGATTAAGTAGTTTTTGCGTGAAAGAGTAACAAAGTCACATACATACAAACTTTCGCGTTTATAATATTAGTAAGATTTATCTTATGTTTATCTACAATTCAAACCCATAACCTCTTTTTAAGTACCAACCAATGCGAACGTATACATATTTAAATAACACTTAGTAGCTTTATTGGCAGTCTCTGACGTTGAAGAAGGCCTTCTTTTAACGTAATCTCTATACCATAAAAACAAGCGGAGTGCGAACAGCAATTGCGGACGACGGGTTCGGTAGCAACATCCCAAGAAAAAACACGTTTGTTGTGTGGGAGCCCCACTTGAATACGCATTTTATTCTGTACTAGCAGCACCCGCGGTTTCACCCGCGTAAGTCCCGATCCCGCAGGAGTATCTGGATCATGAGTCATGAGTGAGTATCGTATAACCTTCATCGATAAATGGACTATCAAACACAAAAATAATATTTCAATTCGGACCAACAGTTCCTGAGATTAGCGCGTTCCACCAAACAAAGAAACTCTTCAGCTTTATGATATTAGTATAGATATAAGTATGGATTTGTTGTTTTAACTGCAATCCTACTAATATTATAAAGCTGAAGAGTTTGTTTCTTTGTTTGACGCAAAAACGGCTGAACGGATTGGGATGAAATTTGGAATGTAGGTAACTGGGGACATGGAATAACACATAGGCTACTTTTTATCTCGAAATTCCCGCGGAAACGGGACTTACGCGGGTAAAACCGCGGGGCGCAGCTAGTAGAAAATACATCATCTGTTAAAATGTCAACTGTCCAGCTATCACAGTTCATTAGATATTATATAGCCTGGTGACAGACAATTGTCTGTCGTCTGTCTACGGACAGTAGAAACTTAGTAATAGAGTTCCGTTTTTACCCTTTGAGTACGGAACCCTGTAAACGTAAAGTGTAGGTAGGTACGTCAGTAAATATTCAAATAGGTACATTGACGTCAAGTCGTCAACAATTACGTTCTTATAGATAGATATACATGGGTATAATTGTAATTAAAATGGAAATACTTTTACATATAGGTAACCAAAATATATGCAAACAAATACGTAGGTAGAGAACATCTACTTTAAAATAATATTTTTTAATATCTGTGTAATATTTATTATATCTGTGGTTTTTAGTCGGGGTATTGTTTTTAAATTACTTTTTATTGAACGACAAAAGGACGACAAAGCAACGAGAAACGCGCGAAATATTAGAAAGATAAAACATTTTTTGTGTTCTCCAAAAATAAAACTTTACAATAAAACAAAAATCTTAATCTAGCGTGGCATAATACTACTTCCACCTGCCTTACTACTGAGAGCGGTTCCTTCCAGGCAACCTTGTATGTAATTTGTCGTTATGGTATAACTTTAAGGGATGATTTAAGTATATTATAGACCGTCACAAGCGTCGGCCAGGCCCAAGCTTCGTTGTTGTCGGTGGCTTTGTTTTTGGATATGTCTAAGGCGTTTGACTCCGTAGTTCATGATATTTTGATAAATCAACTGGAAAGTTTGGGTGTTAGGGGACTTGCATTACAATTATTCAAAAACTATTTAGCGGATAGGAAACAAGCAACAATAATTGACACATACAATGCAAATACCAAAACAATTGAACATGTGCAGTCTGAATATGAATACGTAAAGCTAGGTGTACCACAGGGCAGTATTTTGGGTCTTCTTTTATTTTTAATTTACGTAAATGACCTCCCAAAAGCCGTTACTCATCAATGCATCATGTTTGCCGATGACGCTACTGTTTTTATATCTGGTGAGGGGCTCTCTTACTATGAACTTGAACACAGTATAAATGAAACTTTGGAAACGCTTGTAAACTGGTTGAAAGTCCTAAACTTGAAAGTTAATGCTTCTAAAACTAAACTAATGCATATAAGGAATTATCAAACTCGGCGCACAAATGTCAACATTGTCGAATCGGGAACTAATATTGAATTTGTTAGTTACACAAATTTTCTAGGTGTAACTATCGACGAACATTTGAACTGGAAAGCCCACATTGACATAATTAATAAAAAGATATCCAGTCATTGTTATTTACTCGCTATGCTGGTCGGGGTTACCTCCGAAAGTATCACACGTAATGCCTACTTTGGTTATGTGTATCCACAATTAAAGTATGGCATTTTATTTTGGGGCAATTCAGTGGATGTTGAGTCTACATTCGTTTTGCAAAAGAGATGTATTCGAATTATCTATAAAATGTACAGAACTGATTCCCTCAGACAGGTATTTAAAGATAAATATTTATTAACGTTGACTGGCATCTACATATTAGAAATCTGTCTCTTTGTTAAAAATAACCTTGAGTATTTTACTGCAAGATCAGATAGACGCCAGAACATACGTAATAAGTGTATTAATGATCTCTGTCTTACCAGGATTAATAATATGATGTTTCATAAAAGTGCTTTCATCATGGCAATACTTATATTTAATCATTTGCCTGCTGACATTAAGTCTTTAAATGGACCTAAATTAAAAATTAAATTAAAGAATTGGCTGATTGACAAAACATTTTATAATCTTGACGAATATTTTAAAGTTAAATAATGTGTATGTTTGATGTCTGACTATTATTATTTTCATTATTTTAACATAGATTAATTGACATTTGTTATATAGTTTGACATTTTTTATATTGTTTGTTTTTGTAATAATTTAATGGTAAATAATTATTATTATATTGTATGCCCTATGTGGTAAACTATTGTGACTACCCAATTAATAGCACTATTATCTGCTGATGTACAAAGTTATGAACAATAAACGATTTCTATTCTATTCTATTCTATTCCATTGCTCGGCCGCCACACGTGTTGCAACAGACCAATCGACTGCTCACCGAGCAATGGACAACGAAGCTCGTGCTCGTGACGGTCTAATACAAATCATCCCTAACACGTGTTATTCTTAATCTACATTTGAAATTTAACTTTGAAAATCTCACCATAATTGTAGTAGTAGAATATCGGAAAAATAAAGCGTTTACATGACGCATACGTGACAAATAGTGACAATACAAACGTGCAGTATAAAAAAAATCGCACTATACCTTCTGATGTTTTTTTTAATGCGTGTGTTTTACATCACTATTTATCTCGTTATTCCTTCAATTCTTTTGTTTATTAAACATCGTAAAATTATTTAACGACACGATGTTATCGTTTCCTTTGATATTTGCAAGAATTCACATCAAAACAAGACGTTACATAACAATGAAAAGATTAAAATTTTCTTAAGATTATTTGTACTTAATCATTTAACAATCATAAATGTTGACTCTGATTGATTTTCATGTAAAAGATAATACGAAATCAACTAATCATAATGATTTATTAAAATTTGCGTAAGCCTGTACCGGATCATTCTAGAATGTATATTTTATAGGAAAAAATAGTGATAATAAATAAATAAAAAAGTTTTTTCTTTTATTTTCGAGATGTCAATAAACGCAACACGCGATGAGATTAAAAACGTAAATTATCAATATAATACGCCCTACCATGATGTCTTATAGGTCGTTAAATTATCTGTGGTTTTTAAAAGTAGTCGGGGTATTTTTTATTCAAAATTTACTTTCGTTTTTTGAGCGACAAAAGGAAAATAAAGCAACGACAAACGATCATGGTAGCGCAGGTTATTCTTCTTGCAACATTTATTATAACAACAATTAAAACAAACATTGCATTACGTTGCAGCCAACGTAATCTAGCCCTAAAATAAGCAACCAGGCTTGTACTATGAATACATTACATTATTACATTTCAGACAAACTACAAAATACAATTATTGTACTTTGTAGGATTTTATCCACATTTACCTAAGTGTTTTACTTAGGATTAGAGATATCAGTTTTGATTCAAAAATTATCGTGTAAATTATCAAAATCATCTTATTTATGGAATACGATAAAAATATATAAGTTTATCAATGTTATCTTTGATATTGGAATTTGAAAGTGATATTTGGAATTTGGTGGAAGCCGGCGTTAGTTGTACGATTATCTTGTTTAGTTTTAGATAAAGTATTTTGCTATACGTAGATAAGATAAGGCTATTTTAGGTGCAGCGTTTAGTGCGCAATTTACGGGTTGAGGTAAACAATAATTTTATTAATAGCTTGTAATGTACCTAATCATTATTCTGGTTTTAATCGCGATGCTTTTATTATTAAACTAGCCCCCTAACCCGAGCACTGCGGTTTCACCCGCGGAAGTGAAAAACGCGTTATAACGGACGCGGGCGGCCGAGCGGTTCTCGAGCGGTTGCACTTATTCGTTCATTACTCGGGTTCTATTAATTGGGTTTCGAAGCAAAGTATACCACGACGTTCCTCGATAATAGAACTATCCAATATTGAAAACCAGATTTCAGTCGGATAAGTGGTTTTTAATTGTATAAGGAACAGAGAAACAGACAGACTGACATGAATTTTAAAAAATATATAATTTTGATCTACTACTTTTCCTAGGTCTTTTCTTAGACAACTTTTTTTAAATTTACTTCCAATTTACTTACTTCCACTTCCACTTTACTTCCAATTCCATTTACTTCCAAAATTTAAGCCCGAGTGGCGAACCATAGCCCAAAATAGACCCGAATGGAAGAGTTGGAGGGAGGCCTTTGCCCAGCAGTGGGACGATCAAGGCTAATATAATAATAATAATAATACTTCCAAGTACAGACCCCTCTTCATTTATTATCAGTATAGAGTATAGATATAAAATATTCTATGCTAAAATTCCTAGGTCGTATTGCAATACAAAATACCTGTTAAGAACGCACAAATCGAATTCTAAATTGAATTTTAACTACTAGTTAATGAACCATGAAATTAAACTAGTCATCGAGCGGTTACCATGAACAATCAATGAAAACGAAGTTATATTATACAGAGAAAAGCTATACCCGGCGGTTTCACCCGCGTAAGTCCCGATGCCGTGGAAATTTCCGAAAATCCTTTCTTAGTGGATAAACCTACACGTTACAGGCACGTTAGTGGATAGGCACGTAAAGCAGTTGGTCGCGGTTGTTATCTCTGATAGCAGTCGTTAGGTCAAGTTAGAGGCCTTAGAGCGACCTGAACCCATATTATCTATCTGTTGACGTCTGAGAATAGTGCAAAATGACAGGCACTATGAAGTACATTGCTGCTTTGAGGTAATCACCGGTAATAACCACGTTACGTCAAAGCAGCACTGTACTGCATACTGTTTGTCATTTTCCACAGTTGTCAGAGATCCACTGAATAGATAATATTATGGGTGCTGAAAACGAACACTACCGGAGACACACTACTACACGAAAATGAGAAGAAGAGTGTATATACCTACACATGACCAAAAACATACCCATAAATTTCATGTCTCAGGACCAGCGGTTCAGGTATCAAATCTAGACGTCTTTGTATTTAGTCTAAATCTTGACCTGATAATGTATCTACTTACTTTCTTTTCTCATCCAACTTTTTGGTGTTACAGAGTTGAAGTTAAATCTTCTTTTCCTATACTGATGTGTCTCGGATCCACCTAAGGCTCTATAGTGCGTACTTTGACTTTGCTTAAGCAAAAACTAAACATAAACTTTGAATTGGAATTTATAGTCGACTCTTTTTGTAAAATACGAATAAAAAACGAACTTCATAGTCATCATAGAAAAGCAAATTTTAGGTCATTATTTTTGATTGGAAAAACTTTGACTTTACTAAGCAAAAACTTTGGACAGTTGCGAAGATCGCTTTATAAATGCCAAAAATTGTCTTAAGTCAAAGTTTTTGCTAAGCAAAGTCAAAGTACGGACTAAAAATTTAGCCTAAGAGTTTTCAGGTCGCCCTAACGCCTCTACGTCTAACGACTGCTATTGGGACCACAGGCCTAAAGTGCCTTCCTAAGCACGGATGATGACTACATCGGTGGAAGCAGTAGGACAACGACCTCCTCTCTAAATCAACAAATCAGTAAAGAAACTGCTTAGCGGGAGACATACCTACTGGTAAAAAATTACACATAACTCGCGTAGAGACATACATTATTCGGACTGGATTGATCATAGTGAGCATTCTACTAACAACATTCGAATTTTGTTCCGACTTTTTTAAAGATGTGATGTGATAATGTAATTTTCCGAATAATTAGACTTTTGAACTGATGAAGCTCAACCGTTAGATCCGATTTTGGAATGCTTCACTGTCAAGCGACCATTAATTAAGTCTTCTAGTCTCATATAAAAGGAATGTCTAAATTCTTTTATTCGAACTTTATCACAAGGACTTTGCCTGCACCCTTGATTCACAAAGATACTGTCAGAGATGTCGTAAGTAATTGTATTGAATTATGTCACACACAGCTTGTGTAGTAATATGATAAGATACTATTATCTCATAACATTCAATTGACACTGGAATTTAGTAATAATCTGTATCTATTTAACCGACTTACAAATAACTCTTTTCTTACAGTCGGGTAAAAATAAGGAAATACTTAATATATTTGGATGCATTTTCAATCTAAGTAACTGCCGAATCTGCTGACAAAAAACATCTAAATTTTAATCGCGTGGTGTTTGCTACTTTTAGCATTGTTTCAATAAATTATCAAAGTTTCGAGACATTTATCTCTTCTTCAGGAATAAACCGAAATATAAACATAATTTCAATCCAACACCGCGAAAACCGAAGAAAAATCAAACATTCAATAGTTGATCTCATCAATTCTCAAACTGGAATAGTCTCGTTCGAAGCAGATTGATCACAACAAATCCTTGTCCTGTCTGTCTGTACCAGTTAACGCTGTACAAACAATGATCGTACGGAGAGACTGGTTTGTTTTTATCGTCTCCATCCTGTCATCATATCAGATTAATGTAATATCATGTCATGTGGGCATGTTGGTATTCGAAAGGTGCTCTTTATTACAGGAGTTTACGATAATATGGTTGGATTGACGTGAATGGTTCTTTCAGATGTAAATGGAAATATATTCAGTAGGTATATTTTTGATAAAATGTCTTGTTTTGGCGCATCCGCCCGGCCGCGGTATCACAGGAAAATGCTGGCTTGACGTCTTAAGGGCTGATATGCACGCAAATGGCATCACTACACGAGATGCTGATCGTGCGAAGTGGAGACGTAAAAGTAGAAAAGAGGACCCTGGGCTCCTGAGAGGGATGTAACCGGAAACAACGTAAGGATGACGATGCTGATGTTCCTACCATATGGTGTTGAACACCTTAAAGCAGCAATGCACTGCAAACTCCCTATGAAACCACTTATTTAGGTCGCTTTGAAAGATCAAAAGTCAATAATTACCTGTAAAGCGAACACAATGTATCCAGTGACGTGTGACTCGTGCAGGACCTCATGCATGGACCTCAAGGTAGACCCGACATAGACGTGGATTAGCTGAGCTGGGAACAGCCCCAGCATGGTGGCCAGGTGGTACCCGCACCCTCGGACGTCGCTTACCTGATGACAAATAATGAAGATTTAGTTAACTTTTTAAACTTACATCATTACCAAATCATCTTATCTTACCAATATTATAAATGCGAAAGAAACTCTGTATGTCTGTCTGTTACGCTTTCACACCTGAAATGGAACTGACTTTCATAAATTTTGGTATAGAGGTAGAAGGGACCTATTAGGAGGACATAGGCGACTTTTGATCCCGATATTCACGAGGGATCTAGACTTGAGCGTTGCACAATTTATCAAAACCGGTTTAGCGGTTTAAGCACAAACACGAAAACGTTGTACAGGCAAACAATAGTAGTTAGATATACATAGGTAAGTCATATGGACTTCAAATATTTGATACAGCATGGATAGTCCAATGCGGACTTTAAACGGGGAAACCAAAGGTTATTTAAAGGTAGATTTTTAGCAAAACATCTGCACATACATCATTCTATAACAGGCCTAGTTAATGATAATTAATAACTCCCACGCGAAACTGAAGTGGTCCAAAAATAACCCATTTTCCACAACAAACTAAAAAAAGCAAATTCAAATTCGCGTAAAAAGTTCAAAGTTGAACCAGTAAAGTTGGAGTGTTTACAACTTTAACTTTACATAACTGTTAGAATTAACTAGACGATGTAGGTCACGCAAATCTGATAACAGTATAGTACATTCAGAGGTTTATGCTTTTGAATTAATAAAGAACAGTGAGGCACTTGAAACAATGATGTTAACTAGAATCGTATTGAGACACACGATTTGAACTTAACAGGTACAGTTAGAAAAGGACTGGGGTACTTACTAGGGGCATATTTTGAAGTTTTATTGTTTTCAATAATAGTCCAGTAATCTTACTAATATTATAAACGCGAAAGTTTGTATGTATGTATGTGAGGTTGTTAACCTTTCACGCAAAAACTACTGAACCGATTGCGACAAAACTTGGAATATAGGTAGCTGGGGACCTGGATTAACACATAGGCTACTTTTTATCCCGATATTCCCGCGGGAACGGGACTTAGCGGGTGAAACCGCGGGGCGCAGCTAGTTGTTGATAATTCTGCTTGATATCACTGAAGCGTCCTTTCATGCGGAATAATCAAAAATTACTTAACAGCTATTGATAAAATTTACAACTTGATTGACTTGCGCTGCTATAGGTAGGTACTAAGCCCCGTGCTAGTGAACTAGCCCAGTGCTAACTTTACGAATCTTGTGAATGGTCTTGCTCTGACATTTGTGTCAGCGCATTACGAATCACAAGATTCGTAAAGGTAGAGCACTGGGCTCGCTCACTAGCACGGGGCTAAGTATAGTAGCGCATGTGGGCCTAAGAATGCATTTCTGGTAACCTCAGTCTTTTACTGACCGTACAATGTTAGTGAAAACTTAAAAAGTTTAAGGGATATTGAACGTGTAACTCCAGCATAGGACAGCTTTACCCAAACTCTTCCCGTCTTCTTCTTCGTGTCAATGACTCAATTTTAAATGTTAGATTGCCCAAAAACTTGGCGGCGGATACCTGTAGCAGTGTGTAGTTTGGAGTTTAATAATAATATAATAAATATTTATTTATTCAGGCAACGGGGCCCACACACATGATATTATGATTACAAACCCATTAAAAATAATAATAATAGGCATTAAAATAATAAAGTTGGAAATCATTCATTAAAACTCAATAAAATACAAAGCGTTTTTACACATACAAAGCAAAGTTTAAGCGGACCCCGGGCTTCCGAAAGAATACATTACATCCGAGAACAACGCTCAGTGGCTCGATTCGGTAAGGACATAGCATGCGAAATGCAGGCGATATGCAGGCGACGTGCAGGAGATGTACGTTAATTCCTATTCTGTAAATGTTATTTTACTTAATTACTACTTAATTAGTTGAGTAGCCTTCAAAATTAAGGGCTACTTAATTATTTAAATAGCTCCCCTTGTTCCTCAGCCAATCAGTATTAAAAGAAATTATAGAATAGCTTTTATTTTTACTCATACAACAACTTCTGCAATGCTCGTGCATGTTTTCACAGAATCGGGTCACAGGTTAGAAGAAGAAACATTTTGCCGGTCAGCAATAACTACATTAAGATACTAACAGCGACGGCGGTTTCACCCACGTAAGTCCCGTTCCCGCGGGGATATAGGAATAACAAGTAGCTCATGAGTTATTCTAGGTCTTCGGCTACCTATATTCCGATTTTCATCGCAATCGGTTTACTAGTTTTTGCGTGAAAGGGTAACAAAGTCACATACATACAACTTTCGCGTTTATAATAATATAAGTAAGATTCAGAGCGGTTGGGGATAAGTTTGTATGAATTGTCTACAATTTCTTTTACTACTTCTTAATGTGACTGAGCCATTCGGACAAAGTACCCCAGTCATCATGATTTTTAAATCATTCATCAGCTATCAGCATCTCTATGATAAAATATTAGTGTTGCTACAATCACGATGAAAAGTGTAAAACTAAGTACCTAGTAGTTGCAATAGACTTTGTTACTACCCAGAGAAGGGGATTCAAAACCCGAGAAATTTTGAATTCAACTAGCAGCGTATAAGTCTTGATTCTGCGGAAGTATCAGGTTAGAAGTCTAGTCTAGTGTTAATCCAGGTATCCAGGTTTCCAGCCTATCTGCGTACCAAGTTTAATTGCAATCGTTTTAGTATTTTTTCGTAAAGGCTTACGAACATACTCGTTTACTTACTTACAAACTTTCAATCTAACTCCTTATTAATATTAATAAACGCGAAAGTTTGTAATATGTGACTTTGTTCCTCTTTCACGCAAATACTACTTAACCGATTGGGATGAAACTTGGTACATAGGTAGCTGAATACCGGGAATAACACATAGGCTACTTTTTATCCCGATATTCCAGCGAGAACGGGACTTACGCGGGTGAAACTGGGGGGCCCAGCTAGTTTATAATATTCGTGGAATTGGTAGAAAGGAATATTAGTACTATAGACTATAGTAAGGAATAAGTACGAGTATAGTAATAGTATTTTTATTATATTAGTAAGATGCCGATGTATCGTGTAATTTGTGGGTATTTCCTTAGTACGTAAATCATATTTTCATATTTTCGTTGTTGTTGATTTGTCACGACAAATCAACAACAACGAAAATATGATATCACGATATCACGTACCTATTTACTCTACGTGATTGAACAATTTATCTAATTTAATCTGAGTGTGTTAAATAGGTATAGATAGATCTATTATAGGTATAACTTCGTAAGGCGACAATGTGGCGCCATCGCGCAATTCCGAAACGTTCTAAATATCTCCTGCTTATACCTATTATTACGAAAGAACAAGTACCTAACTATATGTGAACTGCGCTTAAAAGGAACACATTTCAATGACTATCAATGACTATCTAGCGCGAGCGGTTTCACCCGCGTAAATCACGATCCTGTGGGAATATCGGGATCAAAAGTAGCCTATGTTACTCTTCGTTAATGTAGCATTGTATTGGTGAAAGATTTTTTGAAATCTGGTGAGTAGTTCCGGAGAATATACAATAAGTACCTATATACAAACAAATAAATCTTTCCTCCTTAAAATATTGAGTCCCGCCCGCTTAAGTCCCGTTCCCGCGGGATTATCGGAATAAAAAATAGCCTATGTGTTATTCAGGTCTCCAGCTACCTACATTTTAAATTTCTTTGCAATCGGTTTAGTAGTTGATAATATGAAGTATGTAGGTATGTAGGGTTGCCAACACTTTTTTCCAAAAATATAGTATTTGCAGCTAAAAAATAAAGTACATTAAAAAAATATATAGTATTTTTGCCGACTGATTGCAAAAAATCAAAAATTGAATGGTTTTTGTGTAGATTAAGTCAAAGAAAACCCGACATAGTACTTTGTATTAAATCTATTTATTTCCATAAAAACCATATTTGGTGGTATCCACTTCTGGCACTTTTTAATAACCCAACTAACAAATCAACCTCAAATGTAGCTATATATCGAGAACAGAGCAGTCGCATATCCGTGGTAGACACGTTTCTGCAATGCGAAAATGGCCCCACTTTTAGCACTTTTAAGTAATACAATGTATTTACAGTAGCTCCACTTAGGACTAATCGGATACATGTTGGTGATAGATCTGTGTTATTTTTATCTTGTTGGTGTTATATCAGTGGCCTGTAGCAGTTGTAACACAATAAAGAAGCAATAGGGTCACAGCGACACCGATGTATCAAGTAATTTGATGATATATTGGTGATTGTGATTCTATAATAACTATACATTGTTGGCTAGTATTTTGGCAGAAAAATATCAATAATAACTTTGGTTAAGGTTTTTATATAATGTTAGAAGTTACATTTGAATGTCCATTTTGTTTTAAAATTTGTGCGTGTAATGAAAAAATCATAAATAGTGTAAAATCACATGCGCTTGGAATTCTGTTGATAAATTTATGGTACAATATTAGTGTTTTTTCAGTGGGCCTCTCTAATTTATACTTTTTAATAAAATAAAGATGATTTAAATTATGAATTGATTTTGTAAGCAGCATTATACAATTCATTAGTGTTATCATTGCTACTAAACAAACGATTTACAACATCTTGCAGCCATTACAATATTTAGGGTTATCTTAAAGCAAGAAGATAACTAAGTCCGTCCTAATAAAACTTATAAATTCCTCAGTCTTCTTAATCTGCACTCAATCAGGAAAAAATGGTACCCGAGAAAATGGAAGAAGCGATTAAAAACACAAAACTTAATATAAAGTAGTTGTCTGATTAATATTTTGTTAATTTGGCGACAAAAACTATGCAATAACGCAGAAAGGTCCAGTAAATGAATTTCTGTGAATATATATGTGTCTATTTAGGTTTAAATTAGAAATAAAAACGTTTTTATGTCAATAAAGATATATGAGCGCACACAGATCTTCTTTGTAACTTATTAACGTTATTAAAGATCCCTTATCAAATATTTAGCACTAGTGTTAATAGATGCTTATATAAATCATATCTGAGATATAAGAGCTACAATGACATCCATTATATCACGTGTTAGCTACAGTGGTGATCAATATATAATTAGCTCGATTTTAGTGATCTTAAAGCCATATTAGTTTACTAATGCGTTTTAATGGCATCATAGAACCCATTGTGCAACATAATTGTTCTTTATTCAAGTTAAAAGTTTCAATTTACTGCTGTGTTATATAAGTTGTATAAAGTAGCCGACAAAACGTTTATGTCGTTAAGTATAAAGGCAAATAAGCTGTTTAACCTTATACAGCTTTTAAGCGTTTTATAACACAGATATACAAAAAGCAGTTATAGAGTTACGTATATACAAGTTAAATATCATTACTTAGTAATAAAAAATTGCCTGTTAACTCAATTTTGCTAGTTGGGAAGTAGCTTCTTTTCTTTTATAAAAGTTTCCAATGCTCCTTTACATCCTATATTAAAATTTATAGTAAAAAGCAACTCATTTTTATGAAATTGATGTTTGCCCTATTTCTTTCTTCTATCCAATACACATTTTTTATTAGAGTGTATTCAAGATGCGTTCGCACAAAGCCAAAATATTAAAAAAAACTTTTAAAAAAATGTATGGTAAAAATATAGTACATAATAATAAATAATTGCTGAACCATTTTTGAACCACCATTGAAAAAAATGAAAGTTTAAATTATGCACCTGGTACCCTCAGTCCTTTTCTGACCGTACAATACTATATAATATAGTACGGTTGGCAACCCTATAAGTATGTGACTTTGTTTCACTCTCTTTCACGCAAAAACTACAGAACCGATTGCGATGAAACTTGGAATATAGGTAGCTTGGGACCTATAATAAAACATATAGGCTACTTTTTATCCTGACAATCCCCCGGGAACGAGTCTTACGCGAGTGATACCGCGGGGCGCTGCTAGTGAAAACACAAATATAACTTTTCAATTCGGACAAGTAGTTCCTTAAATTGAGATTAGCGCAATCAAACAAACAATCTAAGAAACAAACTCTTCAGCTTTATAATATTAGTGTGGATTATAGGACTAGCTGTGTCCCACGGATTTACCCGTTTAAACCTGGTCCCGATCCTGAGAGAGTTTCGTAAGTTCCTTTCTTATCGGATATCTATACCTACATCACAAATAACATATCCTCCAATAGGACTCAGCGTTTATAAGTTTAGTTATTAAGTCAAGCAATGAATCACTCAGGTCTTTGAATTGTATGTGTTTAGATAAGCTGCGCCCCGCGGTTTCACCCACATAAGTCCCTATCTTGCGGAAATATCGGAATAAAAAGTACCCCATGTGCTAACCCAAGTCTCTAGCTATCTACATACCGAGTTTCATCGCAATCGATTGAGTAGTTTTTGCGTGAAAAAGTAACAAACATCGTTTACTTACTTACAGACATATTTTCACTGTTTACAATACTAGCTGCGCTCCGCAGTTTTACCCGCGTAAGTCCCCTTCCCGCGGGAATTTCGGGATAAAAAGTAGCCTATGTGTTATTTCTGGTATCCAGCTACCTATATTCCAAGTTTCATCGCTATCGGTTCAGTAGTTTTTGCATCAAAGAGTAACAAACTCACATACCTACATACATACATGTATACATACATACATACAAACTTTCGCGTTTATAATATTAGTAAGATTAGTAGGTTGACACTTGATCAATTGTAATTTACTTTTGAATACGAGTACTTACAATAATAGTGTCGCCTTCAATGGCTACAATAAGACTTGAACAAATGAAATATGTAATTAATTATGTATCAAACTGAAATGGGTTAGGTAGTTGCCTATTATTAGGTTCGATGGCTTTCGTAACATTTCGAAGTAGGTGGTTTGATGTTACTATTGAATATTTCAATATACGAGTAGAACTCCGTTGGACGTCTTTCTAGGGTTTAGTTTCACGAAATGATCAATGTAAGACGTAACGTTACGTCTTCTTATTGTCAATCTACACTATGTATAAAACGGAAAATAATAACACCCTTATTTATAAAATATTTTTTACACATGACTAAGTAATGTGACGTTTGTCTCTGTCTGTCAACTTTGAAACTTCATGTGACAGTTAAAGACAAACGATGCATGGTTATGCAGCCCATTAATTAGCGTTTATAAATAAGGGGGTAAGAAGCGCAAATAAGGAGGATTCTAAACGAGAGATAAATTGTATTATTTTTACATAAAATGTTTATTTATTTTTTTGTGTGATTTTCGTTACATAGAATACTATTTAATATCTAAAACAACTGAATCTCCTAAAACAATAATTTATTACTGAGTTAGAGTTTCGCCCGCGTAAGTCCCGATCCCGCGGGGTTTCACAAAAACCCTTTCTTAGTGGATCCCCACACAGACATACCATAAAGAATACAAAGTCAAAGTCAAAATAGTTTATTTCCTTAAGATTATTGTACAACATTAAATTGCACATGATCATTTGGCTACGTCTTAGCTTATTGATTTTAGTGTGGCTTCGGAACGCGCCCTCCGATGAGAAGAAGCCACAAGAAACTCGAATAAATTACATTCGTCATAATACAGATATGATCTATAATTCGAACAGGAGCAATCAATAAATTATGTCCATGGTTTTTTTTCATTAAGATATGACGACGTATCATAGTACAAAATACTCTCTAAATGTCACGGTACTGAGTTCCAGGTGCAGTTATTGTAAGCAAATCCTACTCTGAATCTCCTAAAACAACAAATTTCAAGCCCCCTGATACTGTTTCTGCAATTCTCCGGTAATAAAAATTGAATTACAGTGAAGATATAAACTGAAATGTTTATAGCTAAAGTACAACATGACGTGATGTATAGAAATAAATGGTTTTATGTCTTGTTTGTTTACTGATGCTGCTATCAATATATCAGAAGGTTGATGGGTTGCATACACACATGCCTATTTCACTTCGATGACACGGAGTAGAAAAAAATACAGACTATACAAGGTGTAACGCGTATGCCCTTTCAAGCCCAAAGGGGGTTGTTCTAGACGTCTAGGCGAACAGCTTTTGTTCTACGACTTTAGTAATTTCCATCTGTTTTTATTTAAATTGAGGTTATTTTTCAGTGAAAATACAGCTGGTTTTGAAAATAACGGTAATTAAAGTATTGATTGTAGTAGACCAAATTTAATGAAATGAAACAACATAAAGTCAATGACCTCGAACTCTAAGAAACAGCTGATTTTCAAGTAAACTTTACACTCAAAGTTTTCGAAAAGTACTTAACGTACGAAAAGAATTACCAAAAGTCGTACAGAACAAAAGTTGTTAGCCTAAACGTCTAGAACAACCCCCTTTCGGCTTAAAAGGGTATACCCGTTTCACCTTATCGTGATTTGGACAATTATCTACGTGACAAGAAGTTTTCTTCCCAGGAGGCAGTACAAAATGCTTTCACACAGTTTGTGCAGTCTAGATCGTCGGAGTTCTATCGCAAAGGCATTAATAACTTTCCCATTAGATGGCAGCAATGTATAGATAATAATGGCAACTATTTTGATTAAATAAATTTGTTAAAATATTAAAAACTAAACAATTAAGATTTTCAGTACAAATCGGCAATTTCATACTTTAACCCCTAATATTAGTAAGATTCACCCGCGTAAGTCCCGATCCCGCGGGATTATTGGGTAATGTGTTATTCCAGGTTTCCAGCTACCTAAATTCCAAGTTTCATGGTAATCGGTTCAGCGGTTTTTACGTGATTGAGTAACAAACACACATACTCACAAACTTTCAGCTTTATGATATAGTAGGATAGTAGAATAGGATCTGTGATAGTGATAATCTAAGGCTAGTTATGTCCACAACAGTCCGCATTGACAAGGAGGCTTGCTTAGCGCCTAGCCGCCTAGCGCAGTGCCGCTAGGCCAGGCTAGATACACAGCTAGCCGTCAAGCGCTCAGTGCGGCCGATCGCGAACTTTCTAGGCTGTTCGTTTTAGTTAGGTGACTCGCTAGCTTCTAGCCGCTAAGCCAGCATCCTGCCTATGCGGCCGCAGCCTTAGCTTTTGTAAATAAATATTCGCCAAAATCACAAAGAAAACGTCTGTTATTGAAGTTTCAACAAGCAATGTTTCTGACACGTATACTGAGGAAAACCTTGGAGTTTTCCAGACCGTTTAGCATAATAAATGCAAACGTTGACTAGTTCAGCAAAGCAGCATAAACAGAAAAGATATCTAGATGGTAATCTGCACGCTTTATCTATAACTATTACCCCTTACTTACAACCTTGGAATCTTCAAGCCTAAGAGTAAATAAGGTTTCTTCTAAGCAAGCATGTGATACCGTCGACCTCATCGTAGCTTCCCATCAGGTAAGATGAGGTTAATTGCTAGCCTATCTCATGTAAAAAAATCACGATATAAAGAATCGTTTTGTTGAACGATAATGTCGTCACTTTTGCTTTTCTCTTTTTTGTTTAAGAAAAAGGGACAAAAAATGTTGTTCGACAATATTTTTATTGCCTGGAAGAGAACGCCCATAAGGTCACTTTGGTTCAAAATTATATTCAAAATTATAATTTTACTTTCAACGATGTAATTTGTCAGACTAGTCAGAAAATCTACGTAACTGACATCATAAACTATTTGTCTAGAACTTAGACATAAACATTTCAAAGATAAACAACTATTCTTGCATTGAAGTTATTTTTATTTTACCAACGTATAGAGATTCGGACGAAGTTCACATTTTAGAGCTTCACTGCCTTAGCGCATATTATTATTATACAATCCAATTTGTAGATCTAAGACGCTTCGCCCCGGGCTTTTATCCGCTTAAGTCCCGATCCCGAGGGAGTGTCAGGATAAAGTAGACTACGTGTTAATCCAGGTCTTTAGCTATCTACATACCGAGTTTCATCGCAATCGGAGTAATTTTTGCGTGAAGACAACAAACACAAACCACGCACACAAACAATGTCGCCTACAATTCATATAAAAAAAATTCAACAAGGTTCCGTCAGAACATAATCAACAATTTTCGAAGAACTCGACATGTATTTTGCATTTCGCCTTGTAAATACTATTATATTTGCTGTGGTTTAGCTCGTATTTTGAGTATTTTAGTGCATTCCGGGACCGCGGTCATTTCAGAGCAAAGATTTCTGTAGCAAGCAAAGGTTTCTGTCGCGATGTCCGCTCCGACCGTATAGTGTTTTACCTCATTAGATGTTCTCGCAAGAAATACCTAGATCAAATATCGCAGTGTCTCTGTTATTGGCTTTGGCCGACACCCAGAAAAATGGTGGTATTTCTTAGAAAAAGCTAGCGTTACTGCGTTACGGTACATTAGTCAATGTTTAACGGTCAACATTGTTTTGTGACAGATTTTATATTAAATATTTATTAAGGCTAAACTGAAAATCTCTGTCGGATTTATTGAAAATTAGTGATTATTTTCTGACGCAATGTTTTAGAATATTTTCGTTTGTAGCGTTTGAAAATGACATTGTTCCCTACATCAATGTCTGGCGATAATTCTCCTTCTAGTCTAATAGACATCAGTTCAATGTTTGGTCCAAGGCGACTGGACCATAATAAGTTGCTTGGCTTGAAAACCGGGATCGTATCCATGGTCTAAAAAAAAGGACATGGCCTAAAATAACTTGCAGAGAAACTTGGGTTCAATTTTTTCAAAAAACTAGCAAGTACCTATTTCAGAAGATTCAAAATGAACAATTTTCTAAAGTCTCCATAAATTCCGAAGAAGTTGGCAACCCTAATCGGCAATTTTCCCAACATATCGGTATGAAAGACTCACCGTCCATCATTCAGCTTGCATATTAGCTTCCGGAAGTTGCAATTAACCGTATAGGTTGAAGGCGGTCCCCGTCTTGATGATATATAGTATTAGCTGCGGCCCGCGGTTTCACCCGTATTAGCCCCGATCCCGCGGGAATTTGGAAATAAGAAGTAATTATATACCTACCTATTTCAAGTTACATGTGATTTAGTAACTACAAAGTCACAGACATACATACATACAAATGAAATGAAATGATTCATTGTTTGTGAAAACCGCGGGGTGCCAGCGAGTGTTTAATATTTAATTCATTTTAGTATTTTAATAATAAAAGTTCATTGATTATCTGCCAATGAAACGCAATACATTGAAATTAACCCTTAAATTCCCCACGACCCAGATAGGGAACATAAAAGCGCAAGGACTTTTTCGATACGCTCTGAATAAAATTGTGAAGTAGTTATACCTATATTTATGCTTGCATCTGGCAGGTTACCAACTCTCGTGTGGAGTTTACTGCCCTGAACACTGAAGCTGTAGTTAATGTCATATATGCTGTGACATTAGATATAATATGATACTAGAACAAGTTAGCATGCAAACTTTCTCTCACTACCAAGTGCGGATCGATTTGCTCACGATGAATTTCGTACCTTAATCACAATGAAGATTGTTAATAGGTAGGTATGCCAGATCGGTTTAAAGGTTGTTACAGTACAGCTTGATGTATACAAATACATTATTTTTTGTTGTAGTCGAAAATACCTTATATGGGTGATTTTAGGGACATTTAAACTTTCTAAATATTGGCATTTAAACTTACTAAATAAATATAATTGCTAACAATGACGTGACGTAATTTACAACGCTCCCCTAATTAAAATGTTAGACGACAGTATTGTGACATCGACACAGAGCGCGAGTGGACTCGGCGTGTGTGACGTGACGTCACACCCGATACGAGTCTGCATCGCACATTTACTTCTATAAATCGGAAACGAATTAACATATCGAAGTTATTCTTTCACTTGTATTTTTCATTTTTGACCGAGAATATGGACCTTTCCTACCACTTATGAGACTGAAACAAATTTGTATAAAAGCTGGGCAACTTTAAATGCCACTAGTTTCGTAATGTAAATCCCGCAAGAAGCGCCGAGGCGCCAATTGCTAGGTAAACTGTGCCCGAAGACTAGCTGCAGTTTATGTCACATAATCTGTGACTCTAGAGTAGAACATGTATGTCATATCGGACATTTAACTTTAAAACAATGAACAATAGACGATAACAATATTTGTTGAGATTATATTTCTCTCGTGGCGATGTGTACGTGAGCATGCGAAGAGCTACCTATTGAAAATTGCAAAACGTTACCTAATTGTGTTTTTCCATTACTTATTGTTATTGACAATACCATTCGGAGTCCCGATACTAACTTTTAGCCAACTATTCGATATATATTTTTAAGCCTAATCTCTGGCGTTTGGCTTAAATTTGGGCACCGTCCAAGGGTGGCGTATGGGACAACAGAACTATCCTTCGTATTTAGGGTTCCTACATTAACTAAAAACTGAATAAAATAAATATTTAAGTAGTAATCCCATGTAATGAAGGTGATGATACAATGGTACAAAAGCCTTTGTATTGCTTTAAGATAACTATCAAAAAACTAATAAGTGAAGACGTAAAAGTAGGAAAGAGGTACCTGGGCTCCCGAGAGGAATGCAATGAGAAACATCGCTCAATAGTCAATAACAGTCGAATAGTTTATTTCATTTAAAACGTCTTTATAATACTTGTACATGGTATACATGATCACCTAGATACATCAATTTATAATTATGATTTTAGTGTGGTTTCGGATGATGACGACAATGCTAATAGACACCTAACAAGGTACCGATAATAGTTCTAGAATGTAGTCGTGTTGCGATTTTCCCTCATTCAATGCCAACAAGTTCGGTACCTAATCTGCCGGCTTCGAGCAACAGGCAGGTTGTCGGAACACCGTGGTATAGATAAGGTAAGTGATAACATTGAACCCCGATCAAACATAGGTCTTGAATGTTATTATGATTCACAGTTGACTGCTGTCGAAAATTGAACAAGTGTTTTATAATACTGAGAACTACAGGTTTTATCAATAAAAGCAGACGGAAGTGAACAATTGGGCAGCTTATAGCTCGAAGGACTGATAACCGTTGGGGAGTAAGTCCTTGAGTGGGGATCACGATGAAATGCGATACGACATTGTAGCTGGCGCGGGGTAGGCCTAGAAGGAGATGGCAGAACGAGTTGGAATGAATGAATGAATATATACTTTATTGCACCAGAAACATAAATTAACAAATATTACAAATATTTCGTAAATTTGTTTTTATTGCTCAAGGCATATTTACTAGAAATATTTTTAAAGGAACACTTGCGTGGCCGAGCGGTATAGGCACTGGAATATTGATCCAGGGACGCGAGTTCAAATCTCGCCGCAAGTGAATTTTTGAAGATGAATTTTTCCTTTAAAATATTTCTAGTAAATATTACAAATACAAAAAAAAACTTAAAACTAGTGTGGGACAATGGGCGGCCTTATCGCCTAAGGGCGATCTCTTCCAGGCAATCAATGCATAGACACGATTTAAGAAAGGGGATGGGTAAGGTGTATACTATAAAAGATTCGGACTCGTACTTTAAGGATTGGACTCGGCTCGGCTGGCACTAGACAGGGACCAGTGGAATGTTTTTTCGCGACTATAGAGCATGGAGTAATCACCTCTAGTAGTCAAGTCAAGTCAAAAATATTTAATCAGTATAGGATGCTAGTACACAAATAGTGTAAATGATCACTTAGAAACGTCTTACAGCTATGATTTGGTATTTACATACACCGTTATTTATAAAATATTATAAATTTACACATGACTAAGTTATGTGACGTTTGTATCAGTCTGTCAACTTTGAAACTTCATGTGACAGTAAAAGACAAACAATGCATCGTTATGCAGCGCATTAATTAGCGTTTACAAAATAAGGAGGATAATGTATCAATGCTATTTTTAACCGACTTCAAAAAAGGAGGAGGTTCTCAATTCGTCGCGTATATTTTTTTTTTTTTTTTTTTTTTTTTTTATGTTTGTTCACCGATTACTCAAAGGTGGCTTGACCGATTAAGATGGTTCTTTTTTTAATGGAAAGGTGGAAGCCCCGAGGTGGTCCCATAAAAATTTGGTGAGGATCTGATGAGGATCTTCGAAGTGAGGACCGGGAATGCTCCTCAAAAACCTGTATTCAATTCACTTGTTCACTGATTACTCGAAGGTGGCTTGACCGATTAAGATGGTTCTTTTTTTAATGGAAAGGTGGAAGCCCCGTGGTGGTCCCATAAAAATTTGGTGAGGATCTGATGAGGATCTTCGAAGTAAGGACCGGGAATGCTCCTCGAAAACCTGTATTCAATTCACTTGTTCACCGATTACTCAAAGGTGGCTTGACCGATGGAGATGGTTCTTTATTTTAATGGAAAGGTGGAAGCCCCGTGGTGGTCCCATAAAAATTTGGTCAGGATCTGATGAGTATCTTCGGAATGATGGACAGGATAGCTTCCCAGAATGTAATAAATTACTCGTTTTTGGACTTCTACCAAAAAGAATAGACCCCTAAAGAACTAAGAACAGATTGATGGGCCACCTAAAACCGCCTTCTCATCAGCAAACTCCTCAATAATTAAAATTACGGTAACAATAGGTATTGTTAATTTATTTGGCAGTCGGAAGTAGGTAGGTAGGTACTAAAAAGGGTGAAATAAAAATTTTTTAGGCAGTTTTACTGGCTGTATGGTTCCATATTGTACTTAGTTTGGCTGCCAGACTTCAGATGATAAAACAGATTAACTAGTCGGTGGCGCTGTATGTAGAGGTTATTTTGGTCTTTTTTATCAATTCTTTTTTTTTTGGTGGTTTTTAAATTTTTAAATTATTTTTTGTTCTTTTTTTAAGTCGGTTTTTTAATTTTTATGGTCTTTAATTTACCAAGATCTTTCAACTAACAAGCAAACACAATAATGCAAAGTACCTACTACAAAACAATCCATCCATTATTATACCATGATTGCGAAGTAGGACGTTAGGCAGTACAAAGACAGTCAGTCACCTAGATACGCTTTCACCGAGGACATAGTAGAGCGAACAATTCCATGGGATTGGCACAGTTTCGACACTTTTATTATTGTCGATGTTCAGAGGAAAAGATAACTACTCGTTCTCCATTCAAATGTAGTTATAGTCAAAGACAAAAATATTTATTCAATAGAATGCTTGTACACATTACCCCTTACTTATAAACGACGATTAACAGATGCCCAAGTTATGTGAAGTTTGTCTCTGTCTGTCAACTTTGAAACTTCATGTCACAGTAAAAGACAAACGATATACTACATAGTTATGCATGCAGCGTTTATAAGTAAGGAGGACTACGTGTAAGTATTTTGTACTGTACAAACACTAGTTAGAAACGTCCTGAAGGCATGATTTTAGTGTGGCTTCGGAGTCGACTGTTTCCTTACTGGATAAAGACATTAGAGCAAATATGTTTATATGTTTAATACCATTTATGTTACCTTTTTTTTATTTTTAAATTAGTTAGAATAGAAATATTGACAAAAAATAGAATATGAAAAATCAAACAGGGTCGTCTTGGTTATGCCAGATTTACATTATTAGAGAAAATATTATTTGCTCTAATGTCTAATCCAGGGAGAAAACAGTCGACTACATTTGTATAGAGAACAGAGTAGTTTGATGTCATTTCCTCTTAAATTAAGGAGCAACGAGGAAAAATGCCTGTCTACAGTAAGATTTAAGACAACAAAGATCGAATTTTGGACCCATTTGTTGATAACGGTTCATGAGGCGTAATATTATAATCAATAAATACTATAATAATAACATACCTAAGTCCTTATTCTGATAGTTGGCGAGTCTCTGTCTGCTACATTGATATAGATACATGATCGGGATGAAGATCGGGACCGCGGTTTCACCCGAGTAAGTTTCGCGGCCGTGGGAAAATCGGTAAGTAGGCAATGTTACTCCTCGATAATGTATCTTCAATTGGTGAAAGAATTTTTGAAATCGGTCCAGTAGTTGCAGAACCTTATTTATTACAATACAAACAAATAAACAGATTTATTAGTATAGATGAACATTGTTGCGGCAGGTACTAAGATATTGTAAACCTAAAAGAGCCTCCTTCACTCCACTTACATCTTGATAGTGTCCGAACTTCAATTAGACCTACTTAAAGCCCCTGTACGAGCTAAACTGAAAATCCCTGTCGGATTCATCAAAAATTGTTGATCATTTTTACACGACTGCCAAAGGAAGTGTTATGTTTTTGACGCAATGTCTAAGAATATTTTCGTTTGTAACGTTTGTAAATGACATTGTTCCCTACATTTTGGTATAGTACAAGACAAAGACATCTTATTGTTTCGAAGCCTTAGGCTATTTTAGACAAAAATATATTTTCGTGTCTAAAATGTGCTAAGGCTTCAACACTTTACGACTTTTTTATTTAAAATATACAATGAAATTAATAGAATTATATTACGATTCAGATACTATGTACTTACTAGTACTCTTAGTAACGTCTCAAACACATTCCATGTTCTATTTACGTATATGTGACACTATTGTTACTTCTAAATGACAATCACTGTTGGTGCTAAAATGAAGTCGATGAATATCGCGTGAAACGTCAAAAGCATCATTGAATTTAAGATAACCTGTGAAGATAACGTTAGTTACTTCAGTGAGTGGCTTGTTTCCACTGTCTTCCTTCTGATGCCATATCTACCGTTAAGGTTAGGACTTAAAATCAATGATAACAGAGACAGGGAATGCATATCGGTATAAAATATTTAAATACTATTTCAAAAATATCAGTACTCAAATTTTTATACCAGCCCAGAAAGTGCATATCGGAAAGTACTCTAATAGGACTAGTAAAATATCAGTACTCAAATACATTGGTACATAAATTAAATATCTGTATCAAAAAATGTAAGCTACCCAAATATAAGGTGTGAATGTTATTTAAAGAAAAAATATCTGTACTGCTACTTTTGAGTACCAGAATTTAATGGTATGACGTCATAGACAAAAGTATTGTATTCATATTTATACCAGTATACAGTCCCTGAACAGAGTTACTTGGACGGAGCTATATCATAGTTTCTTTCGCAATTATTTTTATTAGAAGCGTAGGTAATCCGACCTTCAGGAGTCTGTTCTGTTAGTAACTTGTTGAATCTTTCCTCAATCGCTTTCAAACTTGATTGTTAATAAATTACATGATTTATCGCTCTTTGTTTAAATCTATAACTAGCAGCGTGGCTTTTCCCGATCTCTTAGGAATATCGGGATAAAAATAGCCTATGTGTTGTTCCAGGCCTTCAGCTATCTACATATACCAAGTTTCATCGTAATTGGTTTAGCGTGTTTTGCTTAAAAGAACAGCAAACACACATTTGGCATTACTTACAATACAAAGTCAAATAGTTAATTTCAGGTTTTTTTTTTCGCTTGGTCTCACCTAGTGTTAAAGTTTTCAGGTCGCCCTAACGCCTCTGACTTGACCTAACGACAGCTACCAGAAATAACAACCAGGAATACTTAGTCCCGGAAGATATGATAAGCAGTTTCTATACAAATTTTGAAAAATATAGCGGATCCAAAAATATATTATACATCATCTGTGAAAATTTCAACTGTCTAGCTATCACGGTTCATGAGATACAGCCTGGTGACAGATATACGGGCAGACAGTGGAGTCTCAGTAATGAGGTCCTGATTTTCTTTTACTTTTGGAGACGGAACCCTAAAAAGATCACGATCGTGAAGTTACATCCGTGAGTTATGTATCTACGTTCGAAATGCAGTCGCTATGCGGACAATGGAATTACGTACATATGTAGATAAATACGATAAGAAAAACTGTTCAAACAAAATTCTCCGTCATACAATTCATACTTCCTGTCTCGAGAATTATGTCGCAGTGAGTTTTTGCTATCATTTCTATGTTTTAAGGTCACTATATCCATTATTTACATCTATCTAGGTCGATAATACACATCCTTTTGGCGCGTCCTGCTGTTTAACCTAATTTAAATATCCCGTAAGAATATCGACTTAAAAGTCTCCCGATTATGTTCTACTATATCTACGCCTCACGGTATCACCCGCGAAAGTCCCGTTCCCGCGGGATTTTCGGGATAAAAAGTAGCCTATGGTTATTCCAGTTTTGTTTTGTTTGTTTGTGACTAATATTCTCGAAAATTTATGAACCTTTTTACAAAATTCTGTCACCAAAAGAGAGCTACTTATCGTGGAAGAACATTGATTTTTGATCCCGATATTTCCACGGGATCGGCACTTACTCGGGACGCAGGTATTAGTATTAATAAAGAGAAAAGATCCGAAACAACTGGACCGATCTCAAAAAATCTTTTACCAATCTCACTTCTTACTAATATTATAATACGCGAAAGTTTGTATGTATCTATGTATGTTTGTGACTTTATTACTCAATCACGCAAAAACTACTGAACCGATTGCGATTAAGCTTGGTATAATAAAGGTATAGCTGGGGACCTGAAATAAAACATAGGGTACTTTTTATCCCCATATTCCCGCGGGATCGGGACCTACGCGGGTGAAACAACGGGGCACAGCTAGTTCTAGACATAGCGACATAAGGTCAGGTCAGTGATCATGAAGAAACTAGCTGATTGTCCGCATTGACGCTTGAAGGTCGGATAACAGCACCTAATTGGATCTTGCGTTTGACACATTTACGTACGCAACGAGGCACAGTAGGTACTGGCATTTACAAATTATAATGCGACTGTACTTACTTGTAACGAGCTACGCCCCGCGGTTTACCCGCGCAAGTCCATATCGGGATTAAAAGTAGTCTATGTGTTATCCCAGATCTCCAGCTACCTGTATTTCATGTTTCATCGTAATCGGTTCATATGTAATTGAGTAACACATACTCGCAAAGTTTTACGACCTGACAACCTCTGTGGCGCGTTGGGCGAACGCTTGGCTGCAATACAGAAGGTTGCGGGTTCGATTCCCGCTGGATGCAAATATTTATGCTTAAAATAAATATTTGTATTTGGTCTGGGCGTATTTCTTTGTATAATATGCATGTATTTACAAAAGAAAAACAAATATAAGTAGTATATCCGTTGTTTAGTCACCGTAACACACGCTTAGCAGCTTGACACGGGGCTAGATGGCGCTGTGTGTTCGTCACAAGATTTATTTATTTATATATTTTTATAATATTAGTAAGAATAAAGAAAAGCTACTCGAAATTTGAGATCTACTTAAAATAAAATTTTAAAAAATCTTTTCAATAATTATTTGTAATTATGGTATAATGGCTATCAGACGTTTTGGTGTTTAAATGCTGTAAGTCTAAAAGTGTTTGTTAAATAAATAAAAGCAGCTTCTGAATTTTAAGCTAGTACGTTCAAATGCGGTAGTTAGATATGCGTTGATTGGCATCATTTGGCACCCAGTTCAACAAAGAGCAATAAGCGATACAGATCTTATTTCAGGCAACACATACCCTTTCAGAAAGGCCATCCCGTAATAGCTCGTGCGGAAAACAAGCATGCATCGTCCGCAAAATATTCCGCAGTAGCCTTCACTGGGATGTTTATTATCTAGACTAGATAATCGGGATGGGGCTGCACCTATTTCTAGTTAGAAAATAGCAATTTTAGGTCAGCCATATCGTATAAAGCGGAGCGGTGTTGGTCTGGTGGTAGATATCCCGACTTACAATTTCGAGGGTCATGAGTTCGAATGTAGGCCGACCGCGAACCAATGTCATTTTCTTTAAGAAACAGTTATGTGCGCTAATAACATCGCTCTTACGGTGAAGGAAAACGTCATGTGGAAACCGACTTATCACGGTTCGAAGTTATAGGACATTCGCCAATCTGGGGTAGGTTCCCGTGGCGTCTTACTGCCTTACCCCTCTAAGAGGAGGCCCTGCAGTGGGACAAATTAACGGGCTGATTATGTCATTATCGTACAAATGATATTGCGGTAAGCCATTGAGTTTATGTACTACTATAAGTACTAAAGGTGATTGTCTCAAACACAATATTCCATGTTACTTTTACGCGAAATAAATTTAGAAACTGATGCTGCACTGACAATGTTGTTTCTATCGTAAAAACGAATTGAGCAGTGCAAGATAAAGTCGTTGAATGCTGATTAAATTGTCAAAAGCATAATTGAGTTTTTTAGCATTAAGTCAGCGCGTATACGAGTACACGTTTTATAATGCTGGAAATTATGGCGTCAATAACACTAACATAATGTATGGCCAAATGCAAAGAGCGGTGGGAGAGTGGTGCTCTTTACTCGCTGTTTACTGCACGATCTATAGTGATAATAGTCAGGTGTCGGATTAAAATTCTTTAATTAACACGAGATAATGGGTAAGCCCTTTTAAGCCGAAAGGGGGTTTTTTGGACTTCTAGGCGAACAACTTTTGTTCTACGACTTTTAAAAATTTGTAGTACTTTTCGCTAATTTTAAGTGTAAAGTTTACTTGAAAATCAGCTGTTTCTCAGAGTACGAGGTCATTGACCTTATTTTGTCCTTTCATTTAGTTTGGTCTACTACTATCAAAACCTTAAATTACCTTTATTTTCAAAAGCAGCTGTTTTTTCAGTGAAACAACCTCTAAATTTTCAAAAAAAAAGTTCGATTTTTCAAGTCTTAAAACAAAAGTTGTTCCCCTAGATGTCTAGAACAACCCCCTTTCGGCTTCAAAGGGCATACCCGTTACACTTTGTATAGCTGTTATGGAGTTCCGAAGGAAAACATCATAAGGAAACCCACGGCTTAAAATCACGCATAAAGGTTCAATAAGGGCGGAAACACACAGTTAAAACTTTAGCTTTTTTAACTTTATGGATTTCCGAAAAGTAACGTTAAATTCAATCAATTTTTCCAGGAAAGAGGGGGGGGGGATATAAATACCAAAAAAGCAAATTTTACCGCAATTATTGCAATTTCGAATGTAACATAATGACAGGCCTATTAGTCTAGTATTACATGTCATTTGATGAAATTATCATATGAACGCTACTATTCACAATGTTTAATATGATGGAGTGGGTCAATTACGCTCAATTATAACGATTATGGCCATTAAGATGTCATGTTACGAATTTAATTTAATTTGTGAATCGTTTACTAGGACTATTTACGTGTCTCGGTGCGCTTTGTGTTTAATTCTAAATTTTAGGTTGTTTACTTCTTAATTTCATCTATAGTTTTCGCGATTTTGCATAATAAAACACCTTATTTACCAGGTTTAATCGCGTAATTTCCAGTCAACCTTGAAAAAGCCAACTGTAAAGTTGGCGAAAGCTCGGTAGTTTAAAAATCATGAATAAAACGCGATTAAACCCGGTAAATAAAGTGTTTTGTTTACTTCTTTTGAGTTTCGTACGTAACGGGGTAAAACCGGGACTTTTATTGTAAGGCTCCATTGTTCGTCTTGCTGTATTAGCTTTAGGGACTAGATCAGTCTATAACTGATCCATTCGGAATGATAAGCCTTCGGATGGCCGACGGACGTTTTATAACATAATACATATGTATGTATGTTGTATGTATGTATAGTTTATCAGTTTGTGGCTTATTGTGCGTCTGTCTATCAGCAGGCTGTACCTAATGAACTATAATAGTTAGACAGTTGGCGACGAACGGGACCAATATGGTATTATTCGTAGCTGTGTTAAAATCCTCCGCTGAATAGCAAATATGCAACATAAACTGCAAATATTGACGTTTGCAATTTCAGTATGCTAAACGCTAGTGGATCACATGAAGTTGATAGAGCAGATCATGAGGTGATTCTACAGACTTTTGTTTGTGTTTTGAGACATTGATAATATGCCGTCGAAATTAATTATTTAATTTCGACGGCATACTATCAATTTAGTTCCGATAATTTCAAGGAGTGTAGTGAAAATAAAAAAAAAACAAACCCGGAAAATCATCGCCATTTTACTGCAACCTTTACCCATCGATAAAATTGTTTCAAACGATTTGATAGTATACTATTAAACAGGTGAAACTGGTTAAAATTGTCCTTTAATACTTACAGAAATGCCATAACTAAAGAAATGAATGAGGTGATTCCACAAAGCAACACGCAACTCCTACGGTAACGCTACTTCAGCGCTTTTTAAACGGATTACGTTCTAAATAAGCTCTAATTGGAGTTATTGAGCTAAAAAAGGTTGCCTGGAAGAGATCGCTTTCAGCGATAAGGCCGCCCATTGTGCTTCCTAAATTTAAGCTGTATTTGTTTCTATCTATTTATCTTGTAATTTATATGGTGTGTACAATAAAGAATTTATTCATTCATTCATTAATTCATTTAGCTTGATATTATAACACTAGCATTTGCATTCTATGTAGAAAAATGTCGCAAGAGGACGACGTTTTGCGTGAATCAACGCCCATTTTTACTGTCGAGATTATTATTTTTTATTGCGATAGGCATTCATTGAATGCCATTTATATGCCAGTGTTTTTCTAGAATGCTTTGTATCAATTTTCTATTTATTATATTATAAAAGTTATTCTGATTACATGCCATAATGCTATAAGAATTCAAAGCACGATAATAAGAGTTATTATCTTTTATACCTACTGTAGTAAGCAGCTAGCCTATTATAATGGGTAGGTACCCACTTGGGGAATACCTTGGTACCTACCTACTGTCTGGGTTTTGTTCGGGTTTTACTATCCAAGGAATTATCAGTAGCAAAGTTGTAGATCTAAAATACCTACCTACATACCATATACCCTCTTTCTCTATCCCTACCCTACCAACTCTACTCCCCTTTCCATCTAAAGGTTGCCTAGTAGAAGTCACTTTTAGCGTTAAGGTCGCCCATTTCTATAACATTTTATCACATTTTAACATTATATCACTTTTCATGCCGATATTCCGCGGGAATATCGGCATGAAAAGTAACCTATTAGTTAGTTATAGTTGGTATACAAATAGCTGGATATTTAGATATGTGTTAAATATCTATATCTCCAGCTATTTGTATAGGTACCAAGTCTCCAGATATTTATCATACCAAGTCTCATTGCATTTGGTTCATTAGTTTTTGCGTGAAGGAGTAACAAACTAACTTGTTTAATTACTTACCACATCTAAATATAAATGCGAGAGTTTGTATGTATGTAAGTGACTTTATTACTGTTTCACGCAACAACTACCGAACTGATAGCGATTAAACTAAAACATAGAGAGTAGGAGACCTTGAATAACACGTAGGCTACTTTTTATCCTGATATTACGATAAACGGGACTTACGTGGGAGAAACCGCGGGGCGCAGTTGGTACTTTCATACTTATAATGTTAGTTAGATACATTCAGGAAGCTGACATAAAAGTGTTAAGTTCGTACCTAAACAATATTGCTACAATGCTTTTCTACTCAGACAATATCCTACTTACAAAGGTAGTTTAAATTGTAAAACTTTCCCTTTATATGTATACTAGCGTGCAATTAAAACTATTTATAGCCCCAAATATACGAGGAAATATCAGTAAATCACTAGAACCTTTCTACCATAGCATGCCATGACATCATAAGGAAAAAACTTCACATTCTTATTTTTCCTTAAGGGAAAATAATATTTGTGAGTTGAGTAACTACATTATTTAACATCATTATAAGAAATCCCTTTGACTGCTGGAAATACACATGACATATATTGTGTTGGCGATTTTGATTCAGAGATTTGCGATTTTCCTGACTTGCAATTCATTTCATTCAACAGCTGTCAAAGAGTAATCTAGTAGACTTATGTTAGTAAAATAATGAAATAAATAAAAATTGCACTTACATACAGCGCAATCTAGCCCCAAACTAAGCTTCAGGCTTGTACTATGAGTACTAGACAACGAATATACTACATATTATATTATTTTTTGTAAACACAACATATTATACATAGAAAGACAACCAGACCAGATACGAATATTTATTATAAATCCTACTAATATTGTAAATATAAAAGTTTTCAAAAACTATGGATTGCGATGAAACTTACTATGCAGATAGCTGGAATAACTCATAGGCTACTTTTTATCCTGATATTCCCATTTTTGGGTGCTGTCACTGCGTTCGAAACCTGCTCAGCTAAAATCACAGGCAACTGCTATATGTAAGCTTTAATTCCTCATAGTTTTATAGTATTTATATCTTATTTGAATTTAAAGCGAACAAAAAAAAACTATAGGTATCTTTCATCATCATCATCAGCCCGTTGCAGTCCACTGCTGGACATAGGCCTCTCCAATTGCACGCCACCTAGATCTATTTTCGGCTTCTCGCATCCAGTTTGTGCCAGCCGTCTTGCGCAAATCGTCGCTCCAACGTGCCTGAGGACGTCCTACACTACGTTTGTTTGTCTTTACCCTATAGGTAAAAAAGGAAGTGTAGAGTTGAAGGTCAGAATGACTAATTACTATTTGCCTTGCTTTCTTGAAAGCAAGGTCAGTTAAAGGATTTAGCCGGCACAAACAATAACAGTCTTAACATATTTAGAAAGTTAGGTTTAGGGTTCTGTACTTACAAGATTTAGATGGGATCCTTTTGCTAGGGAATGTTTTTTATGTTAAACTAGATGCGCCCCGCGGTTTCACCCGCGTAAGACCCGCTCCTGAGGGAATTTCAGGATTAAAAGTAGTCTACGTGTTATTCCAGGTCCCCAGTTACCTACATTCTAAATTTCATTCAAATCCATTCAGCCGTTTTTTGCGTGATTGAGTAACAAACACACATGCTCACAAACTTTCAGCTTCATAATATTAGTAGGATTTTTATTTCTGAATCGATTTCGATGATAATTTATTTGAGAATATTTTGAAGCCTAAGGATTAACAGTCTTATTTTAAAATTCATTTTTAACAACACAACAAAGTTGGAGATAGTATAACTTTTCATTATTTCCAATTGGAAAACTATGGGTTGTGTTCCTATTTTTTACTTTTTTTAATTTTTTTACTAAATTTTAGAATGGATCACAGGCCATGTTTTAAGATATAGAAAGGCTAAATATTAGTGGCAAATTTATCTGATGATATAATTAATAGCTTAGACTACTACAGTGTGTAGGTAATTAAACTATTTGAAAATTAACAACAATAATTAAATGGCAGAATCAATTACATGATATGCAGAAGTAGATATTATGTTTAAATGAAACTTATTTATTTAATACTTACAGCAAATATAGTATTCTGTAATCCAAATGGAAGTGGTGTTAGTCTCGCAAATAAGACTATCTTGAAGGAATTAGGGCCGGAGATCACCTTCAGCAATGCTCTCGCTGTCTCATTCTTGAGCAGCCATCCCAGTGGTAAATACGACCTCAGTGCCTTTAGCGTGAAATGAGCCACAGCCACACCAAAATTAGCACTCACTAACACTGTCCCTAACCCCTTCACAATACCGAACAAATATCCACTAGTTATTATCAACAATAAGTAACCAATAGTCACAGGGAAACTCACTATCAAAAACAGTCCCATGAATAACAGGAATATTATCCAAGGATCCTGTGCGTCTACCCAATGAAGGATTATCTTCAAGTATTCTTTGAAGAAGTATAACACTAATACGAGACACGTGAGCAGTAATATGGAAACGATAATGTTAATTAAATAACTGTACGTTGTTTTGTTGTTAATTTTAGCCCATATCGTCTTTTTTCTCTGCCCAGCCACGGGGTCAGGCTGGCAATCTTCGATATCCACGATTTCCATTGTCCGGTAAAGAAACGGTTCTCGGCCTATTTTTGTTAAGAGAATTCTAAGAGGATCTCGAGATTTATTGCCATAGCCTGGTTTCCAATTGTGTTTATTTCAAGTTATCAACCGCGAAGCTTTAAAAATAATCAAGGAAGAACACTGAAAACGCGTCACGAATTCGCGATTTTCGATCAAAGACTAAAAAAATAACCGAATCAAATGTTAACTGTCAAATGAGCCCGGCTGTTGCGTGACAGCCATGACAGTTGACAAAAATGACAAGTGTTAGAAAAATGTCATTGGTGTGTCAAACCATTTTGAAATCTTGACCAATTACAAGGGAGCTTTGCAAAGCATTATTATGATTGGTTACAATTCTTCATGTTGCAGTATTCTTAGCACCTTTTTGGTTTGCATTAGTGTGAAGAATAAAAAGAGAGAGCCTTGATAATGCTACAACAATTGGTTATAACATCAAATAGAAATCTAGAACATTTCAAATTTTTCACTGATTTCGTGAACGTGGACAGCTGTGTATTTTTATGGAAAATGCTATAAAATTGCTGCAGATCAGCTGAAAACGAACAAAAATTTGGCGTCATATCGTTTGATTTATATTATAGTTGCATTAGTCGTTATTTATTGGTTGTTTTTATTGTGTGTTGAAAGTGCGATAAAAATATAACCATGCCGCCGAAGAAACCAGCAGCTAGCGGTGGACCTAGCAAAAAGACGGAGCAGAAGAAAAAGGAGAAGGTTATTGAGGTACGTTTCATGAGAAATCGTAAAGAATTTTCCATACCACTTCTAAATGGTTCACAAGTTGAGTAATGTCGATATGTTGTCTTTCCCATCCCAGCCCTTGCTTATTCAGGATATGGAATCGCTTTCGTTGACTTTAGAACCTATTATGCTTCAATAAATATGCAGTAAACTGTTTTTAAGGAGGTATAACGCATAATGACATGGCCATTGGTGGCATATATTTGGCGGAAATGGTGTGCGAAGCCAATGACTACACATAAGACTTTACAATACAAAAAGAGTTCTAAGTTTTTAATCACAATGTCACAGTAATATAATGTACCAAGTTGCTGGCAGAGAAGTAGCTCTCCCAGCAGATAAGAAAGAAACTTTATCAAGTAAATATTAGTGCTGTGTCAATGAAATTTGTAGAGTCAAGAGTCAATTTCATTCTCACACCAGTTAAGGAAAAAACTGTATCAAGTACCTAAATATTAGTGCTGTGTCAATGAAATTTGTTTGTGGAAATTACTCTAAAATGCATGTTAGACTAGGTAGTTTGTAACAACATCCCTGAGTATGCTATCCAAATATCCAAAATGAACACTAACATTTTTGGTAATATTTTGAAAAAACTATTTTCAGGGGTACGTACTAATGTAACAGACCCTATTTCCGCGTTTAACTTTTTGTCTGTTTGTCTGTGCGTTTGTGGGCGCTATTCTCGGAAATGGCAGGACCGATTTCAATGAAATTTGGTATGCAGATAGCTTAATATCTAAATATTATAGTATATTAATTTGTACATCGATCACAACTATGCACAGCATTTTTCACTTGTGTACTAGTTTCCATTTCGTGGGAATAATGAAAAGTCCCAATCCCACTGCTGTCTTCCTTCTAGATGATTGTGCCACAACTTGGACCATATCACCATTTACTATTAGTTGAGATATCGGTCCAATGCTCGTCTTTTGTGTTTAAAATAAAGATATTACTGTAAGATCTTACTATTTCCAGGACAAAACCTTCGGCATCAAGAACAAGAAGGGAGCCAAACAGCAGAAATTCATCCAACAAGTAGAGAAACAGGTGAAGAGTGGCGGCATTCACCCCGCTAAGCCAATGGAAGACAAGAAAAAAGACAAGGAACAAAAATTGAAGGAGCTGAAAGAAATGGCATTGTTGTTCAAGCCAGTGCAAACTCAGAAGGTTGAAAAAGGTAAAAACTAACGATATTAAAATGCTTTGTTCATTAAATTTGTAGTTACTTCCTTCTTTCATGTAGTAGTGTGTCTAGTGGATGTCGTAAACGCTTCCGAAATTATCTTAACTGCTGGTTTGCTTGTTCCCAAGAAGGGTCAGGCATTCTGACTAACTGTAATTTTTTACCAAATCGTTTTGGAGATGGTATGGTCAATGAAGACTTACCTACTGTGCCAACTCAAAATAGTATGGAATAAGGGCAGAAATTAGAGAGATATGAAACCCTGGTGACCGGAATATTGATATGAAACCTTGCTTTGTATTTGGGGTTCTATACCCAAAGGTTAAAATTAGGTTCCTTTTACGGGTGTTTTAGTGTAAATAAGACTCCACTGACTCTCTGTCACCAAACTGTATCTCAAGAACCATGATAGACAGTTGATTTGCTCTTTCTTTCTACTATTTTCCTAATTACCATATTTTCTTTCTTTTTTCAACACATGCATAGAAACTACAAGTCACAGTCATGATTTTGATAAGCTTTGTATAACATTATGTTTTCTATATTTCAGGCACGGATCCAAAGTCAGTGGTGTGTGCATTCTTCAAACAAGGCCAGTGTACGAAAGGAGATAAATGTAAATTCTCTCATGATCTGACTATTGAAAGAAAGGTTAGTTCGGAGTTTTCTTATAGATATAAAGATAGCTTTCTTAAGGTTTTTTTTTAAAGGCTAACTTAAGGGCGGTTTAGTGTCATGTAGAATCTCACAGTAATTCGTATGGAAATTCAACTCGCATATGCAAATATGCATGACACTAAAACACCCTGAATAGTGATTAAACAAAAAAAGAAAGAAGAAAAATGTGTATTATATCTGTTGTCTAGTCGCCGTAACACAACCTTGTAGCTTACCATGGGGCTAGATGGTTCTGTGTGTATTGCAGAATTTATTTGTTTTAATTTATTACATTAACCTAATAGCCTACTTTTATATGTCTAACTCGCAAAACAGAAAAGTTTCATACAACCCTTCAACCATCATTTTACACCCTTAGGCGCTGAATTTTGAAAAATCCGTTTATAGTGAGCACCTACGCTCTAAAAGGAACCCCTATGCCATACTACTTCTAGTTTCTGAGATTTCGTGATGAGTGAGTCAGTGATTTTCCTTTTCAAATATATTCATAATACCTATAAGATAAATAACACACGCAACACCTTAACTACTGCTGTGCAAATTTCCACAATGAAGTGGTTGTCTATTGAAATACAGGTTTACTTTTATTTACGTTTTTTTTTACGGACTGCTGATGCTGTAATGAGAGATTATCTTTCCCATTGACAGATATTATATATTCTTATTTGCCAGGCAATATTATATTGAAACACTTTATTTATCGGGTTTAATCGCGTTTTATTCATGGTTTTAAACGAACCGAGCTTTCGCCTTGAGATGGATGAATGTCAAACTTGAAAAAGCCAACTGTAATGTTGGCAAAAGCTCGGTTCGTTTAAAACCATGAATAGAACGCGATTAAACCTGATAAATAAAGTGTTTTATTATGCAAAATCGCGAAATTAATATTATATATATTTGTTGTATTATCTTCAGGCGGAGAAACGTTCCCTGTACGTGGACATGAGAGACGACGAGGATACGATGGACAACTGGGACGAGGAGAAGCTGAAGGAGGTGGTGGAGAAGAAACACGGGGAGGGGGACAAGCAGCGACCAACAACTGATATTGTATGTATATACTAGACATGGGGCGGGTAGTGGTTTTGCCGGGTACTTGCTGAACGGGTACCCGACACATTCTGCGCCGGGTACTCGTGGGTACCCTGCGGGTACCCGGCAGCGATAACGCGTCGTGACGCGTGATTGCCCGCTCAGGCGCAACTGAAGTGAAATAGAGGTGGCGCTGGCGTCTTTGATAGCTCGAATCGCCGCGTACCGGCTGGCTAGCGCATGTTTCCGCGGGGTGCGAAAAGTATCGGCGAAATATCTATGCACACCATCTAGTTCTGTATACAGCGAACGCCTGTTCTCAGAAGCAGGGCTAATTTATGACAAGAAACGCAGTCGCCTAAATGCTAACCGCGCAGAAAAATTGGCGTTTTTACATCACAACTTACCCATCTTAAATTACCAATATTAAAATAAAATATATATTTCGTTTTTTTAGTTCTTTCTGATAAATTAGTGAGCAAAACATAATTATAATGATTACCGTTAGTGTTCAGCATAATAAATAATTTAAAAAGTGTAATATGTTTCATTATTTTTGGTCTATCAAATTACCCGGCAGAGCCGGATACCAGGCACCATTACCCGGTACCCGGCCGGATCCTAAAAAAAGTGCCGGATCCGCCGGGTACCGGATCCAAACCGGGTACCCGCCCCATGTCTAGTATATACACACATTACTATGACGGCCTCTGTGGCGGGCGAATGCCCCACTGCAAGAAGACTGCGGGTTTAATTCCTGCTGGGTGCAAATATTTAAGCTTAAAAAAATATATTTGTATCTGGTCTGGCTGTATTTCTATGTATAATATATACAAAAGAAAAATAAATATAAGCAGTATATCCGTTATCTAGTCAGCTAACACAAGCTTAGCTTAGCTTACCATGGGGCTAGACAGTGCTGTGTGTTGGTTACAGCATTTATTTATTTACTATCTTTACTAATATCATGAACAGGTAATCGTTGGTAACATGTGTGTATATATTGGGTATAATCTCTGATACTACTGAACCAATTTCGAGTATTCTTTTACCAATAGAAAGTTAAATTATCAAGGAGTAACACTTGGCTACTTTTGATCCCGATATTCCTAGATCAAAAATAGTAGTAAAATTATAAATGCGAAAGTTATATGAATGTTTGTTTGGATGTCAGTGTTTCAATCTCACAAAAACTACTGCACCAATTGTGGTGAAACTTGGCATATACTTAGATCTGGATCTACAAAAATACTCAATGATATACACAAGAAGGGCACAAGCTTTCGACGGTTAATCAAATAGGAAAAGTATGCACTTACACAATGCTTCTACTAATATTATAAATTTATGTTTATTTGTTTGGATGTTTGTGTTTCAATCACGCAAAAACTACTAGCAGATAGTTAAAGATCTGGATTAAAGCAGGTACTTTTTATCCCGATACTCCCACGGGATCGAGACTTACGCCTGTCCAAACATAGTCCAAGTTCATATTTATTTATTTATACAATTTGTAACGGGTAAGTCCTTTTAAATCCGAAAGGGGGTTGTTCTAGACGTCTAGGCAAACAACTTTTATTCTACGACTTTTGAAAATTCAAACTTTTTTTTTGAAAATGTTGAGATTATGTTTCACTGAAAAAACAGCTGCTTTTGAAAATCAAGATAATTGAAGTTTTAATTGTAAACCATCAAACTAAATGAAAGGACAACATAAGGTCAACGACCTCGATCTCTCAGAAACAGCTGATTTTCAAGTAAACTTTACCTAAATTTTTCGAAAAGTACTTCGTATTTCCAAAAGTCGTAGAACAAAAGTTGTTCGCCTAGACGTCTAGAACAACCCCCTTTCGGATTAAAAGGACTTACCCGTTACACCTTGTATATATTATATATTTTTATGTATATATTTTTTATTTATTTATTAATTCATAAAAGATCAAAAAGTTCACGAATACGAATTGGATTTGTATTTGGATTTGGAAAAGTTTAATAAAGTATTTTTTTTTTTTTTTTTTCTTTCTGTAAACTGCTACATGGCGATCTGTCTGTTTGACAATAGTCCAATAAATTGGCTGAGTATTATAATGTCGTTTATTATTTGAGAGACTTGTCCAGTGAGTTGTCCCTTATTCGTTGTCTGCGAATCTTACTGCTAGTCCTTGTATGCTATGGCGTTTCAGCCGGGAGAATGTTAGGCTCCCTGGGCCTTGTAATTGAGCAGCAAGATCGTTTTCGTGTCTGGTTAGCCTTCTCTGGTAGGCTCTGCTGTATGGTTCAATCTCTTGCTTTACAGTTTTGATTTTTATGTCCATATACATGTATTTGTTGCTAACGTGTTGAGGTATGTTAAGCATGTTCCTAATTGTTTTGCTTTGAAACCTCTCCAGTATCTCTATGTTGCTGATGCTAGCTGAGCCCCAAAGTTGGATCCCGTATGTCCAAACCGGTTTGATGATAGTCTTGTAGACAGCCATTTTGCTCTCGTGTGATAATTGAGATTTTCTTCCAATCAGCCAGTATAGGCTGCGAACTTTGGCGTCTAGTTGCTTGCGTTTCGTCCAGATATGTTTCTGCCAGGTTAGGCGTCTATCTAAGTACATGCCCAGGTATCTAGCCTCGTCCGCCTGGGGAACTGGCTCATTATACAGCAGAACAGGAGGACATGTTTCTCGTCTGAGTGTATAAGTCACGTGAATTGACTTATCTTTGTTAGCCTTTATGCGCCATTTATCAAACCACTTCTCGACTAAGGAAAGATGCAGTTGTAAGTTGTCTGATGCTATCCGCGGGTTCTCGTTAACGGATAAGAGAGCAGTATCATCTGCGTAAGTAGCGGTTGTGGTAACGTTGTCAAGGGTTGGTAAGTCGGCTGTAAAAATCAGGTATAGAACGGGCCCTAAAATACTGCCTTGAGGTACTCCTGATTTAATTTCATGCATTGTGGACAATTCATCATCATATTTTACCTCATAGCATCTCTTCTCCAAGTATGATTTAATGATTTGAAAGAAGCAATGCGGCAGGTTACGCTTGATTTTAAAGAGCAGGCCCAATAAAGTATACAACAATTTGCAGTCAACAAACTCAAGCAATCAACAAACTTACTAAATATTCTCAAAAGAAACCACTCCAAAGCAATACTCGTACCAATAATTCTAAGAAAAATAAACAATAACACTTACAGATCTGCAAACATTTCCTCGAAGCAGTCGAAAAATCAAAGTACGGTTGGTTCTGGGAATGTCCAGCTGGAACCAAATGTATCTACAGACATGCGCTGCCACCCGGCTTCGTCCTCAAACGGGACAAGAAGAAGTTGGAAGAGAAGAAAACCGAAATATCTCTAGTGGACTTGATTGAGAGAGAACGAGCAGCTTTGGGACCGAAACAGACGAAGATCACATTAGAAACCTTCTTGGCTTGGAAGAAGAAGAAGATTAAGGAGAAACAGGTGCGTTTTGCTTCTTCTTTTATTATGGTTTTAAGTTGGGAGTCTTTTAGAGTGATGAGATTTCTTTTAGACAAGTGCTTTACACTGTCGATTTCCTCATTGTCTGCTATCAGGTGTCATGATATCAAACACAAGTCTACCTCATAACTTACTCGTATTAATAACTAGTATTTTTTCGCGATTTTTCATATTAAAATACTTTATTTACCGGGATTAAGCCATTTTTGCAGGACTTAGTATATTATTGTTGTTTAGAATTGTTAATTTTTAAATTGATGTAAAATATTTTGTTAAATTTCCGTCCATAATGAGAACCTCCATGAGTTTCTTCGTGACTTCTCATGTAAGGGCGCGTTCCGAAGCCATGGTAGTTTTTTGAGCTAGTTAGGAATAATAATAATAATTATAATTTAAATTCAAAACTGTTACAATAACTCTATAGTCTGCATACACTTCAACGTTTTGTTACAAATAATTATGAAGCGGTAGTTTACAGTAACTTTTTAGAATGTTAAAATAGACGAATTACATCTCAGTCAACCTTGAAAAAGCCAACTGTAAAGTTGGCGAAAGCTCGGTAGGTTAAAAATCATAAATAAAACGCGATTAAACCCGGTAAATAAAGTGTTTTATTAGTATTGCATTATTATAATTTTTTCAACAGCGAACAGTAGACCTCGCGAGCACTAAATGCTAACTATTAGTAAAAACTCAACTTACTGCTAGCTATTCAATAGTTTCTGATGAAAAAGTGCTACCAGTCTGCACTTTTGAGTTATTGCTAGAATTCTTAAAGTTAGCAATAAACGGATAAAGTAAGGATCTGTAATTGGCAGTATGATTTATATAACATGCGATAGCATAATATTCCTTAGTGCTGTTGATTCTGTAGAAATAAATAAATAAATGACTCCTTGATTTCGATGAGTAATTATTTTCTTTACTGATCAAATTTTAAAAGACCATTCAATACAAAACCGACATTTTAAGAGATCAATTGGAATCTACTATCTTTCAATAAAAGAAAAATCATTTCAATCGGTTTTTATATGCCGGCGATATCAATTAGCTCCCTTTGTGGGAGAAATACCCTATTAAAAATCCCACAACATCAATAAATTTAAATTAGACCTGTACGAAATATTTGACCAAAAGACGGGCCTGGCCCTTGTATCTTTGTATGTTTGTTCGACGATAACTTGAGTATCGTAGCTCCGATCTTCATGTATTTAGGTATGCGCGTAGTTTAATTCAATAGAATTTATGAGTTCGAAGATAAGCCGGATCGGTAGGGGGGTTGGGGAGATCCCTATCTCCCCAACCCCCTAGTTATTTATATGCGAACTCCTAGTTATTTATATCCGTATTTGCATTGCAGGAGGCAGCGGTGGAAGCGGACGAGCAACGTCGCAGCGACTACAAGGCGGGTCGCGCCGTGGGACTCAGCGGGCGGGAGATGTTCTCGTACGACCCCGCGCTAGCAGCCGACGCAGACGAGGATGGGGACGAGGCCGTCGACCTCGCCACGTACGGCCGCGAGGACGAGGAAGACGAGTACCGCGAGCTGCAGCTGGATCTCATCGGGATGGAGGCCTCCGAGGTAACTCGAGCTTTCTGTACTTACTTACCTTTCATCGTAGACGAGGACGGGGACGAGGCCGTCGACCTCGCCACGTACGGCCGCGAGGACGAGGAACACGAGTACCGCGAGCTGCAGCTGGATCTCATCGGGATGGAGGCCTCCGAGGTAACTCGAGCTTTCTGTACTTACTTACCTTTCATCGTAGACGAGAACGGGGACGAGGCAGTCGACCTCGCCACGTACGGCCGCGAGGACGAGGAACACGAGTACCGCGTGCTGCAGCTGGATCTCATCGGGATGGAGGCCTCCGAGGTAACTCCAGCTTTCTGTACTTACTTACCTTTCATCGTGGACGAGGACGAGGACGAGGTGCCGTAAAGAATACATATATAACTACTATATATATGATTATTAATAGATTTAGTCTTCTTTCTTCTTGAAAACGAAGTTTTTTTTTCTATTTTTGAAGTAATGTGGCTCACCAAGTGTTAGAGTTTTCAGTCCCCCGCCTCTAACTTGACCTAACGACTACTATCGGAGATAACAACCGGGACCAACTGCTTAACGTGGCTCCCGAAGCGTGGCAGAGTTCGAGAAAATGATTTTTGCCACAATTTTTTTTATTGCTAGTTTCAGTTATGAAACTCCATGAACTCTTTTTCTACATTTTTAAAAGCGATTTTATCTAATTCCAGGTGGACGACACAGGCACAAAAGCAGTGTCAGACCGTCTAGAACATTTAAACGAAGGCCTAACGAACGGAGACAGCCAAAACCAAACTCCGGCTGCCTCCGAGACAGGTCCTATCAACGAAAACCTGTTCCTCGACGAAGACCTGGATGAAGAGCTGCAAAACCTGGACTTAGAAGACTAGTGTTGTGGGACCGAGTGATGTTCCCGGTTGCATTCCTCTCGGGAACCCGGGGACCCCTTAAGAGGGTGATACTTCAGTTTTCATGTTTGTCTGTTGGGATTGATTTAGTTATTAGTGGACTGGATTAGAGAATTATAGTCTAGTGGTAGATTCCTCAACTTTCATTCCAAAGGTCGTAGTTTCGAATCCCGCCTGAACGCGCACCAATGTCTTTTTGTTTGAGAAAAAATCCTGAGCGCTATTAACATCCCTTTTTACGGTGAAGGATTACGGAGAGGAAACCCGCGGCTTAAAGTCACGCAAAAAGGCCCAGGAAGTCAATTACGTCTATTATAAAACACGAAGTTTCGGCCGAACGTTGTACGTTTCCTACTACGAACTGCAATCGGTCGATTGGTCGATTCAGTTCGTAAAAGCCCTCCTGTTACAGGACTAGTTGCAGAAACATACAGTAAAAATTTAGGTTTTATAGTGGACTTTACAAAATTGTTTTTGGGAACAGTCAAAAGATACATCGAAGTGCTTCGTCTTGTATGGCAAAGTTTCCTTAGGTATGACAGTTCAGTTTCAATGTCCAAAACACAATTCACTCAGTTTCAAACTTTGCAACTGTACCCAGTGAGCTATATGAGCCTATGAGCTATATGGTGTATCTTTTGACATTTTTTAAGAAACAATTTAATGAAGTTCACTCTAATAGTTAAGTAATGATAACTAAATCAATCCCAAAGCAGAACACAAAAACTCGAGAATTACCCTCTTTAATATCGACAAATAGTGAAGTGAAAGACTTGGAAAGTGAAGTGATCGGATTATAGATGAGTTGTTTGAACAGTTATCGGAAGTTACTCCTTTAAAAGAAAAAAAAATAGGTATACAATTTATACATAATAATAATTATACATGTAGGTATTTGAACTCAGGTTATTATAGCAATTTGTGACTGCCGGCCACATGAAAACCATTTTTTATCGACTACTGCAAAAGGAGAGTTATGTTTTTGTTCCTTTGGGTTGGTTAATTTCGTAATGTTTTCGAAGATTTTCCCAATTTACACTCATTCTACTAATATTATAAATATGAAAGTTTGTGTATAAGTAGGTATGTTTGTTGCTTCTTCACGCCAAAATTACTGGGTCGATTGTGATGGAACTTGGTACGCAGATAGCTGAAGATCTCGATTGACACAAGTTCCGATCCTGCTGGATTATCGGGATAAAAAGTGTCTATCCTATGTGTTATTCCAGGCTATACACTACCTCTGCGAAATTTCAACATTTGTCTTAAATCAGCCGTTTTTGCGTGATTGACATACAAACTTTTAAACAAACAAACATCTCAACTTTCGCATTTATAATATTATTAGGATTGCCAGTTAAAATTGTTTTATTATGGGTAAATAAGAAAGCAGTAAAGTGAGAAAAGATTATGTGTTATTTTTTTTTGCTGTCTGTGCCTGGCCATATAAAGTCCTCATGTAACAAACATTTACATCAAAACTATCTGTATATACAATAAAAAATACAATCGACATGTCCGTATGCTTTTCTATTGTAGGTGTAACTGAGAAATATTTATCTTTATTAATGAATAAAGTGGTATTTTATAATACTTATGTGCTATAATTTTATAATCTAGCCCCAAACTAAGCACTCAGCTCGTACTATGGGCATACTACATCTACTTTTTTTTTGTAAATACATACATAGAAAACACCCAAACCAGAAACAAATATTTATTTTCAAGGCGTCTGCTCCAAATAAATTTCTGAATCGAAACCGCCACCTTCTATATTGCTTCTGCATTACCTTTCGGCCGACGTGCCATGGAGGCCATCAAATATGGTACCCTATTAAGGCTACTGCCGCATTGGCAGAAGGCTTGCTTAGCGCCTAGAGGCTAGCGAGTCACCTAACTAAAACGAACGGTCTAGACTAAGAGAGTCCGCGACCGGCCGTACTGAGAGCTTGACGCCTAGCGCCGTATCTTGTCAGAATGCAAGCCACTAGGCGCAGCAAGCCGCCTGCCTATGCGGGCGCGGCCTTACATAATCAGAATATGCTTCATCTTAATCTGTGTTCTAAATTATAGTTACGATTATAGTAGTAGATACCTCTTTGATTCCTAAAGTTGAGGTTTCGTATCCCGGCCGCCATGTATTTTTCTTTAACAAAAATATATGCGTTTTTAACATTGCTCTTACGGTAAAAGAAAATGTTACTCGAACTCAAAAATTTCCATAATTTTGGAAAATTAATGTTAAATTTAGAAGCTCCTCAATTATTTAGGTGCGCCTCAAATTTGTAAGTGCGCCTCAAATTATACGTGACTGAACTCGGCTGTAAATACTGGGATGCACCAAGCGAACCCTTTAGCGAATGTACTATAATTATTTTGTCGGTTAATTCCCTCTAAGTCGACTCCCGTTACGTCAATCTGCTCAAAAATCTTTCTATAACTGTGAAGATTTACGTTTTCCAGGCTAGGTAAACCATTATTCAAAAATCTAAAAAAGACATTATAGTTATTATCAAAATTGGGGGGGATGCTATTCCTCTTTGCATTATATGCTATCTATTATTATTAAAATTTAGGAAATTGTCTTAAAGACTAGTCTAAATAAACCCCTCAATACAAAATCAATCAAACCATCGGAATTATGAATATCAGGATTTAATTTTAATTGAACAATAAAACACTTTATTTATCCGGTTTTATCGCGTTTTTATTCATTATTTGAACCGAGCTTTCGCCAACTTTACAGTTGGCTTTTTCAAGGTTGACTCTCTTCAAGGTTATCTGAACAATAAAATTAAAAATGTATCAAAGAAATAACAAATATTATATACATTAATATCTTAAAATACAACTCAATTTCCAGTTTTAATCGCGTTGCTTTTATTATTTTCAGCATTGTCGCCAAGCCGGAAACCTTTGAAATCGGAAAATGAGTTTCATTTTAATTCAACTTTGCGAAGACAAAAGAAAAATCAATATTATCGTTATGGAATTGTCAGCCATGTTGCTGGGTTTTCAATTGTTATTTTGTCTATGGTTTCATCTGAGAAACCTTTTATCTTCATCTTTGGAAGCACATTGTTTATGATGTGGGAGTAACCATGACCGCCGTAATCGATCTGTAACATTAAAAATACAAAATCTGTGATCAATTTATAAAAGAGAAAGTTTAGATATTTCGTTGTTTGTGTTGCAATGATGTAAAACACTACTGTAATGATGGCAATAAAACTTGATTGACTTGACAGATAGCTGAAAAACTGGATTAATGCAAAGGCGCATACTTTTATCCTGAAATTCCCACGGGATTGTGACTTTCGCGGGTGAAACCGCAGGGTGCTGCTGGTATACAATGTGTAACGGGTTGTTTCCCTGTAGAAACAGCTGCTTTTGAAAATAAAGGTAATTGAAGTTTTGATTGTAGTAGACCAAACTAAATGAAAGGACAAATTAAGGTCAATGACCTCGAACTTCGAATTTTCAAAAGTCGTAGAAGAAAAGTTGTTCGCCTAGAAGTCCAAAATAACCCCCTTTCGGCTTAAAAAGGCTTACCCGTTACATCTTGTATACTCTATAAGAATAGTGTAAAAATATTGTATTGTTTGTTTGTTATTTTTTTTTGTAATGAATAGGTTCCGAAAGTACTGGATTAATTTGAAAAATTCTTTCACCTATACAAAGCTACATTATCGCGGAGAAATAAAAGTAGCCATAATAACGAGGCAAATATCATACTTTAGATCCCCATATTCTCACAGAATCGGTCTTACGCGGGTGAAATTGCGGGACCCAGCTGTTAAAAGCATAAATAACTTACCAATCTATGTTTAGTATGAATATCATGCGACAGAAGCACCCGGTCTTCAGTCCCCTCTTCACACAGCAATTTTATCTTGTCCAAGCGAGCCGCGTCCGACGGCATGTCGGTAGCCTCGTTCAGTTGGTAGTAAGACACTTCGACACCGAATAAATCGAACTGGCAATATGTGCCGAGAGATGCGAATTCTAGGAGAGTGTCGTTGTTGAGCAATGTGCCTGGAATAAATAGTTTCATAATTCACAAATCTTACTTCTTACTCTTACTGCTTATTAATGTAATAAACGCGAAAGTTACAAGTGTGTATGTACATATGTCTGACATTGTTACTCAATCACGCAAAAAGTATTGAACCGATTGCGATGAAACTAAGAATATAGATAGCAAGAGACCTGGAATAACACAGGCTACAGTTTCTCCCGATATTCCCTCGGGATCGGGACTTACGCGGGTGAAACCGCGGGGCGCAGCTAGAATTATAAAGTTGAAATTTTGTGAGTATGTATTGAATGTTTGTTACTCAATCAAGGAAAAACTACTGGAAATACTTTCCCGTTTATAATATTTGTAAGATGTAGGGTTTTCACGTAAAATAAACTTACGATCTAAATGCGACATAACAGCCTTGTCTTTCTTGCCTCCCGCCTCCAAGTACACCCTTATTATCTCGAAGGGTGCGTCCGGGTCCCTGTGGGGATGGAAACTGACCCCACACCCCAGTTCCGGCTGCAGTTCGCCCGCTGCTTGGATAGCCCGACGTTCCATGTCTGAGGGTTATCAATATACTTAAGAAACTTAATAATAGTTCGCGATTAGGACTCGGTTAAATGTAACAATGTTAACAAATTCGATTGTCAGCAGTGCCCCGCGGTTTCTCCCGCCTAAGTCTTAATCTCGCGGTATTTTCAAAAAACCCCCCTCCTAGTGTTCCTCACAAAAAACACCCCCGTCTAACTAGTTTCCAAAACTAGTGGTGTAAACTTGATTTTGGTTGATTATGTGTAGGTAGAGTTCAATAGTCAGTCAGTCAGTCAATTAGTCTGGATTTTGAATTAGAATATTTACAAAATATTTAAAAAAAGTTTACAAAGTAGGTTCTAGAGATTATTAAAAAAAACGAACCTTTCACAGGCCAAACACTAGCGATTTCCCCCATGAAGCCCGCCTTCACATCCTTACAATCTACACAACCGTCCACCAACTCCTGTCGCATGTGATTGTAGATATCCTCCACTGATGCCTTCGAGTTGGCCTGAAGGTCTGCGATGTAGTGTCCGGTACCAGCCACGATGTGGACTCCAGTCTGTTTGGATAGTTGTCTGTAGAAGTTCACGTCGCGTTTTAAACCTTCGTTTGAGTTTTCTACAATCGTTCCTGTGGATTTGAAAATCCATAGTGACACACAGACACATGGACTACCGAGTTTGAGGCAAAGATAACAGATATTTTGAGGTGGTTTGAGGTAAGGGACCCTTAAAAATTCAAGTTTTCTTGACAATAGGAATAGGTTAACTAGATATTATTTATCGTTGTCTCTGATAATTTAAACATAGATTTTAATTTTTAAAGTGTTTTCTACACTTGGAAGACTGGTTTTTGAAGAGGCCGCAGGGCCACCTGTAGCGTAACACGGAATATCAAGGGTGCAGGTTCAAAGCCTGTCCAGGTTGCAAATTTTTGGGATGGGAATAAAAAATCAGCTTAGAAATTATGTTATAATAAGACGTTCCTCCTGCTACAGTACTAAAACTAAAACATTTGCATACAAACCTCCACCAAACTTCTTGTAAGCGATCAAATCGTTCAGCACAGCAGTCTTCGCTCCGTCATCGTTCAGGTACAAGTTGGTGCGCCAACTGTACGGGTACTGCCGTAGGTACCCCACATTGGATAACGTCAGGTCCCCTTGGAATTTGTCAGCTAGTTGGGCAGGTGGTTCTCGGTAGAAGTGTGTGAACTCCATTGACAGATGCTCGTGGGTTAAAGTTCGCCCCAGTTGAGAGGGAGCTACGTCACCTAGCACTGAAATTATAAGTAAGACCATTGATAGTATCTTGTTCTGTTTTTTGCGATGTTCAACTGAAATGAAACACATTTCCCGGTTTTAACCGCGTTGTTTTCATTAATTTCAACATTGTTGCAATTCCGTTCCGATGATCCGGAGCCTTTAAACACTTCTTGCTCAAGGTAGACTCAGATGACAGACTCATCTGAGTTTTATTTCAAGACCATTAATCTTAACCTTAAAGACGATAATATGGCATCAGAAGAAAGACAGTTATAAGCAGCCACTGTGAAAGCGCTACCCCAAGCTCTATGATGCTTATGACGTTTTAATCTTCATTCGTCAGCTACATCTTAGCGCCCGCAGCGATCCTTTTTAATGTTTACGATAAAAGTAACAATATTGTCAGCAATGTAGGGTAAGTAAGTTTTGTAAAGGAAACGTCAATAGAAAGTTCGAATAGGTAGATAATAATATGCGTAGAAAAGTAAAAAAAAAAAAAAAAAAAAAAAAAAAAAAATATATATATATTTAAAAAAAATAAAAAAAAAAAAAAAAATATAATAATAAGAACAGCCTTAATTACCATCCCCGAAAGAAACTGTATTAAAAGTTCCTCTTTTTATAGGTTTGAAAAATTAAGGAGCAGTCTTATGAAAGTGATTTCTTCCAGTAAAAAGTAGGTAAGTATGCATGTTTAATTGTTTATTGTTCGATTAGGTTCCTTAACCTACTTATTTGCTATTACCATCTACTACTTAAAAATATCTATGCTTCATAGCAACTATTATGATACACAAGGTCACCTACTGATAGTCGTGAGCTATGTGTAAGTAGACATATCGCTATAAAGGTAGGTACTTTATTTATTAAATAAACAAAACAATAATAAAAAGGCTCCCGTAGCGTCTTCTGCCTAATCCCTTTTTAAACATGGAGTAAGGTCGGAGTAGTGAGAACGGGCATTGTCTTTTTTCGTAACAAAAAGTTGTGAAATTACTCCGACCTTACTCCACGTTGTTAATAAAGCTATAGCGAAGGCCGTTGCCCTACTGTAGCACAAATAATAAAGAGATTAACTTTAGATTTATTTTTGTTGCAGTATTTCTATATTCATCCATAAATCAGAATCACTAAATTGTGTGACAAATAAATAAAAAAACTTACCGGTCTGCACCTTTCCGACCATTTTTACCACTGGCTTAGGCGTAAAACTATAATGAAGAGTCAATACTAGTTCACACTAGGTTGCTCCTTTTATAAACAACCTTTCACTAACTAAATCAACGTGGAAAAGGCTTATTATTGTAACAATTTTTACCTTACGTAGTAACAATCTTGTGTTTACGTATGATAGCGACCGATAAACGCTAGAAGCACACTGGTTACTGGATTGCTACAAAAATAGACTGCTCTGAAGTTCGGTACGTAGTAACTAAGTGTGAAGCAATTTTATGAATGGAGAATTAGTGTCAGCACGAAGTACGAACTACTGTTAATCGCGTATATCCGAAACCTACGTGCTTAAAATTAGGGCACGAACTTTAAGGTCAGTAGGTGAAAAGGTAAATAGGTAATTTCCTGTTTAGAAGAAATATTAGACACTAACAGCGTCCGGCGAGTCCGCCCTCGTAACTGATTTCAAGCTAACTGCATACAAAGTTTTATCACAGTCGGTTTAGTAGTTTTTGCGTAAAGGAGTAACGATCTTATCTACTCTTTTAATTACTTACCAAACCACTTCTCATCCTGTACATTTACCCTCTTGTCGAGTCTTACAACCCCATGCTCAGTATTTGTCAAAGGTAGGTAGGTACAGCATATCGAAATATATATTTCTAGACCGGACGACTTAGCAGAACTTGACCTAAATGGGATAACAACGTTTGGGGAGTCGACGGTCTCCAGCTATCTACATACCGAGTTTCATCGCAATCGATTTAACGGCATTTGCGTGAATTAGCAACAAACACACATAAACACAAACTTTCACCTTTTTTAGAATAAGAATAAAAAAATTTAGGTTACGGGCCATGCTCTTTCAATCTCTTGGCATCAAAGATCATAGGTGGTACGTAAAAAGAACATCTAAGCTATCCATGCATAGTCCAATACAAAAATCTTATTTTTATTGCTACGCAAAGTCCAATAGGTGCCTACGTATACTTTGACTGGGTTACTAGGTATTTAAAAATGAGAAATGCTCTGTCTCTATGATTGAGAGAGCATTTCTCTCTTCATTTCTGTCTGCCTTGGCCTTGCTGCGACCTGCGACGCGAAGACGACGATGTAACATGTCTCTGCCAAGCTGCCAAGTCTGCCTGCGACCATGTTACATTGTCAACTTTGCTTCTCAAGCCTGCGACATTCCTGCGATCTACTTTGCCGACAGTCACCATGACAACAGAAAGTTGATTACGTTGCCGCAAAACATTGATAAGGCGTCGTGGTGGCCCTATAAAATATTTAATATTATTTTCGTATTTCTTTGCCATTGCTACGTTTTCAAAATGCCCATAATTGTGAAAGATTACATCTGGACTCAGAACGATAAAACAGTGCTCATTAAAATACCCGTACCCTCAGTCAGCCATGAAAATCCCGATATATTCACAACTGAATCGTACATAAAGATACATTTTAGTCCATTTCTATTCGAAATATTCCTTCTACACGAAGTAAATAACGATAAGAGCAAGTGTGTTGTTAAAGATGACCTTATAACTATTGATCTATGTAAGACAGAAAATGTAGAGTGGGAGAAATTAGAAAAAGATTTAACTAAGGAAGAAAAGAAATATATACGAGAAGAAATAATAAATAAGTCTATAGAAAAGGCAAAACAAGAGTCAGAAGACAGAAGAATAAGAAAGACTCAGCTTGATAGATTCACTGTACAAGAAGCTATGGAAATAGATTCTAAACAACATAGTTTGATGGATGCCAGGAGAGATGCTGAACGAAATAGTGCTATGAATGCGTTAGAAGAATGGCGAGTCAATATGAGTGAAGGAAAAACTGAGGCTAAACTTAAGGAACTTCCTAAAGCAAACAATGATTCTGGTGTAAAGGTTGTCGAACTAATCGACGAAGCTATAAACGAAAATGAGAACGCTGGTGTTAAAATAGTTGAGCTAAAGGATGATGACAATAAAGAAACAGGCGTTAAAGTCACAGAAGTCTTTACTGGAGAGGTTCTAGAAAGGAACAATTCAGATGGTTTTAAACATCAAAGAACGCCGAAGAAAACTGCCAAAAAACTAGCTAAAACTTTAGTGAGGTCAGAATATGTGGAGAAGAAGAAAGAGGAAGCATCAAAAAGAGTTTTGCCGAGGTTGAGAGAGTCTGGTCAGGTGGTGGTATCGCATACGCCGCGGACTTTCCCAACGCCTAGCAGAGAGTCGACGGCTAATGAAGAACAAGCTTGGTTGAAAAATGTTACGATGGCTAGGAGAGCTACAGGTAAAAACCTAGAACTAAATGATCTAATAGTGGAAATGGTGTGAGTTAGCTAAGTATGCGGCACAAGTTCATCCACTAGTAGTTGGTGCCTCGGCGCTTCTTAAAACTGGCCGGATTTTATTACAGTTTTTAGAGACCGGTCATATAGGTTTTAGGAAATTTGACCCATTACTTGTCACAGCCAGAAACAGGGCCACAAACAATCAAATCAAATCAGGGAAAAAGACTCTAAACCTCCCGGATCACAAAAGAGGTAGAGGTCGCCCCCCCTATACGTGGTGGACCAGCATGGCCCAACTATTGAAAAGGAAAAGCCTATCAGAACCGACAACCCACGACCGGATGTCGTGGCACCGACAAATTTGGAGAGCCGACCCCACCTAAAGTGGGAAGAGGCAAAGATTGTCACAGCCAGAAACAGGCAATCTTTTTTCCATTACTTCCTTCTAATGGTTCAACGCAGTTTTCCATAACTGGAGAGAACACCTAAAAAGATGTGGCGGAGGGCTTTCCCCAGCATTGGGTTACAAAGGGCTAATAAAACAAAAGCTTATGAAATAGAGTTTGAATTTTCAACAGCAGTTTATTTTTCTAATAAAAGAAGTTGTTGTCCTCAGGGTTTGTATCAGAAGATTTGCGTCCAGAAGAACAGGATCCACAATGGTGCAAGGAAAAGGGAGATGAGTTCTTCCGAAACGGGAATTTTTTGGGAGCAATCAGCGCCTACACTCATGGTATATCGTTGTCGGACAAGCTGCCCAGTTTGTACGCTAACAGATCTGCCACGCACTTCGCGCTTGGGAATTTTAATAAATGCGTAAGATAAAATTTAAAATACTTACACACTCAAACATACATTTTAATAGATACTGCGCCCCGCGGTTTCACACGCGTAACTCCCGATTCCGCAGAATTATCGGGATTAAAAGTATAAATAATAATAAATCGGTCTAAAAGATTAAAAATAATGTTAGGGGTGGACAACCCTTATCACTTAGGGGTTTGAAAAATAGATAGAAAGAAACCTATTCTCAAACCTACTGAATATGCATATAAGATTTCATAAAAATCGGTCAAGCCGTTTCAGAGGAGTGTGAGAATTAACACTGTGACACGAGAATTTTATATATCTACCTACCTATAAGATACTGCAGCAACAAGAGGCGAACTCACTGTTTGAAGCTTAGAATGAGAAAATTAAAATCAAATACCTTAACTTAACAACTTAACTAACAAAAATAAGAAAGTACAAACTTGAGAAAAATTTAACTAAAGCGTAATTCGGGACTTACTTAAAATGAGTACTTAACGGCGTTTTTTCGGTCGGTGTATTGATTCTCAATTAACCCGGAACAATTATTTTTCAGATGATAGACTGCTCAACAGCCCTTGACCTGATGAAGCCGCCCTGCGAAGGCAACCGCCATAGCCGCGCCAAGTGCATGGCTCGTCGTGCAGCCGCGCTTGCCAGGAGTGGCTGCCTCAGCAAGGCCATCGACGAGATGAAAGCAGCTGCTAAACTCATGCCGGAAGACGAGAAAATACAGCAAGACGTCTATGATATGGAGAGGGCTTGGGAACAGAATCCTGATTCTGATTAATCCTATTGTCTATAAAATGCTTTTGTCCTGATTGACTGATGGATCAATGCACAGCTTCAGCCGTCAGCCGCTGATAGTAGAGAGCTGCAGCCCTAGACAACATTCTTATCGATTAACGAAATCGCCAATCGACAGACTTTATTGTATGAAATTGATACGAAAAATTCACCATATAAGTCACGTGACTTTTCGTGAACTTATGTCAATTTCATACAAAAAAATCTGTCTATTGGCGATTTCGTTATTCGCTTAGAATGTTGTCTAGGGCTGCTGTTTGGAGAGTGTGGTCTTTATTATGCTGTATGCAAAAGATATTTATATAGGAAAGGGTCTTTCGAAATACCATGGGATCGGGACTTTCGCAGAAGAAACACAGCTAGTGAGAGATATATGTGTAGGAAGTAGTAGGTACCTAATTGATTTTAAAAATATGCTATTGAATTTCTGATATCCTAATAAAATGAATTAATTATCCTTCGTCACGTCGTTTAAACTTTAAAATAAATTCATTTCTCTGAACAAACAATCCTATTTATCAAACTTAAAATTTATATAATTTTAAGTTGAGGATGTGTGTTTGTTACTTAATCAGGCAAACACTACTAAGCCGATTGTGAAAAAACTTGGAATATGGGTAGCTGGAGACGGAAGAACACATAGGCTACTTTTTATCCCAATATCGGGACTAGCGCGGGTGAAACCGCGGGGCTCGGCTAATAGAGAAATAAAGTAAAAAAAATAGCTCCTACATATCACAACATAATCATATATTAACGTAAATAATTTACAGTAAATGTCTAATTAACTAAATTCACTCCTTCTGTGGTGGTTGTTACCACTTTTGGCAGGCCCAGGTTCTTGAGTAAAGCGTGAGGAGAAGGATCTCTTCCTCGGAACCTTCTGAAGACTTCACTAGGATGGCAACTACCTCCAGCTGCTAGGAAAGTATCTCTGTATCTCTTTCCCACACCCAAAATATCACCATCTCCTTTTCTAGCCTCCTCAAATGCACTGTAAATATCTGCTGCAATCATCTTGGACCACAGATGACAGTAGTAAGCCGCACCCCATTCCTCAGACATTATTTTCGTAAACGAAAGAGGATGTGAATCGTACTTGTCTAATGGCAGTGCATGGTATTTCGGCCACAATTCCTTTACAATATCAAGCCAGAAAGTCTTCTGGGAATGCAGCTGTAAATCTAATTTTGAAAGGTACAGTTCTTTGCACAAGTTATATCCTGCCATATGACTTCTGATGTTCTGGAGATTTTTTAAAATATCGTCTGGTAAAGGTTCCTCGGTGCTGTAATGTCCGCTGACAGCGCGTATTGTGTGGGGGTCATATAGCCAGTGCACCATCACTTGCCCACAAACTTCGGCCGCATCCCATTCTACATTCGACAATCCTGCCACTTCAGAGTAATTCGCTTTAGTCAGCAGATGACGTAACGAGTGACCAAATCTTTGGAATAGTATACCAACTTCTTTGAAGGTTAATAATGATGGCTTTCCTTCGATTGGCGCTTGGAAGTTGAAGATCAGAGCGGACAGTGGATGCGTTGATGTTGACGTGCATTTATTGCGCATTGCGATGTGCCATCCCGCGTCATCATGAACACGAATTTTCTCATCTTGACGTGCGTACGGATCCAGATAGAACCCTGCTACAGGAGTGTTGGCAGATTCGTCAAACACGTTATAGAATTTAACATCTTTGTGCCATGTGTGAACGCCACTTTCCTCAACAATCTGAATCTTGAATAATGTGCTGCAAAGATTGAATAAGCTGGTCAAGACTCTGGGAAGAGGGAAGTAGTCTCTAATTTTGTCTTCATCAAACCCATATAACGTCCATTTCTGTTTTCTCTGCCAGTATGGGACATCCCAATGTTCTAACTTTCTGTCAAAACCTCTTTCATGCGAATACCGATGCAACAATTCAATCTCAACATCTTGCATCGATCGAGCACTCTCAAGTAAACTGTCAAACACACTATTAATATTATCGATGGATCCAGCCATCTTTGTCTCCATACTCATATCCACAAAGGTTTCGTATCCTAAGATATTTGCCTGTTCTTTGCGATAACCACGGATGTTTTCAAGATTGCCACCAGTTTCAATCTCCTTGTTAACATAATTGGAGCAGCGTTGCATGTATGCTTGCCAAGCATTCCATCTGAGTTCTCTATCGGGACAGTACTGCATGAAGGGTTCAAAGATGTGAGGCTGAAGGGTGACTTTCCAAGGTCCTTGCCTGTAATCAGTACTAATACTCATTGCCTTCAACAATGATTCTGGAACATCTTTCATAATACTGCTATCTCTTATTGTGCTCTGGAATACTTTATTGGCAATATTTACTTTCTCTCTGAATTGTTGACGTTCTTTCTGCAATGATGACAGAACATTTGCAAGTCTGTCTTTTTTTATTCCTTTTACATCTAACCCGTTCAATTTTCCCTCTAAAATGTATTTGTCTAACAGCCTCTCCTCCTCGTCAGTCAACTTTTTAAGACGATTCTTTTCATTGACAGCTGCTAAGTAAATGCCTTCGTTCTGAAATTTGGATGAGCGTGCTTTGTGGGCTCTCTCATGTATTTGGATGTATGATTTTGTAGGCATGAGGGAACTGTTTCCGAGATAAAGTGACTTAGCCATTCCCCATGTGAGTTCAAGTTGGGAATCCAATTTCTCTAAAGGTTGAAATACTTCGACGAATGCATTCTTGCAGTTTGGAGCTCTTTGCTCTATTTGGTTCACTCCATTCTCATACTCCAGACTCTGTCGGCTGATGGCAGCAATACATTTCTCGATAGTGAAGTCATTGAACTCTGGCAACCCATTTTCAGATAGGAGTGCGTGGGAATCTGCATCTTCACCGATTTCTGGAATGCTGAAACAAAGTTTTAGGTTAGAATTAGTTAACAAAACAAGAAACGAAATATTGTGTAACTGTGAAAAAATATATGTACCTATAGAAAATAAAACATTACCCTAAATGCGACACCCAAATGAGATCGCAAAAACATAATAGAATAGTAAATTATATCATATTACGGCAACTTAATTTATTAGCTATCGTGGTATTTTTACACAATTTTGTCTTGCATGGTTTTTCAAAATTTTGGACGTAAATCTATAAAATTGTAAAACTTTAGTTACTAGAGATATTAGAGAACAACGGAATAAGTCTGTTATAGCAAATTTACAATGATTTATACCCGAAAAACTGAGAAATCCGATAAAAATAACAACTTACAGTACAACATATCCAGCATTCCGTTTGCATTGAAAAGTCTGCCTTTTTATGTGTCGACTAATAACTTTAGTTCGTAAGAATGATAACGCCATCGTCTCAAAGTAAATCTTCAAAAAAATCCAGTTTTAATTCAATAAAATCGACTCTGAAATTGATAAGCCACACTCCACAGTTTTTTTTTGTCAGCTGATGACAGATTTTTGACAGAAATGACAGATAAAAAATACTACTTTGTTTAAAGTCTCTCAAAATAGGCAGGCAAATGACTTTTAGACCATAGTGCTTAAGTTGTTAGAATATAAGGTTGTTTGTTATTTTAACCCGACTATGTGGAAGATTTATTTGAATATTACTTGTTTTCTTTTTTGATTTAGTCGGAACGTCCCCGAAACGGTTACGGGTTTTGTGCAAAAATATAATCTAATCAGACTCTACTAGGGACTGTACCTAAAACCCCGATTCTCGACCTCATTGCAGTAGAAAGTTGAAAAATATAGGGATAGAGGTACCGCGGGAGTTCCGCCGTAATTCAAAAGAAAGTATGCACTGCTATAAAAAAAAAACGTCCATTTCATCATCGTTGCAGCTCTACCGCAAAGAGTAATTTAAGGAGCTACCGGCAACGAAGCACCAATATCTTATTCCTTGAGAAAAAGCTAAAATATAAATTAAATATACTATAAAATAAATATTGCACAAAATTACACACAGTGCAATCTAACCTCAAACTAAGCATTAGGCTTGTACTATGGGTACTTACTAACGGATTACAAAGTGTAACGGGTACAATGAGTCTATTTTTACATATCTCTGAACGGGTATGCCCTTTTAAGCCGAAAGGGGGTTGTTCTAGACATCTAGAGGAACAACTATTGTTTTACGACTTTTAAAAATTACAAATTTTTTGTAATTTTGTTACGCTCCAGACGTTTTGACCAGCTTGCGTTGCTTTTATTCCATGCTATTCTTATTGGGTACCTAGTGGTGTGGCTTCTATCTGGGTACTGTATCCGACCTTGGTCCCGGGTCGAGATTTGTCCTTTCCCCGCTCAATTATTTCGCTAATCGAATTGAATGACGGTCCTAGAATGAGATAATTGCGCACGCGCATCCCATTTGTGTTATACAGGATGTGCGGGTATTCCAAGTTGCGGATGTAGGTTTTAAATAAAAAAAGTGGCTTGTCTGTGACCTGGTACAGTCACCATCATCATCATCGTTTTTATTTGTTTTAGAAACCGGGCGGGACTGCCGGCCGGATAAGTATTTTTGTACATGCCTACTTTTTTTTTAAACTAATGTAAGTACCTGCCTAAGTGTGAGGCTCATGTTTCTAACTTGGACGTTTTGACCTTGTTACAATACTCTTGGTCACGTAACGCAGTTGATTAAGACCACCGAAACGGTGTGCGGGCAAAGGGCTTGCAAACTCCACAGAGCGTTAGAATATTGGAAATTAAAAATAAGTGTGTTGATTTTGTTTTAATTTTTATATTTGAGTAATTTACTTAAATTGTTAGTAGGTAAATGATCTATTAAGTGCAAAATAAATTTAATCCTCGAATACAAAACATATTATTAGAATTATTAATAAAAGGGGAGTAAAGTCGGAGTAGTTATTCCGCTTTTGTGTTTCTGTTTATGTCTGTTAACTTTGAAAGTACACAGCACAAAGCATTTATTATTACTAAATAAATAAATAAATAATAAATAAATTCTATAACCAACACACAGCGCCACCTAGTCCCATGGTAAGCTGCTAAGCTTGTATTACGGTGACTAGACAACGGATATACTAGGTACATAAATTTATTTTTCTTTTGTAAATTAAATTATTAATTGAATATTTATTTTTAAGCATAAACATTTGCACCCAGCGGGAATCGAACCCGCAACCTTCTGCATTGCAGCCAAACGTTCGCCCGACGCACAGAGGTCGTCAAATACTCTACGTTTATTAGTAAGGCATATAAGGTATTTATATTATGTTTTTAATTCGAGGAATATAATTAAATATAAAATACGCACCCTGTACACACCGGTAGAATTTATCCCGTACACTCCAGACCAACATTGTAGGTACTCCAGTAGGCTGTAGGTACAGTTTATGTACACTTCATTGATCGACAGTCCTATTGCGGTAGCGACCAATTGCTGTCGAATAACCATTACTTATTTATAGACATCTCGTCAACAGCAAAGGTAACTCGAATAGGTAAGTCTTGTTTTAAATTTTATCCAAGTACTCATACTACTACTGTTTTTTTTAATGTTACCAAAAAATTTGGCACCTACCAGGTGCGATTCAAACCCTTTATAGGTATTTACGTTAAAACCATTTTTTTACGCACGTAAATTCCACGTAGCCCCACGAATGTACCTACGTGCGTAAATAAAGACGGTTGTACTAATTCACTATGGTAGATTTGTTAAATAATATTTACCTACATAATTGTTAAACACGGTTTATTGTGTGGCATCATAGATAAATTATTAAGATTAATGGTCTTTGGTGGCATGGAGCCATTAAATATACAAGATGTAACGGGTAAGTCCTTTTAATCAGGGGGTTGTTCTAGACGTCTAGGCGAACACCTTTTGTTCTACGACTTTTGAAAATTCTTTTTTTTTTCATTTTGAGATTATGTTTCACTGAAAAAACAGCTGTTTTTGAAAATTAATTAAGGTAATTGAAGGTTTGGCTTGTAGTAGACCAAACTAAATGAAAGGATAACATAAGGTCAATGACCTCGAACTCTAAGAAACAGCTGATCTTCAGATTCAGATTAGTTTATTCGTCAATAAACATAGGTAAAACAATGGTCTTAATAATTAAAATATGGTACAACTATGCTTCGCCTAGTGGCATGTGAACGTTAGTAGATTAGGTATTCAAGAACAGTCATCAGATCTTCAAGGAAACTTTACACCTAAAATTTTAGAAAAGTACTTCGAATTTCCAAAATTCGTAGAACAAAAGTTGTTCGCCTAGACGTCTGGAACAACCCCCTTTCGGCTTAAAAGGGCTTACCCGTTACATCTTGTATAGATATCGCAGAACGTTCTGCCCATCTCAATCTAGTCAAAACTTAACAACTATTGGCTTGTAGATACCATGGATGTATACAACATTTAAATGAAACATATAATAATGACAATCTAAGGGAAATCGGTACCAGCCTAGATTTCAGATACAATACCTACCTTTTTTACCTACCTTGCCAGGCAAAAAACTAGGTACCAACCTAATAAAATTTCATTGAAATCGGTTCAGTTCAGTACCTTTACCAACAACTAAGGCGGAAATGTAGTCCGTACTTTGACTTTGCTCAGACTGAGCTTAGCAGAACCTAAGCATAACTAATCTCTTATTTCGCCACACCCGAATTGCCGTTACAAATTTCAATTAATTAGCGAATTTTCGAAAATTCACCATAATACTTTAAGCACAATGGACTTCGACGCGATCCTAGAAGATGTTGGAACCTTTGGCCGGTACCAGAAACTGGTGATCTACCTCATGTTGCTTCCTGCCGTGATACCGTGCGGGTTCCATGCGTACGCGCAGCTCTTTATGGCAGCCAGCGTTGACCACTGGTGCAGGGTGCCTGAACTTGATCAGGTTACCGACCTGGGACTTGTTAAGAACTTAAGGTGAGTACCTAGAGTCTCATCCTTCTTCTTTGCATGTCATTATTTCAGCTATTTGGTCTATTTAGATACCAAATCTGTGAAAGTCAAGAATGTAAAAGTAAATCTGTGATTAGTCTGTTTTATATCAAAGTTTACGTGTCTCGCGGCACTCTCACCTACTTAACAAACAAACACATACTTACACACTCCCACTTACCCTTAACTTAGCACAAAGTTTATTGCTAAGTAGGTACTATCTAAGTGTTTAAATGACTGCAACTTTGACTGTTAGCAATCGATGGGATTTTGATGAAAGGGTGGTTCCAGATGGGCACCAATAATTTGTACCTTGTAGTCAAAGGACCTACTCAATTGGTACAATTCAAAAAGTGAGCTAATAACATGATTTTGATAAGCATTTCTCATACTAGCGTAATAGTAGCGAGTACACTAGACTAAGTCCCCACTTACACTCAACTTTAATGCATCCTCCCACTCATAAAGTTTTGATTAAAAGCGATTCAGTATATTGTTTCAAGGAAGGGCACAGTATACATCTATTCGTTTTCCAGCATACCAACAGAACTAAAAAACGGTGTTCTCCAATATTCCCAATGCAAAATGTACGATCTGAACTACATCGATGTCCTGAAGAACTACCCTGATCTCGGAGACGCTGTGGTGAGGGAGACGCGTGAGAAGGTGATACCTTGCAGTCATGGATGGAGTTTCGACAGGAGCATTTATAAGAATACGATTGTTAGTGAGGTAAAGTTATCTGCGTTATTTAGGCAGTTGGTCCCGGTTGTTATCTCTAAAAGTAGTCGTTAGGTCAAGTTACAGGTCTTAGGGCTTGACCTGAAAACTTTAACACTAGGTCGGCCGCATTACCATATGAAAAATAAGAAGAACAAAGCTCTTTTATTTTTGTGTTGCCATTTCTTTGTACTAGTTAGAAGATCCGCGGCGGCAAATATTTGAATTAATGTCTGTCTTATTTTCACATATAGGGAAATTTAGTACATAGCAGCTGTGTCCCGCGTGTAGCTGTTTCCCCCACATATAAGTTTCGCGTTTATGGGAATTTTCAAAAACCCATAGTTGTCGGATGCCCACATCACATAAACACATAATCCAAATTTCAGCTCTTCATAGGGTTCTGGCGGTTTAGGCTGTGCGTTGATATTCAGTCAGTCAGGGTAAAGCTTTTCATAGGTATAAACTTGCAACTAGCAGCGTCCTGCGGTTTCCAAACAGTCACCAATTAGTTTGTCCCTAGGTCCAGGAGTTTGGGCTCTGCATTGATATATAGTTCAGTTATTAAATCAGTCAATCAGGGAGGACATTGCATTCTATATAATAGGTATAATTGATATAATATGTAAATATTAAAAAATGATTTCTGCTTTTAGTGGAGTCTAGTCTGCGAGAAAGACTTCCTCCCCACCCTGGGACTTGTTTTGCTAGCCGCTGGTGGCATCATCGGCAACTATATCTTCGGATACCTCCAAGACACCATCGGAAGAAAGCCATCCTTCTTCATATACTTGTTTATAGAATGTGTTTTTGGCGTTGCTACCGGTTTCGCGCAAAATTATGCCATTTGGGTTGTGTATCGGATTGGAGTGGGATTTACTGTGCCGGCTATTATGACTACACCTTATGTTTTAGGTAAGTACCTACCTATAATGACTCTATGTATGGACATTTCAGGACTATTAAAATAGCCTTTTGAATTTCCTATTTACAATTTCGAAGGTTAAGTGTATATACCCTTCCAAATTGGTTCTGTCGTTGTAAAATTTTCATTCGGCAATGTGTTCATTCAATTCCTTTAGGTTATTTACCTAATTTAAGTTAAGTACATTTTAGTAAGGTATGTCTCTGATTTGGGAAAGAAATCTTAATGGCCAAATCTGCGTTAGCCTAATCAACCTGTAAAACTGCATAAGTACTTTCAGAATGTGACAATGGCCACTACCCACCTCATGGTTTACTACTAATCTCTTATTTTCTAACTAATTTCAGCCATAGAATTAGTAGGTCCTAAACACAGGACTTTGTGCACAATTCTGTCAAACATAGCCTACTCGATGGGTCTGATTCTTCTCGCCGGAGTGGTGTATTTGATTCGAGACTGGCGCCCTCTAGCGTTGACCACTACACTGCCGTTTATTATATTCTTTTTGTACCTCTGGCCGATGCCGGAAAGTCCTAGATGGTTGCTCGCTCGAGGCCAGTTCGAAAAAGCTGAAGTTATTTTGAAAAGTATGGCGAGGTGAGTAATTCTTATTCTACCATGTTACTAAACGAAATCTGAGTTTTAGTATCGGTTTATTAATAGTTCAGCTACATCATGTGTTATATTTTTTACAACAAAAACTCGTGAATGTCGCTGTGTGCCTCAGTCAAAAACACAAAAAAATACAATCCTTTATTTCATTATCCTTAATTTTAAAGGACTCTTGTGAAGCAAGCAGTAGACGCACTACTAATCAACTAATCTATCCATATGTGGGAAACTATGTAAAAATGTGCCTAGATTTAGACATATTTTTACATAGTTTTACATCTAATACACTTTAGATTTAGAAATAACAAGATAATGAAAAACAAATATCAACAGTTTATTTCTTTTAGAATAAACGGCAAATCTCTACCAGCAAACTACATGGTCCACCTTCACCGCAAATACGAAACTGACAAACTGAATCAAGAAATCGAAAAGGCCAAGTCTCGAAAATACGGCATATTAGATTTATTCCGAACCCCAAACCTTCGTAAGAAGACTATCATAATTACCTTTATCTGGTTCACAAATACTAGCGTATACGTCGGGCTGTCGTACTACGCGCCAGTTTTGGGTGGCGATGAGTTCTTGAACTTCTTTCTGGCTGGGATTGTGGAGCTCCCGACGTATTTGTTCCTCTGGCCGTCGATGGAGAGGCTTGGGAGACGATGGACGCTCTGTATGAGTATGGTTGTTGGTGGCATTGCTTGTCTGACTACTTTCTTGGTGCAACATGGTGAGTTTGTCAGAATTTTATTGGTACAATTTAATATTAAAAAAAAAAGATAGAAGGAAGGCATATAAACAAAGAAGGGAATTGCTATATAGTGTATATACCTACCTTATTCCTCCCAATAACTACTTTAAAGATAAATTAATAGTATACCTACTAGAATTTAGCCCTTAGCTGTTCCTCATGTAATCTCCTGTTGGCTATGCATTCCGTCTTCTTACATTCATTCATCAATAATCATGAACGACCTTCTTGGTGACAGAATCGTCACTTATCGCCACCATAAACCGTTCATTTATAAATATGAAGAATAAGTGAGACCCTAGAATACACCTTGGGGTACGACTCAAGTTCTACACGCCATTTCGATTTACAAAAAAAATGGGACAATGGGACCTCATAACATTAACATTGACATTAACTATTTCATATCGTACACATATTATAAACCTTATTTTTTAATTTCTGATATTTTTTTAGCATTGCTTGTGTTACCAAACTTGTTCCAGAAACGCACATAACCCTCGCACTATACTGTGTCGGCAAAATGGGCATATCTTCCTCATTTGTCGTCCTACCACTGATGGCTTCAGAACTGTACCCAACTGTCGTGAGAGGGCTCGGAATGAGCCTCAGTTCTGTACTGGGCATGCTTGGACCTATATTCATACCCTTAGTTAATTATTTGGTAAGTATAAACCTAGGTATATCTTCCTCCTTCGTGGTTTTACCAGTGATGACTTCAGAACTGTACCCAACTGTCGTGAGAGGGCTCGGAATGAGCCTCAGTTCTGTACTCGGCATGCTCGGGCCAATATTCATACCATTAGTTAATTATTTGGTAAGTATTAACCTCGGTATATCTCCATCCTTCGTGGTTTTACCACTGATGGCCTCAGAACTGTACCCTACTGTCGTGAGAGGGCTCGGAATGAGCCTTAGTTCTGTGCTGGGCATGCTCGGACCAATATTCATACCATTAGTTAATTATTTGGTAAGTATAAACCTAGGTATATCTCCATCCTTCGTGGTTCTACCACTGATGTCTTCAGAACTGTACCCTACTGTCGTGAGAGGACTCGGAATGAGTCTCAGCTCTGTGCTGGGTTAGACTTCAAAAAATCTTTCACTAGTAGAAAGCTTCATTATCGAGGAGTTAAAAGGTTTTTGACCCCGATAATCCCACGGGATCGAGACTTATGCGGGTGAAACCGAGAAATGCATGAAGCTAGTGATTCTAATATACCTAAAGCCTACAATATTAAAATAAAAAAATCTGAGTATCTATTTATCCCCAGGGATCCGACATAATGATCCTACCTCTGATAATAATGGGAGGTCTCCTCGTGGCGGGGGGTATCGCCAGCCTGCTCCTCCCGGAGACCTTGAACCAGCATCTCCCGCAGACCCTGGAGGATGGGGAGAAAATGGGCCTGGATACGGAGTTCTGCTGCATACCGCCCGTTAAGGAGGTCGTTAGTAAGAAGAGGGATAAGAAGGTGAATTGGATTTAATAAATGTATAATTTCACAGGTTGGTTTTAAAAAGCTGGCACGAATAGCTAGACTTTTACATGTTGCTCTTGTGTAACACCCGCCAGGTATTATATTACGTCTCTGGAATGCAGAAGTTTGGGGGTTCGATTCTGAGGGCAAACATTTTTTTTATGCGTCGCTGGCGACTGAGAAAAATAAATCCTTCCCCTTCCCATTTCAGCGGGTCATATTGGGAAAAAGTTTAGTTTGGTTTTCAATATTACCCGCACACATGTAACTAAAATTATTGGTCCCATTTCTCTAGTATATTATGCATTTTTTCCTAACGTTTTATACAATTATACACTATTCTTGTTTGTTTGTTGGTCCGGGTGGAATCTTGCAACTTCATTGTGAGGCACTTCCCGACTAGCTAACGGGCTGAAACTTTGTTATTGTTGTTCCAGGACAAAAAGGACAGCGTCCAACCTCCAGCGTGCAGTTCAAGTGTGTGCACAGCTTTATGTAGTTGTCAGATGGTGAACGTGGCGTTAGTGGAATCATCGGCGGGTGGCGAGAAAATAAGAGACAATGTTGAGTTTGTTTTACAATCTTGATTATATTAAATAGAGTATGATCAAAAGGCGTCAGTGTTTTATTTTTTAATTTGCTTTAGATAGGCTACTTTTATTCCGATATTTAATAAAATGAAATGAAATAAATAAAAGAAAAAATAATAATTTTATATTAAACAGTTACATGGTAAAACCAACGTCTTGAAATTAAATAAAAAACTTAAAACTAAACAACAAAATTATTTTTTAACATTGTGAGAGAGAACAAATTTCTCTCAACTTAGTTTAAACGCAAAGTTGGTTATAGCGGTTGAATTTACGGGGTTATATTAAATAAACTTGACAATTATATACTATAAGGCTGAAATCTATAGTACAATCAAATATATTTTAGTATATTATCAAATCTATAAACCTATCCGTACTTTGACTTTGCTAAGCAAAAACTTTGACTCAAGACAATTTTTGGTATTTATAAAGCGATCTTCGCAACTCTATCGAAAGTTTTTGCTTTTTGAAACCAATCAAAAATGATGACCTAAACTTTGCCTAAAATTCCAATTCGAAGTTTATGCTTAGTTGTTGCTAAGCTCAGTCTGAACAAAGTCAAAGTACACATCATAGATTTCAGCCTAATTCAGAAAAGATTCCCTAAACCTTATGACACATCTTCCTGAACCATTCGGGATCGTCCTTAGCGACACTCTCGGGGCGTCCGTCCGTGTGTCTGTAAACATAAACATAACAAATTTTTATTTCAAGATTTTCTAGCATCAAATATCAAAATTTCTAGTATTTAATTGGATGTATTCGATCACTTTAAATACGTCGAGTGTTCTTACAACTATGACTCTAGTGTGGCTTCGGAACGCGCCTTCCGATGAGAAGAAGCCACAAGAAACTCATTTTTTTTGAGGTTTTATTTTCAAAAGAGGTTTTTTTTTGTGATCATGTTTTTATTTACAATCGTCAAAATATATATTTTTTTACATTTTTTCTTTACAATGGTCATAATATGATGCACATTGACACATATTTAGGGCTATAGTAGAACCGGAGCAATATTCTACTATAATATTAAATTTTTAATATTAGGGGTTAAAGTATGAAATTGTCGATTTGTACTGAAAATCTTAATTGTTTATTTTTAAAAATTTTAACAAATTTATTTAATCAAAATAGTTGCCATTATTATCTATATGTACATTGCTGCCATCTAATGGAAAGGTTATTAATGCCTTTGCGATAGAACTCCGACGATCTAGACTGCACAAACTGTGTGAAAGCATTTTGTACTGCCTCCTGGGAAGAAAACTTCTTGTCACGTAGATAATTGTCCAAATCACGAAAAAAATGGTAGTCCGTTGGAGCAAGGTCTGGTGAATACGGAGGATGACGAATGGTTTCTAAGTGCAGTTCCTGAAGGGTCAAAATGGTTTCTCGTGCTGTGTGAGGTCTCGCGTTGTCGTGGAGCAATAATGGTGAAGATCGATTCATGAGTCGGGGCTGTTTTACTGCTAGTTTTGTCAACATGGTTCGGAGTTCGGCACAATAGACATCTGCCGTAATTGCTTGACCAGATCGAAGAAAACTATAGTGAATAACACCATGCTGAGACCACCAAACAGTTACAGTTACCTTTTTATTGGTAAGTTTTGCTTTAGGACACTGTTGTGGCATTTGACCTGGGGTCAGCCATTGCATTTTCCTTCATTTCTGTACCGGTTCAACAAGGCAACACAAGTTTCAACACGCGTTTCTTTCTGCAGATCAGTCTAATCATGAGGCACCCATTTTTCGTATTTTTTTATTTTATTGATTTGACGCAAGTGAGTCAATAAAGTGGGTAAGGTAACGTTAAACCATGCCGCTAATTCCTGGGTAGTTTGACTAGGATCGGCTTCCACTATCTCTCTTAATTCATCGTTATTCACCTGTGTGGGAGGTCTTCCTCGTGGCTCGTTCTTTAAGCCGAAATTTCCATCACGAAAGCGTTTAAACCAAAATCGCACGGTTTTATTAGTAGACCCCTCTCCAAACGCAGCATTGATATTGCGGGCTGTTTCTGCCGCGTTAGTTCCGCGTCGGAACTCGTATTCAAAAATCACTCGAATTTTCGCAGTATCCATCTTTCTTGTCTAAATTGAATAACAAAAACAATTGAAAGTCGATATTCAAATGTTTCACATTTTTTAAAAAAAGAACATCACAGAAACCATTTGAATAAAGTTTCATTTGAAAAACTCAAACCATTAAGATTCTATGTCAATTCAAAGAACCTAGAACCTGAAGTGATTCTTTATGATAACCGGAAAAGAAAAATGCAATGGCTGACCCCAGGTCAAATGCCACAATAGTGTCCTAAAGCAAAACTTACCAATAAAAAGGTAATGGTAACTGTTTGGTGGTCTCAGCATGGTGTTATTCACTATAGTTTTCTTCGATCTGGTCAAGCAATTACGGCAGATGTCTATTGTGCCGAACTCCGAACCATGTTGACAAAACTAGCAGTAAAACAGCCCCGACTCATGAATCGATCTTCACCATTATTGCTCCACGACAACGTGAGACCTCACACAGCACGAGAAACCATTTTGACCCTTCAGGAACTGCACTTAGAAACCATTCGTCATCCTCCGTATTCACCAGACCTTGCTCCAACGGACTACCATTTTTTTCGTGATTTGGACAATTATCTACGTGACAAGAAGTTTTCTTCCCAGGAGGCAGTACAAAATGCTTTCACACAGTTTGTGCAGTCTAGATCGTCGGAGTTCTATCTCAAAGGCATTAATAACCTTCCCTTTAGATGGCAGCAATGTATAGGTAATAATGGCAACTATTTTGATTAAATAAATTTGTTAAAAATTTAAAAAATAAACAATTAAGATTTTCAGTACAAATCGGCAATTTCATACTTTAACCCCTAATATAATAAAAGTCTGACTTATATCTGACTTACTCAGAAATATCTGACTTACTTGTAATGGAACTCCGAGACGCCCCGACCGGGGACCTCGTTCACAACAAACTTGCAGAATCGTTCCACCATACGAGCCTCCCACTCGTCAGACACGTAGTGTATTGACTGGTATTCCACTTGCACCTGTTGGCACGAAGCGAGATAATCAATTCAATTTAAATACATAGATATTATATTTATAAGACATTTTAAAAATACTTTAATTTTTCTATAAGAATAAGACATCGATGAGGGCCAGTTGAAATTCAAAACCACGACCTTTGAAATGAAAAGGGTCACTTGACCAACACCGCCCTTAAATATTATTTTCCGTTCCTCATGTACGCACAAACAATGCCTACGTGCAATAATTTAGCTACACGGAAAACTTTATTCGGGCAACTTCAACATTAAGAGTAGATTTTTTATAACATAGTATTTTTTATCTATTATACTTACTTATAATAAAGGAAGAGAGGACAAAAACTCTGTTCTTAGAAGTAAATTAAAAAAAGTTGCCGAGGGACTTATCGAGAGTAGTACAACAAAACAATATAATTTTGAAATTCATGTCTGTCTTCTGTTTGATCCTTATACAATTAAAAAACTACTAATTCGATTGAAATCTGGTTTTAAATATTGGATAGTTCTATTTTCGAGGAATCTCGTGGTTATACTTTACATCGAAATCCAATTAGTAGAATCCGAGTAATCAACGAAAAAGGCGGCTATGCACTATTTCTATGCAGACGAAATCGCGGGTAACAGCTAGTTTATAATAAAACACTTTATTTATCCGGGTTAATCGCGTTTTTATTCATTGTTCCAAACGAACCGAGCTTTCGCCAACTTTACAGTTGGCTTTATCAAGGTTGACTGAGATGTAATTTGTCTAATTTTAACATTCTAAAAAGCTAGCTAGCTAAGCTTAAGCTAGTTTATATATTTGTTTAAGAATGTTCATATATCTTACTCAAGTTAATGTTATCAATTCCTTTGCAAAATTGCCTTTTGTGTTTAAATTATTTTTTGGATGAAAACGCAACTCAGGAATAAAGCAATTAACCCCAAACCGGTGAGGTAGTCATTTTAGTTACCTGAACATGATAAACACGATCTGCTCCAAAACTGAAGCCGTAATCTCTGGGAGCGATGCCCCCCTCTCCATGTTGGTAGAGTTTCAAATCTACCCACTTTATGGGAAGCACTTCCCCTGATGGTAACGCTATTTGACCCGCTTCGAAACTGCAGAAAAAAAACATTTGTTTTTAGTATTTTGCTGTTATACAAGGTGTAACGGGTAAGCCCTTTTAAGCCGAAAGGGGGTTGTTTAAGACGTCTAGGCGAACAACTTTTGTTCTACGACTTCTGAAAATACGACCTTTTTTTAAAAATATTAAGGTTATGTTTCACTGAAAAAACAGCTGCTTTTGAAAATAAAGGTAACTGAAGTTTTGATTGTAGTAGACCACACTAAATGAAAGGATAACATAAGGTCAATGATCTCGAACTCTAAACAACAGCTGATTTTCAAGTAAACATTACATTAAAATTTTCGAAAAGTACTTCGAATTTCCAAAAATCGTAGAACAAAAGTTGTTCCCCTAGACGTCTAGAACAACCCCCTTTCGGCTTAAAAGGGCATACCCGTAACATCTTGTAGGTATAGCGGCAATCATCTGAAATGCATCATCTGTGAAAATTACAACTGTCTGGCTATCACCAGTTCATGAGATACAGGCCGAGAAACGATTAGACATCCACTTTGAAATTTTAGCGGTTTAAGGATGATTTATAGTAGCCCGTCACTCACGAGCGCCTACCGGGGCCAAGTTGCGTTGTACATTACTCGGCCGCCACTCGGTTGCAACAGACCGATCGACTGCTCACCGAGCAATGGACGACGAAGCTCGGACCCGCGACGCGGACGCTCTAATATAGCGTAGCTTTGTAGCGTTCGTTCCTATTGTTCACAAAAATAGTTTGTAGGTAACAACTTAATATTGCATACCTCATGTAAAGGCCGGATAAAGTATTTCTCAAATGGGTAATTCATTGTATATCTTTATTCGCAATAAATAATTTGATTGATTGATTGATCAAACTGGATGCGAGAAGCCGATAATAGATCTAGGTGGCGTGCAATTGGAGAGGCCTATGTCCAGCAGTGGACTGCTACAGGCAGATGATGATGATGATTATGATTGATTGATTGAATATAAATCGGGATGATTTATATTAGACCGTCACGGGTTAGTTAGTTAAGCGGATTTAGTTTCATAATTTCAGATTTTTACCATCAGTAGTTTAGGCTGTGCGTTGTTATTACAACTGTAGATTTAAGTTGCTTACCCAGGAATTCAAGCACATAATTATATCACTCAGAAACACTTGCAAAACCTTTTTTTCTCACTGCTCTCCGCGCCATCCATCCAAAAGCCCCCGAGCAACCATCTTCTCCCTCAACGGATACGATATTTTTCTACTTTTTTAGAGAATGTTTAATAAATAGTTTGCAATATTCTCTACTCGTGTTTTCTCGTCTTTTATTTAATAAGCCTTTAATTTTATAATAGCAATGTCAATTAAATTGTTTGATCTCTACTTTTTCAAACTTTTATGTCGCTCAAAGACTACAAAAAATCCATCCGCCACCATTTTCTTCTTTTTTTTTTTAAGTGCCAACTTATGGCAGGAAATTCACATAAGACCTTCTTCTTTAAGAAATGGCTTTTCCTTTCGGACATTTGCCAGTGTCAAGTATTATCAATATTTGCAAGTTATTTGCATTGAACAAAACAGTCAAGTCGTCATAGTTAAAGTCAAGTCGAGGAAATCATTGTAAAAAGGGGTCCATTTTTTACAATGCTTGTTCACGGAGCTTTGGAGAGAACACTAAGCTAAAGTACATGTTTTGCACCGGTTTTCACTTTTATTTACACTTGTACACCTTCACGAAACTAAATTGATTAATATGCCCCCGAAATTAAACATTTTACACGCATTTGAACTAAGTTTCACAAAAATGAAAATTTAGCAACACATCTCCTTAACGCATTCCCGCCAAAACCCCCCACATTAGACCTATTATTTGGTAATTTTGTGGCGGGAAAATCTTGTGTTACATATTTTGACAATTTGTAGTTCGAATTTTAAAGTTAAAAGAAACAAAACCTAACACAACGCCTTCCTATTTTCACTAAAATTCCGTCTGTAAGTGTACTAAGTAAGACCAGGCTGTACCTATATCACGAAACAAGATAGCTAGACAGTTGACAAGATAAGGGTTATACTCTAAGGATACAGCTAGTTAATCATAAAGTTAAGTAAATAATGAAGTTTATCCAATAACCACAAGAATTGCAATTTAAAGATTTATTTATTTGTTATAGATAGATATAGGTATTAGGTAAGATATAGGTATGTGAAATTTATTGTGGCTTACACAGAAGCAGTGGATGGCTGACAAATGACTCCGACGCTGATGTTGGTTCCATCTTCCAAGAAGATGTGGTGAAAAGCGTACCGGTGCATCAGGCTCCAGTCACGTTTGTCACCTGAAACAATCAATAAAATTAAAAAGGAAAACTCAAGTAGAATAGAATTAAATAGGAAAACGTTTATTAGCTTACAAAACCCACGATACAATAGAAATAAAAAATTGTACCTATAATGTTGATTGTCAAAGGTGGTGTGTTACAGGTCACCATAGACCGAAAAAAGCCGAAAGGGGGTTGTTCCAGACATCTAGGCGAACAACTTTGGTTCTACGACTTTTGAAAATTAGAACTATTTTTTTGAAATTTTTGAAGTTATAGTTCACTGAAAAACAGCTGTTTTTGAAAATAAAGGTAATTGTAGTTTCGATTGTTGTCGACTAAACTAAATGAAAGGACAAGATAAGTTCAATGACCTCGAACTCTGAAAATCAGCTGATTTTCAAGTAAACTTTAAACTTAAAATTTTCGAAAACTACTTCGTATTTCCAAAAGTTGTAGAACAAAAGGTGTTCGCCTAGACGTCTAGAACAACCCCCTTTCGGCTTAAAAGGGCTTACCTGTTACACCTTGTATACTAGCTGCACCCCGCGGTTTCACCCGCGTAAGTCCCGTTCCCGCGGGAATATCGGGATAAAAATCGGGTCTATGTGGTATTCCAGGTCTCCAGCTACTAAATTTTCCAAGTTTCATCGCAATCGGTTCAGTAGTTTTTGCGTGAAAGAGTAACAACCTCACATCCATACATACATACAAACTTTCGCTATTATAATATTAGTAAAAAGTAAGATAATTCATAAAATATAGTCTAAAATAAAGAACTACCCAAACGGTATCCCCTGCCAGTTGTAAAAGGAAAGCAAATTGCTTTAAGTACTTGGCGTAAGTCGCAGACTCGCAAACCCGTGGAGCCACTAAGGAAAACGTGCTACATGATAGTGGTGAAGCGCTCAAAACGTTCCAAAAAGCCTTAATGTACCTACCAAAGCTGTGATCTCTGAAAGACGGTAATGTGAAGTCAAATGTCTCGTCCTCTATCTTCACTTTACATTTCAAATTGCCGAATTGTTCGTAGTGAGATTGATGAGCTCTGAAAACAAATTTGACATTTTAAAGGCGTGAAGGAAGGGATGATTTATATTAGACCTTCGCGGGTCCGAGCTTCGTTGTCCATTGTTTGGCAAGCAGTCGATCGGTCTGCTGTCCGAGTGGTCTAATATAAATCAACGGTCCGTTAAAAAATATTTCTAAATCAGTAGATATAATAACGGCCGAATACTGAAACGCTACTCAACATTTGAGAACTAATTAAACAAAGAAGCAGCTCTCAAACTCCAAAATTGCCATACTAATTTTAAATTTAGAAACTGCTCAATAATTTAAGAACCTCTCAAATTTTAAATGACGTTTCTGTATTCGGCTGTAAGTTACTTAATATAGAAGAAGACGTACCTACCTAATAATGATACAATCGGAGCTATTTAATTAATTTCAATTAAATATTTAATTTATAATTTTAATCAATTTTATTTAAATGTATGATGGTGTACCTACTTTATTAAAAATTAAAATACGCTAAATAAATATTTTATTTTAAAATATAGTATAACCGACTGCAAAAAAGAGAAGGTTTACAAAACAGTCTATTCCATCGAATCACCTGGGATCATTCAGGTTCAGCATTCATTTCTAGTCAATGATTTCTATTCAACACTGTGATTTTAAGTACAATGACGGCCTCTGTGGCGCGTCGGGCGGACGCTCGACTGCAATGCAGAAGGCTGCGGGTTCGATTCCCGTCAGGCGCAAATATTTATGCTTATAAAATAAATATTTGTATCTGGTCTGGGTGTATTTCTATGTATAATATGTATGTATTTACAAAAAAAAAAGTATAGTATGTAGTATATCCGTTGTCTAGTAGCCATAATACAAGCCTAGTACTTAGTTTGGGGCTAGATTGCGCTGTGTGCAATGTAGTGAAATATTTATTTATTTTAAGTAGAATACTTACGTTTTAAGACCTTCGAAGTATTCCCTGGTCCAAGGTTCTCTAGCTATGGACCGTATCACGGTGGCTGGATACAAGTCCGTGTCAAAATCGAATACTTTACTAGTAGCCCGCCATTCTCCGGAGAAATCTACTTCCACCCTCTTGGTTGGCTCGTCTTGGTACCTAGACAACAATCATTTAAAAATCATCAATATTGTAAACATATCTTTAATAATTGAGGAGTTTTCTAATGAGAAGGTGGTTCAATCAGTCTGCGCCCAGATCTTTAGGACCCAATTCTATTGGTAGATTAATAATTTTACTGCATTCGGGGATGCAATTTTAATAATGATTCCAAAAGTTTGTCACCAAACTAGACTGAGACCAACTAGAACATGAAACCAGTTCGACATGAGAACAGTACAACAACAACATTTATCATGATCAGACCTCATATAGCGGAGAAATCCGGTAAATTCACACGCAAAAAAAACATATGGGAATTAATAACCTCCTACTCTTTTATAACTCGGTCGTTAAAATCGCATATTACATAGCTTAAGCAATCAAAAAAGGATTATAGTTCTACTCCGCTACAATACTCAGCTAAGTATTGTCACAAAAAAAGGATCAAAGTGATTTTTTCTTCTTTTCGTTTAGTGGTGTGGCTCACATGGTGTTAGAGTTTTCATGTCGCCCTAAGAGGCCTCTGACTTGACCTAACGACTGTTATCAGAGACACCGGGACCAACTGCTATCCTTTCGAAGCACGGAAGAGCTCGAGAAAAATATTTTTTGCCACGAAAATTATTGGTTACAAGTAATGACGGCGCCAAGCGTTGCTTAAAACGCACGAAAGTTCAAGATCGGCTGGTTCAGCTAGGGCAATGAGCTCATCATAGTGCTAAAATATATGGTATGAAATGAAACAAAGTTTCTCCCTTACCACATCTCTCCCTTATAGGCGACATTCCACTTGGCCATGGGCTCGACAGGCGTGATCCTCAGGCCCTCAGCTCCGAACTGACCTACTTCGGAGCCGAATAGAACTGTGTCTGGGATCTTCTTGCCGCATAGTAGACCTTTACCGGGTAGCTAGAAAGGTTAAAAAACATTCATAAGAAGGTGGGTTTCTGGAGCTACCTCATATTCCACATGGATAAATTTGAATTGAATAGAAAAATTTGGCCCACGCTATTCCCGAATGTATAATTTGAATTTAGATTTTGATGTGTGCTACGGGGTTTCTATATATATTCGATACAACAAATTATTCTTCTACTATAAGAAAAGAAATACGAAAATAGTGTTAAAGATGAAGCAAGTATTATAAATGATTACTTACTCCAATATAAAAAACTCCATTACACATTCCCATAGGGCGCCGCTCGCAGCCAGCGATTACATAGATACCCTTGTCGTTTTCATTTGCTTTCGACGATATGAAGAAAACTGCATCGAATGCCTTCAATAAAATGAAATAAAATAAAATATATATAAAATTAAATTTTATAAAATTAAAACGAAAACCATAGTCACACTCTTGCCTGCTGATGGGCACAGCTTAGTGGAGTTTTCATAATAGACCTATTTTTATGGTCATAATCCACACAAACCAGGATTTAAAATGTTAGTGGAGAAAACGCCATTTATTATTTTGTGAAGAAGGTAGGAATCCACAATTGTAGGAACAGTAGAGGTTGGATTTAGATTTTAAACCGTACTATCGTAGGACCTCTGTCTAGCAGAAAATTCTAAGCAACCAATTTCAATTTCTTAAATGGTTCTCAAATGTACAACAACAAAACAACAAAAGGGTCTATAGTACGTACATTGACTTTGCTCAGACTGAGCTTAGCAAAACCTAAGCATAAACTTTGAAATGGAATTAAAAGTTGAAATTCATTTTGTAATTTAGCAATAAAATAAAAATAACTTTATAGTCATAACAGAGAAGCAAAGCTTAGGTTATTATTTTTGATTAGTTTAGGTACATTCTAAATTTGAAAATATCGACTTTACTAAGCAAAAACTTTGGATAGTTGTAAACATCACTTGTTTTTGCTTAGCAAAGACAAAGTACGGACTATAGATTGCAGCCTTCGTTTTTTAGGAACTATACGTTACCTTAGCATGATCGCTGAGGCTCTGCGCCTTATCCATCTGAGCTGGATCAACTATAGCTTTAATCCCTTGCCCGGCACGACCGTCCTTAGCTGCAGTTGTATTCTTGTGGGATAACTAAAAACAAAGGTATGTAGGTGTATATAAAATAGGTACATATTTAATACAGGAACTGTTTTACGTGATGAATTGAGAGACGTTTAAGTTATAAAAAGAGAACGTGCTCTGGGCCTTAGAAATTATTTTATGACTAGCTGCGCCCCGCGGTTTCACCCGCGGAAGTGAAAAACGCGTTGTCAGTTGTCACGGGGCGGGCGTCCGAGCAGTTCTCGAGTGGTTGCACTTATTTGTTAATTACTCGGGTTCTACTTATTGGATTTCGATGCAAAGTATACCACGACCTTTCTCAAAAATAGAACTATATCGAATATTGAAAACCAGATTTTAATCGGATAGTAGGTAGCTTTTAATTGAAAGTATAAGGAACAGCCAGAGAAACACAGACATACAAACATAAATTTTAAAACTTACATAATTTTGTTCTACTACTTTTCCTAAGTCCTCTAGACCATTTTTTTTTTATTTAGACTTCCAAGTAACGACTTTTTGTCCTCCCTTACTTCAATATAAGTAATAGATATTAGATGTGGAACCAACTATAAAGCAAAGTAATTAATTTGCGTTTTATTTTGGCATTTTATTAGTATTAGTATTTATTAGTAGGGGAACAAAGTTGGGAGAACCACGCGGAAGAAATAAAATAAGTTTTATTCAAATTTTAGAATGTGTCGCATAAAGGGCGGCCTTATCGCTTGCAGTTTGGTACTAAGGCACCTTCGGAGTTCATTATTATTTTGAGAAAATTTTAAATGTATTGCATTTAAAAGCAATCTACCTATCTACATATTATATATATTGGCATATTTCGGTACCTAATCATTTATCAGTAGCTATCCGTTTTACGTAATCAAACACTTGTGACTTAGATAGGGATTAAAAAATAATTAATTATTTATTTAGGTTTAATTTTTTTAATAAAATTAATTATTTATTTAGATTAATTATCTAATTAATATTAATAGTTATTTTTTAAATAGGTATAATTATTATTACATAGGTACAAATATTCCCAAACGGTCCCACCTTAAATGTCCGCTGATAATAAAAAAATCTTATCTTCCGGTAGGAGGTACTAACATTCAATAATAATATTAACTAACTATCTATGTAACTAATTACTAAGTATTAAGGTATTTGAAAGATAATAATGCTAGAAAATATTGTAGAAAAAATATTCATAGTTGTCCCCACTCCATCTTCAACACAAAAACATCTTACCTTCCTATAATAATATAAACATGCAAAAACAGCATATTTCACATAATACCATTTTCCCGGCACCCTATACACACCGAAAACAGGCTTAGGATCTTTTTTAAATTTAAAAATAATAAAAAATATTAATATCACAGCAAGCCCTATTAACGCAGTCATTTTGTTATACTTTAGAATTTAAAAGAATATTGATTCTTGATTGTGGTTCACTGCACTGGGTATGAAAAGACTGATTAAAAGTGTAGTGATGTGCTTAATTTGATTACGGACGTAGTACAAGGTTACGGACTCTATCGATTGGTATACGAAACGTAGACTGATAATGGATTAGCTCTATGTTGATTGATTTGAGGCATTGGACATACGAGTCTAATGATGGGTGGTGGGAGTTTTTATGTTTAACTAAGGTAACTTAGTACTAATAATTGTAAGTATATCGGTAGGTGCGTTGTCGATCGATTTTCAGTTGTACTAATCCTGTAAATGTGGAAGTAACTCTCCGCCCTACCATGATCGTTTATCGTTGTTTCGTCCTTTTGTCGCTCAAAAAATTCCAAAGATAATTAAAAATTACGTTTTTTATTTTTTAACCGACTTCAAAAAAAGGAGGAGGTTATCAATTCGTCTGTATGTATAATATTTTTTTTTTTTGTATGTTCGCCGATTACTCGAAGACGGCTTGACCGATTAAGATGATTCTTTTTTTAATGGATAGATGGGAGCTCCAAGATGGTCCCATAAAAATTTGATGTGGATCTGATGAGGGTCTTCGGAGTGATGAACGGAAATGCTCCTCAAAACGCATTAATCAATCCAGTTGTTTATCGATTACTCGAAGATGGCTTGACCGATTGAAATTATTCTTTTTCTAATGGAAAGGTGGGAGCTCCTAAATGGTCCCATAAAAATTTGATGAGGATCTGATGAGGATCTTTGAAGTGAGGACCGGGTATGCTCCTCAAAATGCTGTATTCAATTCAATTGTTCATCGATTACACGAAGATGGCTTGACCGATTGATATAGTTCTTTTTTTAATGAAAAGGTGGAAGCTGCGAGGTAGTCCCATGAAAGTTTGGTAAGGATCTGATGAGTATCTTCGGAATGATGGACAGGATAGCATCCCAGAATTCAATAAATTACTCATTTTTGGACTTCAACCAAAAAGAATAGACCCCTAAAGAACTAAGTACAGATTGCTGGGGCACCTGAAACCACCTTCTCATCAGCAAACTCCTCAATAATTAAAATTACGGTAACAATATTGTTGATTTTTAGGTAGGTAGGTATACTAAAAAGTGTAAAATAAAAAAATAATTTAAAAATTAAAAAACCGACTTCAAAAAGAAACAAACAATAATTTAAAAAACAACAAAAAAAAAGAATTGAGAAAAATTACCAAAATAACCTCTACATAGTTACAGTGCCACCGACTAATTAATCCGTTTTATCATCTGAAGTCGGGCAGTTTACTGGTTGGTTCCATATTGAACTTAGTTTGGCTGCCCGGCTTCAGATGATAAAACGGATTAATTAGTCGGTGGCACTGTAACTTCAGTGTTCTAACGCACAGTGTTCAGCACAGTTCTAACAGTTTTCTCAATTCTTTTTTTTTGTTGTTTTTTAAATTATTTTTTGTTTCTTTTTGAAGTCGGTTTTTTAATTTTTATTTTAGATCACTTGTTGTATTTTTATTTTTATTTATTTTGGCTGATTGATATAGTGGCATTAAATTGAACTTATAAGAGAGTCTTGGTAGGGCAGTCTGTCTGTTACGCGACGTATTCACGCCTAAACCGCTCAATCGATTACTTTTGATCCCGTAATTGTTGCGAGATCGGGACTTATAACCGCGAACTCCGCTATACAGACAGGTAGATATCAATACAATAATAGCTATCCAACTAAATTTAGACCCTCACTCACTTAAAATTAAGTAAGCATAACAATTAATATAGACACAACCGTAAATTTATCCGTAAAAATCCGTAAAATGGGATCCCAAGCCTGCAAATGCTTTTACTGATAAAACTCTCAGTCTATAAATAATCAGAACAAATAATATGGATCACTACATTGTATGTAGTAGTATTTATCTATCTACTGATTAATCGGACGCCATTGTCCCTAACGTTTACACCTATTCTATGTACTTATAATAATAAATGTATGTATTTACAAAAAAATATATATTATGTAGTTTATCCGTTGTCTAGTACCCATAGTAGAAGCCATTCGTGTAGGCCCGACATTGAATACTGCAGAACGTCACAGCGCCATCTAGTAGGTACCTACTTGTACTATGGGTACTGAAGTAAATAGTTGACTTTATTTGTACAGACAAGGAAACAAAGAAAAAGCTTAAATGTAAGTTGCATAAATAGGCTTTATCGCTAAAAGCGATTTCTTCCAGGAAACCTTTGGGTGGAAACTAGTCGCTACAGTGTACATGTAAATGAATTACTTGCATTATAGAAAACACTAAGAAGTAGAAAGAAAAAATAAATGTTAGCATAAATATTGGTCCTCGGCGGCAATCTAACCCGCAACATTTAGCTTGCGGTCGGGGTCCCGCCTGATGCGCCACAGAGACCAATACCTACCTATTTTGTTTGAAACTATTAATGAGTCATTAACTTAACATTAGTTAATAACAGCTAATAAAGTATAACGATTGTTTATTAAATTAATATACTTACACCTACACAGATAAATAAATATATTAAAACGCAATCTCAACTTCTAGTAGGTGTAGGTCTTACTTTATCTACCTTGATAAAACTTTAGCTAAGATACCGTAGTAAAAATATTTCAACCGATTATGAAGTACCTTTATATACCGCCAGATGCATTTTTAGGACAGGAGAACAATGTTGGGAGAACTAAGAGGAAACAGCCGTGCCAAGGGAATATTCTTATTTTTTCTCTAAAGGATTCTACCTTATTTTTAACTAGCTGCGGCCCGCGGTTTCACCCGCGTAAGTCCCGATATATAGTTTTTTTTATAAGAAGCTTCTCGTGATCATAACTAACACAACGCAAAAAGAATTTATATCAAAATCGGTCCAGCCGTTCTAGCGGGATGCCGTGACCACGCGAAATAGGGATTCATTTATAAATAAGTATTAAAATCTAGCAGCGCAGTCTCACTCGCGTAAGTTCGGACCCCACGGGAATATCTGGATAAAAAGTAGCATCTTATATCTTATAGTAATCTCCATAGCACACATTTTTATCGGAATCGGTTCAGTAGCTTTTGCGTGATTAAAACGTCTACATCTTTCGCATTTATAATACAGTCGGATGGAATTTGTCCTTAAAATACATACATGTTTTAACTAATATTATAAAAAGAAGAAGAATGATGTAAGTATTAAATAAAACGCAAATCCTTAATATTGTCGATTCCTTTTTATTCAATACAGAAATATAGTTATTTTAACACCTTACGCCTATAGAAGTGGGTAAATATTACAACAACATACAAGCTTATTTAAAGCCCACAAAACACTAAGATCTTTACTTAGAATTATAAATAATTTATAATAATTTTAAGTGTTATTTACTACATAATAAAAACATAAAAAAACCGGGTCAAGTGCAAGTCGGACTCGTACACGAAGAATTCCGTGCCATTATCACAAAAAAAAACTTTTATTAGAAGAAAAAAAAAAGAAATATTTTTTATTACAAACTTTATTAAACTATTTTGTAGGTATTTTCCTATTGAAGGCATAAACGGCAGCGTGGCTTTCTTTTATTATGGTCATCATAGCAAAGCTGCATAACGGAAATCGTATAGCTGCATATACTTCACGATGACCGCTAAGCAGCTCATTCTTTTATTTTAGACAGCCTATGTGGCGTGGTTGCGGGTTCGATTCACGCCGGGTGCATGGAAATAAATATTGTATCTGGACTGGATGTCTAACTTTCTACATAAAATAAAATAAATATTGCACGACATTACACACATCGCAATCTAGCCTCAAACTAAGCACTCAGGCTTGTACTATGGGTACTAGACAACGTATATACTACATATTATACTTTTTTATAATATGTAAGTGTATGTATTTACAAAAGAAAAAAAATATAACTAATATGTATATCCGTTGTCTAGTCACCGTAACACAAGTTTATTAGATTACAATAGGGCTAAATGGCGCTGTGTTGTACACAGAATGTATTATTATCAAGCTGACTAGCCGGATCTTCAATCATGGCCGACAGGTCTTTAACCACGATCGCTTAGCAAAGGAATCTAAACTACTCCGCTATAAGCGGTCATGGAAAAGCTGTATAGAAGTCACGGCAGCCCATGACCGCTTATAAGCAGGAGGACCGAAATTGCTCTGCTACAAGTTGTCATGGTAAACCTGCATGCACGGAAATGCAGCTTAGCTTTCATCTACCAACAGGCTGATTGGCCTTATACCCTTAAACGCTTATAGCAGCAAACTGCTCTGCTACAGCGGTCTTATTAGAGCCACAATGGACTGAGAGTACGATTGAGAGTGGATCTATTTAAATGGCAAGTTAGCTTGACTGCCTTACTGTACCTATTGACTCGTACAATGCAGCCTTTAGTTAGATATAGCTAGTTTACACATGTCTGCATGCTGAGTAGCTGTATTGCAGTAATTTGCACAGTTTGGACGTAACTTTCGAGTAGGGGATAATTTATATTAGACCGTCACGAGCGTCGGCCGGATACATGTTTTGTTGTCCATTGCTCAGCCGCCACTCGGTAACAACAGACCGATCGATTGCTCACCGTGCATGGTTGTATGTAAAAACTAGTAGCAAAAGAGTACTTGTCTACTGGCTGTTTATGTATATTCAGCAGTTCGTACTGTGTAAGAGCTTTAAACTTAGCCAAAGATGGTGATTGTCAAGTCAAATATATCACACATAACATAAAATATGGAATGTGAGACTTTTAATTCTTTCAATCCATTTTAGGACAATTCAGTGCTACGTTATAATTGTTATAAGTAGGTACCGAATAATAAATATTATGTTAAAAATTAATCGTTTTTGAACCAAACTTTGGAACGGTAGTTTATTAAGTAAGCAGTTATTGGTATGAGATGTTATTTTTTATGATTGTGTCAAAATTGCCACGCGTGTAGGTAGGTGATACATTTTTGGAGCATTTTTATTATTTAGTGTGTTTAAAAAAGTGACATCAAGTCGAGTAGGTATAATATTTATAATAATAAGTAGTGTCCTTTTTCAAAAATACTGAATAGTTTGCGATGAAACTTGGTGGTAGAAAATCTTATAGAGAAAAGATTTAATTGTATGTTTATAACGAATAGGCTCCAAATCTACTGAACCAATTTCAAAAGTTCTTTCACCAATGGAAAGCTGAGTTATCGATAGCTTTTTGTTTCGATGTTTCCGCAGGATCGGGCGGTTTACACGGATGCGTCCACGGGACGTTGCTATATCTTATAATCTTACTAATATTATAAACGCGAAAGTTTGTATGTATGTATGTGAGTTTGTTACTCTTTCACGCAAAAACTACTGAATCGATTGCGATGAAACTTGAAATATAGGTAGCTGGAGACCTGGAATAACACATAGGCTACTTTTTATCCCGATATTCACGCGGGATCGGGACTTATGCGGGTGAAACCGCAGGGCGCAGCTAGTAACATTATAAACGCGAAATTTAGTATGTATGTGACTTTGTTAGGTACTCTTTCACGCAAAAACTACTGAACTGATTGCGATAAAACTTGGAATATAGGTAGCTGGAGACCTGGAATAACACATAGACTACTTTTTATCCCGATAATCCCGCGGGATCGGGACTTATGCGGGTGAAACCGCAGGGCGCAGCTATTCTTTATATAAAAGATAAATAGACTTGTTAAATGTTTACAAACTATAATACTGTTTTACACAATTTCTAAGGTACCTTAATAATGAAAAAACCGAAAAAATCAATAACTACGTAAATAAAAAAATAACAAAAAACTTATTACTTAGTTACATTTATTCATTGAAAAATAACGAAAACTTATATTAGGTAACCGTCTAGTTATAATAATAGAATACTTTATAATAATTAATACATCAAAATAATAATTAATAACTTTCGTATTATAGACATATTTTGAGGAACAAAACATATCTACTTAAAAGCTAATCAAGCAGCTACAAAAAGCTGCTTTATTGTTTAAGTAGCAGCTCTTTAAACTGAAAATTCTCCAACTTGTTTTGAATTTCCAAGCTGCTTAGTTAAGTAGTTCTCAACCATTAAGGTACGTATCTATATTTGGTTGTAAGAGGTTAAAGTAAAATTAAAAAGTTTATTTAATAGAATAAGTATGTTATATTTAAGTTTTATTTTACTTTAAGTATATTATTTTTGTACAAATTTATCATCTATTTGTACCAAACATAGCCCACATATAAATAAGGCGCAAAACATCTTAAAAACATTGTCCGGACCCTTACCACGGGTTACGAATGAATGTGTGTCTGATAGCCATATTCACAAACCACCCTATGCGTGGCTTTAAAACTAAGTATTAGCCTTGTCTTGCTCTTGTTATTTTATTTAAATTCAGATTTTACAGTCACTATTGTATAGTATAATCTATTTTACATACATTGAACTTCTTCTTAGTTATTGGCTTTTGCTTGCCACAAAGCTGCAATTGTGCCAATAGTGGTGAGGTGAATAAAATAAGTCCAGGTTCGACGGATTATTGTACAGTAAAGAGGCCTCACGATTTATCTTGTACAGCGCAGTGGAGATATAGGGATCCCACTTAAAAAAGAACTGGTCTTGTGTTCAGTTGAAGAGCAAAGAGTTGGTTTAATAACTTCTATCAGTATGGACGACTAGATGTGGTGATTAGCTAATCTATGGACAACACAAAATAAATAAACAATTTATATTCATTTACTAAGACAAAACTAAATTTATATTTGAGAGTGAGTGTGGGTGACAATTAACGTCAGTGAAAATGTGGCAAAAGTCGAGTCCACACAGAGTCGTTTGTGAATAAGGGCCTGAGTTTCGAACGTACATTTTATTTATTAAACCCATCCAGTATCACGGGGCTATGGAGCCCAGAAACCTTTGCCGATGGCGCGTTGAGCCGAAGCCAACACGTAGAGGCGTCAATAACAATGTAACTCACAAGCTATGAAGTGAATCCCTGTCTGGACTGTAAAGTGCAGCCAATGACGAGGATAAATGAGGTGGGAATAAATAAATAAATTCTTCTATGGTTTTCCCGATTTTGCATAATAAAACACTTCACTTACCGGGTTTAATCGCGTTTTGGGTTTAAAACTGGAGCTTTCGCCAACTTTTCAGTTGGCTTTTTCAAGGTTCGTTTAAATCATGAATAAAAACGCGATCAAACCCGGTAAATAAAGTGTTTTATTAAATAAAATTCTGTAACCAACACACGCCATCTAGCCCCGTGGTAAGCTGCTAAGCTTGTGTTACGGTGACTAGACAACGGATATACTACTTATATTTATTTTTCTTTTGTAAATACATACATAATATACATATAAATACACCTAATACAATAGGATAGAACTTTGGAAAAAATATTTGAATTTGAGGGGTGTAGTTTTTTTTTAAATCCTAATTCGTGGTAAGGGTGCAGTACTTAGCTTTGTCAACGACAAACGACATAAGTTTGTCGCACGACAAAGATTGATGGGCCATTCACAAAGTGTCGATTTCCTAAGCCAGGCCAGTAAGCCAATGCAAAGTCACACGTGCACACGATGCTTGTTATACTAGCTAGGAAATGGCATATTGTGAATACCCCATTATTTTTGTTGAAAAAAAAAGCGATCTCCGCAGGAAGTACGTCCTTATACAATATTACTTATTATTGCATTTGTGATTTTTATTACTAAACAAATTATAATAACATAAATAAAGCAAAATCGATGTTTTCTTCTCATCTAACTTCCATCTCTGTGAAGTGTGAGGTAGGAAAAAAAAGAAAAGAAAAATTATTATTTTTTCGGAATGGTTTAATATTCGAAATGTTACCAACTTCTGGTCAAAAAAAAAACTACCAAACTCGGACTTATTTTAAACTGACACTTCACAATTTAATAAGGTTTTTTTTTTCATTTATACTAATATTATAAAAAGGAAAGATTAATTATTCGTTTGTTTGTAACCAATAGGTTCTGAAATTTCTTTTTCCACTAACAAAGTACATTAACAAGAAGTAATATGGGCTACTTTTATCCCCAAAATCCCGCGGGATCGGGATGTACGCGGGAGAAACCGCGGGACGCTGTTAGACTATCATAATATATTTTTAGCATAGAATTTTAAACCACGAGAAATTTATTTTTTTAAATTATTATTACTAAGACACCGTAAGTAGACATAGTAATAAAGTAGAATTTGGAATGAAATACATATTAAATAAATGAAGTTAAATACATTAGTTGCCAAAGAAATAAGTTACCAGCACATAAACATAAAAAGTCGACAGTCAAACTTCAAAATCGACTTTACGCAGTAAATAATCGACATTAGCAGAACGAATTCTACTTTAATTACTAAAATAATCGTATTTTAAGATAAAAAAAATCGATATTTTAAACTCTTTCCTCAAAAATACGGTTTATAATTGCAAAAAATCGACATTACAAAAAAGTTTCTATTATTCCAGAAATAGAAAAGCATTTACAAGAAAATGTTATTCACGTCCAGAAAGAGGTTGAAGTCATTAAAAAGGTACTTTCTGTGGAAAGAAATATAGTACTGTCTTCCCAACGCGCTGCGTTCGTACTCCAGAAACATAAGATGCTAAAAAATACGAATTTAACAACAAAACCCGACTTTGGGCAGCAAAAACTCTACTTTGAACCGCGAAAAATCGACTTTGAACCGCAAAAATCGACTTCAATAATTAAAAATACGATTATAGACTGCCAAAAAACGATATTAAACCACATAAACTCAATAATAATCGCAAATAAAAGCGTAGACTTTGAAAACCCCTCAATTCTAAACTCTTTCGGGGGAATTCTAATCTCGAGTAATCCCAATAATGGTGAGAATGTAAAGGAAGATGTTAATGACGTCGAGATATAGGTTCAGGGCGGCAAAGATGTATTCCTCAGGAGATATGGAGTACTTGTGTTTCCCGCCCATCATCAGCTGCGTGTCATATACCAGGTACATGGAAAATACGAGGGCTCCAAGAGACGCGTACACCAGTGTCAATATGTTGCTGCGGACGAATATCGAGATTATACCTGGAGACAGAGAAAACATTGATTGAAAACTAGATTTGCAGATAAATGCAACCTCTGTGGCGCGTCAGGCGTACGCTTGACTGCAATGCAGGAGGCTGCGGGTTCGATTCCCGTCGGGTGCAAATATTTATGCTTATAAATAAACATTTGTATCTCGTCTGGGTGTATTTCTATTTATAATAATGTAAGTTTTTACAATAGAAAATATAAATATAAGTAGTAAATCCGTAGTCTAGTCACCGTTACACAAGCTTAACAGCTTACCACGGGGCTAGATGGCGCTGTGTGTTGGTCACAGGATTTATTATTTCAATTTTAAATGGGTATTTTTCATCCGAGCGATGTTCTTGCAACTTGTAACCATTTCTGGAGTCTAGGGTCTACTGAAACTCTAAATTGTTTGGGGTAGGTAGGTAAGTCATCGCCGACCACAGGTATCTCCTAGGTAAGCGTGTAACATCTTAGACCACATCGTCGCTTTCCATCTGGTGAGATAGTGTTCAAACGTTTACTTATCAATTAAAAGTTACAGTTTTAACTTGTGTGTTTCCGCAATTAGCCCTACTATTGGGCCTTTGTGCGAGATTTTAAGCCGTGGGTTTTCTGACGATGTTTTCTTTCACCGTATTTTATTTTTATTTTGCAAGTAAACATGTAAACATGTAATAACGGTAGTTTGTGCTTGAAATACAGGATTACCTAGTTCAGGCATAGATAAAACAGTTAGGTGTATTGTGTAAAAACTGACTTATAAGTTTAAATAGTTCCTAAGGTTTTTTGAATAAATTTTATTATTTTATTATTATTATTACCGTAAGAGCGATGTTAATAGCGCACATAATTTTATCTTAAAGAAAAACACAATGGTGCGCGGCCGGGATTTGAAACCACGACCTTCGGAATGAAAGTCGGAGTACCATCTACCACTAGACCAACACCGCTCAATTCTCAATTATAAAAAAAAAGATTAGGCAGCAAGCAGTTTACCAGCCACCATGCTGGGAGAACTCCAGGTTCGCTAGTCTTCCCCAAATCCTTTAGTCGACTTTTATACACCCACGGAAAGAGATGGGGTAGCCCTATTCTAAGCCGGAGTACACGGTGGGAAAGCTAAACACTCCAGGTTGCCTGGAAGAGATCGCTTTAAGCGATAAGGCCGCCCATTGTGCCACCTATTTTTAACTTTGGTTTGTTTTCTTTGTATGTATTTGTATTTGGTGTGTATAATAAAGAATTTATTCATTCATTCATTCCATGTATACCCGGCCCCAATAGCTAGGTGTATAGAAACGCTTAAGTCCTCGCAAAACACTGCAGTGGCCGGGTTTAACCTATTTCCCTGGAAAGGTTTGGAAGGTACGACCAACAGACCTACCGCGCAAGTTCAAGCCGAAAGACGTCGAAATCGGCACCGTGCAAAGGAATGATCTGTGCACGACGTTTTTTTACAATTAACAGCCTTAGATTGAAGCGGACCCCGTTGATTTGAACCAGCTCAAGAGACCTCGATTTCAATGAGAGTTCAAATCGACGGCGTCGGCTTAAAATGCATGCAAATCGACGCGGTGTGTGCAATGCGCACGTTTTACCTTTGCACAGGGCGGATTTCGTCGTCGCCGAAGGTAGATCGGGGGCAGGGTGGGTCCCTTTTTGTCCAGCGAGTGTAATACAGCTGTACTTTTTGTGCAGCGAGTGTAATACAGCTATACTTTTTGTGCAGCGAGTGTAATACAGCTGTAATTTTTGTGCAGCAAGTGTAATACAGCTGTACTTTTTGTGCAGCGAGTGTAATTCAGCTGTAATTTTTGTGCAGCAAGTGTAATACAGCTGTACTTTTTGTGCAGCGAGTGTAATACAGCTGTACTTTTTGTGCAGCGAGTGTAATACAGCTGTAAGTACTTACCGAAGACGAGCAGTATGACGGCAGCACACAGCAGTATACCGCCCATGGCCGTGAAGTCCCACTTGGTCTGGAACGCGAACAGTGTGAGCGCGAGGCACACCGCCGCCGTGATGCCGACCGCCATCAGCACCTGCGGGAGACATACAACCGATTATCATCTCAGCCCTGAATTTTGGCGAAAACGCGTCGAGGAAATGTGTTACAAAATTTTCATTTTCGTTAAATTCGTGTACTTAAATTTTTCTTTTTGATGTGTTTCCTACACTTGAATGACTATTTTTTTAACGAAATGGTTTTCAAAAATTCACACCCAACAGGACTCCAACCTGCATCTCTGAGGCACGTAGCGCCATCTACCGGCTATCTTTACTAATACTAATTTAGATACTAATGCTACTATCTTGCATTTTTCGAATAAACACAACGTGCGTAACAATTGTTCAAGTTTGGGAGGCATATTAATCAATTTAGTTTCGTAAAGGTGTACAAGTGTAATAAAAGTGAAAGCCGATGTAAAACATAGTATTTAGGGTTGTTTCCGGCAGCTCGAGAGACATCGCTTTCAATGACAGTTGAACTTGACGGCGTCGCCTTCAAATGCATGCAAATAATCGCTACGGTTTGAACCGCGCTGGTTATTCTTTTGCGCAGTGAGATTTCGATGCGCGGTTGGGCCCCAGGTTTCAGTTACCTGCTACCTCTAAGTACTTGTCGAAGCTCATCACGCAAAAAGGACCCAAATTTAAGGCGGTCTATTTGCGGAAAACGAGCCCGTAAACAATTAAAATAAATAAATTCCGTGACCAACACACAGCGCCATCTAGCCCCATGGTAAGCTGTTAAGCTTGTGTTAATTACAAGTACTTGTCGAAATCATTTCCTCGTTTGGTTTCCCTCTTGGTATAGACTTACCGCGGTGGAGTCGTACACGCTGGAGGTGACCCCCAGCAGGAAGCTCTCCGCAAACGTGAATATCGCGAGGAAGATGAAGTTGGTGGGGAACGTGCGGCGTACTCCCTCGCAGCACGCCATCGATATCAGACAGACGAATACCACGGCGAACGCAACCCAGCTGAAACGTAGATAGATAGATAACCATAGGGTTCCATCCCTAAGAGTATACATAAGCAAACTATAGAATGAATTAATGAATGAATTTATTTATTTATTTGAATCTTACTAAACACTTATCAAATTTCATTAGAAATCGGCTCTACACTAAGCACAAACTTGTATTGCAGGAACTGAGATACTAATATAAACTAATATAGAGCGCTGGTATGCGAGTATGAACTGTAAGCACCGATATGAACAGTCAAAAATTACAAAACCCATGTCATCAGTCACCTAGGGTTACGGGGATTGACTGTTTCTCTCGTTAGAATTTATTTTAGTAATAATTATAGTGAAATGTTCAGTGCTGCGGTGTAAAAATGATTCGCGGATCACTATTCAACCTGAACATTTGAATATCTATGTATAGAGCACCTGCTTACACTTTGGCCAGTGGACAAATACCCATAGGCGCGCTCTATAGTTTGCTTATGTATACTCTAAGGTTCCGTCCCCACAGGGTAATAACGGGACCCTATTACTGAGATTTCGCCGTCTGTCTGTCCGTCTGTGACGAGATTGTATCTCATGAACCGTGATATCTAGACCATAGACAGCAGTTTTTTTTGGCGACCGTGACTGGACCTTATTACTTAATTACAATATTTGTAAATCCTACTAATATTATGAAGCTGCAAGTTTGTGATTCTGTGTGTATGTATGTGTGTTTGTGTTTGTTACTCTTTCACGCAAAAACTACTGAACCGATTGCGATGAAATTTGGAATATAGGTAGGTAGCTGGGGACCTGGATAAACACATAGGCTACTTTTTATCCCGATATTCCTGCGGGAACGGAACTTACGCGGGTGAAACTGCGGGGCACAGCTAGTTAGACTATAATTACTGATTTAATGAGTAGTACGTGCGTCCCACCAACTCGATGATTAGATGGAAAAGAAAACGAAGGAGGACAGCTCGCTATCCTCCGAGAAACTCGTACGATAGTTATTTATGCGAGATGGGCTTGACCGGCGTATTCACCGCGTAGTTCACGTCGATCGCGAACATATTTTATATAATTAATGTCTCATTCAAAATTGTAGGTTGACGGCAATGAAAACGAAAATGCGTTTCATGCGTGCGTGAGGAAAATCCCCCGCGTGCGTGAGGAATACAAATATTGCCAATCTGGTTGTAACTTACAAGAGCCATGGGTTCCGGTACGCCCACAGTTTGGTCGGCTGGTGGAATACGAAGAGAGAGATGAACCCGAGCGTGATCAGCAGTTGTACCATCAGGATGGAGTATACCTGAAATATAGATATACGGGGGTATTACACAGTTTATCTTACATTCATTATTGATCCAAAACACTTTATTTATCGGGTTGAATCGCGTTTTATTCATGGTTTTAAACGAACCGAGTTTTCGCCAACTTTACAGTATTTTACTTTAAAGTGTTTAAATCGCGAAAACCAAGAAATTATTATTAATCCACTTTCGTTCATTTGTAGCGGACGTTCACATAACCTACTAGATGGCGTTACTAGTACGAAATTCTGAATCGCACTATCAACTTTCTGAGATAAGCTTTTATAAAACCGAAGTTTTGGCGGGAACGCGTTGAGGAGATGTGTTGCTAAATTTTCATTTTTGTAAAACCTAGTTCAAATGCGTATAAATTGTTTAACTTCGGGGGCATATTCATCAATTTAGTTTCGTAAAGGTGTACAAGTGTAATGAAAGTGAAAATCGGCGCAAAACATGGACTTTAGCGTTATCTCCAAAGCTCCGTGAACGATCATTGTAAAAAAATGGCCGCCGTTTTACAATGATTCCCTCGACTTGATTTTAACTATGACGACTTGACTATTTCGATGCAAATAACTTGCAAATATTAATAATATACTTGACACTGGCAAATGTCCACATGGAATATAGCCATATAAAAGAAGATTAAGAACTACAGACAAGATATCGTCTGGCCGCGTCTGGGGGGCAAAATAACTTACTTAATCCAAACTGTTGACCTGACGTGATCCAAAGATTCACCGAAAACGAATGGCAAGTTCCTATCGATAAAATGTATATAAAAATGCAAGACTTACCTTTCTAATGAAAGACTTCCTAATAGATTGCTCCGTGAAGTCGAACCCTTTGACCTCGCCATCTTCTCCGACGCCCGGTGGTGGGGCGTACCCGGTAGGCTGGAATATACAATAAATAAATATACATTTTAATTTAAATAATAGGTAGTTATAATTTATAGGTAAAGTAGAAACAAAAGCCGATAACTACGTTCCGTTTTTTAAAATCGCTATACATCATAATTGAAAGGTGTCAAAACAGTATAGGCCAACGAATTCGAATATACGAAAGTAACAATCCTTTGAAAAAATGTTCCACGCAAGCGGTAGTTGAGGGGATGATTCGACCGCCAGTCTGTCACTAAAGATCGTCCGCCATTGGTCGAATCCAAGGTAGATCATACGTAATACTGTACGGAACATGTCAGTGTGTGCATCTGCTGCTGTGTGACCGTGGAACATGTTTTTTTTTTCGAATTAAATAGAGAAATTAGATCTCCATTATATTTATTCCTCATAGGTACAGATAGAGTCTAATAATAATTCTCGATATCCTCTTTTAAGGATGATTTATACTAGACCGTGCCAGGTCTGAGCTTCGTTGCCCATTGCTCGGCGAGCAGTCCATCGTTCTGTTGCAACCGAGTGGCGGCCGAGCAACAGACAACGAAGCTCGGACCCGGCATGTACTAGTATAAATCATCCCTAATTGTCAGAATGTGTGTCCTGAATTTGCACTCGGTCGGTTTTTTTTAACAACTAGTAGCCCCGAACTGAGACCTCACGACCTCCTATCTCCCCAACCCCCCTACTGATCCGGCTCATCTTCGAACTCATAAATTCTATTGACCTAAACTACGCGCATACCAAAATTCATGAAGATCGGAGCTCAAGTTATCGTCGAACAAACATACAAAGATACAAGCGCCAAATTCAAAATGTGAAAGATATAGGCCTAATGCTATCCCAATGGTCCGAAGGGAACAAAACTTATGCAGTGAAATAGATACAAAAGAAAAGACACATAAGTATATTAACGTTACCATAATACATAGTGATTAAAATTGTTACTAAAAGGTGTATAATTTGTATATGTTGGCATCGTATTTACGAACGTCGCGTCCGGTGTTTGGTAGCCTCGTAATACTGGACACAATATTATACCACTGAAGGCAATCAATATAGATCGTCTGTTACAAACTGATTCACTAAGATTGACTTGCTATACTTAGCCCTAACTAACTAACGTGCTAACTCTTGTGGTTGGTTGTGCACTGACATTTGTGTCAGAGCAAGACCAATCACAAGAGTTAGCACTAAGCTAGCTTACTAGCCCGGGGCTATGTATAGCAGCACAGTTTAACCTAATTAACTTTATATTGATTAACAAAATCACTTCCTATTTTTCCCTAAAAATGACTAATACCTTACCTGCTGCTCCATATCAAGTATGAATACCAACTGTGCCTATCTTACTATTAAAATACTGATAAACTTTCTTATCTATCTATATCCGTTCGGTTTATCAAGATATTTGGAACTTTAACTGTCGAAAATAAGAATCGTTTTAGCTTGGATTGATTTCTGATTGGGGTAGGGTAGTTGATACGAAGTTTTTGTGAAATAAACAGATTATTTTACGAGTAGAAAAACTACGATATCTGTATGTATTAAGTTTGATCGATATAGTGTACAGGTAGGAAAGTTGATTTTTCGTCTGTTGTCGTTATGTGGATTGAAACTAAACTCACATTTTTAATCGCGTGTAATCGCAAAAACTAGGAAGGTATATCTTGAACTAGAGAACTGCAAAGGTCTCGAAACGTTGAGCAGTGAATCAATGCTAAGATATTAACAAATACTACGCAATCAAAATCGAAAAATGAGTTCAAGTTCAGCTGTAAATTGTTAAAAATATTGAATGTCTTGAAGTGTGACAAATTAACGCGCATTAATTTAATTCTTAAAAAAATACATTTTATCGACAATTAAGTGGGTGAAACCGCAAGATTCTGTTTACTCGTAAGTTGTATTTAAAAGTACCAAAAATCTTTACTTATTAGGTAAGTAAACAGTATTTTAATAGTTGTGTCAAAATAAAGATTATTATGTATGAAATAGCACTTACTTCACTATGTACGTACATACAGGATATATAAATAGCCGTCAAAGCTATTTTTGATTATTATATACATACTTAGATTAACAAAGTCCCATACTGTTTTTATGATTAACAAGCAGCGCCACGCGGTGTCACCTGCATGAATATCTATGCCCTAATTCATGAATATTATTAAATAATTACTTACTAGTCTAAGACCCGGTAATATCATACAATATTATGTATGTAACCATTGACAGTTTCAATATTTTAAATGTCTATGAAACAATTCCCTAACCAACTAGATAACCACTAACCACAGATGATAACAGCTCGTAATACTAACCCGGTTTACTTAAGAGGGAAGGATTTAAGGAGGTTCTCTATTCCTCCTTCGATGATACCTAAATAAACAGAAAAAAATCCATCACATGATGTCCTAAAGTGACTCGTTTCGCAGATAGGCCGTCGACTACGCCAAGACTCATACATGGATATAGGTAAGTTCTCCTTTATTTCTATTCTAATTAGACAATTTAAAACAAAAATTTTTTTTTATTAAAAAATTCATAAAAAGGCAAATGAATTGTTATTGTTACGGCGTAAATAGGTTTTGTGGCATAAATATATTTTCATATTTCAATGTCTGTCTCCAGGGATGAAACAGTCGACTACTTTTTTATGCAGAACAAAGTAAGTATCCTTCCCCCTTAACATACCTACCTATGTATTCAAATAATGTGATTGTTTGTCAAACTCCAAGTAAGAAAAACCTCGGTTTGCCACCACGAATCTTTAATGACTGACGGCTTCCGTATTATCTATCCAGTGGACGTCGGACTACAGTGAAAATTGACAGGCACTATACAAGTACATTGCTGCTTTGACGTAGCGTGGTTATTACCGGTGATTACCTCAAAGCAGCAATAGCATGCATAGTGCCTGTCAATTTTCACTGTTGTCAGACTTCCACTAGATAGATGATACGGGCTGGTCTTTTATGTAAAGGCAAATAAACAAAACGAAATTGATGTTTTGGATTTAGAAATATATTTGTAACATAAAGAAAAATTTAACAAATGACCTTCAAAACAATTCTAATTATCATGGAAGAGTTATCGATTATTTGAGTCAAATTCTCATTAAAGATAGTGGTTCCATTTGTTATATTTTTATCGTATTAAAAACTATACTATTAGTAGCGTGACTTAAAATGTCAAGGGCGCAGGTTTAAATTTTTCGAAAGCAATTGTTCAAAAATCGGGACCTACACCAGTGAATTAAAAAAAGAACCCGACTACGTGAAAAAGGGGGTCTAAAAAGGACGAAATAAGAAAAAAAGTTAGATAGAAATCCAAAAAGGCATGGCTACTAAAATGGTCAAAGAGAGCCGTGGTCGAACGTTCTGTAAGTATACCTTAATCTATTACTAGCTGAGCCCCTGCGGTTTCACCCGCATAGGTCCCGTTCCCGCGGTAATATCGGGATAAAAAGTAGCCTATGTGTTATTCCAAGTTTCATCGCAATCAGTTCAGGTTTTTGCGTGAAAGAGTAATAACCTCACATACAACATACATACAAACTTTCGCGTTTATAATAATAGTAAGATGTATGTTTAATGAAAGTGTAATGTGCTTGCCAATAACTTTTTTTAATACCAAGAAATATACCAAACACGTGATTATTATCTCAGTTTAGTTTTTTTCGAGGTTAGAATCTAAGTTTTAAATACTTATCGTCATAAAATGTTGATTATATTTCGTAATAATAGGCCGGATGCCTATGACATCCGGCCTATTATTACGAATCTATTGACACCTCATTTATTAAAATCGGCTGAGCAGTTTAGGCGCTAAGGTAGAACATACAAACATACATAGACCGCCAAAAACATTACTCTTCCTTTTGACTTCGCAGTAGTCGGGGAAAAAAACTTATCTTATTTTTTTCATGGCAGTCTTGAAAGTAAACTGTTTAATCTTACGCATTTGATATTTTTCGCGTATTGTTATTTCTAAATTATCTTGCCGTTTCGACTATATTAATAGTCTTACGGCCGAATACTGAAAAGCTACTCAACATTTGAGAACTACTTAAACAAAGAAGCAGCTCTTAAACTCCAAAATTGCCGTACTAATTTTAAATTTAGAAACTGCTCAATAATATAAGAACCTCTCAAGTTTTAAATGACGTTTCTGTATTCGGCTGTTACACTCTTATTTATAAACGCTGATTAACAGCTGCATAAACTATGTATGGTTTGCCTTTTACTGTGACATGAAGTTTCAAAGTTGACAGACAGAGACAAACGTCACATAACTTGGTCATCTGTTAATCATCGTTTATAAGTATAAGTAAGGGAGTTGCGGGAAACGATAATAATTATGAGAAATTGTAAATATAGCTTTGAAAGTATTTGTATTAGTTCAGTATAGGAATTGAGTTATTCTCGTAGTAAATAATAATGTCCTAAATACTGTTTGTAACTATAACAACATGAACCCAGTATACATTAATCTTTGGTGTCAGTATACTATCAATTTTATGATTCTGTTATTTTTGCCAGTGGCTGACTAATGTAACACAATATTTCCGCAAGTCAGACAGCTAACTAGGTCCTCAGGCTTCGCTTTGTTCTAAGAACTAACTGAGAACTAAGATTAAGTTACCTACTTACCGAGTAGGTAGCATGCAACGCCTATCTACAAAACCTACTGAGTATTTAAAATTATATACCTACTTTCTTTAAAATGGTATAACTATACGAGACCCATTCTGGTGGTGCCGAATTCTAAGCGAGTACAAAAAGGCATGCAAATCTAAAAAAAAAACAATTTTTAGATTACTGGCTAGCTTACTGGCTTTTATGTTCCAAAGGAACAAAGTTGTGTTAGTTGTAAAAGGTTTTTTATTTCGATTTAGCCGACACAACGGCGAAAGGAAGTGCGCCTCTCAGCTGATGAAATATAAATAATTGTTATAAGTTAATACATAATAGATACTCACTTCACCATAACCAGCTCCTCCATATCCTCCCTGGAACCCTGGCTGAGGTGGCGGCGGGTATCCTGGTTGAGGGTAACCCGGTTGTCCGTACCCCGCCTGAGGGTAACCCCCTTGCGGAGGGTAACCACCTTGCGGAGGGTAACCGCCTTGCGGTGGAGGGTATCCCCCTTGAGGGTAGCCACCTTGATTCTGATCTGTTGATTTAGGAATTTTATGATGAGTTTTCTTTTACGATAAGAATGAAAAACAAATATAATACTTTTGACATAAAATAGCATGCAAGTGCAGTCCCATTTTGTACATAATATGAGTTTTTCGAACACAGTGATTTAAGCAGAAAGATAACGTCAATATGTTTCAAAAGAAAGTTCTAATTTCCTAAAAGTTGTTCGCCTATAATAACTCTAGAACGAGTTGTTCCAGCTGAAGCTTTGAATATGACGGTGGGGATCTCTTTTCGGCTAAAATTACCATCCCCGAAACACACTGTAGTTTATACTACTTATACTAATTTGTGTATTGCAAAGTGATATTCAAAGCGTCACCTATCCGAGTGTCTTCAAGATCGGTTCAGCAGTTTCTGCTTGAAGGCCAAACAAAGAATTGAACAAATATAATTTTAGCATTGAAAATAATACTAACAGACATAGTAAACAACTACATGCTGTATGTAATTTGATAGTGCTAACAAAGTAAATAGATTGAAAAAAACAACTGTAAGTATTTTAAGAATAACAGGTAATAGTTTTACGTAAGTAAGTAAGTCACTGGGGGGTATATTCGAAACAAATACTCGAGTCTTAAATCAAGGACAAGACAATTACGGGACACAACAGAATACAGGACAATGCGACAACAAATTTAGCCATTCGAAAACTGATTTTTTGGGCAGAAGCACATTGGTATAATACCTTTTGGTTCATACATTGCACCGAGACTTTTCACACTAAAAAATTACACTATTTTGGTTCACAAATATGCGTGTAAAACACCCAATCGGATTGTCACTAAACCACTACAATTCGAGAAAAAAATATCACTAAGATTTTACACTACTGTGGCGTGTAAAATACACAGTCGGATTGGTTAAAACACTACCATCTGAGATCGAATTATTACAGCAACTGTTAGACAATGGAGGAGCGACGTGTATTAGCGTTACTTTTTGCGATAGCCTCGCTAAGTAGTGACGACATGGGTATTATGATGTAGGTACGAGTAAATGTGAGATAGAAGATAGATAATTATTTTTGTTGCTAACAAAACACACAGGTAGCTGTGCTATTGTTACTCAAGACGTGTACCAAAAACGACTTATAAAATTCAAAGTCCTCATTGATTGAACTATAATATCAACGCGCAATCTAAACCGCTGGTTCTAGAAACAAGAAATTTGGAGGGTGTGTTCTTTGTGATGTGTAGAAAGAGTTTTCTGAAATTTCTGCGGGATCTAAATTTAGGGATGATTTATATTAGACGTCCGAGCTTGGTTTTTTTTTTTTTTTTAATCTATTTAATAAAGAGCTTTACCGAACAAACGGTTATGTCGCTCACCGAGCTTGGTTGTCCCTTGCTCGGCGAGCAGTCAATCGGTCTGTTGCAACCGAGGGGAATGGTTGGAATGGAATGGAATACGTTTGAGACAGCACCTCAAGTACAATATTATACTAATATTGCAAGGAGGAAGGATTTATGTTTTGTTTGTAACGAATAAGCTACATTATCGTAACATATACTTTTGATCCCGATATTTACGCGGGATCGGGATTTACGCGGGTCCTGAACCCGTGAGAACCGTAGTACGCAGCTAGTACATAATAACATTACCAATTGGTGGGGATTTCCCTGTACTGTACTGATGCGTTGGCCGGATGATACATGTACATCAGTCGATAAGTGTGTGTGTGTGTAACTAGACTAAACAAGCATTTCTCAGAACAAATATTTATAATATGGTTCTATAGCCGCCAGCTGTATAAGACATCTTTACTGTTCTGCTAGGTACTTAAAAGTTTGATAAGAATAATCACTATTGAAACTAAATTTATTTTTTAATTTTAATCGCGTTGCTTTTATTTCTTAGGAATTTTAACACCCCCGACCCGTGCCACCTGTAAGGCTACCGCGCATCTTCCGTACCACATCGAAATCCCACTGCGCAAAGGTTCAAACCATAGCGTAAATTTGGATGCATTTGAAGGCGACGCCCGCGCCGCGCGTCGTTGAGTTCAATTGTCATTGAAACCGGCAGCTCAAGAGATCTCGCATTAAATGACAATCTAACTCGACGGTGCTGGCTTCAAATGCATGCAAATCAACGCTTTCATTTTTACCGCGCGGGTCATTCCTTTACGCAGTGGGATTTCGATGCCGATTGCCGACGGAAGTTACGTGGTAAGGTGTGTGTTCTAATACAGGAATTACCCATAATTCGTTTTATTAAAATAAAGTGTACGCCACACTTTATTTTAACAAAACAAAATTGAATGAATCAACTGAATTACTAGGTTCGGTAGGTAGGTATTTATACGCAAAAACTACGCAACCAATAGCGTAAAAATTCACATCTTTTTAAACTTATTACATTACGTGGCGTAGGAGCGTTCTTTCAAGGAAAACAGTAATTTATTTGATTGGCCTTTTTCGGATTTTGGTCAGTCATTCTTTGCATAGTATTGTGGCTTGTGTGACGAAGAGGCCTTAAGTCATGAATAGCATGCTTAAAAGACATGTCTAAAGTATATCATGCTCAAAATCAAAATAGGTAAGTATATTAATTCAATAAGGTTTCACATGATCGTTTTGACTCGTCGCAGCAATTTAGTCTTCCGAACGCGGCCTCCGATTAGAAGACGACACAAGAAACTCGGAGGATTAGATTACCTAGATTGTGAATATTATAAGTAAAAACGGCAAGATCGAATCTTCATCTTTAAAGGTGTGTAAGTAACGTCCCGAACAGTTTCACTTGGGTACAGGTGGAGCTCGTTCGTCAGAGACAAGTTTGAAATGCATCACTATCAGCCGACTATACTCATTCTAGTCTCCGACAGACCAGATCAGTAAGGTTATTCAGAAAGTTTCGGTCCGAAATCAAAGATACTTGATATGCGCCTATCACTGTCTTATTGATTCGTGCTAAAAATAAATAAATAAATATTGCACTACATTACCCACAGAGCTATCTAGCCCCAAACTAAGCACTAGGCTTGTACTATGGGTACTAGACAACGGATATACTACATATTATACTTTTTGTAAATACTGATGATGATATATAGAAAACATCCAGAAACAGAAACAAACATTTATGGTCAGTTGAAATATTTGTTCTCGGTGGGAATCGAACCCGCAACCTTCTGCGTCGCAGTACGGGCGTCGCCCGCCGCGCCACAGAGGCCGGCGAAGCTGAGATCGCTAAGCGAGTTGGAGATATCATTTTCGACGTCGGTTTCGTTCCCAAGCTCTCTGAATACCTCTATGCTATACTCATACGGTTTTTTAGCAGTGAACATGTGATTCACATTTTTGTATACTAACCTAGAAGTGTGCTAAAGCGACTTTAACTCTAAAATTTAATTTGATATCGGCTAAATAAATTATGTACGAACCACTATTTCGCCATTGGGACTTAATTTTTAGCCAAATTATTTTGCGCGGAAATATTTAGAGTAGTGGGTATCATACCTACTTAAAAGATCAATACTGAAAGAAATTGGTCTTCTGCCAAATACAGTTTAAGTGCCGAACGTCACTTTTATAGTAGAGGTACTTAAGATTTCACATTGCCCATTCACAAATTTACTAGATAATTGATGTCTTTTCACATAATATTGTTTTCTCACAATACTTAGCAGTTTGAAGAGTTACTTTTTAGAAGAAAAGCATTTTAATACAAAAATATATTAATTACCTAGCATTTCAAAAATATACCTAACCGTGATAGGTAGAATCAACAAGAAATCTCAGTGTTCGCTTTAGCTTAGCTGTGTTCTCTCTCAGGTATGTAAGTTTAAAACAGCTTTTTTTTAAAGAAAAAGCTGTCTTAAACTTACACACCTACACGTTGTTTAAACTTACTTTTTTTTATTTTATTTTAGTTTGCTATCTGCGATCGGTCTTTAGACCATGAGCCGATATGTTTTGGAGTCTTATGACATGGAGAAGGACATGACCACTGCCTCGTCCCTCTTGATTATAGAACTCGTTTGCGCTTCAGTCTTTGTTTCCCTTCACAGTTTAGGTTAAACTTACTTAACTAACTTTTTTAAACATACATACACGATTTAAAAAATTAAATGTGTTTCAAAAGAAGCTCAAACAGTAGGTCATATCTAAAGTGTTTATAAAAGAAAGTTTTGAGTACACTGATTACAGCTTGAATATAAAACCGTTATTGTAGTTTTTAGTAAATATAATTCTGCCTATATGTATATAGACCTAAGTTTTATATTGTATGGAAATTGTAAGCTGTTGAGAGCCATTTCATTCATAAGAACTTTTGTCACGGCGAAACAATAAATATTTACTTTACAAGGTTTGACCACTACCTAACCTGCTAGTCACTGATGTAAGTGATGAAATAGTCTTAGACGTTGCACACTTATCTAGAAGAAGGAAAACGTAAACACTGCCGTCGAAACTACACTTTGTTTCAGGTTCCTAAAACTAAAGTTATCAATGATTACTCCAGTACTTAAAAAACCCATTATATTTAATGTGTTTGATTTGATACCATTATTGACTTTGTATTTCCTTAATTACTTAGTATTTGTCATTCGTTATATATTTGATATTTCTGGATATTATGGATATCTTTGTATGAAATTAAACTCGTTTTTGCTCTAATTTTACGCCCCTCGTTTTTCGTCTTGATACATATAATTTCATATCAGCTTCGCGAAAACCGACAATACATATCTAATTTTTATCCCGGTATTCCCGCCGTACCAGGGACCGCGTAACTTCCGTCTAGTGTAATTCGACGTCGTTTTAGGAATACTATGCTGTCGATAATGGAGTTGAAAAAAGCTTCCGCGCAAGAAGCGTGCAGAAGTTGTCGATGTTAAAGCCATAGACAATTTCTGCTCGCAGCTTGCGCGGTAGCTTTTTCAACCCCGTCATCGACAGTATCGTATTCCCAAAACGACGTCGAGTTGAACTCGACGGGAGTTACGCGGTAGGGTCCCAGGACTTACGCGTTAAAGCCGAGGGGCGCAGCTAGTTTGCTTATGTCACATAACATTACGGTACGACGATGAACGCTCGCATTATTTTTGTTTACATTACAACATAAATATACGACTGTCCCCGAGATGGCGGTGACTCATTCGGCGACGTCATCGTCTAGTTAGACCTATGTAGACAGCACGGCGCCCCTACCATGAACTGATGCGTAAATACGGGGAAGGGAAATTATACCGTCTCCATACAAACATAGTCGACTGTTTCCTCCCTGAATAAAGACATTATAGATAAAATATGTTTATGCCATAAATCCTATATCTACCTGAACTATTTCCTTAAGTTTGAATTGTTTTTTTTTTATTTGGTAGAATATGAAAAAATAAAACATGGCCATAGCAGATATAGGTTTTATGGCATACACATACTTGATCTAATGTATATATCCAGGAGGAAACAGTCAAATATGTTTGTATGGAGAACGAGTAGTTCTATCTTCGTAACAGTTTGACCTAGTGCACAGCGCTCCCTTCTCTTTCTGTTCCCTGCCACACCAGTAGCGCCGCGACGTTTCAGTAATAATCTTACTAATATTATAAACGCGAAAGTTTGTATGTATGCGAGGTTGTTACTCTTTCACGCAACTACTAAACCGATTGCGATAAAACTTGGAATATAGGTAGCTGGATACCGGGAATAACACATAGGCTACTTAATAATACTACTTAATAATATTCATTACTAGCTGCGCCCCGCGGTTTCACCCGCGTAAGAATATCGGAATAAAAAGTATCCTATGTGTTATTCCAGGTCTCCAGGTACATATATTCCAAGTTTTATCGCAATCAGTTCAGTAGTTTTTGCGTGAAAGAGTAACAAAGTCACATACATACGAAATTTTACGTTTATAATATTAGTAAGATTAGTGTACCTATTTATTTATTTATTTTATTTTAGTGTACCTATTTACTTGTCATCTCATCAGACGGGTACAGATTTAGGTTATACCTACATACTATTATAGATTCTGTGGCACTTTGCCTCATTCATTAAGGCAGTTCAGGGGTCTCGTGTCCTCGCTTTTATTAATGAGGAAATCCTGTCTAGGCAAAAATCGGGCAACTTAGTGTTTGTCTAAAACACTAACGGTTGATTTTTGGCTCTTTTGGACACATATTCTATAACTCAGTCGTCTCATTAGCGCTTCAGTACAGTGCAGTTCAGTTTAGTACAGTTCGGTTTTACTCAGAAATGGTTTTTTTAGAAGTTTTGCATTTTCGCTAACCTATGGAATTTTCTGAAACGAGTCTATAAGAAATTGTCTTTCCTATTGTTATGCACCGGCCCATATTTCAGAACACTGACTGGTTCGTTTGTAGATTGTTTAGGATATGGTTATAAAAGCAAATAATTAAGAAAATGTTTATAAATAGACTTTGAATCATATCTACACATAAATCGTAAAAGGGAGATAGTGCTATCACTATATTGTAGGTAGGTGTATTAACCTTACTTTTTTATAGGTATTTTATCTTTACAGTGAATAAATACTCAGTTACAATGAATTTTCAACTTGTGATAGATGAATCAATAACAAGTATGGTATTTATAACTCTTGTACCAAAGATTTTTTAAGTTTCAGAGCTGCTTACTTAATTCTTTGAGTAGAACTCAAATTTAAAGTAGCGTTTCTGTGTTCGGCCATAAGCATGTCACATTTTATTTATGTTCATAAGCATGTCACATTTTAATTTATGAACAAAGTTTAATACAAAAAATACTTATTTATTTAGAAACATTTCAGAAAGAAATAAGTCCCTTATGATATATTCATTATCTTTTTTTCAGAAAAATTTGTAATACATATCTAAAACTTAACTAAAACCAGAATTTAAACTATGAGTCACAGTATCTACTTATCACCTACTTACCGATATTTAATTTAATATTAATGATATTTTAATTTCATACCAGATTATTTATAAAATAGTAGGTATTCACATGTTAACAATTCTTGTTTCATCATAGATAACAACCAGTTTTTGCTATGTGGTTATGATGAAGATTTTTCTTTTTTAGTTTCTAAAGTTAGATCTTGGTATAGATAGATATAGCGGTGTGTACTTTAGACCTGTGGCCATTGAGTGGGTGTGCATACATCTGTCCATCTGTGGCTGTACATGGATTTATCCAGGTATAGCAGATATAATAACAATAAATGCTTTTTTCTTAATTTGTGATTAGATTATGAATCACTTCATGCTTGTCAGGCTTGTGTTGACTGTGTGTAGTTGATAAAACTAACTAGAAAGCATTCTTAATTTGTGGTGTGTAAGGAATGTATGTAGTTGGACCCCAGGTTCCCAAGCTGGATGCAACCGGGAACATTGTTCATTTAATTAAGGACTATATCCAGTGCATGTAATAGCAAGTAAACAAATGGGTCCTAAGGAGAATTGATGTGCTGTTAAAACATTCCTAAAATCTATGTGTTGTATGGTCAAAAGAAAAACCTACCTACTGTGTTTAAGCATACCTCGGGCTCCCGAGATAGATGCAACTGGCAACATCGTGGGAATGAGAATGGTATGTATGCAGTGTGGTTGACATCATAGAAAAGTAGCGTACAAATGATCTGTGTTTGTGTGGGTGCAACATTGAACCATTCAGAATATTATACAATAGATATTGCAGATTTTATATCAACATTGTTTGATAAAGGTAAAAAGTATTTTGTAGAGAATAATAATAATTGTAGAGAATTTTGTTTATTCCGAATTTGACAGTGTTCTGAATAAAAATGTGTACAATCAATAAATGGATTTTTTTTAGTATTTTTATATTATTTTTGTTGTAAGAATGGTAAGCCATTTTAAACTTATATTTTTAAAGAATATCTAACAATTGAAGAAGAAACATTTTTAGTTAATGTTTGGGTGAATTCTTTTAATTCAAATTTTGTAGTTTCAATCATCAGGAGGCACAGTAAAGTCTTCTAAAAACATACTACAATTCAATAAACTTCACTAAAGTTATTGGATTAATTTTCCAATAGAATTTTCCAGCTTCAACATATTGTCTTTTTAATTCACCCATCAAACAATGTCAAAAAACTTGCAATATTCTTATCTGTTCAAAAAATCACTGTGTAACATTTAAAATAATATAAAAAAAGACCTCCTGGATAAACTCCTGGATTCTGCCACATCCCGCCAAAAGCTGTATAGAAAAAGAAAAAAAAACTATTTAAAATAATACATACACATTGTGTTGTAGTTTGGATGATCACTTCCTTTTAAATTTTCTGAAGCCGTTTTGACAGATTCCACTTACAACTGCTGGAAAAACACTTATTTTTAAATTATCAATGTATATCAGCTGTAATTTGGCTGTTAATAAGGATCTAGATTAGATATTATAGTATCTTTTTATCGAATATATACGAATATGACGTCTTCAGCCTCTAAATACCGGATCGTTTCAATTTTGTGGGTACTAATTTGCATTCAATTCTAGCATTTGACAGATGTTTTTATCGATCTCGAAGGTACGATAATAACATGAAATTCTTGTGCAATAGACCCTAGGGTATCTCTATCTTACTGAGTTTTCTTAATTATTAGTCATCATAATAGAACAATGGAAATGACGCTAAGAATATTGTAAAGTGGAAAGTGCCAGATGAATCTGATATGGCAAGGCGCAATAAAAATGATCGATCTTTTCAGATCACAAACATTGAATTTCTGTTTACCTTCCTAAACTCGATAAGAAGAATCCGTTTACCTTAGAGATTCTTCGAATCCCAACTTAATTCGACAAAAAACAATACTTTCACTAAAATACTATCACTTTTCTTTCGCTTTTCACAAAATTCACAACACCTCACGACGACGAAAAGTGAATGACTAATTCTGTGTTGCAATGTGACGGTAATATAAATGCGCGAAATAAGTAAAAAAATATCCGAATATAATATAATTATATATATTATAATATTCTAACATTAGTTAGAAACTTTGTAATTAGAAAATTCTGTAATAATACATTTGTGTAAACTTTATAATAAGGAGAAATCACTCACTTATAACATTATTTATTTCAGGTTACAAAAGCCCATAATTATATACCATTTAGACTTTAGTCTAATATACATATTTTAAAATAAAATGAATGCGTTAATAGATGGCTTAGAACTATGATAATAGCATCTTCATTACATTACACTTTAGTCCTAGTGTGTTCCTGTGGGATTTTTCCGCGGGAGCGACGGAACACCACACGAGGCAGATAGCACGTCGGGACTCGCACCACAAACGCCTTGAAATTAATGCTTAAAAAATTAATTAAATGTTTCGATGCGACTCCAGCATATGCACTCTCAGCGTATAGCCCAACTACCGGCGCATGTACTCAACGACGTCCTCCCCGCGAGATGGTGTAATGCAGGCGGTAGATGTACCTACACCGGAATGTTCGGCATCGCAGCACGAACTCCCAGACTCCAGATACGAATTAATCGGTGCTGTAAAGCAGCGATTCATGATAGGTCTTCCTCGGCGTTTCTTTTGCACCATAACAAAACCTTCCTCATCTTCGTTGTGAACTTTTGGCTTCTAGTTAGAAGCTAACGGAACTTCTTATACTGCCTGTGTGTAATATCGTGCAATATGTATTTATTTACTTTAGATTTTATCGGACTTATTACTATATTGTGGATCAATTGCTTTAGTGGCAACTCTGAAAGACGAAAATTATGGAAATGTTTACAACTGTCTTTGTCATTTTTGTTAATACTTCAACGTCATTTTGGGAGTCTTGGCGGGAACTCGTTGAGGAGATGTGGTGCTAAATTTTCATTTTTGTGAAACCTAGTTCATATGCGTGCAAATTGTTTAATTTCGGGGGCATATTAATCAATTTAGTTTCGTGAAGGTGTCCAAGTGGAATGAAAGTGAAAATCGGTGCAAAACATTAACTTAGTGTTGTCTCCAAGGCTCCGTGAAGATTATTTGTAAATGACCGCCGTGTTTACAAATGATTCCCTAGACTTGACTTTAACTATGACGACTTGACTGTTTCGATGCAAATAACTTGCATAATATATTAGAATACATGACACTGGCTAATTTCCTAATGGCCATAATCGGTTCACAACCGATAAGAAATAAATAAAAATAAACGTCATTTTGACATTTTACGTAGTGTTGCCAAATTGTTGAATTTATCGCCAGTTTTGGAGGATTGGCGTAGCTTAGGTACCTTAGGTAGTACGTTTAGCGAATTATAATTACGTACAATAAAATTGTTAATCACGTACTTTCCTCAGCTTATAATAAATCGTTAAAAAAAATCATTTATTTTAATCATAATACTAATGAAAATGCATGGATAAATTCACATTGTGACGAATTTGGTAGGTCGGAATATTGGCCAGATTGGCCACACTGTAATTTTTCAAAACAAAATTCTAACCTCAAGACAGATAATTATTTTATTATAGATATCCATCATTTAATTTCACTTTGATTGCACAATAACAATTACTAAACATGAATGTGATTCTCCGAAATACCATCACTCCGTTCCAACCTTATAGTAAGTAATATTACTAGTGAAATTCTCAAATTATCATTTCGATTCCAAAAAATTCGAAACTCTTTTCTTAACCAAATTCTTCGTTTCCAGCTATTTCCCGATTGTTTAACGGGACATGCGTCCTGCAGAGCAGGAAATGGCGCTTAGCCAATGGTTTGAGTGGCAATCTTAACGCAGAAGGCATCCTCACTGACGGATCTGATTATAGCTATCTGGATGGGCGCCCTACGCCCTTATTGGTCAGTAGTTTACCCTATCCTTGCCTTATGCATTAAACATTTTAAAATCAGACTGAGATATGAGTAAGTGTTGCTAAAATCTACCATGCTACCATATTTTTCTTCAACCATGGCTTAGTTATACTTATTTCCATTCTTTCCTCTGGGCACGGCTGACTAGGCTTGAAGGGAGGTGCTAGGCAAGTCCACTCCACCTAAAAATGTCCCTTGTACTACAGGACAACAAGTATTAAAAGCTGTAGGTATAAATCATTGAAAAATGAAATGAAAAGGCCAATTATTATAAACAAGATATTTTCCAGGTTATCCTATAAAACTATTTATTTCTTTGATCCACAGCATAAACAAAAATTCAGAATAGAACGTCAGAAAGAATATGCTTCGAGAATAGTAGATTTATGTTCTGAAATAGACTTCGCCCAACAAAGGCACCAGGACCTAATTAAAGAAAAAGAAGATGAAAGACAGGTATCTACACCATTATTTTTAAATTTGTGGTCTAGATCATGTGGTAGATAAACATTGTGTAACATTGATGGACAAAAATCATGGATGTACGTAATTCTAAAAAAAGGTAAACTTAAAATAATGTTTTGTAAAGATCAAAAAGATTGTAAAGACAACAGATATAATATTTACATTTAGTTTTCTATTACTTATACTAAATAAGATAAATACATACTTGTTACCCATAGCGTAGCTTAGGCTGTACTATCTCTACTGAACAATTAAAACTACTGTACGGATTAAGCAGAAACATGGTATGTAGATTGCAGATAGCTGGTGATCTAGAAGTAATCTAAATCTAGAGGCAAATAGGCTTCCTTTTATCTTGATATTCCCACGTGATCGAGATTATTGATGTTTTTGGTGGAAATTATCATGTTCCACTAAAAGTATCGCCCCATTTAGAAATAAACCTGCCACTATCCTCTTTTTTGCTGTAGTCGGGTGAACAAAATTTCGAAATCAAACTCATTTCTCCAGTCTTAATTATGTTACTTTTATTATATTATTAAGCATTTTATCAAAACCCTGGGTTTTGAGATCTTAACAAACCTGTTCTTTATGTCTAACCGTGAGGTAGTTAAAACCGGAAAGAAGTTTAATTTCAATCCAAAACGCGAAAATAGAAGAAAAATCTAAAAAATGTTTTTTTCTTTATTTACAGAGAATCTTGGCAGACCGACTCAAGCCTAAAGGAGAAGCACTAAAACGAAAGGTGAAGAAGTAGATTTTAGCTTAGTATTTAGTGTTACTGTAGTTAATAAATTGTTATAGTTTACTTACTTAAGTATTGTTTTTGTGATGATTCTTTAATAGATATCCAACAGATTATAAAATAGCATTCTAAATCTTACAACTTATCCTGCTATTATTATAGCAGTCTCTGTGTAAATAAATATTGTTTGTTACTCCTTCATATTATTATATTAACCACTGGATGGATTGCAAATATCTAGATTAAGACATAGACTTCCATTATCTCGATATTTCCATCGCTTGGGACTTTAGGTGTTGCCACACCAATTAATCGATTGTTGATTGATGCCATCGATCAACATTGGTCGACGTCGACTGGTATGGTAGCTTTTATTGATTGACGGATACCAGTCGACTTACCTGCTGCCGGTCCATGGCAATGGTCGACGTTGATCGATTAGTCCCGACTATATTCCATCAGTTTCTTTGGAAATGAAAGGGAGCTTCACATAACTGAACACATATAAATAAAAACAGTTAGCGCGAGGGGCCCGGGCGGCCAGTGATCGACGTCGACTCGACGATGATCGATGGTTGATTCGACGAATTCTACCATCAATCAATCGTCAATCGATGGTAGAATGGATTGAGCGGCACGCACGGAGCACTTTTCTGTGTATCTTGTCAGAATGCAAGGCTAGGCGCTAAGTAAGCCACTAGGCGCTAAGTAAGCCACTAGGCGCTAAGTATTTAAGCCACCTGTCAATGCCGACGTAGCCATTAGGTAAACTACACCTAGGGCTTCGTGTTATATGAACAAAGGGTTTAGTGTTTACAAAACGCGCAAAAGTATACGAATTGAAATTGAACGATTAGACAATACCATTCCCAGAGAGATGAGATCTCATTTTCCTGCTCCTTTTCGCATTTATGCAGATAAAACTGCGTTACTTAACTACTATACTGTAATTAAATTTAAGGACAGCATTATCAGCACAGTGCAGTGACCCAGAAAACGCATACAACAAAACCAGGTTAACTGTAAAACCATTGTCGAATTTTATTACTAGCTGCAACACGCGTTTTCATCCCCGATTCTGTGCGAATATCGGAATAAAAAATAGCATATGTGCTATTCTAGATCCCTACGTATCGAGTTCATCGCAAATGATTTAGTCGTTTTTAGATAGCTGAGTAATAAACATCTATATCCATTGCTGTGAAACATTGAATAGGGCTAGCGAACCTGGAATCGTCCCGCGCGGTGGCGTGTAAACTACTTGATCCCAAGGAGGTTTGGTGCAAGGCAGTCGTAAAAATATTGCCAAATCTATTCGTTGCAGTAGTTATGGTCAATGAAGATTTTGCTACTGGGCAGACACCAAATATTTTTTTCTTCTGTTTCGTGTCGATGGAATTTCTTTTTTATGTGTTGCTCATTTATTAAAAATCAAAAAAATCAAAAATACAACATTAAATGCACATGATCATTTGGCTACGTCTTAGAACCCCTTATTTTATTATTAACCCCTTATTTACAAACGCTAATTAAATGCGCTGCATAACTATGCATCAACTTCAACTTCAACTTCTTTTGTATGGCTATTGCTGACGTTAAGACGCAATTCTGCCAATGTCTAGTGAGTCGAGGAAAAAAAACTTTAGTGAGGAGGGTGAACGGTATTTATGTTTTGTTCGGTTCCTGGTGGCCCTGGTGCAGAATCATTTTGATCTAAACAAAAAGAGACAACACAAATAAGATACATAAATACGAAATAATATTATAGGTATACATGTATAAATATGTTGGTTTATAGTTTTATTTTGTTAGTAATAATGTACCTGGCTAGAAAATAAACAAACCGACTAAAAACGAGTGAAAGAAGTACTTTAACAGAGGAGGGACGAGGAATATCCTCGGGAAGGGAGTCATAAAATGAAAATAGTTGCTCCGGGCAAGAGAAAAATATATGATCAATTGTACCCTCATCCAAACCACACTCACAAATAGAGCTATCCCTGATCCTTAGTTTGGCGAGATGGACCGGTGAGCACGTGTGTCCAATTCTTAGCCTGCAGATCACAGATGTTGTTGTCTTGTCTATATTTTTGAAACGGGAAAACCAGGGTCTAATCGGGATTGTTGACTGGATGTCACTGTAATATTTGCCCACTCTATTCCTTGTAAGTTCCCACCTTTTAGACCAAGCAGCATACAGACCATCACTCAGGGTAGGGGCTAAGTCGTAGGAATACACCTCTGAGTGTTCTGCAGAACCAAAACGGGATGCATTTTTGGCACATGAGTCCGCGTTCTCGTTGCCCGGAATACCTGAATGACCCGGGATCCAGGCGAGTGCAATGTCAATGCCTAGTAGATGGAGTTCAAATAGTAGTTTCCTGATTTCTAAAATGATCGGGTATTTGGCTTTAGAACGAAATGGGTTTGACAAAATGGCTTGTAGGCAACTTTTAGAGTCGGACAGAATTAGAGTTTTATTAAGATTGTGTGATTTTACAAATAAAATGGCTTCCAAAAGAGCTATAGCCTCACCTGTAAATACTGAACATAATGAAGGGCACTTGAAACTTAAAATGATTCTGGATGAAGGGAACCATACTGCTGCTCCTACGGGACTATTTTGCGATAATTTTGAAGCATCCGTGTATAAAGTGGTCCAACCGGGGAAATCGGTGTTTAATTTAATTAAAAAGGCAGATGGGCTGTCAATGCATCCCTTGTCAATTTCAAAGTCAATCAACACCCTAGGTCTAAAGGTTAAAGCTTCATATTTTAATGTAAAAATTGGAAATTGCTGTAAATGAAAAATAGGGTTGGGAAGGCCAGTTAATTTTAGGAAACTTTTAAGAATGCAAGGTAGTTTATCATTTGGAGGGATATTGGCGGGGTCCAGCGAATCATAATATGTTTTGATTTTTCTTGGTAACGGATGTTGGGAATTTTGTAAAACTCTCAAAAGAAACCGATCGCACAGAAACTGTCTTCTCAAGTCCAAAGGAGGTTCCACGCATTCGACTTGCATGGCATTGATGGGAGATGATCTCATTGCCCCCAAAATTAAACGGAGAGATTTTGACTGGATTTTATCTAATTTTGAAAGAGCCGACTTATTACAAGGATCCAGAATAAATGAAGCATAGTCCAAATGACTGCGTACTATTGCATGGTATAACATTCTTTGACAGAACGGATGAGAGCCCCACCAAACACCTGCCAGTGAACGCAGAACATTAATGTTTTTTTCACATTTTCCAGCGACATACTCACAATGGGCTTCTCCTGACATTCTGGAGTCAAGGTGGATTCCAAGGAATTTAACCTTTGACTCTTGGGGGATTAGTGCACCATCCACATACACGTTAACACTTGGGATAACCCTCCGTCGAGTAAACACCACAGCCCTGCACTTGGATACCGACAAGGATAGACCATGAGTTGCTAGCCAAGAATTTAAACTATTCAAATTGATGTTAAGTTGGGAAGTAGCTTGATCAGCAGAGTCTGCGGATACGTAAATAGCCAGATCATCAGCATATTGGAGAATCTCAGCTGGAGGTGCAACAGATTTATCCAATTCTGCTGTGTAGATACTGTACAGCAAGGGACTCAAGACAGACCCCTGGGGTAAGCCCTTCCAGATGGACCTAAGAGGGCGGGAAGCAAGACCCCCTCGCTCTCCCATGTCCACCCCGGTTTGGTCTTTGATGATAATGGACCTTTCTGTAAGCATATTCATGCAAAAACGAACCATCTTCCAAGGAATACTCAGCTGAACAAGTTTGTTCCTGAGAATCTGGAGTTGGACGTTATCATAGGCGGACTCTATGTCCAGGAACACTGCTATTAAGTACTGCTTCCTAAGCATGGCCAAACGAATATCAGTAGATAAGATGCTGAGGCTATCCACAGTGCCCATTCCCTTTCTGAACCCAAACTGTGACTCTGCAAGCATGTTCCGGCTTTCCACAATCCATTCAAGTCTTTGTTTAATAAGATGTTCAGTTATTTTGGCCAAGACAGAAGAGAGAGCTATAGGTCTACGACTATTAGGAGAGGAAGGATCAACACCAGGTTTGGGGATAGGGATTATTACCTGGGTTTTCCAAGGCTCTGGGATAATGCCGTAATCAAATAATTTATTAATTATATGAAGGAGGTAAGATTTACACTTATCTGGAGATTTGGAAATAAATGAGTATGGAATACCATCCATCCCGGGGGAAGAATCTCTCAGACCATCAAGAGCACTCTGTAGTTCATTAAAAGAAAAGTGAGAATCCATTAAACTAGATGAAGATAGGAAATAACTTGGAATAGAAAGGGAATCCTCAGTAGGTACCCAGGGAGGAGCAAGTTTATCAAAAAAGGGTTCAACCCATGAATCCATATCGTTTGCAGTAATATTATTGTTGGTAGAAGAACCCCTAAAACGTTTTATTTGACGCCAAACGATTTTAGCTGGAGTTCTGGGGGATAAGCTCTCACAAAACTGCGTCCATCCAAGTTTCTTTTTGGAAGATAACACTCTTTTAACTTTAGCTGCACACTGCTTATATTGGATGTAGTTTTCAGTTGTCATATTCGAGTTGTATTTTTGTTCGGCTTCTCTTCTTCTTTTGATGGCCTCGGAGCATTCAGAATCCCACCAAGGTGTGGAAACAAAGAAATTTGGTGGTTTTTTAAGGGGAATATGAGCCTCAGCTGAAGCATTTAAGGTTTCAATAAACAAATAATAAGAACTCAAACAATTGGTTTCATTTGGAATTGGAAGAGAATCGATTTTGCTGTCTAAGGTTGAAGAGTACTCATGCCAATTGGCCCCCGAGAGTCTGTATTTAAGTAGGGTTGAAGAATTGGAGGGAGGGGAAGCCCTGGTCTGTAGTCGGAGTGTAATGGGAAAATGATCACTGCCATAAGTTTGAGAAAGAATTTGCCAGGAAAGTTGTGAAGAAAGGGGTGCAGAGCACAAAGAAAGGTCTGTTACACTTCTTGGATCCTGATTAGGAAGGACCCTGTGAGTAGGGGATCCATTATTTAATACACAAAGGTCAAAATCATCAAAAATTTCTAATAATTTATCTGAAAAGGTGTCATGACGGCCTGAACCCCAAGAAGGGTTGTGAGAATTAAAGTCCCCTAGGATTATGTACGGGGCCGGGATGGAAGATATCAATTGTGAAAGGGCTGGAATGAGATTGAGGTTAGGGTGGGGTATGTATATTGAGACAAAAGAAATATTGAATGCTCTAATAGCAACTGCATTTAATTCAAAAGGAAGAGAGGGAAGGGGAATTTGGGAAAAAGAGATATTACGTCGAATAAATAATGCACAGCCAGCATGGCTGTCTGATCGATCATCTCGGAGACATGAGTACCCCGAAACTCTGAAAGGAGCTCCGGGGTTAAACCATGTCTCCGATATGGCGATAATTGTGGGTTTAAATTTATTTATCATATGTGCAATCTCAGGCTTTTTAGGCCTAAGACTGCGACTGTTCCATTGCAGGATTAGGATGTGATCCATTATTAAAGTTTTTACTGAGTTGTGATAGTTTATGGGCAACGTCGGACGGTATGTTAATATTATTTTGTGTGATGATTGTTAAGAGCAGGGAGATTAAAAATTGGAGAGAATCTTGGGATTGGGTAGCGTTGGAACTGTACCAGGAGCTATGTTGGGAGGCACAACCATTAGGCTGTGAAGAAGGAGGGGTTGAGGTAATATTATTATGGGAAATTCTATCGAAGGACTTTCCAAGGCTGGGACGGGGGCGTGGGTTTAGAGTTATTGTTTTACGAAGAGATTGGGAAGTGGGATGAGTTTTTCTAGAAGTCTGAGCTGAAGGAAAGTATGAGGGGGGAGGGTTCTGGGATAACACCTCAGAGTAAGATTTGGATACAGTGGGAAAGCGCATAGAAGCATCGTAGTAAGAAATGCCTTCCTTTGCCATCACAGCTTTAATATCGGTTTGCCTCTGGTATTCAGGGCATATTTTATTGTTTGCAAAGTGAGAACCAGCACAGTGAACACAGGAGGCCTCATCTAACGCCACATTACAAATGTCTCCTGAATGAGCCTGGGAACATTTAAAGCAGGTAGGTTTTGAGCGACACTGAGATTTGATATGGCCGAATTTGCAGCAATTAAGGCACTGAATGGTGGGGTATTGGTATACCTCCACGGGGAGGGAAGTGTGGAACGAATAAACATGTGACGGGAGAGCCTGACCTTGGAAGGTAATAACTACCGATTGAGTTGGAATCCAATTAATATTTCCATCTTGAATAGATTTTCTATTAAATCTCCTGGCTTTCAGGACAAAAGTAGTGGTTGGGATAACTAATGACTCTACGAACTCAGCCATAGACAGGTCAGTGGGGACGTTTCGAACTACCCCCATCCTAGTTACATTGTAAGTGGGGATTTGTGCAGAGTATTGATGCTCCTTCAAGAAAGTGTGAGAAAGAAAGTTGTTAGCATCCTCAGGAAACTTAAATGTAACAGATAATTTATTTCTACCAATTTTTTTAATGCCATCTGGGAGAATATTTTTAATGTTGTATCTAGAGACAAGTTGGCCAAACTTAATGGGTTTGATGTATGAGCCTGAATCTGGTTGTGATTCTGCTTTTGAAACAATAACGATAAAAGGACCTTTATCAACTGCACTGTAGAGGTTAGGCGTACCGACCACGAGGCTTGGATGAGAGTACACCGTTTGTATAGAAGTAGCACTTTCCTCTGGGTCTTTAATTGTTTTTTTGGCAGAGTCGCGATTCGATTCGTCATCAATACGTCTCTTACTGGGTTGTCTGATTTCTACCATGGTGGTATCTACGGGAGTGGCCTCAGACTGGGCTGGGACATTATTGTTGATGGCGTTTGGTTGTTCCGAAGAGATATCTGGAGGCTCATTTTGAGCCTCCTTCACCCCGTCCATTCTAACACTTACCTTACCTCTAATTAGTTAGTAATGTGATTAGTATCTAATAAATAACACTGCACAGGAAAAACTGTAAATAAAAACACGGAAAACTGACTTTAAAAAACACCACTCTAAACACACGTGTTTATTCTCTAACACCTGGCAAGAATCCTAACTATGCATCGTTTGTATACAGTAAAATTACTGTCACATGAAGTTTCAAAGTTGACAGAGAGAGACAAACGTCTCATAACTTAGTCATGTGTAAATAATATTTTATAAATAAGGGAGATAGTGTTAGAGTTATGACGTCGCCTTTAGGGACCGTCTCCACGAGCGTTAGAATCGCGGCAATATTATCTTATTTCTAAACAACGCACCGCCGCGTTAACATCGCTGTGTGGAGACACATAGATTCATAGTTCATAGAGATTGTAAAGAAATAAGTAGAAAGACGATATCATCGCCGCGATTCTAACGCTCGTGGGGACGGTCCCTAGGCTACGTCTTAGCAGGCCCTATAAGCTTAGCTACACCACTATACGAAAAGAAGAAGAAGAAGCAGGCCCTAGAATCTAGCGAGTCACTCAGCTAATAGCGAGAGTATAACCTTAACAAAACCAACAGTCTACTCAGTGCGAACGGTCGTGAACATTCTTGAACGTTCGTTTTAATTTGGGCCTCGCTAGGTGACTCGCTCTAGGCGCGAAGTCAGCCTCCGGTCTGTGTAGCCCAAGGAAGAAGTGACAAACATCCTCACATGCCCACAAACTTTTGCGTTTATAATTTTATTTTATTAAGAAATTATCTGCTTAATTTTGGAATTATTGGTGTGTGATGACTAGTGATGAGAAAATCATGTGGCACACTGATAGGCTTTGCTTTGTAAAGCTTTTGGCTTTGGAGTGAGCGGCGGAATGTTTATTGAAAATTGCCGATAACAATGGGAGCGTTGACATGGTTCAGGTAATAGGTAGGTTGGTATTCTCATCTTAATTCTTACTAATAAATTATAAACGCGAATGTTTGTATTTATGTATGTATGTTACTTTGTTACTCTTAAACTACTGAACCGATTGCGTGGAAACTTAGACTATACGTAGCTGGGGACCTGGAATAACACCAGGCTACTTTTTATCCCGATATTCCCGCGGGAACGGGACTTACGCGGGTGAAACCCTTCAGGGTTGGGATGATGGTCTAGCTACACTCTAGTGGTAGATCCCTCCACTACACCATAAAAATGTTTTAATTAACAAAACGTTCAGTTTGGCATACAGTTTTTAGTAGGTAGATTAATAATATTAAAAGGGCTGATTATTCATTCTACGGATAAACGATAAAATGTCGATAGATGTTCGAACCCAATTTAAAAGCCTTAAAATTTTGGTCTTCTAAATTTAGATTTTTTTTTAAATATCATAGTGACGTTTTTCATTCGGTTGTGTTACATTTTATTTGTTAGATATCTCTATCTAGGGATTTGAAAATCAGCCCTTAATCTATAGTATTAGAGGGGTAATAAAGGGTTACCAGGTCAATGATTAAATTGAACGTTATCGAATGATTGAATGAATCGGATTTCGGGATGAACCAATCAGTGCCGAAGTTACAATTGAACAATTTTGAATTGATTCCAGTGTCGATTACCGTCGTGTTCGAATTTCGAACGCGGATTGAATTGAATTTCGATGACAATGCAGATATTGTTGCCTTGTGTTAAATTAGTAAAATATGGTAAATGTAGAGTGGTGGTAAAAGTATATCTACCATTTTACTGTAATGTGCATCGTTAAGTGTCGTTAAAGCAATTCCACAGTTTACCTAATCTAACTACTTTTATGTAACATAGAGCGCTGATATGTATGTGACATATTCATTACAAGATTCAAAATAAGTATACTATATGAAACATAAACTCCCTTACTTATAAAATTTTATTTACACGTGACTAAGTTATTTGACGTTCGTCGCTGTCTGTCGACTTTGAAACTTCATGTGACAGTAAAAGACAAACGATGCATAGTTATGCAGCCTATTAATTAGCGTTTATAAGTAAGGGGGAAATTGTGTAAAAGGCGTACTATGATACGTCGTCATATCTTAATGAGAAGTTTCTATGGACATGATTATTGATTGCTCCTGTTCGAATTATAGGTAATTAATAATTAATATTGCACTACATTGCACACAGCGCAATCTAGCCCCAAACTAAGCACTAGGCTTGTACTATGGGTACTAGACAACAGATATACGACATATTTTACTTTTTTTTTGTAAATACACACACATATTATACATAGAAAGACACCCAGACCAGATACAATTAAATATTTATTTTTTAGTATAAAGATTTGCACCCGACGGGAATCAAACCCGAAGCCTTCTGCATTGCAGTCGAGCTTCCGCAGATAGCTGTATTATGACGATTGTAATTTAATACAAATGATAAGAAAAAAAACCTATGAGTTTCTTGTGGCTTCTTCTCATCGGAGGGCGCGTTCCGAAGCCACACTAACACACATTTATTATTTATTTATTTATTCCCGCTCAGTATCGGCCATGCGTGTTTACCTAGATATTTTAGTCCGTACTATTTCCAACTAAAGTTTATATAGGGGACAGCGATAAGTTACGATTTTGACCACCCAGACTTATAACGGCCACGCACACTGCTTTTTAAAATAAAATACCGTTTTTATATTATCAACAAACTTTATTAATTTACAAATATAGAAACTAGATTTTATATACTGACACACATTTAAAATAACTTACCTAACTAAATCACAATATACTAATACTTACTAACTTACTTCGCTTTATCTTATTTAAAAACAAAAACCCTTGTCAATTGGCTCTTGTTGCACCCCTTGGTTTTACCCTCGTAAGTCTCAATCTCGCAGGAAAATTAGGATAAGCCTATGGGTTAATCCAGATCATTAGATTTCTACATACCATGTTTCATCGCAATCTATTCAGTAGTTTTTTGCGTAAAGAAGTAACAAACATACAAACTTTCATCTTTATAATATTACAAGTTGCGCTCCGCAGTCTTGAGCGGCTTGAATCCTGCGTTTCACTCAGGACCCTAGGTAATAACTACCTCGCTTCGCTCGAGAGTTAAACTCTAGTCCTTCGTTACGCTCTGGATTCAATGTGATGACTGATGACCATTACATAGGTACTTATAATTAGATTGGGCTTTGGTACCGCGATGCATAAACTACTGTTAATATTTCAAACATACATTCATAAGTATTTACAAGATACGCGCGAAAAACATAACCCTTCCCGGGCAGTCGGGTAAAGAAAAAAAAAGAAAATAAAAACATCACTGCATTTTTCCCGCTAGTTTGTTTTCTTTTATCAAATTACCAATATTATTGAAGGTCGGATTAGACGAAGCAATTTTACATGCGTTTGTAACCTCTTTGCTGTTCAACTTTTTAATATAGGACTTTATGTAGAAATCTCCGAATAGATACATGAATAGTACTGTTTGGGTGCAAACGGCGAATAGCAGCATGAAGGCGGGTTTACACTGGGACACGAAGTGGTTTACCACGATGTGGCTAAACATGAGTGTGAACTGGACCTGTGAAAAATAATAATTTGGGTACTTAATAGAGCAAGAGCCCATGAACCCCCAGGCCTTCGTTATTTTGTAAAAGCTGAAAGTTGGTCAGCGCATGCTCCTGTTTGGGTTTTAATGGCTTTGGCAGATAAACGGCACTAAAAGTGTGTAAAAGAATCATCAAATAATAAAGTATATTACTAAAAAATCACGTTATTCATTGCCAGACACTTTAACATCGTGGGAACTCTTTGCCAGACACCCTTGATGTTACCCACATAGTATTGCTGTATTGTACCGAACTAAGCTATCGATAACCTCGAGCGCCTGATGGTGATAGGGAAGGTTGAGGGGGAAAAGCTACGTGGGCGGAGTCCCAAGCGTTACGTAAGCAACGCTTGGCGCGGTTATTACTTGGATGGGTGACCGATAATATGAGTGGCCAAAATCACTTTCTCGAACTCCTCCGTGCTTCGAAAGGCATGTTAAGCAGGTGGTTCCGGTTGTTATATCTGATATTAGTCGTTAGATCAAGTTAGAGACCTTGTGATCTGACAATTCTCACACTAAGTGTGTCGAAAGAAGAAAAAGAAGTATTTTAAAAAGCACTCACCAACTGCATTATAGTGATGTACTTCTTCCACCACAAGAACTTGGCCAACGAAGGGTAGACAGACAGACCGTAGTACGCATACATCACGACATGTATGAGAGAGTTTATTGTTCCCAGGAAGACGGTCGCGTCAGTCTTGTTGTACTTTACTACTGTCCACGTCGCCATTACCTGTTGATTGTAGATACATCATCCATCATCATTACATAGTATAATACAAAGTCCTTAACCGCTTTCTGGATGTTTTTATGTATGCTTAGATCTTCCGCAACGGATTTTGATGCGGTTCTTTTTTTTAGATAGGGTGATTCATTAGGAAGGTTTATTTGTATAAAACATCCTGATATTCTCGCAGGATTTGGACTTACGCGGGTGAGACCGCGGGGCATGCATAACTCAGCATTCTATTGGTGAAAGAAGTGAGAAGAAGTGAGATAGTGGATAAAACTACTAATAAGTTAATGTTAAAGTTTAACTGCGCGTTTCCGCAATTAGCCCTACGACTGGGCGTGACTTGAAGCCGGGGTTTCCTTACGATGTTTTCCTTCACCGTAAGAGCGATGTAATAGCGCACAAAACTACTATCTTCACTTCAAGGTAAGTCAAGACTTGGTCTAAGATGAAGCACTCTCATCTAGAAGATCAGTAGTTTTCGTAAAGGAGTTACAAAATTCACTCATACTTACATACACACAAACTTTCACATCTTACTAATTGTTTCAAGAGGGAGAATAGATCCTACTAATATTATAAATGTAAAAGTGTGTGTTTGGATGTTTAGATGTTTAAATGTTTAATACTCAATCACTCAAAAACTACTTAACCGATTACGATGAAACTTGGAATAAAAGTAGTTGGATACCGGGAATAAAACTTAGGCTACATTTTATCCCGATATTCCCGCGGGATCAGAACTTAAACTGCGGGCTGCAGCAAGTAAGAAATAAAATAAGTTAAAGACCTTAAGGCGTCCTAAAAACTTTACCAATAGGTTAACCTCACACACTAACAGTAAATTCAAAATCGGGTCGGATCTTGTTCCACTGCATCCTTTCCTTTTACTTTCTTTTCTTAACATATATCACCACCTACCATCAGGTGAGTTACCACTATCTTATCTGATGGTAAGTAATTAATTCACCACTCAAACGTCCATCTTTCGTGTTAAAAAGAAGAAGGAAGACTCGCATACCATAAGAGCATGATGGTAGACGTGTAGGAACGAGACCTGTCGTTGTTTCTTGCGCAGCACGAAGAACACTGTATCTAAGAGTTCCACTATCTTAGATAAGAAGTAGTAGTGGGACCCGTCTAATATCTGGAAATAGAACTAAAGTTGTAAAAACCGCCAAGAGCGAGTCGGACTCGCACAACCTAACCTAACTGACTAGGTTTGAAAAGACAATATAATATGGTCTAGCTCACTCATCCCAAAATTTTCAAAAAGTTCGTATTTCCTAAAGTCGTAGAGCAAAAGTTGTTCGCCTAGACGTCCCGAACAACCCCCTTTCGGCTTAAAGGGCATACCCGTTACACCTTGTATACGAGCTAAACTGAAAATCCCTGCCGGGTTCGATGAAAATTGTTGTATAATTTGTGACGCAAATGAAATTGTTTCCGACGTTTTGACGTAGATTTTAAATTAAAATGTCAAAAGGTGTCGAAGCGTTAGTACAATTTCAGATAAGAAAGGCATTTTCTGACTAAAATATGCTAATAAACTACACCTTTAAACGAAAATATTCTAAAACTTTGCGTCACAAAATAATCAACAATTTTCGATGAACCCGACAAGGATTTTCAGTTTAGCTCGTATACAAGGTGTAACGGGTATGCCCTTTTAAGCCGAAAGGGGTTGTTCTAGACGTCTAGGCGAACAAATTTTGTTCTACGACTTTAGGAAATTCGAACTTCTTTTTTTAAAAATTTTAGGTTGAGTGAAACTGATTTAAATTGTCTTTTCAAACCTAGTTGATTAGGTTTAAAAGAAAATATTCAAATATTGCGTTGAAAAATAAGGAATAATTTTCGATAAATCCGACAAAGACTTGCAGTTTAGCTCGTATATACCCCTTCAAAAGGTGCTCAAGCCCAGACGGTGTAATCTAATCTAGTTAAAGTTAGTCCAACTTGTGCCAGTCAGCGATTATATTAGACCTCGTATGTTCTTTTAATGGGGGTACCTTTATACGCCATTTTCATTTTAGGGTTTAATATCAGTAGTTGCTGAGTCAAATGTGTGAGGACGTGTGTTAGAATTTTCATAAAATATACCTACTACGTGGTCTCCAACGGTTAAGTCCCGATCTTGCGTAAATATCCAGATAAAAATTTCAATTACGCTTAAACTACCGAATCAATTGCAATGAAACTTGGTACCTATGCAGATAGCTGGATATTTAGATTAAAGCATACATAGGTTTTTTTTCTTGATATTCCTGAGAAATCGGGACTTATGCGGGTGAAACCGAGGGGTGCTGCTAGTTATCATCATTATATAGTATAAAACTGTATGTAAGTATGTTTAGATCTTTAAAATTGCGCAACGGATTTTGATGCGGTTTTTTAGTAGATAGACTATTGCAAAAGGAAGGTTTATATGTATTACAGTGAATAAAACATCTCGATGATGCCGCGGGATCGGGACTTAAGCGGGTGAAACCGCGAGGCGCTGCTAGTTGTTAATAAACACAAGTGAGGAGACGCCAACTATTAGGTAAACTGATTAAGGGCTGATTTTTCAAATCCTATACCTGACAAATAAAATGTAACACCTCCGAATAAAAACGTCACTATGATATTTAAAATCGAAATTTGAAGGCTTTTATATTTGGTTGGGTTCAAACTTATTCGACAGATACCTTTTACCCGTAGAAAGAAAAATGGGGCTTTAGTAAACTAATTAAAACTACTAATAAGAACTTACTTCGTTTCGTATATCATCGTCGCTGTCACACAAACACTTTGAACTCCATAATCCGTTGTTTAATATAAATCGGAAACCCTGGAAGAAAATTGTGTTTTATTCTAACAAAATGGTAAACAATTTTCATGTTATAATTCGCCTGCTGTCTTTTTCGCTGTATCTCGCTCTTGCTTAAAAGCTCAAGGTAATTTACCCTCACTTTTCGTAGTAGTAATTGAGTATTAAAAAAAATGTGGCATGGTCAATAGTCATGGCAGATGCAAATTCTGTGGCATAAACATAATCATAATCCGAGCAATGTCATGAATCCGAGCAATGTCATGAATGTTTGGTTTCGAGTTTATAAGTTGTTCAACGACCGAACTTTTCAACTACGAACGATTCGCCGACAGAATTTCGTAGTATTCTTAACATTAACTACTTACTAGTTGGAATATATAACACGAAATGAGAACTTGAGCGATATTGTAGACGACTAGAACCGATCCCAAATTGAACGGTTTCCGATCCCTCATGAAGTCGGGGCCGGATTTCAGAACGAACCAGAGGTAGAGGGATACTGTCGCCACGACAGGGAAGGGGTTACTCATCAGTAGCTTGTTGTCTGTGTATTCTCCTGTGAAAATGTAAATTATAAATATTATATGAGTACTATTCTGCTGGCCGTCTACTGAAACGACATTTAAAATTTGAGAGCTACTTAAATAATAGGGCAACTTATGAATTTTTCTAGTTTTTAACTGTAGCGATTGAGAATGAGACTGTATTCCTTATGCTGATATTATGCTATCTGCGTATTGCTAAGTCGTGGCGTCATAGCGTTTTTCTTTTAACATAACCACAGAATAGGCGATAGTCACTAAGGCTGACTGAAATCTATAGTGGGTACTTTGACTTTGCTCAGAGAGAGCTTAACAAAAGCTAAGCATAAACTTTGAATTTGAATTTATAGTCGAAATTCATTTTGTAATATACGAATAAAAAGAACTTCATAGTCATAACAGATAAGCAAAGTTTAGGTCATTAGTTTTGATTGGTTTACATTCTAAATTTGAATGAAAAACTTCGACTTTACTACGCAAAAATTTAGGATAGTTGCGAAGATCGCTTTATAAATACCAAAAATTGTCTTAGGTCAAAGTTTTTGCTTAGTAAAAACAAAGTAGAGACTATAAATTTCAGCCTAAGAGATTTCGCGACTTTACGGCAGGCGACGCGCCTCTACCGCGACTTATCAGTGCGCGTAGACTAAAGCCCTTATTCACAAACGAGCCGATGCTTGGATTAGACTTTCGTCACATTTTCACTGACGCTGATTGTCACTCACAAGAGCAAGAATTAAGCCACCACGCATAGGGTCGTTTGTTAATACGGCCATGAGTCTAAAATGTTAAATTATTATTTCTCGAGCGGTTGCACTTTTTCGTTAATTACTCGGGATCTATTAATTGGATTTCAATGCAAAGTATACCATGACATTCTTCGAAAATAGAACTATCCAATATTGAAAACCACATTTCAATCGGATTAGTAGTTTTTAATTGTATAAGGAACAGACAGACAAACAGACAGACAGACATGAATTTAAAAAAATATTAATTTGTTCTACTACTTTTTCGAAGTCCTCTAGACCACTTTTATTTTAATTTACTTCAGTACAGACTTTTTGTCCTCTTTTCCTTTATTATAAGTATAGATATAGATAACATACCTTGTCCTTTAAAATCCCAAAATGACTCGCTCACGTTGAACTCCTCCATTTTGTTATAATTAAATCACTCTCTGTTCTAGTTTATAATTTTCACTCGAAACTGAAATTATTGGAACACGTAAGCACTTAAATAAATGCCATAACTTTTTAAATGGCTTAATTAGATTTTAGAGAGACGCGATGCAATTTTTTAATTTAATAAATCTGTTTAGACCAACTAAACCAATTTAAACTTAAGTATTTCATATCATTTGGTTAAATGGATATCTCTTTTTCTTTAGATCTAATTAATAGTAAATTAAAACAATAGATTCTTGTTGCATCATTGAATTTAAACTTAGTATTGTTTTGTTGATATTGACCGATTGACAATGACCTAAAGTGTAGTACAAAACGCAGTGACACTACATTACAATATGTGACGAAATCGACCTCTTTTTTTAGCGTTCCGTACTTTTAAGGCTTAAAACGGAACCCTTTTACTAAGACTCCATGTCCGTCTGTATGTCAATCACTAGGCTGTATCTTGTGAACCGTGAAAGCTATATGAAATTTTCACGAATTATGTATGTATCTATTTTTCTGTTGCCGCTATAACAACAAATCAGTAGAAATAGAATAAATTAATTACTTAAGTGCGGCTCTCATTTAACAAATGTGTTTTTTTTTGTAATAATGTGTATGGAACCCTCCGTGGGCGAGTCCGACTCAAACTAGGCCAGTTTTTTAATTGTTTTCTCAATTTTTGATTTTGCCTTTGTTACGTTATATTTTAAAAGGTCAGACAGGTCAGGTCAAGGAGGTCGTTGCCCTAGCTGCACCTGCCGATCATGCAAAATTCGTACGGGTTTTAAGCATTAAAAGTCATCCAAGTAGTGACGCTTGGCAGTCATTATGCAGAGTAATAAAATACGCAGAGTAAAAAAAGCAGACGTTATGTCAAGTTGGAGGGTTTAGAGCGACCTTTTGTATTTATTTATGTGTCTATAAATATTGGTATATGTGTGTGTTTAAGTATGTGATAATACAAGGTGTAACGGGTAAGCCCTTTTAAGCCGAAAATTTTAAGTTTAAAGTTTACTCAAATGAAAATCAGCTGTTTCTCAGAGTTCGAGGTCATTGCCCTTATCTTGTCCTTTCATTTAGTTTGGTCTACAACAATCATAACTACAATTACGTTTATTTTCAAAAGCAGCTGTTTTTTTCAGTGAAACAGAACCTCAAAATTTTTAAAAAAAAGTTCGAAATTTCAAAAGTCGTAGAACAAAAATTGTTCACCTAGATGTCTAGAACAACTCCCTTTCGGCTTAAAAGGGCATACCCGTTAGACTTTGTATAAAATGTCAAACATTAGGAATCGACACGATAAGAAGAAGAAGAAGCGACCTGCGTGCGAACTAATTTCCGTCGTAATCGGCATTGAAATCCCACTGCCCAAAAAAATTACCTGCGCGGTGAAAACGACAGCGTTGATTTGCCCATGCATTTGAAGCCGGCACCGTCGAGTTGAGCTGTCATTGCATGCGAGGTCTCTTGAGCTGCCGGTTTCAATGACAGTTGAGCTCGACGGCGGGCGTCGCCTTCAAATGCATGGAAATTAACGGTATGGTTTACACCGCGAAGGTTATTCCTTTGCGCAGTGGTAGCCTTACTGACAACTCTAACACTAGGTAAGACACACCACTTTACGAAAAGAAGAGAAAAAGAACTGTCAAACAACTCTACCTTTATATTTTTCGCGATTCTGATATGAAATCAAACGCTACACAACAAAAATCAACGCGATTCAAACTGAAAATTTAGTGCAATTTCAATTCTATCTGTTCTTAATGCACTATTTAAAGATTTCTACTAACTTTGGACTAAACATAAACACCTTTAAGAAGACGTTTTTATCAGATTATTACATAATTTGATAATATCTAATACGTGATCTTTAGACGAAATGCAAATTGATTAAAAAATACCAAACGTGACACGTGGAGAAATGCACTATTTTTATCAATTAGATTTTGATTACGGTATCTTAGTATTTTAAGAAAAAATGTTTCGTAATTTTTTTTAGTTACCTCGTTACCTCACTGAAGGTTCAAAGGTTTCATGGGACATCGGCTAGCCGATTTTGTAACTATGTTGCTAACTAATCTCGATTGTCACGATTGAAATTGTTGATTTTTGCGATTATGGATAACAATTTTTTTCTAAAGCAAGAATCTATTATTATGTCATAAAAATGTAGAAGTTATCAATATAAGTTTGGTCTTTTACATGTAACATTTAGTGTTTAATGGTGTAATCAAGTACTTTATTTATTATTACAATACAATTCACACAAATATTCCAATTAAATTACAAATCTACATATATAAAAAAATGACAGTCTGTTTACCCATGGTTTTTCCTAAGAGTTAGTTTAAACTATTATTAATTGCTGTTGATTCTGTTAAAAAAAATTGACACCTAAGAACAGTCTTTAAAACTAGATAAAACACACCTTAACTTGCACCTTACTGCTTTCTACTATCATCGGGGATATCCATCATTAAGTCACGACCTAGGTACCTAACGCTTATTCAAGACTTTTAATTTAATGAAAAATTAAAAGTCTTGAATGATTGAACGATATATCGACGTTCAGCCAAAACCATTGGACCTAGAGACACAAAAAATGCGTGTGTTTTTTGCGGTGGGTAGGTATTCATCCACAAAAAAAGGGTTTCAGATAACCCCGCGGAATCGGGACGCAGGTGAAACCGCGGGCACAGCTATAGATGTTCAAGATACGTGGTCAAATCAAATAAAATTCCTACATAGTACAAATGAACCTTGTAACTTGTTACTTTTACTGCTACGTGACAGGATTCCGAACTTCTAGGTAGGTGTCTGTCTGGGTCGCCTCCCGGCAACCGGGATCACTACGTAGATAAAAGATAAAGTAACATACCTATAAATAGAATAGTTACCTATTCTATACAAGATAGGTATAACGGGTGAGCCCTTTTAAGCCGAAAGGCGGTTGTTCTAGACGTCTAGGCGAACAACTTTTGTTCTACAACTTTTGAAAATTCGAAATTTTTTTGTAAACTTTGAGGTTATGTTTCACTGAAAAAACAGCTGCTTTTGAAAATAAAGGTAATTGAAGGTTTGATTGTAGTAGACCAAACTAAATGAAAGGACAACATAAGGTCAATGACCTCGAACTCTAAGAATCAGCTGATCTTCAAGTAAACTTTACACTTAAATTTTTTGAAATGTAGGTACTTCTAATTTCCAAAAGTCGTAGAACAAATGTTGTTAGCCTAGACGTCTAGAACAACCCCCTTTCGGCTTAAAAGGGCTTACCCGTTACATCTTGTATAAATAGAATAGAACATAAAAAGTAAATAAAATACAACAAAAGACTTTTTAGGGTGAAAATAAAATATTAATATACCTACTAGCAGTTTCTTTCGATTTTACGCGCGGGATCAAAGGTAGCATAATATGTCTTTCCCCAAGGTGCCATTTATCTTTATACCAAAATTCACCAAAATCGGTTCAGAAGTGAAAGAGTAACAGACAGATAGAGTTACTTTCGCATTTATAATATTAGTAAGGATAAGCTTAGCGAAAACAAAAAAAAAATTTTTATAAAAAAACAAAAAACCCGACTGCGTAAAAAACTCGATTAAAAAATACGCATAGATACAACAAAAAAACCAAAAAGAAAAAAACAAGCCCAGTAATTTGAAATTATGCTAAGTAATAATAGTTTTGTAATCGATACACACAGAACACATAATAAATGAGTAAAAAATTACTCACAGTCGGGACCCATTCATTTTACCAATCTAATTTTTCCAATGGGAAAAATTGTGTGACTCCCGACTGTGAGTAATTTTTTACTCATTTATTATGTGTTCTGTGTGTATCGATTACAAAACTATTATTACTTAGCATAATTTCAAATTACTGGGCTTGTTTTTTTCTTTTTGGTTTTTTTGTTGTATCTATGCGTATTTTTTAATCGAGTTTTTTACGCAGTCGGGTTTTTTGTTTTTTTATAAATTATTTTTTTTATTTTACGCTTTTTAGCTATTTTCATTTATTGATGGTAGGTCAAATCAAAATCAAATCAAATATTTATTTATTAACTATGACACTTATTACACATTTCTCAAATTACATATATCAGACATCGATTCTACACTAAGCACAAGCTTGTAGGTAAGTCTCGTAATCTATTCATTTCATTAGGTAGGTAGGGGGTTATAATGTACTAGCTGCGCCCCGCGGTTTCACCCGCGTAAGTTCCGTTCCCGCGGGAATAAAAAGTAGCCTATGTGTTAATCCAGGTCCCCCAGCTACCTATATTCCAAGTTTCATCGCAATCGGTTCAGTATTTTTTGCGTGAAAGAGTAACAACCTCACATACATACATACATACAAACTTTCGCGTTTATAATATTAGTAAGATTCTGTTAGGGTTTAGTTATTTATTGTTTAAATTTATTATTATTCTTTTAACGTTTTTAGGTACCCAAGTGTTATTAGGCTTTTATTCTGTAGGTAGGTACAATTTATGTAAATATTTTTTTAGTATATATCAATAAATTCCTGTCACCTGTACCATCACGGCTTATACTTTGATAGTTCCAAGCGTAACTACGTAACAAAAATAAAAACTTGTTCGTTAGTAATAAAAAGCAAGAATACCTAATTGTACATTAACTTTAAACCGTTATATTTCCTAAACGGTTCTTTAAAATGAAAAATGGTGAAAGAAACCTAATATTTATTTTTAAAAACCTATTCAACGATACCCATCTTGACATACTTTGACGATTTTGGATTTTTTAATTTTGACAATATGGCGTCTGGTGGTGACATATGTTACTTTGGATTACTGTCATGTCTTTAGTCACACTCGCCAGATTAAGACGAATCGATTGACGTAAGAATCATCAAAATCGGTCCACGCGTTTGGCCTCTAGAACGCCACATAGAAACATCCATACATACATACATACATACATACATACATACTTACATACATACATACATAGACTGATAAACACATTACCCTCCTTTGCGTCGCGCAGTCGGGTAAATATATCGGCTATGCAGTATTTCTAAGCAGACGAAGTCGCGGGTAACAGCTAGTTACATATAATACCTACTTTAGTTTGATCGGTCTTTCAAACAATCAATCAGGACTAAAAAAAATTAATTTTGTATTATCCTACAAGTGTTTTAAAGATGAGTGTAAAAGTAAATATGTTTGTTACTTCTTCACGCAAACAACTACTGAACCGATTGCGATGGAATTTGGTAGGCAGATGACCGGAGACCTGGACTAACATATAGGCTTTTTATGCCAAAATTTCAGCACAATCGGGACTATTCGGGACCGCAGGCGCTGTTTCAGATAAACAAAAGTAAAGATAGGTAGTATAAGAGTTCAACACAGTGCTGCCAGTTGTTCTAGTTAAAATAACATCATAATTCTACATCCGCATCCTTTGTGGCGCATCAGGAGAAGGCCCGACTGCAATGTAAAAGTACGGATTCAATTCCCGCCGGGTGTAAGTATTTTTGCTGAAAAAATAGGTATAGCTTCTTTACTATGTAACTTATATTATGGATTAAAATAGTATCAGTTGTAGTAGGTAGGTATATTCGTTGTCTAGTAACCATAGTATAAACCTAGTGCTTAGTTTAGAGCTAAATACAGCTGTGTGTAACGTCGTGCAAATCTACTACCAGACTATCACGCTATATGTCTGACGACACGTTGTTCAATGCACTTATGAAACAATAAAATGTAAGTGTTTCGCACTATGAGATAATTTAATCCAGTTTCCTTCAGAGGGAAGCAATTTCCAGCTTAGGTACTGTGTGCGAACATGGTGTAGTCTTAAGTACCTATTGAATTATCCTATGATATTATGTTACTTTATCTTATTTAGGTACTGTGGCGCCCCGCGGTTTCAATTGGTTGCCCGCAAGGGATTGCCCTTAGGCGATAGGAAGACCGTTCAAAATGAACCAGCTTTGTACCACAGATATCAAATTTGCCACTTCAAACAACTTTTAATACGAAATTGTTTCATTCCTAAAATATATATGAATTATTCAATAGGTTTACGTGATCTAAAACCACTGTGTTAGTATTTTCGTTTTATTTCCGCTAAATTAAAAGATATTGTATGTTAAAGTTTCACAGTTAGGAGCACTACACTATTTTCCTAAATTAAGAGAGATTGAGCCGCCATTTTTTAGGTTTGGAGCTCTTAACTGTGAAACTTTATTAAGTATACAATATCTTATAATTTAGCTGAAAATAAACGAAAATACTAACACCGTGGCTTTAGATCACGTAAATCTGTTGAATAATCCATATCATGTGTTTTAGGAATGCCTTTAATATTTCATTAATGTACCTCTACCCCTTAGATCTGCGCTCTGAGGAAAAACGCCGATCTTCTTTGGCGATATTGTTCCATATAACTAGATATAAGTTTACTTAAAGAAATGCTTTCCAAAAATTTCGCATCCGACAAATTGGAAAGGCGTTGGGACGGATCCCCAGAGATGCAGGTTCAAGTCCTGTCGGGTGCGAAATTTTTGGAAAGCATTTCTTTAAGTATAGTTATCCAAGTGTAGGAAACACTTTAAAATATAACAAAAACGGGAAGATATAAGTTTATCTATGTAGGTAATATTTGTTTAATTTAAATTGTGTTGTCTATCTAGGGGACCGTCTCCACGAACGTTAGAATCGCAGCGATATATTAACGCCGCGTTAATATCGCCGTGTCGAGACACGTTTATAGAGACTGTATAGAAATAAGTGGCTCGACGATAATATCGCCGCGATTCTAACGCTCGTGGAGACGGTCCCTAAGTCAAAATCCCGCAAGAATCCTACTATTTATATGTACATAATACAATATAATATAAAGCTAAAAGTTTGTATGTATAATTATTACACACAAAAGAAGTAGATACAGTCAGAATACGACTTGAGGTACCAGGTGCATATTTTAAAGTTTTAATTTTTTCAATAACGGTTCTGTGATTGTTTGTTATTCTGCTTGATATCACTAAGTCTTCCGAAGTTATTAGATGCACAATAACCGAAAAGTTATTGAAAAAATAAAACTTTAAAATATGCACCTGGCTGTTCGTTCATTCGAATTGACAAGTTCCTCCTTTTATGAAAGTCGGTTATAAATACAAAGCGAATTTGGTTTCGCTATCACGTATATGTAGCGGTCATTTGTTTAACAGAGTGCAACAAAGTAGAGCTTGCGGGTAGATCCAGCAATTTCGATGCAAATGACTCAGTGGCCATCTCGAAACCACACTCGGGTGGGAGCACACGAGCAAAGACGATAAAACCAGTTGAATGCTAGTAAAGGATCCTCCTCCTGAAAATAGTACGTCCTTATAGTAGCACTCTACGTGCAATAACGCCCAAATTCAAATTTAATTTTTTTCAAACTTAAAATATTAAAAAAACAATCTTTTAAATATTATTACATATTTTTAAGAGACGTTAATTAAACTATCGTGTCTTCGGAACGCGATGTGAAGAAGACACAAGAAACTCATGGGGTTTTTTTTTTGTTGCAATGATCATGTGATTTACTTTGTCGCATATTTAGGGCTATAGTGGAACTGGAGCAATATTTTACCATAAATTGTACTTGTCACTATGACCAATCACTATGAGTCTAGATATAGATAGGTAACTCATCGGCCAATCACTAATAGGCCTATTAATAAAAGGGGGAATAAGGTCGGAGTAGTGAGAACATGCTTTGTCTTTTTCCGTGACAAGAGTTTTTAAAGTTAACAGAATGAAACATAAAGTGGAATTACTACTCTACCTTACTTCCCTTTTATTAAAAAGGCTAAAAGAGTCTGTATTGATAGGTAACGCAATTCCCAATTAGGAAGTTTGATTACTAGCCCACACCCTGCTCGCAACGGTGAGTTATTTATTTATTTATTTTATATCTTTATTTGCACAACACATACAATATACATAGAAAACAACACACACATATACAACAGTAAATCCTATCCTACTATCCTTCCTACTAATATTATAAATGTGAAAGTGTGTGTTTGGATGTTTAAATGTTTGGATGTTTGTTACTCAATCACGTAAAAACTACTAAACCGATATAACTTGGAATATAAGTAGTTTGATACCGGTAATAAATAACACATAGGCTACTTTTATTCCGATAAACCCGCGGGAACGGAACTTACGCGGATGAAACCGCGGGGCGCAGCTAGTACTTAAATAAAAGCTGAGTTATCGCGGTATGAGCCGTCAATTGGCTATATTGTCTTTGACACAAGTAACAATTTAGTAGGTATCTATAGGCACAGAATACAAACTAGTTGGTACAAGGTTTAGGTGGAGTCTACTCATCTAGTGAGAGTTACTGGTTAACCTCGGGACTAATTATTTTACCTAGACCGTTGGGTTTATAATTACTTTGACTGCTAAAGGCGACTATAGACCTTCAGCTTTAACTGTGCAATTTTAACTGTGCAGTCACAGTCACTGTAAGCTTGGAGCTTTTATTTATATTATACATATAAGCGTTTACATAATTAGCCCGCTAATTTGTCCCACTGCAGGGCAAGGGCCTCCTCTTAGAGGGGTTTAGGCAATAAGACGCCACGGGAGCCTACCTCGGATTGTCGAATGTCCCATGTCTTTGTTGCTTAACCCGTGCGATCATTCAAAGTACCCTATATATTATTTCTACCTCTAAACCAACCCTGTACTAAATTTAATTTATATCGGTTTACGGGTTGTTGAGTTAGAAATAGAAATACACGACTTTATTTTTCAGAGCTGCCGTCCCGCAGTTTCACTCGCGTAAGTCCCGATCCCGAGGGAATATCGGGATCAAAAGTAGCCTATGTCATATCTGGATAATGTAGCTTTCTATTAGTGAAAGAATTTTTGAAATCGGTCTAGAAGTTTCTAAGATTACCCCCAAAATACATACATACATACATGTTACCAACGTAACCTCTTTATAATATTAATTACCAACATAAAACAATATATTAAGAATCAAAGTACAATGAGATAATGCAAAAGAATTTATAAAAAGCACTGCAGTTTGGTGACACAACCGGCTCGCATGGAGCCGACCGATTGAGCCGCGCGGCATGATGCATGGCCACCCTCATCATCGTCGCCCGCTACGTGCATGCACGCTTGGTAGGTACTTTGTAATTATTTTTTGTGGAGTTATTTTAAAACTGTAATATCTCGTGAGATATTCATTGAAATCAAGTGATGTTAAGGACAATTATGTTTAAAATTAAATACTTTTATTGAATAACGTATTTATTTGGATAAGGATTATATCATATTTACAAAATTACCTTCGGAAACAATGCATTGTTCTACAATAAATTTCATTATTCTAAAAAATGTTATATTGAGGCAACTTTAAGAGTTAGACATATGCTGTCGCGGACTATTTATTAGATCCTATTTAGAGGAAAAATTCTGTCATAAATGGTTTTTATGTAACTTTGACTGTTTACTCAGCGCACGCGACAGAATCTCGGAAAAGGGGGATTTTTTTCCCGTTTTTGCAACATTTTTTAAGGATGCTCCGCTCCTATCAGTCGTAGCGTGATGTAATATAGTCTATAACCTTCCTCGATAAATGGACTATCAAACACAAAAAGATTTTTTCAAATCGGACCAGCAGTTCCTGAGATTAGCGCGTTCAAACAAACAAACAATCAAACAAACTCTTCAGCTTTATAATATTAGTATAGATTAGTATTAGTATTAGTATAGATTATGTAAGCAAACGCGTATAAAATCTTTATCAACGCGATTAAAACAGAAAAATTGAGTTTAATTTCAATCCAACATCTCGAAAATAGAATAAAAATCTATTTAGTACTTTTTTTACGGAATCGGAACATGCCTACACGAGTAAAACTGTGTGACGCTGCTAGTTACAAATCAATGCAATGGTTGCTCATGGTCGCCCGAACTCAAACAAAGGGTGATTGTACTTAGATTCGGGAACCAATCGGAATCCGTTTGGCTTCGCACTTGTTTGGTTTACCTAAATTAAACATAAAGAAACGACTCTCTTTCGGAAAATTCCTACTTATTTGATGTTCACAATTTAGTTCAGACTAGCTTTGTCCTGAGGTTTCACTCGCGTAAGTGCCGACCCCATGGGAATATGGGCTTGATTTTGCAATACAAACTACTAATGAGGACCTTGTTAAAATCAGTGATTGGTGCAAAGCCTATGGCATTAAAGTAAATCCTCTAAAAACCCAAGCAATCATTTTGGGTAGCTCTAGGCTAACGTGTAAAATAAATCGAGATCAGCTGCCTCAGATAGTTCTTGATGGCATATTGGTACCTTACAGCGATGTAGTTAGAAACCTTGGCATCACTATAGATTTCAATCTAACTTGGGACCCGCAGCTTTCTGGGTTGAGTCAGAGGATGTTCGCGTCCAATGCTTCGCTCCGAAGGTTGCGGAATTTCCTTCCAATTGCCACCAAAATTATGGTGGCCCAATCTCTTATGCTTTCCGTTCTCGACTACGCAGATGAGTGCTTTCTTGACCTGACTGAGGACCAGCTTGACAAACTTGAGCGGCTGCAAAATCTTGCAATTCGCTTCATTTTCGGCCTGCGCAAGTTTGATCATGTGTCTGAATACCGGAGTCGGCTCAGGTGGCTACCCATTCGTCTGCGTAGAGACTCTCATATTCTATCTCTTCTCTACAGAATTCTTTTTTTACCTAACTCTCCTCTCTATCTGAAATCTCGTTTCAATTTTCTTCACCCTCCCTCTCAATCTGTCCGTTCTTCCAAGGCCCTTCTTCTCGCTGTTCCTAGCCGCTCTTCTACGTTTTTCAGTAGCTCTTTCACCGCTCGTAGTGTACAACTCAGGAACGCGCTGCCGGTTACCATTCGGCAGTCCAAGTCGTTGGCAGTGTTTAAGTCGAGTCTCTATAATCACTATCTCGCTATCGCGGAAGCAAATCAAGTGCATAACTATTATAATAATTTGTAGTTCATGTATGTTTATGTAACTGTCATAAAGATTATTAGTATGATTTAATATTACATTTATATTATTAATTTTATGCATAATTTGTAGATATGTGTTTAATATTATTATTTTTATTTTTTGTATTTTTGTTTTAAAACATTTATTATCTGTCCTTTTTATCTATATAGCTTATATTTTATAGTATATATCTTTTATAGTATACACCTTACCCATCCCCTTCCTTAAATCTTGTCCATTCATTGGTTGCCTGGAAGAGATCGCCCTTAGGCGATAAGGCCGCCCATTGTACCACACTAGTTTTTAAGTTTCTTTTTTTTTTTTTTTTTGTGTTTGTAATATTTATTAATTTATGTTTCTGGTGCAATAAAGTATGTATTCATTCATTCATTCATTCAATATCTGAGTAGAGTAGAAAACATCGTGAGGAAACCGACATGGCCTAGGACTAGGGTTGCCAACACTTTTTTCCAAAAATATAGTATTTGCGGCTAAAAAATAAAGTACATCCAGAAAAAATTTAGTATTTTTGCCGACTGATTGCAAAACATAAAAATACAAGATTTAAATGGTGTTTGTGTAGATTAAGTCAAAGAAAACCCGATAAACTTTTTGTATTAAACTTATTTTTTGCCATAAAACTATATTTGGTAGTATCTATCCATTTCTGGCACTTTTCAATAAGTAGCTTCTTTTCTTTTATAAATGTTTCTAATGCTGCTTTACATCCTAAATTTAAATTTATAGTAATAAGCAGCTCATTTTTCATAAATTGATGTTTGATGCTCTCCAATACACATATTTTTATTAAAGTGTAATCAGATTATTTAAAATAACTTTGAAAAAAATTTGTAGGTTAAAATATAGTATTTTCGCGTACTATATGTTTTTTAAAAAGTATATAGTACGTAGACCTGAAATATAGTACAATACTATACAAGATGTAACAGGTAAGCCCTTTTAAGCCGAAAGGGGGTTGTTCTAGACGTCTAGGCGAACAACTTTTGTTCTACGACTTTTGAAAATTCGAAGTACTTTTCGAAAATTTTAAGTGTAAAGTTTACTTGAAGATCAGCTGTTTCTTAGAGTTAGAGGTCATTGACCTTATGTTGTCCTTTCATTTAGTTTGGTCTACTACAATCAAACCTTCAATTACCTTTATTTTTAAAAACAGCTGTTTTTTTAGTGAAACATAATCTCATAATTTTCAAAAAAAAAAAAAGTTCGAATTTTCAAAAGTCGTAGAACAAAAGGTGTTCGCCTAGACGTCTAGAACAACCCCTTTTCGGATTAAAAGGGCTTACCCGTTACATCTTGTATAATATAGTACGGTTGGCAACCCTAGTTAGGACACTCACCGCGGTCCAAAGACATGGGACATTCGCCAATCTGGGGTAGGCTCCCGTGGCGTCTTACTGCCTAATCCCTCTAAGAGGAGGCCCTTGCCCAACAGTGGGACAAATTAACGGGCTTATGTTATGTTATGTGAGTTGAATTAATTTAATTTAAAATATTGCAGTATCTAATGCGGCTTCCACAATAGTAGTGATTCCCTGAGCAGGTGTCAAGTGTATTGAAGATAACAACGTATATCCATATAGCTTATACCGGATGTGGGATATATATCAATTTCACGCTTTATTGTCAGAAACAGATTTACTTTGTAAAGCTATTTCTTTTATTATCTACGTGCACGGATTTTTAAAGAACTAGCTTCGTCCCGCGGTTTCATACGGTTTCAGACACAGTACGACCCGGTGAGACGGTCTAATATAAATCATCCCTTATCCGCTGCCAAAATCCTTATTAAAAAACAACTCGTAGATATTATTCAAAAGGACCCCGAATATACCTTCCTAATTACAAGACCGTTATTAAAACGCGACGCGAAAAACGTTTTAAAGTGCGAGTGGGACTCGCGCACTAAGGTTCCGTACCATTATTGCAAAAAAAACGGCTAAAAAAACACGTTTGTTGTATGAGAACCTCTCTTAAATATTGATTATTGTTTTAAGTATTTGGTGATATGGCTGCAATATCTGTGAGAATTTTAACTGTCTAGCTATCACGGTTTTCGAGATACAGCCTGGTGACAGACAGACGGACGGACGGACAGCGAAGTCTCAGAGGTTTCCCTACGCTACTTCGAAACACTATCCATCGAGACACCTTTCACCGAAGACGATTGACCGATAGATTACTTTAACGAACAGTTGTTTCCCCGATTGTTCATTTTCCGCGTAGTTCGTTTCACCGAAAATTGTTTGACCGAAGCTCACAGCACCGAAGGCTCGTTTTACGTAACAAATATCATTTCCAAATACGCAACCTTCTTTCGTTTACTTACTTCAGTTTAATCCAGAGACATGTGACCATAAAAATAAGAGGTAGTAGTACTTCTGTTTTGGCGATGTTAATTTTGAGACTTTTTTAATAATTCGATATCTGTTGATTATCGTTTGATGCCGGACTCCTGCAGCGAGTGGTTGATACCACTCGTTGTGGACGTGCGATTCACGTAGAAAAATTACAGAAATTGAACGAAAATCAGTAGAAATCGAGATATTAAAATCGCTCGAAATGCCTCATTTAGTTCAAAAATAGAGCCCCAGAATGGAGGCGTCATGTACAAATGAAGGTTGAAGACGAACGAAGGCGCGAACTTGATGCAAAACGTAAACATATCAACAACAAACCGCTCTCAAATATCGTCTACAACTGCTGTGTTAATGGCATCCTCACGTGCAGCCACTGCGGCCGCACATTCACGCATAGAATTGGGTATAGCAGCCACATTAGGGCTCGATCCGATTAAGGCTGAGTCGCCGTAACCGAAAACGGTTAGGAGTAGATGATGATGATAATTGATTGTATTATGCGTTACTTTTCGGAACTCCATATCAACTATATGACTGATGATGGCTTTTTAAAGCCGAAACGCGTCGATTGCACGGTTGATAATTGGTGTCACTTTCTGCCGCATGCAAGGAGCGGGAGGAGGAAGGTGTTCTTTGCACGCGGTAGACCGCATGATACATAGTGATACTAGTCAGGTATCGGGTACGGCCTCTGTGGCGCGTCGGGCAAACGCTTGGCTGCAATGCAGAAGGTTGCGGGTTCGATTCCCGCTGGGTGCATATATTTATACTTAAAAATAAATATTTGTATCTGGTCTAGGCGTATTTCTATGTATAATATGTATGTATTTACAAAAGAAAAATAAATATAAGTAGTATATCCGTTGTCTAGTTAACGTAACACAAGCTTAGCAGCTTACCACTGGGCTAGGGCGCTGTGTGATGATGATGATGATGAATAGTACTTACTAAGTACAATCAGTAATAGGGTTCCGTTTTTATCCTTTGGTTATTGAACCCTAAAAACATTTGTAGGGTCCGATATCACGAATTCCTTCTCCCAATATTGGCCCAATAATTCGAACTTCGTCGGGGGACGAATACTGATCAGCTCCATCGGGATGTTATTCAAATGTTTTCAATTCTTTATTACGACGCGACGCATAATTAAACAATAAAGGAAGTCTGTTTTTTAGGATTCCATAGGCACAAAAAAAAGGTAAAATGGAACAATTAGTGTTTCTTACCTAGGTTCTAAGTATATTGCTCAAAGCACTCTGCGCTAGAAATATTTTACTAGAAGAAATGCATTAGGTATCTAAATATTTCTAAAGGTACCGCTATTTAGTGAATCTTCGGCCTCCTAGATTATTATCTCGGTAGGCACCTTACCTTCAATTAAAATTCATAGTCCTGACTAAATGACTGAACTATATTATGCTTCAACGCAGATTTCAAACCGCTAATTCTAGAGATAAGACAATAAATATTACGCGACATTACACACAGCTCAATAGCCTCAAACTAAGCACTAGGCTTGTACTATGGAAATTAGACAACGGATATCTTACTAATATTATAAACGCGAAAGTTTAATTGTATGTATGTATGTGACTTTGTTACGCTTCCACGGTGACGAGGAAGCGGTCCCCCGCCTTTGGCTTGCCTTCACCGGCCGGTCAGAGTGGAGTCGCGAGAGCAGAAATGCTCGGAGGATGGACGCCTCACGTCAGTGATGAGTTGGCCCGCTCCACAGGATCTCGACCTAGGATGGTTTAAAATCCAGTGAGGTCCCTCCATCCTTCAGCCTCTCATGCCCCTGTTGCCCCCTGGCTGTAATTTGCTCGGCTTAATTAGGGTGGCCCAGTTTGTGAGTTGGCGAGTCTCCGTCTGCCATTTTTTACGTGTTTGTAGAACATTGTTACGGCAGGCGCCATATTCCCCATAGTTCCCCTCAGTACCCGATCCACTACCAACCCAATTCCATAGCCCAAGTAGTTTTCACCCGTAGTTTATCCATAGTTCTATCCGACCCGGGGGTTGTCCTTGGCTGCATTTTATAGTGCAGACAGGGATAATTGCCGGTTTGGTGTCCATCACATATTTTAAAATTAAAATGTTACTAAAACGGGCCTCTACGTGTTGGCTTCGGCCCCACGCACGCCTTCCAAAGGTCCGGGTGCTCCTAGCCCCGAGAATCCAAAATGGTAACAACAAATAATAATAATAATATAAGCCTTTATTTCTACTAAATTTTATACATTCTTACATTTGTTCTTAAAGCTATATAATATATAACAATTAAATTAATTTATCCTTAATCATAAATCATAATACATTTTGTTTGATATTTATCTATTTGAAACATTATACTTAGTATAAATATTCATTTATTCCTATTTATTGATATACATTTTATATGTTTTGATAATATTATATAGTTACACCCTACCGGGTCCCAACCGCGCACCAACACGCGATCAAAACCCGGCAAAGCGTAACTACATTAGACTAGTCTTCAGTAGTCGCCTCTCGTTATCCTGTCCCTTGCCTTTGTCATCCAGCCTGGTCCAGCTCTTTCTACAAAAACATCTGCCCATTAGTGCCCATCTCTTTCTAGGACGTCCTCTATTTCTTTTATCCCCTCTCGGTATCCACTCTGTGACTTCTCTAGTCCATTGGTTTTTGCTCATCCTACATACGTGCCCAGTCCATTTCCATTTTAAATGGTAATATAATAATAATAAATCATACTAGTATATAGGTACATAATATTATGTACTTATGTATTTACAATAAAGTATAAAATATACATATAGTACTAGCTGATGATACGTAGAAAACACCCAAACTAGAAACAATTAAACAAATATTTTTAAGCATGAACACTTGCTCCCGGCGGTAATCGAACCTGCAACCTTCTGCAGTCAGACCTTCGCCCGACGCGCTACAGAGGTCGTCAGACATTTGAAGAGTATGTGTTCTTTGACATGGGTCTTAGCTTAATTCGTCGTTCAATTGTCAGCCTTTGCTCATGCTTGCTTCGTCACAATACTGACCAAAACCTGTAAAATCACTGAACAGTCGTAATAATTATTATTTTTGGTTTTTAGTTTAAAATTTAGTTACTTAATTTTGTTAGATTGTTGTAAAATATTAGGTATAATACCTGCATGGCAAGGTAGGTTTATAATTCCCTCGTTTTCTCTTGTTATCTGCCGGAAGCGGAAACAGGTAGAGAAACGTAGACAACTGTCACAGATTATAATAACCTCTCACGACAAAGGTAGGTGTGCTGTTATGATATTGAATGTAAGTGATGGATGTTGTAGGTTCATACATGGTTCCTACGTAGATATGTATTTTATGTATTAAGAGGACGAATCGAATAATTTGTAAATTTAGTTGTAAAATATTTCAGTAATTAATCACCTACATAACATACGGAAACCATATTTTGGTAGGTATTTAATTAATACTTCTTTGGCCTTCATTTTGGTAATTTATTTACACGATTAGTTAACTTTTACAACCCAAAAGAATATATTTAAAACAACCCTATTAAATCAGAGATTTCCATTTTACAACGAAACGGGATATTGGTAAACTAAAGTAAATATTAATTAATTTACAGTTTTAAGAAAGAAGCCACACCTTTCCCTTTGAGTTGTCCTGAAAAATTTGTAAACTAGATGTAAATTAGAACTATTTTTGAAAGAAAAGAAACCACAAAAACACAGCACGCGGTCTACGTCAGGCGGGATTCGAACCAACGCATCTCAATCTAATCCGGGGAATGCGACTTAGGCCTCTTAGTCTACCGACGCGGTGACTCATACGCCGAATTAACCCTTCAATATCTTTTCCATTCACTACAACTTAGGCATGTTAACCCAGTAGGTACGCCGAGTGCGGGCTTAAGCACTTTAAATAAAAATATAATTTGAAGTAAAATGTTCTTAGTAAGGCCCCTGTACGAGCTAAACTGAAAATCCCTGTCTGTCTCATCGAAAATTGTTGATTATTTTCTGACGTAATGTTTTAGAATATTTGCGTTTGTAGCGTTTGTAAATGACATTGTTTCCTACATTTTGGTATAGTTATATATAAGACAAAAACTTCTTATTGTTTCGAAGCCTTAAGATATTTTAAGCAATGTTTTTTGTCTAAAATGTGCTAAGGGCGCAGTAATATTATATGCGAAAGTAACTGTCTGTCGAAATATACTTTTTATCCCGATATTCCCGCGGGAACGGGACTTACACGGGTGAAACCGAGGAGCCCAGCTAGTAACAGATAATTATATTTTATCGCGCTAAAAGTTAATAGACAGACACATTCACGTTTTAATTTAAGCACCAACCTAAAAGAGATAATTAAATTATGGACAAACGTGCGACGCCATTAATTGAAAGGTAAAAAAAAGAAAAAAATAACTCATTGGTGAGAGATGAGTGAGGTTGCCTCAGTAAAATTTAACGTAAAAATAACCCGTAGGTAGGTGGTACGCGACCCGTGAAACGTTCAAGTATTTTTAACGCTATTATAAACCTCACAAATGACGTCACTCTGATGACGTCACGTGAATGCGGTTTACGCACTCGTGTTTGACCCGAATTTCATTTTTACGCGACCCAAATATTGATCAGTATTCAACAGTTATATACCTATCATTATCATTACATAGTATAAAAAACTAAGTCCCGGCTTTCGGCTGTCAGGATGTTTGTTTTGTATGCTTATCTTTAAATCTATGCAACGATTTTGATGCGGTTGTTTCGTGGCTCCTATGACGAATCGGGCGAACGCCCGACTGCAATGCAGAAGGCTGCGGATTCGAATCCCGTCGAGTGCTAATATTTATACTTATTTTTTTTAAATCTCGTATGGGTGTCTTTCTTTATGCATAATATGTATGTATTAACAAAAAAAGGATAATATGTAGTATATCCGTTGTCTAGTACCCATAGTATAAGCCTAGTAGTTTGGGGCTATGTCTGACTGTGTAATGTCATGCAATATCGTGCAATATAATAATAAATAAATAAATAGATAAATTCTGTGACCAACACACAGCGCCATCTAGCCCCATGGCAGGCTGCTAAGCTTGTGTTACGGTGACTAGACAACGGATTTACTACTTTTTTTTTTTTTTTTTGTAAATACATACATATTATACATAGAAATACACCCAGACCAGATACAAATATTTACTTTTAAGCATAATTTTATGCACCCAGCGCGAATCGAACCCGCAACCTTCTGCATTGCAGCCAAGCGTTCGCCCGACGCGCCACAGAGGTCGTCTATTATGTAATATCATGTGTAAATGTCTGGTACTTAGTTGAATTTTAAAGAAAGACCGAAAAAAACTCTAGATAGGTAAAATATAACGATTATTCGATGTAAAGTTAAGTTTAACCCCCCTCGGTGAGACGTCGGGAGATTTTTAAAGTAGGTGGAGCGTTAGAGGATAACGCGAGGCAGGCCCCTTGAGTATATAAATATAAATACATCAGATATGTACTTACCTAGTTATCTAATATCTAAATGGGCAATGAAAAGCGTTCAATAAACATTAATGCGGGTACTTACTACTTACAGTTTTATTACTGCAAACACCATCTTGGTCGCATTTACGATACTGATTTCACCATTGAATTTTAATTGCATTTTGAACGCATTTTATTGCCCGTGCGACGACGTAGGTACACTTACTGGATGACCATTGCGTTTTTAGTGCTTCTACCTTGAGTTGATGTTACGTAAATATACTCATGCATTTTAAGATCAACTTTTTTGACCGAACGAGCGAAGCGAGTGAGGTCCAGTGTAGACGGGCCTGGCGCTTATTGTATCTTTGTAACTATGTATTTTTGTATGTTTGTTTGACGATAACTAGAGTATCGTAGCTCCGATCTTCATGAATTTTGGTATGCGCGTAGTTTAGGTCAATAGAATTTATCAGTTCGAAGATGAGCCGGATCGGTAGGGGGGTTGGGGAGATAGGGGGTCGTGAGGTCTCAGTTCGGGGCGAACTAATAGTTTATATGGAAATTACTTTTTTTATTGTGCTTAGGAAGGGACGTTCAGCAGTTGGTGTCGATTGTTTACTCTGATTACTCGTTAGTGCAAGTTAGAAGGCTTAAAGGAACCTGAAAACTCTAACATTAGGTGGGCCACACCACTACACAAATCTAAGAAGAAGAATGGAAGGAGTTATACCTGTAATGGAATTGTCGAAAATTGTATGGCAATTACAAACAATCAACTCAAAATGAAACTATCACTTGCAAATGGACTGCAATTGAAATCTTAGTGACTATTAAAGAAGAAGTTTATCATATTTACATTTTACCGGGTCTTAATCGCGTACTATTTTTATTTTCTTACCTCGACGTTTCGATCATGTTACAATCATCTTGGTCTCGAGGGGACTGCCAAGATCATTGTAACATGATCAAAACGTCGAGGTAAGAAAATAAAAATAGTACGCGATTAAGACCCGGTAAAATGTAAATATGTTAACAAATCGTGTGAATTTAAAAAGTTTATAAGAAGTTTATCGATTTTCATTCGGGGCATACATAGGGGTTCGTAATCTTTTACTAATAATGTATAAACCGCTATAGCTACGCCCCGCGGTTTTTTCAGATCCAGCGAGAATATCGGGATCAAAAGCACACTTTTGTCCTTCTCCAAGATCCCTCCTATCTCTAAACCAAAATTTATAAAAATCGGGTCAGCTGTTTAGACGGGAAACCGCAGACTGATTAGTGGTATTTAAGGTTTTTTAGCATTTAGGAATTTTGGAATCCGAGCTTGAGTGCTATATTTAGGAGTAGAGAATAGCGAAACTAAGGCTGAAATCTATGTGCGTACTTTGACTTTGCTCAGACTGAGCTTAGCAAAAACTAAGCATTAAAATTAAAATTTATCGTCGAAAATAATTTTGTAATATAGGTACGAATTAAATAAAACGAACTTCATAGTCATAACAGAGAAGCAAACAGTCATTATTTTTGATTGGTTTACTTTCTAAATTTGAAAAACTTCGACTTTACTAAGCAAACACTTTGGATAGTTTTGAAGATCGCTTTATAAATAAAAAAAGTTGTCTTAAGTCAAAGTTTTTGCTTAGCAAAGTCAAAGTACGGACTATTGATTTCAGCCTAACCCTCTGCTAGAATACGACCAAAAACAGTACCCTTCATTTTCATCGTAGTCGGGTAAAACCAAAACTGGGAACAACCACAAATCCTTCCTTAACGACAAAACTCTACTTCCCACTCTTAACTTAACCAACTCTTTACCTTAATTAAAAACATAATCCTATAAACTCCTTAAACACAAACTCTTTTGTCTGACGTCATTATGATTTATGCGTAGTGCCGGAAGTATAAGGTTGAGTGGATCTAAATTCGAATTTTATATTGCGTCATCGGTTTACGAAGAGCACACATTCGGATTTGAGTAATGGGAACGCCGATACGTGATCCCACATGGGTACATGTTTGTAATGATCTTATGATTTCGTTTAGAGCTTAGAGGGTTTGTATTGGTTTTATTTTTGTCGTGTAAAAGTTCTGAGTTCAATATAAATGGGCCTCTAATCGTTGTTTTTCATGTTGGTTTTTTTATTAATAAAACCAGTGTTATAAACCCTCTTTAGTTTGTTAAAAAATTACGACCTTCATTAAAGTGAACTATTACATTTTTCAATAATTGATTGAATTAGACGTTCCTTTTCCAAATTCCATTACAACTATTTTAAAGAATGTTAAGTTATAATAAGTAGGTAAGTACATATAAAAAGCGTCATAAAAACATACTAGATATTACCTACTGAATACATTTTTTTAAAATTATTTATTGTAGAACCGAATGAGTTTTAGCGCGAACGCGTTGAGGAGAGGTGTTGCTAAATTTTCATTTTTGTATAACCTGATTCAAATGCGTGTAAATTGTTTAATTTCGGGGACAAATTAATCAATTTAGTATAAAAGTACAATCGTACAAAAGTACAAGTGTACCTAATGAAAGTGAAAATCGGTGCAAAACATAAACTTCAACGTTGTCTCTAAAGCTCGCGTGAATCGTCATTGTAAAGAGCCAGCCACCATTAACAATGACTTCCTTGAATTGACTTTTATTACGACGACTTAACTGTTTTGATGCCAATTGCAAATAACTTATTATTTCCTATCGGTTGTGAACCGATTATGACCATTAGGAAATTAGCCAGTGTCAAGTAGGTATTACTAATATATTATGCAAGTTATTTGCATCGAAACAGTCAAGTCGTCATAGTTAAAGTCAAGTCTCTGCAAATAACTTGCAAAAATTTACAATACTTGACAATGGCTATTTTCCAAATGTCCATAATCAAAAACTACTGAGAAGAAATAATAATAAAGAATAACAGATCACTGATTCTTATCACAACTGATAAGAAAAAATAATAAAGAACCGAATTTGATGTGTTTTCGTTTTTCGATGATCTCGGAAACCAAACAAGATTACACTTGCGCGAAATGCTTGTATACCTACTTGCCTTGCCTACTTGTACTTACCTACTTGTTTTTTTTTTGGGAATTAATGGCATTTATATAATAGATAACCTCAATCTGGTATTTCACCTGTGACGATGTGATTTAGATGTAGCATAATTAGTGAACCATGATCCGACTTATCTTCCTCAGAAGCTGCACTGCTCCATTGAGTATTGAATACACATTGAAACATAGACGAGTCCCTATTTCTTAGTGCTCCAACTTAAACCAGCATTAGAGACAAGAACTCAAGCCTCTATCCAAGATTCTTGCTAGGACTAAAAAAGGATTTTCAAATCGTGAAAATTAATCGAATTTATTGTCAATCAATTTATTTACAATCAATAACTACATCTTTACATTATATACGTAGATATGATACATTTTGGTACTGATTATGTGCTTAGAACAACATTTGATTAAAAACGGATAAGTTAGGTAATACAATTTCAAGCTCATATAATATGTATTGTAGGTTTACGAAATGCATATTTCTTTCTTTATATCTAAGTAAATTATGTACTTATTTACAAAATTTAACAGGTAAGTTGAACCTTCTAATGATTTAAAATGATAAGTAGGTATTTAACATAAAATTACCAAACGACAAATTATATTTAAGAGGCAAGGATACCTTCTCGTTCTCAATGCAAATGTAGTCGACTGTTTCCTCCCTGGATAAATGGATTAACACAAATATTTTTATGCCAAAAAAAAAATGTTTTCTAAATATTTTTCACCGTTCTGCGACGTCTACGGCTGTGCTAATAAATTTCAATTATGTGGATTAACAAAATACTAAATCTGGAGATAAAAATCACGTTAATTTTTGTTTCTATTTTTTATTTTTTGTTTCCTATAAGGGGTATACGGGCTGAATTTTCATTCCACAGACAAAAAAATATTAACATTTTAACGGGTCCTAATCGTGTATTATTATTTCAAAAATATTTGCCAAATATACTTGAACAAAACCAGATTGACAAGTTCTTTAAAGTTTAGTTTATTTTTAAAAGATAGTGAGTCGTCACTATCTTTTTTATTTATTCTGTTGTGTTACATTTTGTAATACAATATCTTTGTCTGACAGACTAAAAATCAGCCCTATATATAAAAAAACATAGATGTTAAAGAAACAACGCCAAATAGATCGATTTAAAATTAGTTTAAGACTTTTTTAAATAACCAGTAAATTTGGAAACTTCAATATGGAATTTGTTTTAAGTTAGTTTTAAATTACATGTAGTGGGTACTTAGATTTTAGGTATATAAATACTTTTTGCAATTTATTTAGTTTACATTTATATAAAAACTTATGGGTACGTAGGTATACTTATAAGAATTTACAATAAAATACCCTTCACTTATACACGATGTATAATTGATTAGTGTTTAGGTAAAAACTATTCTGTTCGTCATAGTAAAGTTAGAAGTTTAAGTTTTTACTGTGTGTTTTCGCAACCAGCTTATAACTGAGCCGTTTTGTGTGAGTCTTAACCGAGGGTTTCCCAAGATTCTTTCCTTCACCATAAGAGCGATGTTAATAGCGCATATAACTTTTTATTAAAGTCAAAGATATTAGTGCACGCGATTCGAAACCGCGAACTTCGGAAAGAAAGTTGGGGTATCTTCCACTAGTCCAACACCGATTCATGTCACAGTAAAAACCAAAGCATTACGTAACTTTTGATCCCTTACACATCGTGTATAAGTGTACAAACTTATACATCGTGTTTAAGTATACTTATGTAAGTGTATAGGATAACAATATTAAGGCTAGGAGTACACGACGTAATAAAATATTAAAATTAAACGATTTATAATAATTATAAAGGCACTGAAATATTAATTCAAATTTTTGGAATTTGAATAAAATTGGTGTATAGGGCAGGATTGGAAAACACTGAAAGTCGGTATTCATAATATTTAGTTATCTTAGAATATTAGACATCTACTTGTACTTGTATGCTTGGTACTTGAAATATTATTAAAAAAAAACAGATAATATAATTTTATATTTTACTTTATACAATGGTTTTGAAAACTTTTTATTGAGTTAAAAATTCATATCTTTTTTTAAAGTTTTGAGGTAAGGTTCTCTAAAATCAGCTGAGTTCAGGACTTACAGGACATTGACCTTGAATATTTGTTACCTATTTTATACAGTTTCGACTACAATTCTTGACATTAATACGTTTACTAACGTTAAAATATAAAATTCTCGTAAAAAAACAAAAAAACCACAAGTCGCCCAACAAAAACTGTTAGTCTAAATGGGTAGAATACCAGTAGAACTGAATGGTAATTAGGTTCCAAATAACCCTGTATTGGGTAGCGAGCAACTTAATACTTTGTATGTGGATGTGTAGGTATTATGAGTAGAAATATTTCAAAATGAGTTTTCTAATTTGTAGTGAAAATCGCATGAAAATTCACCGAGTATGGTTTAAGAGAAAATTTGTGAAATAAAAAGCAGTTGGTATAATAGATAGGTACATTCTCAGATAGTTCTTACAATAGCACGGCAGCAAAGCAATTTAACTCCTAATTTATAAGGTCTCGTAGATTTTATTGCCTTGTTAACGGCACAAGTTATAATGCATGAAGTTTGCAGAATAACTTAGCTGACTTGCTTTGAAAATGTTTCAGTGTTTTAGTGAACTTTATCCGAAGGCAATGGGTAGATAAGTACAAAGTAGTCGACTGTTTCCTCCCTGGAAATAAACATTAGGGCAAATATGTTTTATCTATTATCTAGATTAAATCTAGGTATAACCTAGTATACCAATCTAGGTATAACCTCGATTTATTAGATAAAACATATTTCTGCCATGCCCAAAGACTATTAAGTTGACTGCTCGCTCATAAGTATTCCCCCCTCACGAAAACAGTACGTCTTCTTAGTAGCATTCTTGTACAAGAACGGCCAATCACAAAGAGTCTAAGTATACATAGGTAATACATCGGCCAATCACAAAGTTTGATTTATACCTCACCTTCCGTGCCCGGAACTGTAAATTGTGTTTTGTAGAAAAATTAGCGGCATTAGCAGTCAAAATAGTGAATGTTAAAATAGACGAATTACATCTCATTCAGCCTTGAAAAAGCCAACTGTAAAGTTGGCGAAAGCACGGTCGGTTAAAAATCATAAATAAAACGTGATTAAACCCGGTAAATAAAGTGTTTTAGGTATTAGCATTAGATTTTATCAGCTTTGGCCATTCTATTACGTTTTGCTTTTATTTTTTAATTTTGTAAAATTAGAATAAAAAAAACATGTAATGTAGGGGCGGTCATGGCAGATATAGATATTATGGCAGAAAAATATTATCTCTAATGTCACCTAGGGAAGAAATAGTGGACTAAGTTTGTAAAAAAGGGTAGGTACGCTTTCCCCTTAAATCGCCCTAGGGTCTAAGTAAGTCCTATAATATAACTGACGCCTATTGATATAGAATATTCAAAGCAATTTGTGTTAGGGAAGATATTTTTTTATTATTGCCAAATAAAATGGCTGTTGGGTTTATAGGTAATTCGCGTATTAAATTGTCCAAACTTTCATTTTAATATACTGTCAGTCAATGTTCAATTTAAATTTGATGTTTCATCATCATCATCATCATCATCAGCCCGTTGCAGTCCACTGCTGGACATAGGCCTCTCCAATTGCACGCCACCTAGATCTATTTTCGGCTTCTCGCATCCAGTTTGTGCCAGCCGTCTTGCGCAAATCGTCGCTCCAACGTGCCTGAGGACGTCCTACACTACGTTTGCCGAGACGCGGTCTCCACTCTAGAACTCGTTTACCCCAACGGTTGTCGGTTATACGGCTAATATGGCCAGCCCACTGCCACTTCAGCTTGCTAATCCGGTGAGCTATGTCGAAGACTTTGGTTTTCTGACGGATCACCTCATTTCTGATGCGATCCCTCAGAGAAACGCCGAGCATAGCTCGTTCCATAGCTCGCTGAGCGACTTTGAATTTGTGGACCAACCGTGCCGTTAGTGTCCACGTTTCGGCTCCGTATGTCATGACGGGTAGGACGCACTGATTAAAGACCTTCGTCTTTAGGCACTGTGGGATTGACGATGTAAAAACTCGACGTAGCTTCCCAAATGCTGCCCAACCCAACTGAATTCTCCTGTTCACCTCGCCCTCAAAGTTGTTTTTTCCTAACTGCAATGTTTGCCAAAAATTTGATGTTTAGATCGATTTTATGAATAGTTACCGATTTTCATACATTTGCGATTATGACTGGTGGATTGACAAAAAAATCGGTGATATGATATTTTTATGAAAATGGTTTTCATAAAATATCAATTTGTAATAAGATTTTAAATGCAGTTTAGTTGCAAGTTATACTTTAAATTAAGGCATATTGCTTGCAATCGTAATGATATTGAAATGAGATTCGAACAATTCTTATACTTGAATTACCCTTCCAATAATTTCTTTGTTCCCACCGAAACATTTGCTATTATGTATCTTAACAATTTTAATAATAACAATTTAGAATAGGTACTAATACATTGTCAAATCCTTATGTGCATTGGCTCTCTTTATGTACATCTTTAAAGTTTAACATTTTAATCTTACATGGTTGTTTTTACTACATATATTATATTATATATCGGGATATTTACCATGTTAGCTCGATATTTCGCCAGTAGGTAAATTTAAACATACCTAATATTTAATAACCAGCTGCGCCCTGCGGTGTCACCCGCGTAAGTCCCGTGCCCGTAGGGATATCGAGATAAAAAGTAGCCTATGTGTTATTCCAGGTCTCTAGTTACCTATATTCCAAGTGTCATCGCAATCGGTTCAGTAGTTTTTGCGTGATGGAGTTACAAAATCACATACTGACATACATACATACACATTTTCACGTTCATAATATTAGTAAGATATTCTTATTTTTGTTTAACGTTTAAGTTTATCTTACTAATATTATAAACGCGAAAGTGTGTATGTATGTTTGTCTATATGTGATTTTGTTACTCAATCACGCAAAAACTACTGAACCGATTGCGATGACACTTGGAATATAGGTAACTGAAGACCTGGAAAAACACATATACTACTTTTTACCTCGATATTTCATCGGGAACGGGAATTACGCGGGTGAAACCGCGGGACTCAGCTAGTTTCAACATATACTCGTACGTATTCAATAAATATTAAAATTTGTAAGTTTAAAATAAATAAATAAATAAATCCTGTGACGAACACACAGCGCCATCTAGCCCCATGGTAAGCTGCTAAGCTTGTGTTACGGTGACTGGACAACGGATATACTACTTATATTCATTTTTCTTTTGTAAATACATCCATATTATACATAGAATTACGCCCAGACCAGATACAAATATTCATTTATTAGCATAAATATTTGCACCCAGCGGGAATCGAACCCGGAACCTTCTGCATTGCAGCCAAGCGTTCGCCCGACGCGCCGCAGAGGTCGTCGTTTAACATTTTTTATAATAAGAGATAAATAGGTACATTCATACAGGATATTATTGCGATATGGATGGGTCCGCCATTTTGAAAATGACTCATTGATAGATAGAAATGATAGATTTTTATTCGATTTGAATAATGAATACTGAAGTGAAGTTTCGAAACCGTCGGGCGTTGAAAAATGCAAAAGCAACGCCATTAAATACGAAAAATCAGTCAAATAAGTATTTATTTTTTTAATAATATATAAATACCTACTGAGCAATATTTTAAAACATCACTACAGGGCCCTTATTTTTGAATCGCTCGTTGCACTTCAGGCGATTTAAATAATTCGATATCTGCTGATTATCGTTTGATGCCGGACTCCTGCTGCGAGTGGTAGATACCACTCGTTGTGGACGTGCGAATCACGTAGAAAAATTACAGAATAACGAAAATCAGTAGAAATGAAGGTATTAAAATCGCTCGAAATGCCTCATTTGGTTCAAAAATAGAGCTCCAGGACAGGGATTCTCTCGTGAGATTTATGCGTGAAATTTGACATATTCCGTCATAATAATATGTTTTCGACATACCTACCTATCTCTAAATACGACATATATATCACGCGCACGAGAATTCGACTAGATATTCGTGTTCACTTGGATATTTGATTATGTTATTTCGCTATTATGGTCCAATAATGATTAGATTAGTAGGTAAATTATTATATGTATTGATTTACATTTAAATTATATTACTAATAATTATACTAGATGGTAGAAAGTCGTTCACTTAGCGTAGGCAGATGATAAACAGACTGACTGACAAGAAATTGGTCTTATAAGGGTTCCTTTTTTACATTTTAAGGTAAGAAGCCTAAAAATGCAAAGCAAAGGTTCAATTTGAAAGTTGTGTTGTGTCTGTAGAGTTAGAATTTTACCCCTTACTTATAAACGATGAATAATTAAGGAGACGAACCGAAGATTTTTTAGATTTGGTTGTCAATATATCTCAGTAATTACAAAGCATACGGAAACCATATTTTGGTATTTATGTTTATCCTTCTTTTGCCTTCATTTTTGTTCACACGATTAGTTAAATTTTACAACACAAAAAAAACAACTCTTTGAAAACAGAGGTTTCCATTTTTCAACGAAACGGAGTATTATAGGTAATAGGTAGTTCAGTTTTACCTAATTAGCAATGTAAGTAATTAAAATTAACGAAAAATACTGTTTTGGCGCTTACGAGATGTCGCAATCCGAGCTAGATACCCATAAGATAGTAAACTAGTATGAGTTTTTGATTTATCAGTCCTTCGCCGTAATCGATCTTTTGTTTCTTTCTTTCAACTTTGAATCTTCTTGTCACGTTAAAAGACAAAGCATTGCGTGACTTTTATTACTTATACATCGTTTATGAATATGAGATAATGGTGGGTTTCTCGAAGTTTTTTTAAACGCTGATGAATTAAACAGTGAAGTGTCAAAAGGTGCTCCGACACCGTGAGCATTAGCGTGTAACGTTGTACAGGTTTGAGCATTACATACAGCGTGGAGCTTGTGAGTTGAATCTGTAATGTTACATTACAAGTGAATACTCGAGGTGAAGGAGCAGCTTAACGGTCGATAAAAAAAATTTCAAGAAACCGATAACTATGTAATTAATTTTCTTTAATTTTGCCAGTAAAATTTTGACTTTTGTATCCTATCCTAAATATTTAAATCAATAAAATCGATTTATTTACCTCTTAAATACTTATCCATATAATACTACTTATTTCTTACTATAAATTCTCTCAATTTGGCACAATAATATAATATATTTTACATAGGTATATAAACTTATTTACTTAACTAACTATGCCCCGTGGTTTTCCTCGCATCATTGTAGTCGGGAAGCCAGATCCGTTAACTGAATCGGTTGAGTAATTCAAAAGTAAAAAAAAAACAAAAACTAAATAAATTTCTTACTAAATTGGATGTTGATTTTTGAAATGGTATGTTATTTATTTATTAGGTAGGTATGTTTATGTAAATCAAAAAGCCAGCAGAAGTAGATATTTTGATATAAATGTGATAGATTGCCACGGTGCCGATTTCCATTATGTTTCTTAACTGTTACATAGATAATTTCATAAATAAAATGCTACAGAGAATTATAATTAGGTACGCCTCGTGTTTGTAATATGCTATTTTAGTAGTTTTACTGTCAACGGATTTGTTCACAAGATTTTCGAACACGGAGCGCATTTTCAAAGGCATCCCGTTACGTGAGAGAATCCGCAAGGCTCTGAAATCACAAGTGTGTGTATGGTGGTATGGTACTCCAGTTTAACAGCTCACGTGGACGTCAAATAAAAAAAAAAATTTTTTTTCATTCAACACCAAAATCACGATTATAAAGGTCACTGCACTTCAGTCTCGAGGCCCTAAACAAAGACAGGCCCTTCCTGTTCCACTCACAGAACGTGTAAATTCTCACAGTTTTTAAATTTCGAATCCTCTTTTCCAAATATCCAGGTGAACATTTGGCGGGCCTTCATACTGGCACGGACCACACCTCTCGACTTGTACCAGTGGGCTGGGGACGACTCTCGGCCGCTTTCCGCGTACTGTTGCTTCTTTAGCCTAATTTGGTTCAGTATTCCTACTAGAAGCTCGTCGACGTTGTGGTTGATGCCCACTGACACTTCTATGAACTTCGCCTTGTATGTACATGCTAAGCATTTTCCGTCTGTGGACAAAAATAACAATTAGAGTGCTGCCCGTTCGAAATCTGAACTAAGTAATCGCTGCCGCTCCTTAGAATTCAACTTTGTTTCAGCATCTTAAATTAAAACGTAAACATTTTTTCTAATAACAGTCAATAAATAAATATTCGTTTTCCTTTAAATTTGACATATCTTTGTCTAAATATTTGATCCAAGACTTTGAAATACCTTAGTCGCTATCTACGCTACCCGTGGGGAGAGAAAGGGTAACCCTATAATCCGCGGTACCATGCTCGTTTGTCGTTGCTATGTCGTTCCAAAACATAAAGTTAATTTTAAATAAAAAATACCCCGACAATTTTAAAATACTTTTACTAAAAGTACTTTTACAAAACCACAGACAATTTTAAAAAATCGACTTTTTTTCGAAGTTTTTGTTTCTTTTTTTTCAACGCGACGACTTTATAAGACATCATGGTAGGGCCCATTATGCCGGGGCTTGTAAGAACTACGTTCTAAAAATAATGTGCAACACTTTGCCTACAGAGCCATCTCTCATAAGAACCGTATTTAAAAAATTAAAACAAACAAAAAACAATTTTCCCAAAGTTGTACCTATTCAAATTATTCCGTTATAAAAACCGGCATTAATCAAATTCTGCCCAAAACGAGTCCATTAATAGATAATTTACAAGAAAAACAGAGTTAATTTATTCCAAGCCGAAGTCTCTTGTCTCCGCCGCATGGGAAATCAATGGCTCGCCAATGAAGACGGGCAGGATTTTGGCGATCTTATGAAAAATATCGCCAGCTTTTACGACATTGCCCTTTGTATTTTATGAAATATTAGCTGCGTCCTGCGGTTTTACTCGCGTAAGTCCCGATCCCGTGGAAATATCCGGATAAAAAGTACCTAGTGAAAAGAAGTTTGTAATTTTTTCCATCGAGAAACTTTTCAGGCTTCAGGTGTTTTCACATCAAATAAGTAGAACAAAGTAAATATTCTCAACTTTAAGTATTGATTCCTAAACTATTGATTCAAGTATTCGTCCAAGAGCAATCAGTTCTATAGCACTTAAGAGGCTTAAACTGTGCGTTGATATATCAGTGAGTTAGTCAGGACTTTGATTTTTAAGTATGTATGTGATATGTGAGTAATGATAGATATATATCCATTTTATATTCATACCGTCCTAATCCCAATAAAATATAGGGATAAAGAGTACATTTCAGAAACTTGGGACAGTAATCCCTTTGATTTTTTTGTTTTGTCACGCTAAAGGCTTGGAAAACCAAGATGGCTGCTGACACAAAATGGTGGTCTAATGGTCCAACAATCCACTATTTTGAAAACCAGATATAACAGATAATGATACCTCTATTCCAACGGGATCTAGACTTACGCGTATACGGGTTATACCGATGCACTCAATAATAGGTATTAGGTACCTTTCATGTGAACAATCTCCTCAATCAAGGTAGGTGCGTTCAAATGCAAGCTTGTTTACGAGCAAATTCATAACTCATGTAGGCACCGATTCAGTTAGAGCAATGTAATGTAAATACATAATCATTTTGAAACGTCGAAACTATGATTTTAGTGAGGTTTCGAAACGCGCCCTCTGATGGGAAGAGAAAGCGAAATCACAAGACGTTGCAAGTTGTACATAAAAAGGCTACCTATTTTCCGGCATCGTTATTATCATCCTACACTGAAATAGAAGGAAACAATGAAGCTGTTTTTAATTTTCCTCTCTCGTAAATCCGAGCTCTGCAAAGTTACGAATAATTTAAGAATAATTATTAGAAGGCTTAGCCAGCATTATCTTCAAATTTAGTTTTCGCGTAATTTTCCTTGAGTTGAGTAAATAAAATTAAGGTAATTATTGAAACATTGTTTTTTCCTTTGTGTATTCTAAATTACTTAGGTAAATCTGAAGCTTGGCTTGAAGCCTTTCGTGTATAACGATCTCAGTTACCTTGTGTAGAGACGGCCCTACTCCTGGCCAGGTCGATCTTGTTGGCCACAAGCAGCGCCGGCCGAGACCGCAGCATGTCACAGTCAAGTAGCCTAGCTAGTTCCTGTTCGGCCTTTTGGAAGGAAGCTTTGTCCACCACAGAGTATATAACCACGAACGCGTCTGGGGGCTCGGACCTTTCAATTTCTTCCTGGAAGCGAGAAGGTGGGTTAAATTTGTTCAGCAAAGGAAATTTCGATTTATACCAAATATTGTAAGTTCTGTGGCAAAGCTGCGCCAGCTGATCTTTTGCCTGAGAGGATGTAAATGCCATTTATTAAAAGGCCATCTATAAGGCCATTATTTGAATGGATGACCTATAAGTTGTGTGGCAAAAAATGATCTTGTCGATCACGTCCGTCATTCGGAAGGTACGTTAAGGAGTTAATTGATTCCGATTGTTATCTCTGATAGTAAACAGTCGATAGGTCAAGTTAGAGGCCTTAGGGCGACCTATCGTTCACGCCACTACAGTCTTACTAATTTTTTAATTTTATTTTATTTTAATTTCCGATGTGCGTGCTACATCTAGTCCATACCGTTACCGATCCGCTGAGATTGTAGTCAAACGCCATCTGTCAAGTACGAGTAAAATAGGTAGTAAAGAGTAAGTACGATGTAGTAATAACTTACTTTAACACTTGTACAGTTAACAAAATATAGTTCAGATTCTTCCCCGTTGAGTAGTATTGATACTTTTTCATCTGAACCATCTGCGTCTGAAACAAAGAAAGAATAGAGTGAAAACGATTTTAAACTAAAATGGGAGATTTGGCGGGAACGCGTTGAGGAGATGTGTTGCTAAATTTTCATTTTTGTAAAACCTAGTTCAAATGCGTGCAAATTGTTTAATTTCGGGGGCATATTAATCAATTTAGTTTCGGGAAGGTGTACAAGTGGAATGAAAGTGAAAATCGGTGCAAAACATGGACTTAGTGTTGTTTCCGAAGTACCGTGAACAATCTTTGTAAATAGCCGCCATGTTTACAAATGATTCCCTAGACTTGACTTTGACTATGACGACTTGACTGTTTCGATGCAAATAACTTGCATAGGTAATTGTTAATAATACTTGACACTGGCTAATTTCCTAATGGCCATAATCGGTTCGCAACCGATAAGAAATGATAAAAACTAAAATGGTTGTTCATTTTATACATCCCGTTAAATATTTTTAGTAAGTGACAATAAAACAAAAATTACGTTTGTGACAAACATAAAAAAAACATAACACTTCCTTTGGCAGTCGTGTAATAAGCCGCGTTTCCTCCTCGAGCGGAACTAGGTCTACAAGGTTAAAATGTGTCTGTTTTTACCTACATACGACGATCGCTTTCAAAATGCAAATACCTAATAAATAAATATTGCACAACATTACTCACAGCGCAATCTAGCCCCAAACTAAGCACTAGGCTTGTACTATGGGTGCTGGACAACGGATATACTACATATTATACTTTTTTTGTAAACACATAAATATTACACATAGACAGACACCCAGAGCAAATACAAAATTAAATATTTATTTTAAGCATAAATATTTGCACCCGGCGGGAATCGAACCCGCAGCCTTCTGCATTGCAGTCGGGCGTTCGCCCGACGCGCCACGGTTGGTCTGGGTGTCTTTCTATGTATAATATGTAGTATATCCGTTGTCTAGGTACCCATAGTACAAGCCTAGAGCTTAGTTAGGGGCAAGATTGCGCTGAGTGCAATGTAGTGCAATATAAAAAAATATACAATTTTATTTTCTAATTTTTAAATTTTAATTTAAAAGAAATATATTACATCGTATCTTACTAATATTATACTCGTAAACGAAAAATTTTGTATTTATGTGTAAGTGACTTAGTTACCCTTTCAGCCAAAAACTACTGAACCGATTGTAATGAAACAAAGCAAGCTAGAAACCTGGAATAATACAAAGGTTACTTTAATCCCGATAACGCGGATAACGCGCGGATTTACGCGGATGAAACCGCGGGCACAATTTATATTGTATAATAAGACTAGCTGCGCCCCGTGGTTTCACCCGTGTAAGTCCTGTTCCCGCGGGAATATCGGGATAAAAAGTAGCCTATGTGTTATTCCAGGTCTCCAACTAATTATATTCCAAGTTTCATCGCAATCGGTTTAGTAGTTATTGCGTGAAAGAGTAACAAACTCACATACATACATACATGCTTAGAAACTTTCGCATTTATAATATTACTAGCTGCACCCCGCGGTTTCACCCGCGTAGGTCCCGTTCCCGCGGGAATATTGGGATTAAAAGTAGCCTATGTGGTAATCCAGGTCCCCAGCTACCTATATTCCAAGTTTCATCGCAATCGGTTCAGTAGTTTTTGTGTGAAAGAGTAACAACTCACATACATACATACAAACTTTCGCGTTTATAATATTAGTAAGATAAGATTAAGAAGTACGATGAATAAGCGAGTTCAAATAAAAATAGTTTCCTTCCAGAAACTTTGCGACATAGAAATGGCGATAGATGTGCAGGCAAAGTTAATAAAAATCTTGCAAAATTTTCTGTCATTTTCGTTAAATTCTACGGAAAAGCATTTTCAGTTCAACTTTATTTACTTTTACTTTATTTCTTAAATGCAATCTCAACAAACCCTTTCAAAGAAAATCTACTGGAAATCCGCAGTGGAAATTTCATTTTCTGGGCGTAAAAGAGAGATTCCGGATACATTGGGTCGAGATTTTTGAGGATTATTTAAATTTCTTCTAAAAGAGGTAAAATATTCAAGTATGCAGCTATGTATGTTGTTGAAATTCTAGAGATAAGGTAAAATATATTATTTATTTATTTCTAATGGAATCGACCGTCTTATTTATTATCTTCTTATTTATTATTGTTCAAAATAGTTGTCAAGAATCAAGAAAATTTATTGAATAACTGTGTACATTAAGGTGACACTAAATATTAAAGGTATCATCAGTTTGTCCATCCCGGACATAATATAATATAGAGTAGAGGTACTTAGGTACTTAATTTAAGTCCGCGCAGAAGAAAAATATTGTTTGTTGCGAAGCATATTCTGAATCAGCCACAAGTTTGGCTAATGTGAAATTCAAATACATGTTTTATTGAACCTTCTTCTAAGGTTTGCAAATAACAGAATCACGATTCATTAAGTTTTGTTCGATACATTTTTACTTTGAAAATTGTGCTGTATTTTCTTTATTTTACTCTTTTCTCCTCTATTATACTATATATCGAAACAATTTTTTATTTAATACAAAGGAAATAATCAATAAGGTCGTATTATAAAATACTTGACACTGGCTACTTTCCAAACGACCATAATCGGTTTACAACCTGTGAAAAAATATATAACAGTTTTGATTTCGCGCGCTTAGGCGCTAGATCAAAAAAGTTGCGATGTTCGAAAGTGCATACGTGTGCGTGTGACTCGTGGATGTAGGGGTAAGTGGGCGGGCCGTTCATGACATATTTTTTAATGCAGCCTAGTCTTAAGTACTTCTTTAAATTTAAAAATAACAAAGCAAGTTATAGTAAAGTAAACATCATAAATTATTTAGATATAAATTATTTAGATGTCTATACTAATATTATAAAAAGGAAAGATTTTTAACCGACTTAAAAAAAAGGAGGAGGTTTTCAATTAGTCGCGTATTTTTTTTATGTTTGTTCACCGATTACTCGAAGTTGGCTTGACCGATTGAGATGGTTCCTTTTTTAATAGAAAGATGGAACGAGGTTAGGATCTTTGAAGTTATAAACGGAAATGCTCCTTAAAACGTAGAAATACAATTTATACTATTCGGAACGTTAAAACCTCAAACCACAATGATTATATTTCGATTTCACGTGCAAATTTCTTTGTCAATACAAGGAACGGATTGAAATGCAGGAGAAAGACATATTGGACTGACTCCATATAGTAGAATAAAGCTGCCCTTGTTCTTCTTCCTGCGAAGAAGAAGAAGAAGAATCAGACCATAATATTAAGCACCGATTATAAAAAGTACCAATTTTAAATAATTCTAAAGCTATCAACACCGAATGTCCTTAACGACAGTTTTAATCGACTTCAAAAAAGGAGGACAACGAACGATAAGGCACCCTCTTTTAATGCGTACTTCCTCCCACTCTCCATCACATTTATACGTCCCTATTCAAACACACAATTTCATCAACCATAAAACGAACAATTCCTTTTCACATCAAACATTTTACAGAGATTTCAATTCCTCCATCAAAATACTTAGGTAGGTCCAGTGACGGAATTAGGATGGGGGCTAGGAGGCTTAAGGACCGTAAAAGTGTCCGACTAAATGGAGATTATTTCGCCAATGTTGGCCAGTTGCCTGATGCTCGATATGTGTTGGTGGTGAATAAGCCGCTTTCATCTTTAATCGAGCATGCCGAACTGTCGTGTGGCATTAAAGGGAAAAAACGTCTCTTATTCGAATACAATTGGTATTTCTTCTGTTGTTGTTTTAAATCATTAGAAAAGCCAGTTTCGAACTCTTCAAAAGAAAGAGTTTTCGTAGACAAAAGCGCTAAAGCAAAGCGCTATAGTTATAGTTAGTATCCAATTGTTATTGTTTTACAGCCAAAATCATTAGCGCCATTTTTTTTCTTTTTCTTTCAGTATGCTATTCTCATCTACAGGTCGTATTTATTAACTGATCTTTACGAAACTTTGTACTTTTAATTTATAGATTTTTTTGTCGGGTTGGATTTTTGATAGGTAAGGTGGAGTATTTCGCCCATTAAGAGAGCTAAGTGCCTACGAATTCTACTGTTTGCAGAATTGCTATTCTATTGGTTTAGACCTTTTCAAGTCAAATTCTCACAGTAACACACTTACTCCGACCCTGTTTAACTTTAGATATAATTTCTACAAACGCGTATAATTCTCAAACATCAAACCGTGTGTTCCGAATAACTTTCATTGCGAACGAACGCCTAATTTTAGTTTAATTTTGATTAGAAACATGTCGGTAACTATTCATTACGCGTCTGTGAGTTTAGACCGTAAATCTTGAGTGACGTCATCTTAATGTTACCAGAAACACATGTAGGTTAGTTTGTTATTTACGGGAGAGTGTTACAAGGTGTGTGTGTTGTGGCCATTGATATATTGCGGCCTACCATGATGTGTTGTCGTTCAGTTAAAAAATGTGGATATGTCTGCCCGCTGCGCTCTGCTGCTTTCTTTTGCCCCCCAGGTATGCGTGCTACATCGTCGACTTCATCGTTGCTTCCCATCAGGTGAGATGAGGTCAAATGCAAGCCTATTACTTATAAAAAACGAAATAAAATTAAATAAAAAAAACATCAAAAATAATTAAAAAAAAACAACTATTTTTTTAAAAATATATTTTAAAGTGTTTAATTCCTACACTTGGATACAACTATACCTAAAAAAATGTTTTTCAAAAATGTTGCACCCCACAGGATCTCACCTCACACTCATCTCACACACAGGATCACCTGCATCTCTGGGATCCGTTCGTTTAGGACGGATCCCCAGAGATGCAGGTGCAGGTGCATTTGGAAAGCATTTTATAAAAAAAAAAAAAATATTATCTGTGGTTGTTGAAAATACTCATTTTTTATTTAAAATTTACTTTAATTTTGTTTTTTTGATAAAGCAACGACAAACGATCATGGTAGCGCGGATGATAAATGTACTAGTACTAGAGGTGATATCCCAAACATGTTTCATGTTCCTATTACGCGAAATGAATATAAAAATCCAGTTCAGCGCTGACGGTCTTAAGGAGCTCCCACACTGCGAGCATTCGCGTGTAATGTAAAGTTTCAGATTGAAAATCACGTACAGCACGAAACTAGTATACAAGATCTAACGGGTAAGCCCTTTTAAGCCGAAAGGGGGTTGTTCTAGACGTCTAGGCGAACAACTTTTGTTCTAAGACTTTTGGAAATTTTTAGTACTTTTCCAAAATTTTAAGTGTAAAGTTTACTTGAAGATCAGCTGTTTCTTACAGTTCGAGGTCATTGACCTTATGTGGTCCTTTCATTTAGCTTGGTCTACTACAATCAAACCTTCAATTACCTTTATTTTCAAAAACAGCTGTTTTTTCAGTGAAACAAAATCTCAAAATTTTCAAAAAAAAAGTTCGAATTTTCCAAAGGCGTAGAACAAAAGGTGTTCGCCTAGACGTCTAGAACAACCCCCTTTCGGATTAAAAGGACTTGCCTGTTACATCTTGTATAGTGAGTCAAATTTATAATGTTACCTCCTATATGTTGGAAGACGACATAAAAAGAATAGCAGGAGCAACATGGAGAAGAAAGACACAAGATCGCACATTGTGGCAAGCTTTAGGGGAGGCCTATGCTGGGTAGCAAGACAATCTTAGTAAACCGGTGTCAATAATTATTTGTTATTCCAGGTCTCCAGCTACCTATATTCCAAGTTTAACCGCAATCGGTTCAGTAGTTTTTGCGTGAAAGAGTAACAAACTCACATACATACAAACTTTCGCATTTATAATATTAGTAAGATTCTTACTAATCATAGTACTAAGATATTAGTCGGAGATTGTTGGTTATAAAGCGGCAACAGAAATCATCATCAGTAAAAATTTCAACAGTGTAGCTATCAGGATTCATGAGAGACAAAATAGCGACAGACAGATGAACAGTGAAATCTTAGGAAAGGGACCCCTTTTTGGGGTACGGAAACATAAAAATACTGAGCAGAAGCGTTCGTATGATCTGAACAAACCCTGACGGATCCTCCGGGTATCCGCAATAGCGGTGTATCATCATGCTTATGACGCAAAAATGAACCTACTTCACTAAGAAAAAAGGTATATTTTACCCCAAATCCGTGCTAATTAAATAGATACCGTATGTATCTGTATATATATGCATGTTTCCCTGGTAAATATGTTTTCACAGTCAATTTAATTTAATGTATTCCGGTACTGTAATCATCGATCAGCGAAGTCGGTTTGAGCCAAATTAGATGAGCGTGATGACATGTAGGGCTTCGGAGAATCCGGGAGGTTAGGGCTATAGCGGTTTTATAAGCGGGCACATGAGCGATTAGAATGATTGCTCTATCTCTTTTAAATGATTTAAAAAAAAAACTTTATTCGTCCAACTTTACCCACAAAATTGTAAATAAATATTGCACGGCATTATACACAGCGCAATCTAGCCCCAAACTAAGCACTAGGCTTGTACTATGTGTACTAGACAATTGATATACTACATTATAATACTATTTTTTTTACATATTTACATACATTATGTATGATACATAGAAAGACACCCAGACCAGACACAAAAAATTATTTTTAAGCATAAATATTTGCACCCGACGGTAATCGAACCCGCAACCTTAATTTTAAAGTATTTCAAAAAGATGACGTTAATATTTTTTAAATACTACTTTGAATTTGATTAAAACGGAAAAAATAAAATGAAAAAATAGGACAAGTCTGTTATCCATTTTAGAAATTACACGATTTTGACCTCAATGGGTTTAGTACTTTCAATTCTGCGATGTCTTTACTGATGTCTTCTTTGTTTGTGTTTGTAACAGCGTTATGTTTTTACACCACTGCCAAAGGAAGTGTTATGTTTTTGCCGTGGGTGTATGTATGTATGTGACCTATTTTTGTGCCGTCGTAGGGCCTAAACGGCTGGGCCGATTTAGATAAACGATACGTCGTTAGATTCGTCATGACCGTGAGAGTGACATAGGGTACATTAAAATAGTAAATAAATAAAAAAAATGATGTAAAACGCTATTAACCAAGATTTGTAAAGACCATAAAAAACAGAGAAAACGCCTAACATTGTTCACTCAAACGATATGTTTTATTCTTTCGTAAATTTACATTTGAAAAGTATTGCTTGTAAAGTTTTACAATTAAGTTTTAAAATAATTAATTATAAAATTATCGGAAGTCGTTTAAGTAGGTTGTCTTCATTAATATGTCACTTGCCTTCGGCTCGGTTGTCTTGTCTTTAATGACGTTTATATATTCTTTTTACTTACTTCAATTTATGGCTTGGCACTACCTCTGGATTGGAATTTTTGAATTCTCGCAAAGAAATTCAATATTCGCATGCGAAAACAATCCGCGAGTAAATAATGTATTATAATAGTAATACTAGTAGCAGTCGGGTTTTTTATTTTTTTTAATATTTTTTTATTGATATGTATTTTATATTTCTGGTACATATATACGTGACGAAACTAGGTGTAGAACACATCGTTTGTAAGCGTTGCTTTAGCATTCAATTCAATTAAATTTCTTTATTGCATAATCATGACATGAGTACCTACAGATGGTGATAAAATAAAATGGTTGTGATCATGAAATCCTTTTGGACGTAGCAATGAGTCTATAGATATAAATTCATCATCATCATCAGCCTGTTGCAGTTCACTGCTGGACATAGGCCTCTCCAATTGCACGCTATCTTGATCTATTTTCGGCTTCTCGCATCCAGTCGTGCGCAAATCGTCGCTCCAACGTGCCTGAGGACGTCCTACACTACGTTTGCCGAGACGCAGTCTCCACTCTAGAACTCGTTTACCCCAACGGTTGTCGGTTCTACGGCTAATTCATTATCTCTAAAAGCAGTGCAACTATATAGATTAAACTCACGTAAATGTTATTTAGTAAGTTTAAGGCCGGATTGCATAACGATTCCTAAACATGTTTAAGCTGTTAAACGTGTTTAAAATCTGTCAGAATTTCAAGAACTGTTCATATTGTGTGGCAACATATTATCAATGGTCCACTTAATGAAACAGAGTCCAATGTTTGATTTCCCATAAATTACTTTGAAATTGATTTAGTTAAATATGTTTTAAATGATTTTATGCAAATCGCCCTAAATAACAATTTATTGAATCTTTATTGAATCAATAGGAAGTGAGAGTTTATGTCAGATGTTCAGAAGCAAGGCATTAGTCGGAGTAGAGAATTTAGTCGACATTTTCATAGCTCTCCCGCTTTCCGGTAGTCGGTGATGAATGGCGCCGTTAATGTGAAGTGTCAATCGAGTTAGGTAATGTGATTATTGGTACAGACAGATGATGGTGGCTAGCGGTAGCGGTGATTGTGGAACAAAATCAATCAAGTGCGAGTTGGTCTCGCGAACGAAGGGTTCTGCGCTAATATTGTAAAAAAACATGTTTTTTGCATGGGCTTTAAAGTGCTTGTTTTTAGAGTTATGTGTACTCTCCCTCTAACAGCCAAATGGTTATACTTGTTTACATCTTACGTATTCACGATATTAGTACATCCAATGAAGATTAAAGGAAAATTATCACAGCTAAGCTGTTTTTTTAAATCAACGAGTAATTGAAAGACATAAAAAGTTACATTTGGAACAAATTCCGTTGAATATTACATACTAGGAAGGTGTTAGTTAAAAAGAGTTTTCCAGATTGCAATCTCTGTTATTTTTGGAAACGTTTCCGGACAAGGCAGGCACTTGCCCAGTTTTTTTTACTTACTGTTATATAGCGGCAACTGAAAAACATCATCCGTGACAACTGTCTAACTTTCATGGTTAGTAAGATACAGCTTCGTGAAAGACATACAGACGGAAAACCCCCTTCATAAGTAATCTATCAGGCTTATGTTATAGCGTCCCTTCTTGATCTTGATAGTCTATATAGGGATGAGTTATAGACAAATTGTGTCCCCAAATCTAGTGTTCGGTTCAGACAGTGGACTACTAAGGTAAACATAATTTCTTCTGTTTTCACGATTTTGCATAATAAAAAACTTTATTTACCGGGTTTAATCGCGTCTTATTGTTGATTTTTAAACGACCGAGAGCTTTGACCGTGTCAACCTCGAAAAAGCCAACTGTAAAGTTAAATAAAAATTAAAAATAAACCCGGTAAATAAAGTGTTTTATTATACTAAGGTAAATTTAATGTGGGGCCGATTTTACCCATTTGATACGGACCCCTAAAACGAGTGGTAGGTAATTAAAATGTACCCACCTACGTACGTAAATACAAATTATGGTAATACTATATTTTAATATCTCATATTAAAATACAAAGTTGCTTAAGTTTAATATTAATTTATTGCTCATCCATTCGCGTTTGTAAGCGAAGATCAAAGACTTATTAATGAAGACATTAGAGTTGCTTCCAACTTCCAGTGTTACCTACTCTAATGAGTTACTGCGTCTTTCGAAGACTGTTGAATGTGGGTGGGAAACAGACCGGATTACAAAGATAATATACAATTAAAATCTAGATTTAATCTACGAAACCTTAACTAAAGATTCATTTCAATCGGCCAAACAGTTTTTGAGTAATAATCAGTGAAGATACTTAAAAATGAACGATAGACGTTCAGTGATAGGACGGAAAATTAACTTCATAATAATGAATATAACGACGAATTGAGAACCTTTTTCGGATTTTGGGAAGTCGGTTTAAAATGAAATTAATATTTTTGTACATACAAAAACTCACATGGTAGAAAAAATATCCTAAAATTTTTGATTGATCGTATAAGAATATCAGCCACTTGCAATTACTAGCGAAATGTCAAGCCAGTTTCGATTACTAGCGAAATATCAAATTCCGTAAAAACAAATTCAAACATGGTAGGTAATTATCCCGCTCTTTAATAATACATCGCGTATTCGTGTAGCGTTCAGAGTAACAACTGAAACAAGAAACACACCGTATTTATAAATGTCGGTGGAATAGCAAACGACGTGACTTCGGTTGATATCGATAGACGTGACAAGTCGCGTCACGTAACAAGTTCAACGGTCGTTGTTATGTTCTAGCCTTGTAAAAACATAGGCCACTAATTTCTTCTATGGTTTCCGCGATTTTGCATAATAAAATACTTTATTTATCGGGTTTAATCGCGTTTTATTCATGATTATAAACGAACCAAGCTTTCGCCAACTTTACAGTTGGCTTTTTCAAGGTTGACTGAGATGTATTTTGTCTATTTTTACATTCGTTCGTTCGTTCGGTTCGTTTAAAATCACGAATAAAACGCAATTAAACCCGATGGATAAAGTGTTTAATAGGCCACTAAATCAATCACCTAACTAAACGTCGTGTTTAGAGTTCCGTACTTCAGAAATAGACGACAGTGGAGTATTAGTAAAAAGGTCCTGTTTTTAACCTTTGGGTACGAAACCCTAAAGATTTTTATGTACCTTACAATGGTAGCGTATTCGTGCAAAGTAACAATTGAAACAAAAATCAACTTTATAATTAATGTCGATGTAATCGCAAACGACGTGACTTCGGTTAATATCGATAGACGTGACAGGTCGCGTCACGCAACAAGTTCAACGGACTGTGTAGTGTTAGCTTTGTAAAAAAACAAACACCTAACTAAACTTCCTTTATAGGGTTCTGTAACTCAAAACGTAAATATGGACCCCTTAAAAGATAACTCTCTTGTCCGTCTGTTTTAATTGTGGTTACAATTTGACATAATAATCCGCGCTAACATGCTCGTTTGTCGTTGTTTTTTCGTCCTTTTGTCGTTCAAAAAAATAAAGTCAATTAAAAAAAATCACCCCGACTACTTTTAAAAACAACAGACAATTTTAAAAAATCTTTCCTATTTTTTAAAGTTTGTTTTTCTTTCTTTTTTAATTATTTGAAGTGTTTTTTATTTTTTTGTTGCTGAACGACAACGCGACGATTTATAAGTCGTCATGGTAGAGCCCAATATTTTCTTAAAGAAAAAAAAATGTTTAATTAAGTCATAGAGCGAGCGACGCGTCGCTGCTTCAATAAAGTCTGGCATTTGCTTTCGCCTAACAGTATGTAATTATGTATCGCATTTGAAAAGCATTTGAAATTTGATAAGTATACAAGTGATACGGCGTAAAACCACTGAATATACTTACGATAGTCACATACGACAGTCGAGTCCCCGTATGTATGAGCATTATACCAATTATTCAAATCGAAGCTTTACATTACTTTCGCTAGGGGCATATTGCGTTTACGCAAACATGATCGCGTTCAATAAAAAAAACTAGCATTACCAACCCTAATCACCAATACAGAACAACTTCTAAATTGGACCTTCATCCAAAGCCGTAGGGTTGGCAATCGCGGGCCGCCCTAGGTCCTAAAGTCTAGGACATAGTGACAGATTGCCTTCGTGACGCGCCACTATTAGTGCTCACAACTTCGACGAACCCTCATTGTATATTCACATGTTGTTTCGATTTAACTAGCTTTTCAGGAAGGGACTACGGTACTGAAATAGGAAAAATAAAGGTATGTCGCGGCACGAAGACTTGCCACGTAGGCTGTCTTGTTATTCCCAGAAGCGGAGTGAACTAGGGATGTCCAAACCTTATATGCCTGAGTACAGAATACATTTAATAGTACAAGCCAGGGTTAAACGGATAGGATGGCTATTCGGTAAGGGCGATGCAGGCGACAAACAGGCGAGATGCAGGCAATGTACGTACGCAGATTTAACCTTTGGACCCTTGTAGAATACGAATTAACGTACATTGCCTGCATCTCGCCTGTTTGTCGCCTGCATCGCAATTACCAAATAGCCAGCCAGGGCCTATACCTTAATTCTACGAACGAATGAACGAACAAACGAAAAAAAAACTGCCATCCAGAAAGAAATTCTGTCATTACCTATAGTAGGGCATTATAACAATATTTTTTCATTAACATATTCTCTTTCTAGATGGCAGTTTTTTTCGTTTGTCTGTAGAATTAAAGTAGACGCCCTGTAACATTATACTTTAATCGAGTATAATCGCCTCATAGTAAGAATACCCCTACACATTTTGAGAAAATTGCTAAATAAATTGGAGATCAGTATACCTCTTAGCTATAACAGGCCCAGAAACTGAGCTTTCTCATCTTTAATAAGTGGATATAGGCTTGTTCAAGTATCTCGAACGGCGACGCTAAAAAACTCCTTATTTAAAAATTTCGTAGCGGTTTCGGTTACGTAATGTAATGTAAATCTTTGTAATGAGATCGGATTTTATCTTAGACAAATTCTTTGGTGTTTTCTTGGGTCCTGTCAAGATAATTATATTATAAAACTAATATACGGTACCCCAGTCTGCCTGTGGCTATGGAAACTGTAAATAATGCGTCTCGGGGTCTTACCCACATAAGTTCCGATCCCGTGGGAATATCGAGATCAAAGGCTAATTTATCGGTTACTCCTTGATAATTTAGCTTTTTATCGATAAAAGAACTTAAAATAAAAAGAGGAAAGATTTTTGTTAGATAGACCGGGGGCTCTATTCTTGAATAATTAGCGCTACTTGTAATGATTTTTAAACCTCTATTTCTTTTGATTTTCGTTCGTTTTCTGTTTTTTTTTTGCGAATAGCACGACCACAACGAGTGCTATCAACCACTCGCCGCAGGAGTCCGACATCGAACGAAAATCAGCAGATATCGAATTGTTTAAATCGCCTAACGAGCAACGAGCGATTCAAAAATAAGGCTCCGGCACGCTTCGCGGCGAGCTTTGTTGTCTGTTGCTCGGCCACCACTCGGTTGCAACAGACCGATCGACTGCTCGCCGAGCAATGGACAACGAAGCTCGGCCGAGTGACAGTCTAATACAAATCATCCCTAACAATTTCACATACATACCTGCAAACAATCGCGTTTATAATATTAATAATAAAAAGGATATGGGATATAAAAGAAAGCCAAACAAATCGGTTACAATATTATTAACCATTAATATCTTTTGGTATCTGTTTGGCGATACAAAGTAGCTATGGTAGCAACAAAAGGTCGCTGTTAAGGCTTCCCAGTGACACGTACAATACGGACGGCACCCTTGGGTATATGGCTATGAAATGCGAAGGATCCTTACTCCTAATCAACACGAAATAAAAAAAAGTAAAAAAGTACCTACTTAATAAATAAAAGATATAGTTCAGATCTTCAAGCAAGAGGAGCAAGAGAAGTAAGAGGTCATTTAGTTTTATTTATTCATTTATTCTTCAGAAGTAGGCTACCTAGGTTCTTCATTAATTATTGTGCCATTACTTCGTCGGATTTTATTAATCATTACAATAATCTAATATATTACTTTGGTTAGGCTAATAAATATTTCTTATCGTACCTACTTATTTATTTTACAATTCATAAAATAAAATAATAATTTAATTAAAAATAATCAATAATTCATTAAAATAATCATTGTCAATAAAATAAAAGTTAAATTATGGCGAAGTATTACTACCTAAATTATATCAAATGTCAATAAAATTAAAGTTGGAATGAAGAGGACTGCGCGGAAGCAGGGAGGGGACGAAATAAACTTTTCGGGATGATGGGTAATGCGTATATTGGAGCTGTTACAAGGCCACGAACACGTCGTAGTGACCGGGTGACCGTCCGCCTACGAGAGTCGTGAGTTTGCAGGTTTTCGTAGTAGGACCAGGGTACTGTTCGCTACAACAAAACACTGCAGAAGGCTTTAAGGGACGCTACAGATACTATAATCTCAGCCTGTGGTGGATTCGATATGCAAAGTGCTCGACGCAACGATACCGCGATCTAGAAAACTGCGTTCGTACTACTAGCGCCATCTAGTTTGATTCTTCGGAACTATAGTTCTTTGGCGAAATAGTGTTCACGGAGTTACAAAGTTAATAAAAACGAAAAGGGTCTAAAAGGACCTCGAAACATCGGGCTTTAATAAAATGCTTATTATAATAAAAGCAACGCAATTAAAACTAGTGAAGCGATAATGGGCCTTACTATGGTCTCGTAACTGCACGACCTAAATTGTTCTGATAATTTTTTTTTTAAAAAACTTCAAAAATTAAAAAGAAATTGACGTTGTTAAAAGTAGTTACGATTTTTTATTATTTTTCATTTTAGCATAAATACCTACGAACCCGCAAACTTCTGCATAGCAGTCGGGCCCACAAAGCCAGTCAAAACAAAGAATAAGATATATTACGATCACTTTATTTCATTAGTGAAGTGATGATCGAGTTGTATAGAATAATTCTATAAGCATATATCTTCATCCCGTTTCGTGGCCACCCACCATCATCCCCATGTCGTCGACAGCGGAAAATTCAATCAACATCCCGCCGACATTCGACCCACATCGACGCTTCATTTACTTTCCAGGGTTCCGTACTCAACGCGTAAAACGCGACTCTATTACTAAGAAGAGATAAAGAGAGATAGGTTTCTTAAATAGGCAAGCTTGTAACCAGGTAGACCTCATCGTCGCTTCCCGTCAGGTGAGATAATTTCAGTTTTTTTAGTTATAGTCTGTCTGCCAGCAATAAAGGACCATGGTGTGCTCCGTGTGCTATTAAAATTTATTAAATCGTTTGAAAGAATTTTAGCAACGTGTATAAGGTTGCAATAAAAATGGCAGCGGATTTTATTGCAACTTCTTGGGAGTATTTTTTGGTAACGTGCTAATTCTGTGATTGGCACTGTTTTTTATTTATTTTTTATTAAACTCAATCTGCGCTACCATGATCGTTTCTCATTGCTTTGTCGTCTTTTTGTCGCTCAAACATATAAAGTAAATTAAAAAAAATCTAAAATCTCAGACTATTTTTAAAAAACACAGATAATTATTTAAAAAAAATGTTTTTTTAGTTCGTCTTTTTTATTATTTGATGTGTTTTTAATTTCATTTGTTTTATCTGAACGATAACGCGGCGACTTTGCGACGACTTATAAGACATCATGGATTACCTTTCGTGGAACTAAATTGTGGGACTCCCATACAACAAAGGTGTTTTTTGTGATAACGGTACGGAACCTTTTGTGTGCGAGTCCAACTCGCATTTATAGAATATAAATACGTAAACCCACTGCAGTTTAAAGTTTAGTGCGATTACTTTCTAAATTGAGTCGTTATGGTGTCTTCTGAGATAGAAATAACGGTTTGTTTCTAAGTAAGTAATTTTGTCTGTGGGAAGCGTCGGTTTAGATGTTAATATCAGAAGTGGGATTCGTTTTTTTATATTTCGAATACATTTTTTTTTAGTTTTCGCGTTTTTGTATTATATGTACCCATCCACTGACAATAGTTAGTGCTAAAGGCTACCCCGAAATGAACTTCTATGTCAAAATATATTTTTATCATTTTTGAGAATACCTAGACGCAACAATTTTGTCAGCGGTGCAGCGAGATTTTATATTTATCTCGCGTAAAAGGAACATGAATTATGTTTGAGATATCACCTTAGTACTAGTACACAAAGACAAATCACCTTTCGTATATCATTATCGTCTCCTCGCGACCAAGATCATTGTAACATGACCGAAACGTCGAGATATTTACAGGCGAAAAAGAATTCGAAAAATATGACCCACACTCTTTTCACATTTTGTTTTTTTTCCTTTATTTAAGAAACAAACAGCTAAATATATCACAAAAGAAATATAAAACAATAGTTAAAACATAAGCCAAAACAGTTTCCAACGATAGCAATTAATGACAAATACAAACAACGACACACACTTAATGATAATTAATATGAAATATAGGTAAATAAATAGTAATTTATATTTGTTTTTAGTTTATTTAAAAAAAAAACATTTTATTTTTAATACCAATAGGTTACTACTAAACTCTAGCGGGTAACGCTTATTAAACAAAAAAAAACATGCCATTTCTTGTTCTTTTTTGAACAGTTTTAATTAAAAAGGCAGCTTTCAAAATGTAGACTGTAACCGTTTAATTTACCCAGTTGACCGACTGAAAAGGAAAGGGTCGGGAAAATTGCTTAATTTTGTCGAAGTTCGAACGATTTTAGACGTCCAATTACATTACTTAAATTGTTAAGTGGAACAGACGTTATGAACTTGAAATGTATGTAGGTGATGAGTGCTTTTAGAAATTAGATTAGGAATTATAGGTCAAATTTTACTAAAGGTTATTTTAGAGGGAGACCTCGTTGGTTTTACATTTTGGATAATAGTTTTCTTACAATTTATCTTCACTTTGTTACTAATAATACATTGGAGGTTACCTTGATCTTCTTATGGCAGAAACCTATATAACCGTATCAATTTTAATTAAGTAATTTAAATTGTATAAATAATAAATTAAATTAAAATAAAAATCTCAGGCTGCTGCAATGCTCAAACTTCTTTTTTTAAGCCGTTGTTTTTTAAATGATTTAAACTGTTTTAAGGGGTCTCAATTTTTAATTTTAATTTAATTTATTAGCTAAACGATTTAGGTTCTGCAATAAGTACAACAGGGTAACTTCCATTGTTAAGTAAAAATTATAATCTCTTTGATTCCCCCTCGGGAAAACTTACAAATAATAATAATAAATTTTGTATTACCAACACTAACAAGCGCCAAGGCCCACAACTACTAGGTAATCTGAGGAAATTACTTTTTCCCAACTCTCTACGAAAGATAGATAGATAGATTAACACTTTATTTGTTCTACAAATAATAAAGAAATGAACACGTTGCATAAATGGGCGGTCTTATATCGCGGTGGTTCAGTTTTGCATCTTTATTTCACCTATGACCTAGGTGCAAACATTATTTTGAATTTTATTGCCACACGTTTGCCCCTAATGACACCTGTACAACAGTTGAAACAGAAATAAAGGACGATCGAAATACAAAAGTCGATCAAAACAGAAACAAAAGTCGATCAAAACAGAAACAAAAGCCGATCGAAATAAAAACAAGCTAACAATATAACCTTATAGCTTTTAACTTCTGTTTGATATACTTACATACCTGTCAATATCTGAGCCTTAAGACTCATCTTAAAATAATATTTTATCCGCTGTGTGTTAAAAAAGGTCAAAAGAAAAACTGGTGAATTATTAACAAAACAGAATCAAAATAATATAAAGTAAAGCAAAAATAAAAATGTACAATTTAAAATGAAGTGTTCATAATGAATGAAGCAGCAAAAATAACGAGCTCCTCTGGTCACGGACGACACGAGACGCGACGACGGGAGTACGGTGCAACCTTCGTAATATTATAATTTAAGGACTTGTTTCTACCCGTGATTTCATCTACGTTAAATTCTACGTTTCTGTGAAAAATAATCCGTAAGTACCTTTCTATTGGTTTAAGTTTTTTTAGATCGGTTCAGTACTTTCGAAGCCTCTTTTACACGCAAACAAATAAATCTTTCTTCTCTTTTGTGTGTTTTTTTTTCTTTAACACCCCCCAAACTGTGCATGTCTTTAGCTTTTCAACAAACACACAAACGTAACATCTATAATATTCAATATGACGATGAATTTACACATAGTACCTACTCCAATAATAATTTATTTTATGTTTATGACATATCGTTTAAGTAGGTACTTATATCTCTTCCACCCCTTTTAACCCAGTTTCAAAGGTAAACATGACAATTTATCAGTAAAACGATAATGTTTTTTTTAATAAAGTACTTATGTAGGTATGTTATTTTATAATAACCTAAAATTTGTAATGAAAGCGTAAAACAATGTTTTTTTGTGAAGTACTTTGTAGAGAGAGTAATAGCTTGTGGTAATTAGTAAGTAGTACTTACAACAGGGTTTTTTATAGGTACCCAGGTATTTTAAGTGTTTCCTACACTTACTTGCATGGCTAAATTTAATGAAACGCTTTCTTAATATTTGCATCCGATAGGACTTGAACCTGCAATTTTGAGGAGTCCGACCCCAACGCCTTATCCATTTTGGCCACAGGTGTTCATCTAGTCGAATCAAGTCGGATTAGACTCCTCAAAGATGCAGGGTCAAGTCCTATCGGGCGAAATTTTTTAGAAAGCATTTCTTTAAATTTGGAATCTAGGTTTTTAAAACAAAAAAAATGTAGGTATGAGATTATTAAATATTTTACCAAATTTTATATAAAATATAAATGTATGTACGTATGTATGTATGTAATTTTTTTGTATGTTTATGCATTAAAAAAAACATTGATTTACAAGGTGTCACGGGTATGCCGTTTTAAGCCGAAAGCGGGTAGTTCTAGACGTCTTGGCGAACAACTTTTGTTCTTGTTTCGGCTTAAAAGCGCATACCCGTCTCACTTTGTATCCATCGGCGAGTTCAAAAGTTGCTATTATCTGGCCGCATTAGCCCGGTCTATAGCTAGGGATATATTTTATGTTCAATATACTCCAGCAAGGGTCATGGCCCTGAGGTTTACGTACCATTCTATCTGTTACATTTGTTTGAATTCCTTACTGTTACTTTTTCTTTTTTTCGTATAGCGGCTCACCTAGTGTTAGAGTTTTCAGCCTCCAGCTGTGGTATCATGTAATTAGCATCCACCGCTACTAGTTACTATTTACTGTCAAACATATTTCGTATTCTACATTGCTGCTTTAAAGTAATCACCGGTAACAACCACGTTACGTCAAAGCAGCAATGTACTGCAACATAGCAACTACTAGCGGTGGATGCTAATTACACAATACCACAGCTGATCATCTATCCAGTGGATGTCTGACAACAGTTGTAAATAACAGGCATTTTGCAATACGTTGCTGCTTTGACGTAACGTGTTTATACCAGTAATTACTTCAAAGCAGCAATGTACTGCATAGTGCCGTCATTTTCCACGGTTGTCAGAAGTCCACTAGATAGATAATCTGGGGGCAGGACGCCCTAAGGCCTTGACTTAACGACTGATGCTGGACCGACTGCTTAAAGGGCCTTCCGAAGCACGGAGCAGCGCAAGAAAATGATTTTTGCCACACAAATTTCACCCATCCATCCAAGTAATGACCGCGCCTAGCGTTGTTTAACTCGCACGACCATTTAAGATTGGCTGGTGCAGCTAGACCAATGAGATACCAACTCAATTGGTCCTCAACTCATTTTTTAATTCTTATCGGTTGTAAACCGATTATGGCCTTTTGGAAAGTAGCCAGTGTCAAGTATAATTAATTTTTGCAAGTTATTTGCATTTTTCATTTTAACAGTCAAGTCGCGAAGTAAAAGTCAAGTCAAGAAAGTCATTGTAAATGGTGACGCTTTACAATGACGGTTCACGCGAGCTTTGGAGACAACGCTAAAGTCCATGTTTGCACCGGTATACACTTTCGTTACACTTGTACAAATTCACGAAACTAAATTGATTAATATGCTCCTGAAATTAAACAAATTACACGCATTTGAACTAGGTTTTACAAAAATAAAAAATTAGCAACACATCTCCTCAACGCGTTCCCGCCAAAACTCCCTCATTTCATTACTCATTTTATTACTTTAAGTACGATTCGAGTTTCCTCATTTTATGCTTTTTTCAATATTGCTTTTTTCAAAAGGAAGGTTTGTCAAAATTAAATTATGTACATTCACTAGCTGCGCCTAGCGGTTTCATCCTCGTAGGTCCCGATCCCGCGTGTAAATTGGAATAAAAAGTAAAAAGTTTGCATGAACGTATGTATGTCTGTGACTTTGTTACTCTTTCACTCAAAAACTACTAAACCGATTGCGATGAAACTTGGAATATAAGTAGCTGGAGACCCGGACTCACACATCAGACTCAGACTTTTTATCCCGATATTGCCGCAGGAACGGGACTTATGCGGGTGAAACTGCGGGCGCAGCTATTATTTATAAAGTCCTCCCCAACAGTAGTTTGTTTGTTTCATATATGCTCCGAAACTACTGAACCGATTTCAAAAAATGTCTCACCAATAGAAAGCTACAATATCGAGGAGTAACATAAGCTACTTTTGATCCCGACATTTCCACGGGATCTGAACGTACCCCAAGGCGCTACTATGTAATCAATTTCACGCCATACTTTCCCGCTATCTTTCTAAAAAAAAACAAAGTTTCAACTTCACTGCAACGAGCAACGAGTGTACGTGTAATTACAAAGATTACGCTACCGAGTGTGAGATGTCACGTTAATTATTCAGGGCGACTAATTAGTTTTCACTATGCACGCTCGAGACGGTGTTGCCGCTTGCTAACTTAATTTGTCCGGGTCATACTTTATGAGAGATGTTTTGAGCTTCTTAGTACGAGAGGTGAATGTAGAAAATGTTCATTATACAATTTGTAACGGGTAAGTCCTTTTAATCCGAACGGGGGTTGTTCTAGACGTCTAGGCGAACAACTTTTGTTCTACGACTTTTGAAAATTCAAACTTGTTTTTTGAAAATTTTGAAATTATGTTTCATTGAAAAAACAGCTGCTTTTGAAAATAAAGATAATTGAAGTTTTTATTTTGATTTTTTTAAATTGTATTTCTTTTTTCACAATAAATATTTGTCTTCTTATTGAAGTTTTGATTGTAAACCATCAATCTAAATAAAAGGACAACATAAGGTCAATGACCTCGAACTCTCAGAAACAGCTGATTTTCAAGTAAACTTTACACCTAAATTTTTCGAAAAGTACTTCGAATTTCCTAAAGTCGTAGAACAAAAGATGTTCGCCTAGACGTCTAGAACAACCCCCTTTCGGATTACAAGGGCTTACCCGTTACACCTAGTATAAGGGTAGGTGAAGAGGAGAAAAGTTAGTAAATGATAGAAACCCACCAGTCCATGCGTGGTCTCAGCTTTATTTATTTATTACTTACTTGGTTACCTATCTATTCGTTGACGTTGATTATTACTAACAAGAGCAAGACAAAGCATTAAGCCACTCAAGTAACGGTCCCACCTTCGAATGGACCGTCACAAATCCCTGGGGCGTGACCGGTTGGAGGTTTGAGCAATACATTTATGATCCACGCATAGGGTTGTCTGGAAATACGGCAATAAGTCGTATTGGTAAGTGGATTCGTGTGTCCTGATACTTCAGTTGGTGCAGTTACTACCAGTACTTTTCTACGCTGTCTCAAGGACTACAGTTTCTTTTAATTCTAAAATCTGAACTGAACGGCTTGGCTAGTGATAATTAATTATTTTAGGTGATTAGACGACAATTTAGCGGAAATAAATAAATATAAATGAATCAATATTGCACATTACACACAGCGCAATCTAGCCTCAAACTAAGCACTAGGCTTGTACTATCGGTACTAGACAACTGATATACTTCATATTATACTTTTTTTTAAGCTAAATACATATTCTCCATAGATAGACAGACACGCTCAAATAATACTCTTAATACTCGTTAGCTGCTAGGTAAAATAACGAATTTCAAAAAGCTAAGTGGCAGCAATGAACAAACATACTAAAAAGAATAATATAAAACAAAACCAACTTTGAGGAGCTAGGAACTAATATCGACACATCATATTCTTTTGTAACTGTAAATTTAAAGTTCAATTCAAAGTTTGAAGTCCCTAAGTGAAAATGTGTAGGTGACATTATGTTGAGTTAGGTCAAGTGAAGTTTTGAACAGTGTCCTCTCAGAGTACACACTATACTTAAGTTTCACTTTGTAGATCATTCGGGTTAAGTCCAAGGTTCGTCGGAAATTAACTATAATGAACATGCTTGTTACTCGCTAAATAATATTAAGGTTACCACCTACATTGAAATATCAGAGCGGTGATGTCTCAAACAAATCTCATGTTCCTTTGATTACGAGAAATAAAATAAATACAATTTGTAACGGGTAAGTTCTTTTAATCCGAAAGGGGGTTGTTCTAGACGTCTAGGCGAACAACTTTTGTTCTACGACTTTTGAAAATTCAAACTTTTTTATTGATAATTTTGAGATTATGTTTCACTGAAAAAACAGCTGCTTTTGAAAATAAATATAATTGAAGTTTTAATTGTAAACCATCAAACTAAATAAAAGGACAACATAAGGTCAATGACTTCGAACTCTCAGAAACAGCTGATTTTCAAGTAAACTTTACACCTAAATTTTTCGAATTTCCAGAAGTCGTAGAACAAAAGTTGTTCGCCTAGACGTCTAGAACAACCCCCTTTCGGATTAAAATGGCTTACCCGTTACACCTTGTATAACGTTTTCTAAACTCTTTTAATAATAGAGGAATCTGCTCGTCTGTAACTGTTGGTGTAATCAGAACTGCCCGAACTGATGGATCAAACAGATTTGGTATAGGTACTGCATTCTGAAAAACCGACACGCAACAACTTAACTATGGCTTATTAACCTAGCTGCGTCCATCGATTTTAGAGGTAAGGTTTAAATAGCATCTAACGCGGTCATTAAATCGATGGGTAACCGATGGATCGATATCCCTATATTATCCATCGATGGTCGATGGATAATATAGGGCGCAAAAAAATATTTGTCTTTAAATCCTCCGTGCTTCAGAAGGCCCGGAAAGCATCCTGGTTGTTATTGCTGATAGCAGTCGTAAGGACAAGTTATAGGCTTTATGGCGACCTGAGCTCTAACTAGGTGACTCTAACTAGGTGACAGAGACCAGTACACGAATAGAAGAAAGAAGAAGGGGCATTACTAGGGGAAAGTACTAGGGCAGCCAAGTACTTTACAGGGCCATGAAGTAGATTTTACATTTCCCCCACCTTAAAAAATAGTGTAGGTAGGTACGCTTCTTTATCTTTTTCGTATAGTGGTGTGGCTCACCCAGTGTTAGAGTTTTTGGGCCGCCCTAAGGGTATCTAACATGACCTAACGACTGCTAACAAATATAACAACCGGGACCAGCTGCTAACGTGCCTTCCGTAGCACGCAGGAGCTTGAGAAAATGATTTTTGCCACACAAATTTTCGGTCACCCGTTCAAGTAATGACTGCACTAAGCGTTGCTTAATCCACACGACCATTCAAGACCAGCTGGTGCGTCAATGAGCTGGTACTGGAAGGTACGCTAAAAAGTAACTTACCTCTTTCCTTATCATAAGCATTAATACACTCGCTGGTCTGGAACTGGCTGATCAGCGCAGTTTTTCCAACCCCCGGCGCTCCGACCATCGCCACCCTGTGACACGCTACAGGGCGACGCTCTTGAGGCTCGGGGGCTGACTGCGCAGGGGATGAGGGGGCGAGGCTTCCGGACCGGGACCGTCTTCGTCGGAAAGAGTCTCCTCGGTTTACTATTCCTGGGGAAGATAAAGAAAGGGTAATTTAATAAAACACTTTATTTACCGGGTTCAATCGCGTTAATTCATGAATTTTAACCAGGGACCGTTTTTGGTTACCCATATTTGAGTTAAGACGTGGTTTTTTTAAAGGCTTAATCGAAAAACCTCATTCAATTGGTTATCATTTTAATGGGTAAGTTTTTTCAATAAGCTTACCCCGGCAAAACCCCTTCAATGGGGTTATGCGATGGCTGAGTAAGTGGTAACAGCATCAAACGAGTTATTTCATTTTAATAGGTAACCCTATATGATAGTGTAACGCGGTACTAAACGGTAACACTTTGTCTCCCAGTAGTGAAATTTATTCCTTATGGCTTTGGAATTAGGTAAACAAAAGTATGTTTAGAATCGGCTCGGCGAGTAGTCATTATCATGGGTGGTGCCATCTTCGTTGCCTAATTACTAGACGCACACAGGAATTGTTTTTATTGCTATGATCATAAAGTACATTTTATTTTTCTTCCGGCAAAAAGTATTTGATAAACATTTAAAACAAGTTACGCTTCTGGTTTCTGTAGAAATAAATTGCAAATAAATATAATATTGAGTTTAGTTATATTGTTCAAATTCATTTTTTATTTTATTTAATTGGATGTATTAGATCACTATAAATACGTCGAGCGTTCTTACACCTATGACTCTAGTGTGGCTAGTTAATTTAAATGATTTGATAAAAGATTTTCATCTAAAAAGCCACAATTTAATTTAATGTCATCCTGCTCAATACATCGAGACAGTTTGGTTATTAACCAAGTTCTTGACTGAAATATTAAAAAAATAAGATAGCAAGCTGTATTTTAATACAATTATTAAGTTATTAATATCTACCTTTTGTCATATAAAAATGTTTACCAACTATAGAGTTAGTATCAATGATGTCAAATTTAATTTACATGCTATAGTATAATTTCGCAAAGGTACTCCAACAATTTTATTTGATTAATAAAAGTTAAATGTGACTGTGTGTTTTTAACGTTGTACCTGCTGAAGAATCATTCAAATACCTAGGTACTTAACCATAATTATTAGAGGGAAAAAATGTCACAACCGAGGCGATATGCAGTACATAGGTACTTTGAATACGATTAAATGACTAGAAATGCAATACGTAGGGGCGGGGTAAAGGTAACCCATTAGAAAGTCTATCAAAGGGTTACCCCATCAATGAGGTTTCCGTAATAAAATGTGTAAGCCTTTCGCCTGGGAAACTCAATGATTCGGTTACCATATCAATAGTGGTGTAGGTAGGTTACCCAATGAAGATGGTCACCTTATCCAGATGGTAAGCTGAGCAAAGGGGTTTGGGTTTGATAGAATTAACTCCAAAGCGGTGTTTTGCGGTCCCTGATTTTAACCGACCGAGCTTTCGCCAACTTTACAGTTGGCTTTTTCAAGGTTGACTGAGCCAAGCGGTCGGTTGCGAGCGGTTGCGGTTTCAAGGGTAATTTAGTTGATGCTTTTTAGCTGAATTTCTTCAAAATAGTTTTTTTATAAAAAGTTTGTTAGGTATTTAATTTTAGCAAAAAAATAATAGAAATGACACTAATTGTACGTAGAACTTGAATTGGACTCTAGGGTCTCAATTACACTTACTTGTAACTCCACTTAATTATGTAAATTCCAAAAAAAATGTTTGAGCAAATAATTTAAACAGCTCTTATAAATATAAGGGACTATATAGACAGCTAATGATCGCTTGACATTGGAGCACATGCAGTTCGGCTCTGACGGCTGAGCTTCATCAGTTCCAAAGTAAAAAAACTAGGAAATTACTCATACATTTTTATAAAAAGCGCTAGAATAATATCGCTCATACGGTGAAGGAAAACATCGTGAAGAAACCCACGGCTTAGTTAGCTCCAGACGTATTGACCCGTTCTTTTTTCTGGGCATGACTGACTAGGCTGGGAGGGTGGTATATGTAATGGGCAAGCCTACTCTACCTCCATTTACATCTACTCCATTTGATAAATGTTTAGCAAGATTCATATAAATAAATATCATATCATATCATACCTGACAATATCAGGCACTATAGCGCCATAAAATAATATGGATTAAAAGTTGCTTGCGCTGTATAATTCATCTAAAATTAATTGAAAAAGCCAATAATTAGAATAACCACTGTCTATGATAATCTAAGGGTTTGACTCATGCAGATGAATCTACTATAACCCAGTACTTCCATACCTGTGAATTAGAAAATGTGCTACCTCATCATTCCCAAAAGAAATAGAATCAGCATTACATTACGAAATGAACCACACACCTCGTTCCAATATATTAACCTATTTAAACACTCCACAGTTTCTAAACCTGTGTTCCCAAACGTCTCACAGTATACAGCCGAAATTAGCGTCGACGTCAGAAGGGCTGCACTGTTGGTAAACATTTACTCCATTGACGTCATTTTCATCCTACTGCAGCATGCCTTGACTCACTCTTTGTTATAGCCTCTTTTATGTTGTTACCTAAATAATATGTAGTTAAATGCTATTTTGATTTTAATGAATGAGTTGCTTAAATAGAATTTAAACGTTAAAATTTTGATGACCATGATCCGTGACTATGACCAACTATTTTCACTACAGATGTTGCAATACGGTTGGTCAGTTTAACGGACTGACAAAGACAATTAATATCTTTTAGAGTATGGTTTACGTTTGGCTACACACGATAGTGGTATGTGGCAAAACATGTAGAAACTCATGCCGTTTGTATAGTTATAATTTATTTCGAAGTATTAAAAAAATACTCCGCAGCTTGCAAATAGCTTTTTGTATTAGGAGTATTAACAATAGCAATAGGAGTTTTTGATTACAAATTTAATTTAGGTATTATTTGTTATTTTATTAGTTGTGATTATATCATGTTATTTAAGTTTTATGATAACAAATAGTACCTATTTAAGTACTTAAATACATAATAATATATTCATGTAATAATCATGTTGAAACAGAAAACAGCGTTATCAAGCTGTGAATGTAGTCTGAAAATTTTCTGGATCCAGAATCGTGCGGTTTAATTTTGACTGAGTTAATTTCGTATCCAAGCAACGGAAATATGAAACTTCGTCGTTTATATTCCCTTAGTTAGTTGACTAAATCTACGGCGCTCACAGAATTCCATAACATTTCAAAGATTTTAATAAGCCCTACGTATCTCGAGCCAACCGACACCATAAGATTGAGAGTTGGTTTATATTTATACTTACTTCCTATTTGCAAAGATTCGGTTCACAATAGAGCGACAAGTCACATCTGGTACGGAGTAGTAAACGAGTACTCGGCGCATCTCTACTTATTAATAAAAGGGGAGTAAGGTCGGAAATTATTCCGTTTTTTGTTTCTCTCTGTCAACTTTGAGTTCTTCTCACGGAAAAAGACAAAAAAATTAAAAAAAAAATTAAAAATATTTATTTACCAATTAAAACTATTCTATTACACATTTGTCTGAACAAACGAACATGTTGTAACTACTCCGACTTTACTCCACGTTTATTGACAATACACAATATGTAGTAGTTTTATGAAATAGTAGCAGGGTCTCGCGATTTCACCCGTGTCAGTCTCGTAAGAATTTTGAAAATTCGTAAGAATCTCTCCTGCACTACACACCACACATAACACCCTCTTCAAACTTCATGTGTCTAGGAACAGTGGTTTGGGCGCTACGTTGGTTGATAAATTAGGTTATTGTTCAATAAATCAATTAATCAGGACTTTTTTGTGAATGTTTTAAGTATAAAAGACAATTTCATTGTCGCGAGCGACGGACGCCATAATTTCTTCTTCTCACAAAGCGCTAACATAATAGTGGAAACCACAATCGTTTCTCGTTATTTTATCATCCTCTTATAGAGCGAAAAAATAAAATAAAATATTTAACAAATTCCCCGACTACTTTAAAAAACAGATTTTTTTAGTTTATTTATTTATTTTTTTCTATTAGCAGGACTATTTAGGTCCAGCAATATACATACTATAATCATGGAAAGGCCCAATGGCTTTGGTCGTTGTCGCAAGTCACTCCATTGTACACGACACGGTTATTTCAAGGGATATTGTGTTTGTATCGTGAGTAGGTAGTAAAAAGTCCCTGCAGCTTGGCCGCTGTAATTGGTCGCGCGAGATGTTACTCCAAGTAACCTCTACTTAAAAAGTTTCATTTAATTTTAGACTCGGGTTTTGAAGTGGATTAAAGTAGCGATTTATAAGCGTCTGATAATATGTTTTTTTGTGAAGGAAACAGTGGTTTGCATTGTTTAAAAGTTGGTATGCCTAATGTAAGCGGTGTTGGTCTAGTGGCAGATACCCCGACTTTTATTTCGAAGGTCATGAGTTATAGTCCAGGCCGACCGCGCACTAATGCCTTTTCTTTGCGAAGAAGTTACGTGCGCTAATAACGTTGCGTTGCTCTTACGGTGAAGGAAAACATCGTGAGGAAACCGACATGTCCTAGGACTCACCACAGTCCGAAGACATTTTGTTGTTGTTGTCTAGAGGACTTAGAAAAAGTAGTAGATACTTTTTCTAAGTCCCTTATACGACTTTTTTTTAAATCACTTCCAAGTAGGTACTGACTTTTTGTTCTCTCTTTCTTTATTATAAGTACAGATATAAGTAGATAATTTTAAAAATTATATAAAATACAAACACAAGCACACTTATCCAGTTACATGTTGCAATAGGGTAAACATACTTATCTGGTCATATATTATGTCACGGTAGGGTAAAATATGTGTAATTTAACAAATTACCACCATTAGTGGAGTCGCGTAGTTTCGTTAAAATAGAATTATGTTAATGTTTAATTCCATTACGCTAAAATACAGTCACGAATTATGAAATTAATTCAATATTTCTACATATCTATATAAATACATACATACATACAGCGTGTTTCATGGACGGTAATTTAGGGCGAATGAGGTATTTTCTAGGCCTATAAAAGATTATTTTTTGTGTTATGTATGACTTATGACTTCAGAAAATAGAATTATGGTTTTTGAAAGCAAAGTCAATTAATGTTCAGATTGCAGTACTTACTCTAAACTACATGGAAGGACAAGCTACGGTCAATGACCTCTAACTGTAAGAAACAGCTAATATTTAAGTAAACTTTAAACTGAACATTTTTGAAAACTATCATGATACGAAAGACCATAAATACCTATTCAATGACACCCCACTCGACATAGTCCTTTTTCATTCATTTTTTCTTTTAAACAATATGGCGCCTGGTGGTCACCATTTTGTTTTTATTTTTATGTCACCTTTCTAAGAACCATAGAAGAATTGAGAGAAATCTAAAGATACAATCGATTTAATGATTTAATTTTAAGATACGAGCTGAGGAAGAATATTACAAACATACATACATATGTACTACATACATACAAGATAGGCGCGAAAAACACTTTCCTTGCCGCCGGGTAAAAAGTTATACTAGACGTCTAGAACAACTCCCTCCGATTTAAATCACGGTACTTAAAATACTTTACTAATAAATAACTAACTTTACTTATAAAATATCGTTTACACATGACTAAGTTATGTGACGTTTGTCTCTGTCTGTCAACTTTGAAACTTCATGTGACAGTAAAATACAAACGGTGCATAGTCATGCAGCGCAATAATTAGCGTATATAAGGGTGTCAATTACCCGCAGTTTCACAAGCGTAGGTAAGTCTCGATCTCGTAGTATATAATTTCCGAAAGAGAAGAATGGTAAATTTTATTAGGGACACAGCTATGCTATTTCTATTTTCGAGTAAATACTGCACGTTGATTCAGCAGTAACCTTTTACGAGGCGGCTTTAAGGTGCGATGATGAGTAGTTAAGGTGAAGGATTGATAAACTTAAGTTAACGTCCCGTAAGCGCCAAAACAGTATTTCTCGTATAATGTTATTGCTATTGAATCTTGAATTTACGTAAATCTGTATTACCAATGAGCGGTGTTGGGTTCGAATCCAGACCGACTGAGCACTAATGTATTTTTTAACCTGTGTGTGAGATATTAACGAAATTACTTATTTATTTTAAGTCTGAAAGGCTTGAATGGAAAATTGGACCTCTCGGATATGTGCCACCTTTCGAAGCCGCGGCGGACATTTGAAAGATGTTACATCGATTCAAATTGGCATATCTAAATGGGCAATTCAAATTAAAAAAAAACGTTAGTATCTTACACACACACTTTGTTTTATTCCATTTCAACATCTTTCCGTCCTTATTGAAAGACACACTAAAGGCAAAAAAGGATAAATTAAATACCGAAATATGGTTACCTACCGTATGATCTGTAATTTAATTACAAAAATATTTGACATCTAAATATTCATTCGATTCATTCTTCGATTCGTCCTCTTAAGTAATAGGTCCACAGATCCCTTGTAGCCTTTTACGATAGTCATTGGACGAGATGGGAAATGCGGACCACAGACTGTTAAACCAAACACCTAGGTACTTGTAAGTACGTAATGATGACGGTAGGTTACAAACAACTGTAGGTACGAATATTATTAAGTAACGGAGTATTATTATGTACCTATATATTATTGATGTATAAGTGTTAAAAATTACTAATAATTTCTGTACTTAACACCTTCTTATATTAAATTATATTTAATATACTCAGTAACAGAGTATTTAATAATATTCGTACAAAAACGTTGTACTGTATTTGCATATAAGTTTGCTAAAATAAAGAAATTTATTAAATTTAACTTTCTCTAAGGTTTACGCGATTTTGCATAATAAAATACAAAATTTACCAGGTTTTACTCGCGTTTTATTGTTTAATGGCATAAATTATTATTATTATCAGTCAACCTTGAAAAAGCCAACTGTAAAGTAGGCGTTGTTCGATATTTTGCCAGAAATTTTAATTGGCTTGTTCACGAGACTGGAGAACGCGGGTAGGTGATGACAGTTAGGGGCGAAAACAACCCCCCTAAGTAGTGGGGGTTGTAGTGAAAAGAACCGGGTAAGTTTAAAATCGTATATTAACTGTAAGTAGGTAGGTTAATCAGAGATCTAAAATTGTATAAACGTTGTATAAAAAAGATAAATTTACTGTAAAGTTTTATAATATCTTTCAATTTCTATTTTACGGCCCAATACTGGAACACCACCTTAAATTTATTGAGATTTTTTTTTTTTAACAGTCAACATTTTTTACTAGCCTTTCAGTATTCGCCAGTGAGACTGATTTAATAATCTTATATATAAAAATGAATCCCTATTTCGCGTGGTCACGGCATCACGCCTGAACGGCTGGACCGATTTCGATAATTATTTTTTTGTAGTGTTTGTTATAATCAGGATAAGGATCTTACGCCAGAAATTTTAAAATTACGCCCGTGAAACCGCGGGGCGCAGATAGTTTTCAATAAAAATTGAAACTCCCCAGCTGGGGAGTGATTGCGTAACTTGTATTGTAATTTGTTGCAATGTCAAATACAATAAATTGAGTTTGACAATTGAAATTCATCACATACCTAATACCTCATAGCTGAGTCAATAATAGGTATCGCGCGTTAAATAAACTACGCGGTCGAAAACATAGGTAAAAGCGGTAAAGTAAAAATATAGAAACTGCGTAAGCTTTTCGCTTTTAGAAAAAAGTGTTTTGTGCTTCTTTATTTGCAACACAAATAGCTTACATAAACCAATTTACTGACGTGGGTATTTCTTTCTACGTAGTCGATCCGATAGTTTAGTACTATGGGTGCTTGCAAAGAGATAAATTTGAATTGATTATTATAAGGTAGAGTAGTGTAGAACGTGTCAGGTAGGTATAATAAATAAGATATTATTTTTTCCGTTGGGATTGTAAATTATGTCAGGCCATTGGGCAGAGAACGGCCCGGTGTTTTGTGTTTCTTGCCATAGATTTACACAAACCTGGTAAATAGATAGAGAGATATATTAACTCTTTATTTTTTCTTATATATTTTATTATGGTAGCAATTAATTACAAAAACAAGAAACTGACAAAATAATTAAAAATTACAACATAAACAATTAAATATATGAAATAAAAAAGCACATGGGTGTTTATCAAAAAATACACTTAAAAATTAGGTACAATGCGATATCTTCCGGGCAACCTTTGAATGGAAAAAAACTATTAGAGAGGATGGGTGGGTTGATTAAAAGCGTGATAGGAAAGTAGGAAGGAAGGAAATATAAATTAAATAATATAAATATATTGAGCTGTGTGCAACGTCCTTGAAAATAATTTTTAGTTTTTGTTTCTGTTATACCGTTTATTTGTCCCACTGTAGGGCAAGGGCCTCCTCTTATATTATTTAATTTAATCAGCATCTATGCGAGTTATCTTTGTAACCATATTAATAAAAGGGGAATAAGGTCGGAGTAGTAAGCACATGCTTTGTCTTTTTCCGTGACAAGAACTTTCAAAGTTGACAGACAGAAACAAAAAGCGGTATAACTACTCCTACCTTATCGGGGTATGACTATAAAACAACCCGTATGATGTGTATGAAAGCACCCAAGCTACACTGAAGAGAACATAGACAACATCAATCAACTAGATAGTTCACTCGCTAACCGTACCCACCGCATGCAAATTTGAACATCAAAGAGAATGAGTTTTATTGTCTCGGTGCCATTGAACTGCGGGTACTAATATCAGATTCATACGTAGGTACCAACTGAACTAGCGATCCGAACTGGCGTCGCACTGGACACAATTGTACTTCAGAATGAATGAATGAATAACTTATTGTACACACTATAAAAATATACAAGATAAATAATAATAATTGGCCTTTTCATCTTAATTTAGATGATTTATACAGCGCAAGCAACTTTTTAATCCATGCTATTTTATGGCGCTGTTTGCCCGGGACGTTGTTAGGTGGAGTAGGTTTGCCCAGCACCTATACCACCCTCCCAGCCTAGTCAGCCATGCCCAGAGGAAAGAACTGGTCAATACGTCTGGAGCTAACTAAGCCGTGGGTTTCCTCACGATGTTTTCCTTCACCGTATGAGCGATGTAATTACTGCACAAGTATTATCTTGTAAATACACTATTTATCTTGTAAATAGATAGAAACCAGCTGACCGCGCACCAATGTCTTTTTCCTCGTGGAAAAGTTGCGCATACAGTTTAAATTTAGGAGGCACAATAGGCGGCCTTATCGTTGAAAGCGACTTCTATACCAATAATACATAAGCTCCAGCGAGGCAATCTCGACTTCGGGAAATTTCGACTATTCTTAATAACTTGTGTAGAAATCTATGAAACAGTGCCATCTATGTAGAAATTTATGAAATTGCTTTTGCGCTATCAGGTCATAGATGGCAGTTTTCAAAATAAAGTAAAATGCGGAAGTTATTAAGAATAATCGAAATTTCCCGAATTCGAGATTGCTCCGCTAGTCCTTACTAATAATCTAAGAGCGGTGTTGGTCTAGTGGTAGATACCCCAACATTCATTTCGAGGGTCGTGGGTTCAAATCCAGACGAACGCGCACCAATGTCTATTTCTGGTAAATAAAGCAAACGAATATTATGTAGTATATGAATGACATTACAAATACCTAACAAACTAACTAATATTGACATTATTATGAATAGTTCTCCTGATTTATATTTTTACCTTATAAGTTGACTGTATACCTATTATGGTGGGCCTAGAGGATATCATATTTATTTTTATAACACCTACTGTAATTTACCTAGTGCAAGCAGTTGTGCATAAATGAATTGAATTGAATAGCGTTTTATGATGCAAAATCGAGAAAACCATAGAAGAAATTAATGTCTTTTTCTTCAAGAAAAAGTAATGTTCCCAAATAACATCGCTCTTACGGTGAAGGAAAACATCGTGAGGAAACCGACATGTCCTAGGATAGGACTCACCATGGTCCGAAAACATGGGACATTCGCCAATCCGAGGTAGGCTCCCGTGGCGTCTTACTGCCTAAGGCAAATTATGGTTATGTTATAATCTAATGCTATTATTAAAAATGCAAAAGTATATCTATCTGTATTTCCATTTTACCGGGTCTTAATCGCGTACTTTTATTTATTTTCTTACCTCGACCCGGTAAAATGTAAATGTGTTAACAAATCATGTGAATTTAAAAAGTTTATCGAACTTGCGCAGGCAAAACCGCGGGTCTCAGCTAGTTACGAATAAGTTACTATGCGGATTGGCTACTGTGCTTTAATTAGAAACGAAAAAGTAGATGGATAGTATTTTTGTGAGATAATTACACACAAAGGGCGTAGTCTGACCATCGTGGTCTATCAAGGGAATCTATAACCTATAACTAAAACAAAATGAAGAGTATTAATAGGTATGCCAAATGGGTTGAAAGTTTGTTGCAGTAAAGTTGTATGTATACAAATACACTAGTTTTGTAATATTGAGTCTCGCTAACAGTCACGTGACGTCATTTACAACGCTCCCCTAATCAAAACGTAAGTACTGACATGTACTGTGACATCGACACAGAGCGCGAGCGGACTGGGCGAATGTGAGATGACGTCACACCCGAGTACGAGTCCGCATCGCACGTTTACTTCTATGATTCGGAAACGAATTAACGTATCGACGTAATAATTTCACTTGTATTTTTTATTATTAACAGATAATATGGTAATAAATGGATTCAAAATTTGTTATTTTTCCTCATTTGGATCAGAAACAGTCCGTAAATGCCTTTACTGATATTGTACTATGAATTCGGAAAAAAAAAAAAACAATATAGAAAAGGTATAATAGCATTATTACGTCGTAAAAGTAGATATGTCAAACGATTTCAGGCTGTAGGTACCGTATCGTTCGGGCCACATGGTGGAAGGGTAGTTCGAAGGGTGGAGGGTACGTCCTTTCTTCGCAGACTTATTATGTTTGGGGTGAAATAATAACAATATAAGTAATGTGAAGGTAGGATACACTTCGATACAAAATATTTGGATCATTGAAATGTTCTAACCGTCTCTAGATCATAATACTCGTTCTCTATACAATCGGAGTCGAGTTTTTTCTCCTTGAATACATTATACTCGTAGAGCAAATGTGTTTATGCCGTAATATTAGGGGTTAAAGTATGAAATACTCGTAGAGCAAATGTGTTTATGCCATAATATTAGGGGTTAAAGTATGAAATTGCCGATTTGTACTGAAAATCTTAATTGTTTATTTTTTAAATTTTTAACAAATTTATTTAATCAAAATAGTTGCCATTATTATCTATACATTGCTGCCATCTAATGGGAAGGTTATTAATGCTTTTGCGATAGAACTCCGACGATCTAGACTGCACAAACTGTGTGAAAGCATTTTGTACTGCCTCCTGGGAAGAAAACTTCTTGTCACGTAGATAATTGTCCAAATCACGAAAAAAATGGTAGTCCGTTGGAGCAAGGTCTGGTGAATACGGAGGATGACGTTCTAAGTGCAGTTCCTGAAGGGTCAAAATGGTTTCTCGTGCTGTGTGAGGTCTCGCGTTGTCGTGGAGCAATAATGGTGAAGATCGATTCATGAGTCGGGGCTGTTTTACTGCTAGTTTTGTCAACATGGTTCGGAGTTCGGCACAATAGACATCTGCCGTAATTGCTTGACCAGATCGAAGAAAACTATAGTGAATAACACCATGCTGATACCACCAAACAGTTACCATTACTTTTTTATTGGTAAGTTTTGCTTTAGGACACTGTTGTGGCATTTGACCTGGGGTCAGCCATTGCATTTTTCTTTTCCGGTTATCATAAAGAATCCACTTTTCATCACATGTTACAATTCGATCCAATATTCCTTCATTTCTGTACCGGTTCAACAAGGCAACACAAGTTTCAACACGCGTTTCTTTCTGCAGATCAGTCAAATCATGAGGCACCCATTTTTCGTATTTTTTATTTTATTGATTTGACGCAAGTGAGTCAATAAAGTGGGTAAGGTAACGTTAAACCATGCCGCTAATTCCTGGGTAGTTTGACTAGGATCGGCTTCCACTATCTCTCTTAATTCATCGTTATTCACCTGTGTGGGCGGTCTTCCTCGTGGCTCGTTCTTTAAGTCGAAATTTCCATCACGAAAGCGTTTAAACCAAAATCGCACGGTGCGTTCATTAGTAGACCCCTCTCCAAACGCAGCATTGATATTGCGGGCTGTTTCTGCCGCGTTAGTTCCGCGTCGGAACTCGTATTCAAAAATCACTCGAATTTTCGCAGTATCCATCTTTCTTGTCTAAATTGAATAACAAAAACAATTGAAAGTCGATATTCAAATGTTTCACATTTTTTAAAAAAAGAACATCACAGAAACCATTTGAAAAAAGTTTCATTCGAAAACCTCAAACCATGAAGATTCTATGTCAATTCGAAGAACCTATTGCAATAAAACGGCAATTTCATACTTTAACCCCTATTATCATTCTGTTGTTGTGCTAATAAGGCAATTTATCTTTCTATAGACCAAATACTGAAACGCTACTCAAAATTTGAGGGCTACTTAAACAATTAAGCAGCTCTTAACTAAAAAATTACTCACCAATTATAAGTTTAAAAGCTGCTTAATTGTAATGAAACACAATATTCACCAGGTTTAGTTGCGTGGCATTGTTAGCTGCTTAATGACTTAACTAGCCCTCAAATTTTAACTGACATTTCAGAATGCGACCGTTTTAGTAGCTCGTCTGTTAAGAAACAACCTACAAAAAAGAGGAAAAGAAGTAAAACTTTACTGGTAATCCCAAAGCCGTAGTTTGTTGTCCGGAAAATTCAACTTTTCCAAAAAAAACATTAAAGTTGAAATAACTGGAATTTTTAGTGCAATTAGTTCAACCTGTTGAACTTATAGATGAACTTTGTGGAATAGGTGTCTTTCACGCAGTCTCGAGTTCACCCGATCGAGCCTTTCACCTCAGACAGAGCGTAATGGCTTACCTAACTTACTTCCTACGAAAAAGTCTGAGTGCGTTGCGCCAAAAGAAGTGTTCACTTCAAAAACACTACAGCCAATAATTTATTGTCCCTCTGTGACACTAAATGATTGTCCCCAAATGTACCACTAAGCCATATCGAGATCGGTACCATACGTAACGCCAATTTCGTTATTATTCGAAGTTCCGATAGCCACTAACTGTGAACAATCTCCAGCAACGATGCTAAATTGCGACCGACCTTAGCTAAGGGTTTTATTGTAACCCAGATACTGAGACTTTAGATTAAGTGTTATTAGAACTTAAGGGTGTAGTTGCGATTGTAGATTATTTAAGATTTAAATTACTTCGATGTAGTTAGCAGGGTTAGCAGGCATGGACAAAAATCATAAAACTTTGAAAATTGTATTAAGACTAAGTATCTCGAATATCTAGACAAGATAATGTTCTTTTTATAATTAATTTGATATTTTAGCATTCGGCCTGCAAGACGGGCTTGCTAATAAAATAATTTGGATAGGTTTACATATATTATTACATTAAATAATAATAAATAACTTTATTTTCATAATTTCTACAATTTGTCATAACAAAGGTGGAGGATTCCCTGAACTCATCTTAAGCAGTGTTAGGTAATTTTAATAACTTATTCTTATATGAAAGGTAAAGTAAAAGTAAATAAGGGAAATGGTTCACACATAACAATGTAGACTCAAATAAAACATGGAGTCCCTGTCTCCTAAACTAGGATCACCTGTAATATAGGAGACAGTTGATTCCTCACAAAAAAAAAAAAACAAATTTTATAATGTTATTATAAAGAACGTTATGACTGAAAACGTTTTTAAGTAAAGTTAATATATCTGTAACCAGTGATTGACGAATCCTCGAATGATTACTAAATATTTATAATATTATTGATAAATTTGATAATCATATTAAAAATTTAAGTAGCCTTTCTGTCTCTTCATATGTAAGAGATTGGAGATATCGAGATGCTTTGTTGCGAACTTCAAGTTTGGATAGTGAGTAAATTAGACACAACACAACATTAGACACAACATAATAAATCTTACCTATTGCAGAGTATTTTTCAAAAATTAACGATCGATTTTATACAATAGCGTAGCGGGATTGTTGCGAAACGATACGAAAACTAAAACTTAAAACTAGGTTGTTCGATGGGGCAGGATCACAAAGTTGTCCCAGGCACCACCGAGTCTTTATCAACTATAGGCAAGGGTAGAGGGCAGAGCTTAACGACCGGACGTTTGCATTCTCCAGCACTAGTGCGAAGAGTTGCTACTCTACAAATACCATCCAGCCCAAGATGGAGTTCTATCACTCGACCCAACCTCCATTTCATAGGACTACATTGTTCGTTAACTATTAGAACTAAAGTCCCGACCTCTATATTCGGTTGAAAGTCAGACCATTTATGACGCTGCTGAAGAGTGTGGACGTACTCAAGATGCCATTTACGCCAGAAGTCTTGATGCATCTTCTGGATCATTTTCCAACGCTGAAGCACACTAACACCAGTATCGAGAAGAGGTGCTTCAGGTAGCATAGTGAGTGGTTCCATGGTCAAAAAATGACCCGGTGTGAGTACCGTGAGGTCATTTGGATCCGAACTCAATGGTGAAAGAGGACGCGAATTCAACAAGGCCTCAATCTGCGTCAGGAAGGTACTGAACTCTTCATAAGTGAGCCGTTGCGAACCAACGACACGAACGAGATGTGTCTTCATAGACTTGACGCCAGCCTCCACTAATCCCGAGAAATGTGGACTTCCAGGAGGGTTGAAAACAAAATCTACCCGTTCCGCCACCGCGGCCTTGGACATGAGATCCTTCAACAAATTACAGGCTCCGACAAAGTTCCGACCTTGGTCAGAAACTAACTTTGAGCATCGACCTCGACGAGCCATGAAACGACGGAGACAAGCAAGATAAGCTTCCGATGTGAGCTCCGAAGCGAGCTCCAAGTGCACAGCTTTTGTAGCAGTGCACACGAATACGCAAACGTAACCCTTGAACGTTCGGACGCCTCTACCACGACCGAGAGCTATGTCAAAGGGGCCGGCATAGTCGACAGCTGAAGAAGAGAAAGGTTTCAGCTGGTTTATACGATAAGCTGGTAGGTTACCCATCAAGGGAGCAGCAGCCAATCTGGGTTTGACCCGAAAGCAACGGATACACGACGACAGTACAGTCCGAATTGCTTGCTTTGCAGAAAGGATCCAGAAATCCTGAACTAATAAATTCTGCAGAGTTTGCAACCCCGGATGCATGAATTTCCTATGATATTCCTCTATGATCAGCATCGTCAACCGATGGCTTTTAGGAAGCAGCAGCGGATGCTTTTGGTCATAACCGAGCTGACTTTGGGCGAGGCGACCGCCCACCCTGAGCAAACCCTGGGGATCGACAAAAGGACAAAGTTTCCTGAGAGCTTTGGGGAGTTTGTTCCGGCGACTGCTAGTTAGCGCACGGATCTCTGACCCGAAAACACTCTCCTGGACATGACGAACGAGAAAACGAGTAGCATCGTTCGATTCAGAACACGATAATGAACCGACGATCCTTGACTTCGAATATCTAAGGTTGTGCATAGCACGAAAGCAGAACGACAAAACGTTTACTACTTTCCGAAACGAAGAAAACCTAGCCAAAATTTCATCAACGAAACCAATGTTTTTCTGTGTCAGCAGACAGTGAATCTTCTGCTCGTCCAAGGCTAAGTTGTCTGTGACGAAACATGGTTTAGGCCACGTGTCTTGCGGACGTGAAAGCCAGGAAGGTCCCGACCACCATGATTCACACGAGGTAAGGTCACTAGGCAGTAACCCACGCGATCCGTAGTCTGCTGGATTATCTTTCGTGGACACGTGATGCCAACAATCAGGAGGTATGTTATCTTGGATCTCAGTCACCCGATTGGCGACAAAAGTTTTCCAACGAGATGGACAAGACTTGATCCAAGTTAACGCGACACTGGAATCCGACCAAGCAACCATATGCTCAATACGATGGATCCCCGACAATGAATGAGCTACCGACGACATGAGCTCACCCAGCAAAACCGCAGCCATCAATTCGAGGCGCGGGATCGAACGTTTGCGTAGAGGCGCAACTTTCGATTTAGCGCAATATAGGCGCACGACAATAGATTGATCCCTACAAAGTGCACGGCAGTATACGACTGCGCAGTAACCGCGTTCTGACGCGTCGCAAAAGCCATGAAACTGGAGGGTCACGAACGAGGGAGTGACTCTACGAGACAACGAGATAGAGCTCAACGAAGACAGTTGAGCCTTAAACTCGAGCCACTCACGAGAAATATCAACAGGAGCATCATCGTCCCAGTCTACTCCTGACAACCACAGAAGCTGCATGAGGTACTTAGCGAGGAAAACGACAGGTGACAGTAACCCAAGTGGATCGAATATCCGGGCTATGTCCGACAAAATAGACCTCTTCGTGCAGCGACCGTTGATGGCAGCTGTCCTGAAAGTAAGATGATCAGCCGAAGGCAACCACGTCATGCCTAAAATCTTCAGCGACACGTCTTGGAGGTCCTCAAAATTGTGAAACTGCTCGACGTACAAATCTGACGACGGCAGGTCCACGAAGAAATCCTGGCAATTGGATGTCCACTTTCGAAGATGTAAGCCAGCCGAAGACAGCATGTGAAGGAGGTCGTTACGGACAGCGACAGCATCCTTGACAGTTTCAGCACCGGATACAACATCATCGACGTAACTGTCGCGCTGAAGAACGACAGCACCTAAGGGCGCACGATCGACAAACTCTTTTGCCAGGCGAGCAATGCACCAGAGTGCCTGATAAGGGGCACAAGAGACACCATAAGTGACAGTCAGAAGACGATAATCCTGCACAGGCAGCTCAGGTGACGATCGCCATAGGATCCGCTGATAGTCGGTGTCTTCCGGGGATACGAGAAATTGGCGATACATCTGCTTGATGTCCCCCGTGAAGACAACAGCGTGCCAACGAAACCGAATCAACAATTCGAAAATACTGTTTTGTAGTTTTGGACCCGGTAACAATGTGTCGTTTAGTGAACGACCATCTCCATCCACAGCGCTAGCGTCAAATACTGTGCGCATAGGAGTAGTAACAGAGTCCGGACGCAAAACGCCATGATGTGGAATATAATAAAACGCACCTACGGAGGAGGAAGGAGGGTCGACTCTCTCCATGTGACCCTTATCCAAGTAATCCCTCATAAAATCAACGTAGGCATCTTTAAAGATTGGATTAACTTTAAACTTTTTCTCTAGATTAAAAAAACGCCTTAAAGCTATTTCCCTCGAATTTCTAAAAGTTGGCTTCTCGTGAGGATCAGCGAAGGTCAACGGGACGACCAATCTGCCCCCTGGAGATCGACTATACGAATTCTCCATGAAACCCTCACACTCGATTTCCACCTTCGAGCGCACGATAGCTCTCGGAGGATCTACCTTTTCTAACTCCCAAAACCGTTTAATCGAGCTGTCCAAAGCCAGGTTCGAAACAAAGAAACAATTTTTATTTTTTGGCTCGTACGATAACGAGCACTCACCCATCACTATCCATCCAAAGACAGTGGATAAGGCCACAGGCTGACCAGCATCTCCCTTTACCAGTCCAGGTTTCAAAATCGATGCGAGTATGTTAACATTTAGTAACAGGTCTACTGGCCTCGGTCTATCAAATTGAGGATCAGCTAGGTCTAAATCTTTAAGATGGTGCCACTGTGCCACATCAACAACACCTACTGGCATGTCTGAGCATATCCGAGGAAGAACCGATGCCTCCACCGAAACTACATGTTTAATGTCCCTACTCTTTGGTATTAAATCTAATTTGACCGAGCCTAAAGTGTTTGTAGACACTTCACCAATGCCATTGACCGAATGTCCATGACTAACGAAACTCAAACCCAAGCGCAGAGCACAAGCTTCAGAAATAAAGTTGCAACCACTTGCACTATCTAAGAGAAGTCGAACCGGCACTAATTTACCAAATCTATTCTTGACCAAAGCAACAGCCGTCGAGAAAAGTGCCATAGACATCTGTCCACACTGACTATATGCTGCTAAGGCTTGGTCACAAACTGGAGGTCCCGGTAACGCTTTCTCAAAATGTAGCAAACTATGATGACCACTAGTCCGGCACTTGCTACATTTAGTCTTTGAATGGCAAAACCTTACTGTATGTGATGGCTGTAAACAAAGAATGCAAAGTCCTTTTTCCTTAACCTCTGCATACCTATCCCTGGGTGTTTTTTCTAAAAACTTAGGACACTGCCCAATTGAATGTCCAACATTTGAGCATAACGCACACTCTTCACTCGGTGTGACAATAAGCGCGGTCTTGCCCTTAGAACTGACAAACTTACTTTGACTAGGGTGCCTGTCGACCGAGTTCCCCATAGCACGAGCCTTTTTTTCAACAAACAACAATAAGTCTTCGTACCTTGGAATGTCAACACCAGTATCAGCATACATATCATAGGCTTCCCTAGTACCAGAGTCCAGCTTAGACCACAACAATTGAAATAACACAAAGTTACTATCAGGCAATTGATACCTACTTAATATATCCAAATTTTCACTAAATGTTCGACACACCCTACCTAAGTCTGATGTATTTCGGCTTCTAACACAATCTAAGATCCTGCCATAATATGTTAGTGCAATGTCCCGCTTCCTATCATAATGCTTTAGCAATACATTATAAGCTAATGTATAGTTCTCATTAGTTATGGGATAGCTTTTAATTAAAGCATGAGCACTGCCCTTTACACTGGTAAGCAGGTAATGCATTTTCTCTACATCAGGCAAATCTCTATTATGTATCAAAGAGTCGAACAAATGTTTGAACGAAACCCAATTCTCCTGGGTCCCATCGAATGGAGTTATCGCAATTTTCGGTAGATTAGTGACAGTGTTATTCACAGTGTTCACAATAGAACTAACCGGCTTTTTGCTACATAGTAACTTTTCTAACACTGAACGAAACTTTCCGTCGAAAGCAACAGTTAGGGGAAGCTCACCTTTCCTATCGGACGCACCAAGACTAAGTATCAATGACTTTTGTGCACTATGGAATTCGGTTGACAATGATTCTAATTCCTTTTCAGTTACTCCTCTTAGGTCGGATGCCTCGATGTGTTCCATTCGCATGAAGGCATAGTCGCGATTTACTCTAAACTCATCCGCACAACTATCATTCAAACTTCTACCGGCATCCATGGCTTCCTGCCTATGTTCCGTCATTATTCTACTATTTGTTTACGATAATAATTCAATTTAATTAATAAAAAACGATATCAAAACAAATTCACCAAACAAAATAAACAATTGGAGGTAAAAATTGACAAGTGACAGTTGACAAGTGATCGCTCTGTCAATATGACTTTGACGTAAAAGCAACGAGACGAAACGACAAATGTCAAAGACAATATTGAACGAGACCGACCGAATGTAATTTGAATGCCATTCATTCAAATAAAAACGAGACTACGAAAAACGAAACGCAAAAATGTCAACCACACTTTTTTCAATTTGACCTTCAATACGAAAATTAACAATTAACGATAATTTCAACGAAAAATTTATCATCTCCTAGGCACGCCTATCAACTAATATCCGGCTCGAAGGACCAAAAACAATGTACAATATAAAAGCGGACTGTAATTATTAGTTATGATTAGGAAAGCACGCTAATCAAATGTTCTTTGCACAAATGGGTACCGCGATCAAAGGTCGAGCGAAAGGTACTATCTGTCGGGGTGCTAACAGAAGAATCCACTTACCCAGACTAGTTGGAGTCTCCTCTCGCAGGGTGCACACGAAACGCGACCTTCGAACTTCCCTAGGGATTGTCAACTCACCGTCGGTCCGTTCTTACCCACGATCGTAGCACAAACCAACAGGACTCCAAGCGGCTCCTTCGCCAGCAGCCGACAGACCTCGTCCAAATCCGCGGGCAAACGCGATTATCGAACGCGAACACTAAACTGGTGCTTCCCTACGATAGATTCTAGCTTTCCGAAGTGTTTGAAAGCAAAACGACGCTACGGGGTTAAAAGCGAACTAACCCGCGTCGCAACTCTGAAGTGACTGCCAACGACATTCTATTTTTGAACGTTAGGTGAATTTGTTTTTAATCTACCCGAAGTTTTATGATTAAAAATCAACCTACGTTCTCCTACCTATATTTTCTTTATTAAAACTAAACACCTATATATAAAAATGAATCCCTAATTCGCGTGGTCACGGCGGCATCACGCTTGGACGGCTGGACCGATTTCGATAATTCTTTTTTTGTTGTGTTTGTTATGATCAGGAGAAGGTTCTTATAAAAAAATCGGGACTTACGCTGGTAAAACAGCGGGGCGCAGCTAGTTGATAATAGAAAAGCAAACAAGCAGAAAAAAGAACAATAAATTGCATACTTAGTTAAAATAATAATAACAACATTGCTTTCTAAAACATGAAGAGTTCATTTCTGCAGACTGTCTTCAAGCTTCAAGTAGGCCGGAAGCATGGCAGGCTACGCCAGGCGAGCGGGCGGCGGCGGCGGACGACGCGGCACAAAGCAGTCGCCCGCCTTTGATGTACGCCGCCAGATAGCGAGTCGACAGGTGTCCGCTGTGCCGCTTCGTTGCCCATTCACGTCCTACTTACTACCATTTGAATGTATTATCCTATATTAAGGATTCTTCCATTTGACTATTTGGACCGACGACCTCTGTGGCTCTTTGGGTGAATGCCTGACTGCAATGCAGAAGGTTGCTGGTTCGATTTACTCTGATACCAAGTATTTATGCTTAAAAATAAATATTTCTTTCTAGTATTTGTATCTCACTGTGTATAGTATGTATGCATAGTCACCGTAATACAAGCCAAGTAGCTTATAATTACCATGGTGCTAGATGGCGCTGTGAAATGATCACAGAATTTGAATATTGTATAGAAAATAAAATTATATAAGAGAACGATAGAAAATACATAAAGAAAGTCTAGGTATTCAATTTGTAATCAATTTCAATTTGCCTCGTTTATTTGCGGAGAACCGACGCGGATCCTATCAGTTTCCTTTCCTGCTAGAGTCCGTCATTGTACAGTATATTGAACTTTTACTGCGGTTTCGTCTGCTTCTACTACATAAAATATTTATAAATTACTTTTTTCAGCACACGGGGCCCATCACGCTACAAAACTGCGAGAAGCTGGAAACTATTGGCAGTGCGTGACGTGCTGATTTGTGAAATGCTGAGCCGATAGGGTTATACCGAGGCTTTAAAGGCTTACTGCCATCATAACCCTAAGGAAACAGACCAAACAATGCCACATCTGAAGCCGTAGTGTAAATTTTTCGTAAAAAAAACGCGAACGTGATGGTTAATTTAACGTATTTTGTATGGAAACTCAAAAAGCGCCCCTAGCGGACGATATCGAAGTTACCAGTTTCCATACAAAAAACGCGTTAACTTAACCATCACGTTCGCGTTTCTTTTACGAAAAAACTTACACTAAGGGTACTGTTGGTATGTCCATCATATCCTGCTTCCTGTTCTCTGAAAGACCTGTATAAGGCTTCGGATAATGCCATAAAGGTTACCAACTACTGGGCCGGACACAATAAGAATCGAGGGAAGGACAGGAAGAAAGCGACAAGAAAAGAATAAGAAGATCTAGACGCTGGGTTCCCAATTTCCTCGGACAGCGTTACGCCTGCGCCGGCGCGGGCGTCGCTAGCGTTGCGACGATGGCGGAAACTCATTCATAGAACTGTCAGTTAAGCTAACGTGGCCCTCTTGCGTTACCGAGTAAAATTCCTTTGCCTTGGACGACGTCTGACAGCAGAATACGAGAATATTTAATAAGTATTATAAGTAAGTAAGTTGTATATCCATTGTCTAGTCACCGTAACACAAACTTAGCAGCTTACCACGGGGCTAGATGGCGCTGTGTGTTTCTCACAGGTTTTTTTTTTTAATTTTTTATTTATTTAATAAAGCTCACATAGCAGGTTACAATTCTTTTTAAAACGCTATTACAAAGTTTTGTTCTAAATTATAACCCTATACTGATAATCTATTGATTTGATATAATTTATTATGAAATTGTTAAACATAATTATTTTATACTTCTGAATTGTTAACCCAACACATCCTTTATCCTATATTTTCTTTCTATTATAAACGCGAAAGTTTGTATGTATGTCTGTATGTGACTTTGTTACTCTTTCACGCAAAAACTGCTGAAACGATTGCGATGAAACTTGGAATATAGGTAGCTAACACATAGGCTACTTTTTATCCCAATATTAAAAAATACCAGCGAAGTTGCTTATATTGTATTTTTAACAGAAAGTTTCCTCAAGAGGTTTTTTGAACTACGACATATCTTTATCCTAACCAAAAAAATAAAAATGAGTTTACGATTACCGATAGTATAGTAACTATGGAATCTAACAAAGGTCGATTTCAGAAATTTCTCGAAAATCGGTGTTAGAGATAAGTTTATTTGCGACCGGCAAAACGCGAGCTACATACTTGCAAGCTAAGCATGAGACTTTGGCTGCTGGAGTACGCTTGCAGGGCTCAGCACACTTACAAACATATGAGCAAATATCGGCCTACGCTCCGCTGCCCACCGCAATAGAAAACACAGCGTAAATGGCGGCGCTACTAGCTTACATGTGTGCTGGGATTTAAAATAGGGTTTCTTTACATACTATCTTTAGAGAATTTTTATACGAAGTAAGGGAAATCTCTAGATCCGTACAAAATCTATGTAAAGAATGCAAATGCCTCAAGCTTGATTTAGAGTAGGTTGGGTAATAAAATAAGTGATGGATGACTGATTTATGCGCAGATAAAACAAATTGTTCTCATAAATTGTGAGAGGTTTTGACATTAATCGCACCTATAGTCTAGCTTGGTTGGTTCCAGTTGCGGTTTTCAATGATGTTGGTTTCGAATTTTAAATCACGCTGATATTTCACGTTGGTACCTTTCAGCACAATAGAAGTAAGTATGCAAATTTGCCTTTCCTTTCGTTCTTTTACATGTCGTGTGTCAAATTTCCTACTACTTAGGTATGTATGTACCCTTCTCTAAAAATAAGAGACCGGTCCTGTGAAATACATTTTGTTTGAAAGATGAGCAACTGTAAGAGCCGCGAGGTGCCAACTACTAGGTAAACTGTGGTTTTAATCCAGATTTACAAATGTAAGTTCTATACTATAGAAATTTTACTGTTAAAATTTCACGTCAGAAATTCACAGAAGGAGCCCCCCGAACGTAGTCGCATCGATATCGTCAACGGAAACAATGGCTTAACGCAATTGTCATTTTATTTAGTCACCTAGCCTAGGTAAGGCGTCTGGTGAGGGTCTGTACCCCAAAAAAGTTATATTCCTAGAACTAGAATGCTGACGTAGAACTAAAAAGGTGGTCCGCTTCAGTGTAGCGTTCTGTCCCTTTCTAATAGTGTAATTAGAAAGGGACAGCATGCTCGATGTAGCGTTCTATCCCTTTCTAATAGTGTTATAAGAAAGGGACGGCATGCGCAAAGTAGCAGGATACTTTTTAGTTCTACATGAGCATTTTAGTTCTATAGTAATATAATTTATTTTCGAGGAGCTCATTGGCCAAGCTGTACCTGCCGATTTTGAACGGTCGTGTGGGTTAAGCAACGCTTGGCGCGGGAAATACGGTTGGATGGGTGACTGAAAATTTGTGTGACAAAAATATCATTTTCTGATAGCAGTCGTTAGGTCAAGTTAAAGGCCTCAGGGCATCCTGAAAACTCTAACACTAGTTGAGTCACTAGTGTAGTTGTAGTGGTACATACATGAAAAGAAGAATATAATATCTTTGCTGTTCCCTGACTAGTGAGCTTTAGACGTAACCTCAATACTATATTCGTGGTGAAGTAAGGAGATTCTAGCTTATATTTAGGTGCATGCCCATAAGTATATTTGTCCATAAGTGTACAAGAGGTAGCAATGAAAATCTTTTTTCTACCCCATAATATCATCCGGTTCCGGTAACTATAGATTCCGAAACTATTAGACTGATTTCAAAAATTCTTTAAGCTACTGAAAGCTGCATTATCGAGAAGTATCGGGAGCTATTTATGCGACTGAAACAGCGGGATACAGCTAGTTGTAATATATTTTTAATGACACATAAAAAAGTCAGTGGAATCTGATAATGTTACGAAATGGAAAAAGGTAATTATTTAAGTATAGTGAGTGACGCGTCAAATATCCCCTTACCATTTCTACGAATAAATACTTTACATATTTACAACTTGTATTGCAAATATCCGAATTCACTTGATCAAGTAAACAAACAGACCTTCCAAAACTCAAGACTAACCATTAAACGTCACCAACCAACACCTAAAACTGTTTAACTAAGTGAAATTTCAGTGACAAATACAAACCATGTTACCGACAAGACAACAAACTTGGCTGTGACTCGTTACAATTTGCTGAGCCAAAACACACTCTATTACATTGTATTAAGAGTCAATATTAACGAAGAAAGTTGGTTGTCCGATTATATTGAGCTATAAACTGATATTAGTTTTATCAGACGCGAAGGGACGAGCATAATGACGGATACGTCAAAGCAAGACTACCCTCGTGTCTATTCATAACACATATTGTATGTACGGGCTTATTATATGCCTTTTTATTAAGATTATATCAACACTCGATCTAGATTGGATGCTCGGGCTTTGTTGTTCTTGCCAAAAATAATATGGGATTTTTTTTATGTTCAATAATAAAACTATTTTCTAATTTACATTTTGGTCTATTTAGTATCTATTAACAGTAGATATTACATCAAGGAAGACAGTTGTAAACAGCCAAAGTTAATATTACCACAAACTTATTGATACTTTGACATTTTAGTCGTCATTCATCGACTTCATCTCAGCACACCGCGGCATAGCTACTTATTTCGCGGTCGACCTATTTATTTCGCGTGAATAAAAAAACAAAAAACCCGATAGTAATAATAGTTTGTTAATCGATACACACAGAATACATAATAAATGACTAAAAAATTACTCACAGTCGGGACCCATTCATTATACTAATCTAATTTTTTCAATGGGTCCCGACTGTGAGCAATTTTTTACTCATTTATTATGAATTCTGTGTGTATCGATTACAAAACTATTAATACTTAGCGTAATTTCAAATTACTGGGCTTGTTCTTTTTCTTTTTGGTTTTTTTGTTGTTTCTATGCGTATTTTTAATCGAGTTTTTTACGTAGTCGGGTTTTTTGTTTTTTTATAAATTATTATTTTTTATTTTACGCTTTTTAGTTATTTTCTTTTATTGATGGTAGGTAAGTCTCGTAATCTATTCATTTCATTAGGGGGTTATAATGTACTAGCTGCGCCCCGCGGTTTCACCCGCGTAAGTTCCGTTCCCGCGGGAATAAAAAGTAGCCTATGTGTTAATCCAGGTCCCCCAGCTACCTATATTCCAAGTTTCATCGCAATCGGTTCAGTAGTTTTTGCGTGAAAGAGTAACAACCTCACATACATACATACATACTTACATACAAACTTTCGCATTTATAATATTAGTAAGATTCTATTTCAGTTAGGGTTTAGTTATTTATTGTTTAAATTTATTATTATTCTTTTAGCGTTTTTGGGTACCTAAGTGTTATTAGGCTTTTATTCAGTAGGTAGGTAAAATTTATGTAAATATTTTTTTAGTTTATATCAATAAATTCCTGTCACCTGTACCATCACGGCTTAAACTTTGATAGTTCCAAGCGTAACTTCGTAACAAAAATAAAAACTTGTTCGTTAGTAATAAAAAGCAAGAATACCTAATTGTAAATTAACTTTAAACCGTTATATTTCCTAAACGGTTCTTTAAAATGAAAAATGGTGAAATAAACCTAATATTTATTTTTAAAAACCTATTCAACGATACCCATCTTGACATACTTTGACGATTTTGGATTTTTTAATTTTGACAATATGGCGTCTGGTGGTGACATAAGTTTCTTTGGATTACTGTCATGTCTTTAGTCACACTCCCCAGATTAAGACGAATCGATTGACGTAAGAATCATCAAAATTGGTCCACGCGTTTGGCCTCTAGAACGCCACATAGAAACATCCATACATACATACATAGACCGATAAACACATTACCCTCCTTTGCGTCGCGCAGTCGGGTAAAAAGAACATGAAATATTGTGTTTGAGACATCACCTCTAACTCTAGACCTTACTTACCTATACCATATACTACCTTATATCTTTTACCAATATTATAAATCTGAAAGTTCATTTGTTTATTCCCTCTTCACGGTCAAACGGTCTGACCGATTTGGATGAAAATTTGCATATATGCTAGTTGCTAGAATACTAAAATACATACTTCATGGTTTAGTATTGTTCCTTACTGTAGTGCTAATACATAGTTCTATATCGTCGGATAAGTGTGTATAAAAATAAGATGACATATACCCAATGAAGTTATATTAAGTACTAGAACTAGAAAGCCTATGTATGCAGCATGCTTCGATGTAGCGTTCTGTCCCTTTCCAATAGTGTTATTAGAAAGGGACAGCATGCTCAATGTAGCAGAACACTTTAGTTCTACGTGAGCATTCTAGTTCTAGAAATAAAATATAACTTCTTTACATATTGCCTAACTATGAAGTTATTAATATAAATAATTGCACCCATTGTAATCTCTCAATGATATAGATATGTACCTTAGAACCATGGATAATATTGATGATTCCACGTTCAAGTGCGTAATTCTTAAAAGTTTTTCTAACATCAAATAGATACATTATTGTTTCACGAATCGGCATCAATCAATTGACTATCCTTAGAAACCACTAACGCGAAATTGTTATAATTTGGCTCCAATCCAAGGCAGTAAAGTGCGAAGCTATAAGAATATCAATAATCTATGCTAATGTTTATAAAGAGGCAGCGTTTGTGAGTTCGTAATTTCTCTTAGGGAAACTTTTAGAATAATTTTGAAGAAATCAAATTTATATTCCCATCTCACCTGATAAGAAGTAAGATGATTTTCATAGATAGTGGGCATTCTAACCACAACGTTTGAATTTGACGACCTCTGTGGCGCGGCGGGCGAACGGCTAACTGCTTTGCAGAAGGCTGCAGGTTCGACCCCGCAAATATTTATGCTTAAAAATAAATATTTGTGTGTGGTAAATACATACATATTATACATAGAAAGACACCCTTCTATGTATAATATGTATGTATTTACAAAAAATTAAAATAATATGTAGTATATCCGTTGTCTAGTACCTATGGTACAACCCTGGTTTGGGGCTAGATTGCGCTGTGTGTAATGTCGTGCAATATTTATATTTATTTAATTGTGTTCTGACTTTTTAAAGGTACACACCTTTAATTTCCTGAACCGTTTGACTTTGGAACTGATGAAGCTCGTTCGTCAGAGCCGAATTTGAAATGCTTCACTGACAAGCGATCATTAACCTTCTGATTTAGATTCTTTGGTAACTTGCTTACCTAGAAGAAACCTATTCAATCTAGACTTCAGAGTCCCGCTGTGAGTTCCACTTCGTAACAGTACATAACACTTTTCTAAAATAAAAACAATTTACGTATATACCTTTTCTTAAATCATGATAAATTATGAAGTAAACCGTAACACCTAATTACATAGGTAACGTCTCGTCTAACACTTCATTAATATAAATTCCTGATAAAAATACATTGCAAAATTAATGTGCTACAACGTTGTGAATACTTAATAATAAGTAGGGCAAGTGTGTGTGCGCGTGTAGTAGGGTTCCGCAGTTTATTAAAAACTTTTTAAATGCTTCTTACTGGATGGTCAACACTGCTGTCAGTCGCTATATTTTTTAGGTTTCCTTGTTGTCCTAAGTGACGGGACGAGACATTAGATATAGACGCGACTATACTACTGATGCTGAGGATACATTATCTGTCGAAAATTCGTGTCGCGTTGTCGCGGCAATAACATCGTGCTCGGGCATACGCTATGTTCCTTGTCTACATTGGGCGGGCGCTTTACCGACAGCGCCCCTATAGTACATTGTCGCTGGGCGCTGTCGCCCTAATACTATGCGTTACAACGATCTTCCCGGCCTCTTTTTTTATTGCGTAAACACGAATATTCGCAGTAGAACGCTAGTGTAGCCAAAGCATGATTGACAGACAGATTCACGCGACAACGTAGGGCACAATCTCACACACAATGACAATGTCATTAATTTGAAATTATTTTTGCATAGTGTCGCGATTTCGCGTTTGTCGATCAACTACGACAACAGGTTATAATAATATGCAATGTGTTGTACCTTAATAACTAAAATCATAAGTTACCTACGGACGGAACCCTAAACACATCACTTTTATAAAATTTAAAGAGAAATATTAATATTTTAACGGGCAATTTATCTGGCGCTATAAATTTATCATTTTAGCTAAGTGTTAGGCATAGTTTGTGTACAGTAAATCAACGTTGGTGGTCCAAAAATAACATTAGTAATTTACCTACATGTGTTTTTCAGGATGTGAAATGAGATTTGGTCGACGTTTCGAAGTCCTTCTGTTCGAGTCTACTCGTGAACAGGAGGGATGGAAAACCTCGAGAATTCCGCGTCGGACGTCGAGAAATCTTTAATAAAATACAAGTAACGCTATTAAAACCGATAAATTAGTGTAAATTAATGGTAAATAAAATATATGTAAGTAAGTATATCATAATATAAAATATTAATAATAATAATTTATTTCGGATAAATTACAAAATAGTACAACTCATATTATAATAAAATCCATATAAGTAGGAATAAGTTAATTTAGTGAGTAGATAGATACTTACAATTAAAATCATTCTGTTGAATTACATTACATAAAAGTGAAATAATATATTAATATCATGCTTGTGACAATGATAGAACCATAGAAATAGTACAGTAATGACTAGAAAGCTGACTTTGTCAAAAAAAAACGGTTCCTCTTGATGTTAGAGAGACCCCAGTCTGTCCTTTTTTCACTTTAGAGTTCGTCGGTTAGTTAGATAAGGACAGACTAGAAACCAACTGGGTTCAACAGGACCGTTTTGATATATCAAAGGAAAAACTAGCTTAACCTTTGAGAACATGATTGAAATCGACATTTCAAAAGTTATCAAGTGCACAATCTTCTAGGAGCGAAGACGACGATGTAACATGTCTCTGGATAGAACTGCTAAACTTCTTTTATTTTAACTCCTGGCAAAATAATATGGAAAATAACTAGAAATTTAACGATTGCTGTTATCAAACGCTCGTTTGACATTTATGATGTTTTATGTGCCAATCAAGTTATTTTCACACGGGAATAACGACAACACAAATATTCGAATGACGACGAAATGACGATTAGAACTTCAAAATTATTATTAAGTTTGTGGTAACAATACCACAGTGGCTGTTTAAAACTGTCCTCCTTCTAAATAAACCTATAAAAGTAACATACATGAGTTCAAAACAACTCATAATTTCATATTTTCCTAAGTCTAAATCGCGTGATTTTTACTTTTTAATTTTATCACTTCAATGTTTCGATGTTACAATGATCTTGGTCGTGGGTTCCCAATCATTGTAACACGAAATTTTGTCTTCCTTCTACTGTTAAGGTTGAGTTGAAATCAATGGTTCTTTGAAAGTTTGAACCAGTGCAATACAATGTGTAACGAGTATCCCCTTTTATGCCAAAAGGGGATTGTTCTAGACGCTTAGGCGAACTGCTTTTGTTCTACGACTTTTGGATATCCGATTTTTTTTGTTGAAAATTTTGAAGTTTAGTATGTTTTACTGAAGAAAAAAAACAGCTGTTTTTGAAAATAAAGGCAGTGAAAGTTTTAATTGCAGCAGACCAAACTAAATAAAAGGATAACTTAAAGTCAATCAATGACCTCTAACTCTAGGAAACAGCTAATTTTCAAGTAAACTTTAAACTTAAAATTTTCGAAAAATACTTCGAATTTCCAAAAGTTGTTGAACAAAAGTTGTTCGCCTAGACAACTAGAACAACCTTTCCGCTTAAAAGGGTAATACTCACACCACATAATACTAAAAAGATTTCAATAAGTAGTTCTAATTGTGCATTAAAAGTTAACCTTGTAACTGATTTGGCAGCGCTATTTCTATTAGAAATTACGCGGTGTACATACGTTAACATCTGTAGCCTTGAGGAACATCGAAATAGGGTATTGTGTAACGTAATTTGGTATAATAATGTCGAATTTACTAGAAAAATATTTACTAATGAGGGAAGAGAGAAAAAAACAAACAGAAAGATGATTAGAAACTTTCCATGTAGTTACCTATGTACCTACCTATTCAAACGAAAATACTTGCTTCAGAAAAGTCTAGTGAAGATATTAAGATGAAATTAACGTAGGTTTTTCCTCTTATTACGATAAAAGGAAAGCCTTCTTTAATTTCTACTCGTCGACATATGGTTTTCGTAGCACTGAGCAAATGATGAAACGGGCAGGTTCAAATACCAACGGGAACATTTAATTTTGTAAAGGCAATTTAAATCTAGATTCTGTCCATCTTGGCTGAATGAATACACTTTAAGCCGTAACTACACACGCGAAAAAACGGCCTTTTACTATGAGCAAACCTTGGTAGCACTTTATGTGGCAACCATGTCTATGCATGGCAAAAAAACCGTCGTTTATCTGTGACTGTGAGCAAATTTCCTAGCACTTCATGACAAAAAAAAAGTATCTGTGAGCAAACCTTCGTCGCTTCGTATAGCGAACATCTCTAAATACGGCAAAGCGTCCTCGTATCTACACACGGAAACAAAACCGTTTTATTTTACAAAAAAACGTGTGTAAAAAACCGTTCATCACAGGACTCATCTACATCACCCGTCACTCTCCAATCTCCATATTCATTAAAATCCAGTAGAAGTAACCTGCCCGATTAAATTTGCCGTCTACAGCGACCTACTTGTGTCCACCCGGTTATACTCTTGAGATTTCCATAAGCCACTCCAGTTCGTGACCTGGGACACCCCAAGTCAATAACGGTCTACAGGAGCCAAGGGTCAAGCTATTACAAGTTCCACGATAAGTGTATAAAACTTTAGTTATTAGGTACATATTGAACCGGTACGGATGTTGGTTTAGTTTGTACCCACTTCTCATAATTTATTTATGGATTCTGATGAATTTAGATTAATAGAAGTTAGAGCTGGCTTGTACTATATATAGGTAGGTAGGTAGGTAGGTGTATATTATGTTGTAAAGATACTTAAGCCGAAATCCGTACTTTGACTTTGCTAAGCAGAAAATTTACCTCAAGACAATTTTTGATATTTATAAAGCGATCTTCGCATCTATCCAAAGTTTTTGCTTAGCAAAGTCGAAGTTTTTTAAATTTAGAATGTAAATCAATCAAAAATAATGACCTAAACTTGGCTTCTTTGTTATGTATATGGCTATGAAGTTCTTTTTATTTTATTCGTGTATTACAAAATGAATTTCGTCTATAAATTCCTACTCAAAGTTTATGCTTAGTTTTTATTATTATTTAATAAATAATTAATAATAATAATGCTTAGTTTTTGCTAAGCTCAGTCTGAACAAAGTCAAAGTACGCATTATAGATTTCAGCCTTAGTATTTAGTACTTACGTAAGTATTTTAAAATCTAGAGTTTTGTAGACGTAGCGTAGGTAGATAGGTACGTTAATATAATAAAGAAAATAGAGTAAAGCGGGATTTACATTACGGAACTAGTGGCATACAATTTATATTTATTTTCACAATAAACATTCTTTGATAGAACGATACTATTTATCTATTTGTTGAAATTGTTTCCAATTAATGCTGCGAGACTGCTTTTGTGAAATTGACTTCATGAATGACACTAGTTTCTTAGTGTAAATTAGGCTTAACACGTGGTGACCCAGACCACTATACCAGCCAAATTACCCTGTACCTAAACCTATAATACCAACAAAAGGGGACAAAATAACACAGTAGCAGCCCTGTTTATACAATCAACTACAATGTAGGTAAATTAAAACATCGTACGAACAAACAGAATCAACAATGTTTCGTATACACACAAACAACAGAAAGCAACCGCTTGCACGAGTATATAATATATTCGAAATCCTAAAATAATAATTATTATTTTGGGCTGTTATTTACTTCGAAGTAGTTGTTACCCGCTTCGTCAGCGTAGAAATAGTACATAGCCGGCTTTTTCGTTGATTACTCGGGTTCTACTAATTGGATTTCGATGTAAAGTATACCACGAAGTTCCTCGAAAATAGAACTATCCAATGAGTTTTTAGCGGGAATGCGTTGAAGAGATGTGTTGCTAAATTTTCATTTTTGTGAAACTTAGTACAAATGCGTGTAAATTGTTTAATTTCGGGGGTATATTAATCAATTTAGTTTCGTGAAGGTGTACAAGTGAAAATAAAAGTGAAAATCGGTGCAAAACATGGACTTCAGCTTAGTGTTCTCTCCAAAGCTCCGTGAACAAACATTGTAAAAAATGGCCCCCTTTTTACAATGATTCCCTCGACTTGACTTTAACTATGACGACTTGACTGTTTCGTTCGATGCAAATAATCTGCAAATATTGATAATACTTGACACTGGCAAATGTCCGAATGGAAAAAGCCATTTTAATGAAGAAGAAGAACTATCCAATATTGAAAATCAGATTTCAATCGGATTAGTAGTTTTTAATTGTATAAGAAACAAACAGAGAAACAGACAAATAGACAGACAGACATGAATTTTAAAAATAGGGAAAGTAGTAGTTGAACAAAATTATATAATTTTCAACTTTTTTTCTTATTTACTTCCAAGTACAAACTTTTTGTCCTCTCTTCCTTTATTATAAGTCTAGAAGATGGACATAGAATATAGAAGATAGATCAACGTTGCCATAAAATAATCAATACGCTCCGCTCTGTAACAGTTAGTAGTCTTTAACGAAAGCGACTGGACCAGACGCCAGTTTTTAGCGATCTCAAGAAACATTATTTTATTTACATTTTACCGGGTCTTAACCGCGTAATATTATTTTTTTCTTACCTCGACCTTTCGATCATGTTACAATCTTGGTCGCGAGGGGACTGGAGCTGTGGAGGGTGTCGTCCTCTATATACCTATAACCGTTGTTATGTACTGACCGGTGGTGGGTAGGTAATGATTTTTTTAAAGTAGGTACGTGAGTAACCGAACTACCCTCATTTTTCGTTCTAACTTTAGGGTTGTCGTATCTGTGCCACGATTGGTACACGGACTTGCATCCAATCGCCATCTAGTTATTATTTACCGCAACTTAAATTAAGTTATTTGCCAATAATATTTTAAAGGAAAAATATAGTTATCTTCAAAAATTCACTCGCGGAGCTCGTGTAGTCTAGTTGGCAAGGGCGCCGGAGTACTGATCCAGAAGCGCGAGTTTAAACCTCGCCGCTAGGTATTCGCCGCTAAATATTCCTATATTTGAAGATGTATTTTAATATTTTCCTATTTAAATATTTGTAGTGGAAATGCGTAGAGCATTAAAAAAACAAATAACGAAATAAGTTAGTTTAGCATAGCTTCGCATAGTTGAACTACCTATTTTAAGCTAAGCTGAATTAGCTTAAACCTGGCGTACATGTATTAGCAATTGGCTTAGCTAAGTTAGTTGAGCTAGTTTTTCATTCATTCATGTGCATTTACATCCACTGCAAACTATGCCAGCTATTCTCCCTTTAATGGAAACTTTATTTGGTATCATTTGTTACGAGATTGTAGATGTTTATAGTGTTCCGCGGGTTCACCCACGTAAGTTAGATAGATAGATAATACTTCATTTGATCAACCAAAAACATTACGAAAACAACACATTTAAAAATAAAATTTATAACGAAATAAATGTTGAACAAATATAGCTTAAAGCGATTTCTTCCAGACAACCTTATTGGCATGGACAAGGGACTATTTAGTTGTACGTTTAGTTGATCCGATCTCACAATATTTTCCAAAAGCCCCTTCTTAATTCTCATAAAGAACAACCTCTCCAAACTTCATGTCTAGGACCAGCGGTTTGGGCTCTGCGTTGATAAATAGGCCATTCAGTCAATCAGGGGCTCGATTCGGTAAGGACATAGCATGCGGAATGCCGGTGGAATGCTGGCGACGTGCAGGAGATTCTGTTAGTGTTATTTTACTTAATTACTATTTAATTAGTTAAGTTGCCTTCAAATTTAAGGGCTACTCAATTATTTAATTAGCTCCCTTTGTTCCTCAGTATTAAAATAAGTTTTAGAATAGACATTATTTTTACACCTGCAACAAATCGACTTCTGCAATGCTCATGCATCGCATGCTATGTTTTTAGTGAATCAGGGACCAGGGCTTTACTCCTTTTATCCTCTAACATTTTATACGTGTGTAGATTTAAACGAAACGGGCGAGATCGATTACTGCACCTAATTGGACTGCGACGTTACTACCAATTTAAAATTGTGATCAAAATACAAACATCGCGAACTAGTTACTACAGCGTTCAACAGAGCTGAACGGTTCAAACTTTAACTTACAGAGTTTAATAAAAGTTTAAATTGCATTGTAAGTCAATACAGTAGCGGTCAGAAATGCCAGAGCGACGTTATTTCTCGTGTCTTTTTCATAAATGCACTAAGGGTGATAAACAAGTGATTTTGTGAGTTAACTAAATTAATATAGTAAGCGGCCGCATTTGTGGAGAAAGAGATCAGATTATTGGTTTAAGAATCAGATTCCCACAAGGTATCTATGCTCTTACCATGAGTTAGTGCATAAATCGTATTCTGTAACGTTAACAGTTTGACCTTTTGCACAGCGCGACTGCACCGCCTAGCCTGACTATTTCGAAACGTACCGACCGATCCGACCAAACATCAGTTCGCTCAGAATGTGCGTTCTGAACCAATAATTAATATACGTTCAAGACGAAAAAAAACAAAGAAAATATTGAGAATGATGGGTTCAGATCGAACATTAACTACCTACTTGTCCCTGTGTTTCTTTTGTTTAATTAATAATTTTGTATTTGTATTTTCCGTTTCGCAATGTTCAAGTGAAATGAAACTCGATTTCCAGAACGCCATTGCAACAATGGTGAAAATTTCAACACCGCGATTTAAACCGGAAAATGACTTTGACGGAAAAAAATAAATTTTTAGACAGGTATAGTTTCTAATTTGTACTAGCAATTGCCTTTAGACCACTCTAAGGCTGAAATCTATATTACGTACTTTGACTTTGCTAAGCAATAACCTTGACTTAAAAGACAATGGGCCCTACCATGATGTCTTATAAGTCGTCGCGAAGTCGTCGCGTTGTCGTTCAGCTAAAAAAAGAAAAATTAAAAACACATCAAATAATTAAAAAAAAAGGAAAAACAAACTTCAAAAAAATAAAAAGATTTTTTTAAATTGTCTGTGGTTTTTAAAAGTAGTCGGGCTATTTTTTATTTAAAATTTACTTTATTTTTTTGAACGACAAAAGGACGACATAGCAACGATAAATGAGCATGGTAGGGACCTATGTTTGGTATTTATAAAGCGATCGCAACTATCCAAAGTTTTTGCTTTGTAAAGTCGAAGTTTTTCAAATTTAGAATGTAAACCAAACAAAAATGATGACTTTTTGCTTCTCTGTTATGACTATAAAGTGCGTTTTATTTTATTCGTATTACAAATTCCTATTTAAAGTTTATGCTTAGTTTTTTTGTCAAAGTACAACTCTATAGATTACAGCCTAAAAGCAAAGCTTTTGTTTTCTTTGTCGAGTGGGTATTCGCTACCTCCTCGACCTACCTACATACTACCTAGAAAGCTACCTAGAAAATTATAAGAATAATTCTTAACAGTTCGACTTAAAATAAAACGCCGTTAGCTAAAGAAACTAGATATCGCATAGAGCTATTAAATCCAAAGCTCAAAGGTAAATTGCACGAGCATTTTCTTTTCTATTTTATTTCCTAGGCTTCTTTCATCTGCCCAGGCTCGGAGATATTTGATTAAGCGATTATTGCTTATTCAATCCTAGGTTACCTAGCTATAATCTAGTTTTATTTCAACGTAGAACTTTTTATAAGGCTTTAGAAATCATTGTCCAATTAATTTATTAGTATTTGAAAATACATCTTTATAAACTTTTATAATTTTATACGATTTGTTAACTTAATAACATTTTACTGGGTCTAAGGCTGAATTTTCGCGACGAAGATTATTGTAATATAAACGAAACGTCGAGGAAAGAAAAATAATAATAATAAGCGGTTAAGGCTGAAATCGTATATTACAAAAATATTTTCGTCTATAGCCTCCAAATCAAAGTTTATGCTTAGTTTTTGCTAAGCTCACTCTGAGCAAAGGTAAAGTATTATTAATTTAATTATGCAAGTTATTTGCATCGAAACAGTCAAGTCGTCATAGTTAAAGTCAAGTCTAGGGAATCATTTGTAAACACGGCGGCTATTTACAAAGATTGTTCACGGAGCTTTTGGAGATTTTCACTTTCATTCATTCATCGAAACGTCGAGTTAAGAAAATAAGTAATAATACGCGAATAAGAGCCGGTAAAATGTATGTATCTAGACCTCGTTATGTTTCTGCATATTCTGTATTGAGATTATATTTTTGGTTCCGTATCCAAAGGGTAATATAATCGGGACCTTTGAACTAAGACTCCATCGTTCGTCTGTCTATCTGTCCGTCACCAGGCCGCATCTCATTAACCTTGATAGCTAGACAGTTGAGATTTTCATAGACGATTTATTTCTTTTGCTGATAAAATAACTAATACTAATAACAGAATTAAAAAAAAAGTGAATAACATACAAGTTCCACCAAATTTTCCCATTTCAAAAACACATTATCCATCCCCTTCCTCAAGTCTTATCCATTCATTGGTTGCCTGGAAGAGATCGCCCTTAGGCGATAAGGCCGCCCACTGTGTCACTTCAGTTTTTAGGTTTTTCTATGTCTAATTCTTTGTTATTTGTGTTTTTGGTACAATAAAGTGTTAATCAATCAATCAACAAGTCCGGCCGAATACACAAACGCTACTCAAAATTAGAGTTCAACTTAAACAAGTAAGCGGCTATCACACTCAAAAATTTCCCAACTAATTTTAAATTTAGAAGCGGCTCAATTATAGTACCTCTCAACTTTTAAATGTTTCCGCAGAGTTTTGGCGGGAACTCGTTGAGGAGATGTGGTGCTAAATTTTCATTTTTGTGAAACTTAGTTCAAATGCGTGTAAATTGTTTAATTTCGGGGGCATATTAACCAATTGAGTTTCGTGAAAATCGGAGCAAAACTTGGAGTTTAGCGTTGTCTCCAAAGCTCTGTTAACAAACAATTTAAAAAATGGCCCCCTTTTTACAATGATTCCCTCGACTTGACTTTAACTATGACGACTTGACTGTTTCGATGCAAATAACTTGCAAAGATTAATAATACTTGACACTGGCAAATGTCCGAATGGAAAAGCCATATTTAAAAAAAGAAGAAGTGTTTCTGCATTAGGTTGTTAGACTTAACACAATTTAGAACTAGATGGCGTTGAGTGTCGTATGCAGGGGCTAAAATGTCTACACAAACAATTCTGACAATCCGACGTTACTGAGCGGTAAATTGAGAGAACTGGACCTTGATTTGGGTATCTGTCAAAACAAAAGCTTTGTTGCTAACAAATCAACTGTAGGTAAGTGACGTGAGGGCTTCCTAGTTAGCTGTAAAGTTCAATATTTACCGGGTTTTACTCGCGTTCTATTAAATAACGTCATTATTATTAACGACCGAGCTTTCGCCAACTTTACAGTTAGCTTTTTAAGGTTGACAAAGGTTTCAAGGTGGTTTTCAAGGTTTCAAAGTTAACTGTAAAGTTGGCGAAAGCTCGGTCGTTAATAATGATGACGTTATTGAATAAAACGCGAGTAAAACCTGGTAAATATTATGTTTTATTAATCGCGAAAACCTTAGCCAAAATTAGCTATACCTAATGTTACTTTTGAGCTTCGGGTACTTATTAAATTTGGCGAAATATCTAAAATATCTACAGTCAAAATGTCGATTTTCAAAATCTCTAAATTGAATGCGATGAGTAGATTCTAGATATTGTAATGTCTATAGAATTAGAGATACAAATTCCCAAAGCAAAGGTGGTATCAACTATTAGATAAACTGTGTCCAAAGATTCAAATTGACAAATTACTAGTAAAATGACATTCAAGTTGTATAGAACTACTCTGGCCCGCGTCTCTTCTGCCACCCGATCACGCGGAAATATCTAGACGACACCGTGCTGTCAGCGCAAGCGGACTAAGAGAGTGCTGTTTGATGACGTCACATCCGAGTAACTTCCGCATCGCACGTATACTTCTATAAATCGGAAACGAATTAACGTATCGGTGTAATTCTTTCATTGGAATTTTTCATTTTGACGGAAAATATGGAGAGCTAATATTCAAAATGAGTTATTTTTCCTCATCTATACTTATAATAAAGGAAAAGAGGACAAAACGTCTGTACTTGAAAGTAAAAGTTTTTAAAATTCATGTCTGTCTGTATGTTTCTCTGTCGGTTCCGTATACAATTAAAAAATACTAATCCGATTAAAATTTGGTTTGCAATATTGGATAATTCTATTTTCGAGGAAGGTCGTGGTATACTTTGCATCGAAATCCAATTAGTAGAACCCGAGTAATGAACGAAAAAGTGCAACCGCTCGAGAACCGCTCGGCCGCCCGTGCCCGTGATAACGCGTTTTTCACTTTCGCGGGTGAAACCGCGGAGCGCCGCTAGTTTCCAATATAAGTAGGTGTTATATATATATAGTTAATACTGCTGGTACCGGTACCTACCTACTCAACGTGTAAGTAGGTTATTAGAGTGAAATTGGGTTCATTTATAAAGTTGTCTTCAGCCGAGAGACAATTCTTGCGAACAGTCGCTGTCTTATGCAAACGGTGATTACCTATGTGTGTACGGTACCCTACTTATATAATATGTAGGTAGTTACGTTTGTTGAGGGGAATCATTTAAATTTTAAATAGGGTACCATTACTGAAAGAGGGCGATATGTTTATGTCCGTCTGTAATGTGTATGTAGCTTGCAAAATCCTACTTCTTCTTTTCGTATAGTGGTGTGGTTCACCTAGTGTTAGAGTTTTCAGGTCGCCCTAAGGCCTCTAACTTGACCTAACGACTACTATCACAGATAACAACCGGGACCAACTGCTTAACGTGCCTTCCGAAGCACGGAGGAGTTCGAGAAAATGATTTTTTGCCAAACAAATTTTCGGTCACCTATCCAAGTAATGACCGCGCCAAGCGTTGCTTAACCTGCACAACCATTCAAGATCGGCTGGTATAGCTAAGCTAATGAGCTCCTCAAAATCCTACTAATATTATAAATGTGAAAGTGTGTGTGTTTGGATGTTTGTTACTCAACCACGCAAAAACTACTTAACCGATTGCGTTGAAACTCGGAATAAAAGTAGTTGGATACCGGGAATAACATATATGCTACATTTTACCCCGATATTCCCGCAGGAACGGGACTTAGAGTTTGGATAAAGTTGTTAAAGTGTTAGTAAATTGTTGCAAAATTACCAAATGATATTTTTCTAATAACATTTGTTAATTTGGCTAATTTTTCTTTTATCATTTAATTTTGCTAATTTTTCAAATATCATTTGGTATATTTTTGGCTAAACAATTTTCTAGATAAATTTAACGATGTTGAGGCGATCGATATTGAGACGATTCAGTTATAGAATAAGGGCCCAGAAATTCAAAACCGGTTGAAATCTTACGTTTTCCTAGCACGAATACAATACATTGTATGGAGAAAAAGGTCAGCTATCGTTGCGTGCGTTCGGCTATTTCCGTCGATAATCGGGAACGTTCGGCTATTTTCGGCACGGTCACCGTTACCGATTGGTCGGTTTAAATTTGGAATACTTACTCTCCGTTCCACCTTTGATGTGAAACAAACGGAACTGTGTTTCGGGTAACGTTACTGGCTGAAATGTTTTTGTTACGAAGAATACGTCAACTAGCAGACTCCCGTGGTTTCACCTGCGTAAATCTCAATTCCGAAAGACTTTTCAAAAACAATTTCTTAGTCGATATCTGCACACTACAGAGAAAACACTCTTCCAACCAGCGGGTTGAGCTCGGCGTTTAAGTATAGTTAATAATGTCAATGAGTTAGGACTTGGATTTTTATATGTATACTAGCTGCGCCCCATGGTTTCACCCGCGTAAGTGTTAACCAAATTTAAAATTTTCAGTCATAAGATCCTTCTCCTGATCATAACGAAGACAACAAAAAAAGAATTATCGAAATCGGTCCAGCCGTTCAGGCGTGATGCCATGACCACGCAAAATAGGGATTCATTTTTATATATAAAATAAATAAGACAAGAAGATGTTTTAAGCAGAAGTCTCGGTTTGGGTAATTAGAAATCTATACTTATAATAAACGAGGAGAGGACAAAAAATCTGTACTTTGGAAGTAAATAAAAAAAAAAGTTGTATAGAGGGCTTAGAAAAAGTAGTAGAACAAAATTATATAATACAGAATATACTTTCATGAGTTCAAAAAGTTGTAGCCGCAAAAAACTTACCCACAGTTCTGTACCCGTATCTATCCAGTGGACGTCGGACAGTGGAAATTGACAGGCACTATACAGTACATTGCTGCTTTGACGTACCGTGGTTATTACCGGTGATTAACTCAAAGCAGCAATGCACTGCATATGGCCTGTCATTTTCTACTGTTGTCAGACGTCCACTAGATAGATATTATGGAGGCTGGTCTTCCGAGTAGGCGACTAGGTAAATCTACCTAATCAGGTATCCAACTTCCTACTTAATATTATAAAGCTGAAAGTATGCGTGTTTGTTACTCAATCACGTAAAAACTATTAAACCGATTGCTATGAAACTTAAAATATAGGCAGCTGGAGACCTGGAATAACACATAGGCTACTTTTTTCCTGATATTCCAACGGGAACGAAACTGACGCGGGTGAGATTGCGGGGCGCAGCTAGTTGTGCATAAAAGCTATTAGCAACGCGGGTTTTTAAGGCGGAGTAAGGATCGACTGAAAATACATTTTTTTTCCTAAACTAACTTTGCACGACTAGTAATCTGTCATTTATGGATGCAGCATATTTCGGCCCGATTTTACAGTTGAGTACTTCATACATTAATCAATTTTCAGGGACCTAAACCGGAAACAAATTAGGGTCCCTGAAGTAGACCCTCACGGAAGTAGAACGGCCTGTGTCGGCACGAAGTGAGTAAATCGGTTTCGATTTGGGGGTGTGAAAAAGGGTTGTTTTGGCAATTTTGCTTGCAATATTTCTTTATGACATTTTCACAATAACTAGCCCGTACCTACAGATCTATTTTGAAGATTCGAATCGCGAATTTCGTGCACAGATACTGTGTATGTGTCAAAAAGTAATGATGCTTGCACAATCTTTTTAACACCTGCAGATTGAATTCGATTTTTAACCCCGCTGTTCTAACTATGATTTGCAATGCAAATCATAGTTATATGAAATCATAGTCATGCAAATCATACGATATTCAAGTAGGAAATGAAGAGATGCAAATTTTGAATCTCTTCATTTCCTAATTGAATATCGTTTATTTACGCGGGTAAAACCGCCGGGTGCAGTTAGTAGGTTAATTTTGCATAAGTAATAGTGTTGTGCAATGCACTAGTAAATTAATTATCGATGATACCTATTGATCGGTAGGTACTCACTACACTACCCGATTACCGATACTAAATTGTTTCGTGAATAATTATTACAATATGTTACAATGCAGGTGATTGGATGGGATATTGTGATGTATTACGAAGATAAATACAGGTAGTATTAGCATGTATGGTAGTGGTAGCTTATCGCACAGTTAATAGGATTTCGATTTAGGATGGATTTAGTTCATCTAAATTTGACTAAGTCTAAACTTGAAAAGAACCGATGACCGAGGTTCGGTCAGTAGGTTTCGTCTGATATAATGTAGACAAATAGACAAATTACATCTCAGTCAACCTTGAAAAAGCCAACTGAAAAGTTGGCGAAAGCTCGGTTAATTTAAAAACATGAATAAAACGCGATTAAACCCGGAAAATAAAGTGTTTTATTATGCAAAATCGCGAAAACCATATAAGAAATTATGATATAATGTTATTTGCGAAATGTCTAATAATAATTTTCTTACAATATTTTTTAAATTTTAGTCGCTAGTTTACCTGTCTGCGCGACGCATAGAAAAGGTATGTATTTATCAGTCAATGTATGTGTGTGTATGTTCATTTAAAAAGCAGCAAATTATCTACGGTTGGCTCCGATGTTCAGCTCAAGTCTAACCTTAGTATATGATTCACAAATTTCTTGTATACATAACATTTTAGAAAATGGATATTGAAGAAAATATATTTTTTCGAAACGGTTTTCATGTTTCTTTGATTTCATCCTAAGTCGTATTTTAGTAAGAATTCAGAGTAGGTATTTCAAAATGTATTAAAAATTCACCCTTAGCAAAAAAATATGAAACTGTTACATCAAATATCAACTATCTACCCCTAGTAATTTATTAAAGGGAACCTAATAAATATTAGGAGAGTATAGTCAAATTTTCACTGAACCATTGCCCTTCATCTAACATTTATAGAAACAAAACCCTGTTTATTTACACAATTCGTATCAACGTATTGTAATAGAAACTTCATTTACTCTGTGGTCGAGTTACAAACAATATCCCGGCTCTGTGGTTGTTTTAATTCTTTGATCTGTGGAATAAATTATCTGTGATCCAGTGAAGGCCGCTCGTTCGTGCATATAAATTGAATCAGAACATCGTTGTTTTTTGTTACACATTCTCAGGATTTTGTGTTTTTTTAGGGTTTCGTATATACTTTCAAAGGTAATAAAATAAAGCTATAAAGGATCACTTTCTAGTCTGTCAGTCCGTCTGTGTGTCAGCAAAGATTTTTCAAGAACAAATAGATACGTTTTTTTTATTTAATCCGCAAACAGGCGGAAAATTAGACATAAAGAAACTTTAAAAATTCCTTTCCATTATTGTAAAGGCGATCGTCATTTTTAACCGACTTTGACAAAGGAGGTTTGAAATCGGTATTTTTATGTGTTTTACGGTCAATTTTGAAGTGACCGTTCGAATCTAGATCGCGCAAGTTTTTTTTAATTTAAATTTAAATAAAGAGATGACAATGAACAGAAATCGTTAAAGATTAACAAGTGTGAATTTGAAATGCTGCTTATATTGTAAAATTACCAATAATTGCGGTTCAGTTTTCGACAAATATCAAAACGAGCTGAGGCATAATAGTTAAGTAAGACATTATAGTAAAAGAATAAGGCAGAAAAGTTGCTATACAAACACAAAAAACAATTTCTCGTTAGACAAAAAATAACCGTCTCTTTTTTTCAACCGACGAGAAAAAGAGAAGAAAGATTTTATAACCCTAACCTATAGTATTTTTTATCGATATCCAAATATCGTGTGATATTAGAACATCACTAAATCCTGTATTATCTGTCCGTGTGCCTAGAAACTCCATTTCTAGTTCAGTGGTTCGGAGTCTGCCGCGAGGAAATGGACTGTGAACAGTGCACACCCTTTTTCACCTCGTCAAGATTATTTCAACGAATTTTATCGGATAGATGTTTTTACGACATTCCCTACGTTTTGACATAGATTTTATATTCGTTTTCGCGATACTAACATGGTATTGAAATCATTAGAGCAACCAAGGGTTAAATTTTATTTCAATAATTTAAAAATTTAAAAACCACAAAAAAAAAAAGAATTGATAAAAAAAGACCAAAATAACCTCTACCCCTCTATCTACATACAGCGCCACCGACTAATTAATCTGTTTTATCATCTGACGTCGGGCAGCCAAACTAAGTACAATATGGAACCATACAGCCAGTAAAACTGCCCGACTTCAGATGATAAAACAGATTAATTAGTCGGTGGCGCTGTATGTAGATAGAGGGGTAGAGGTTATTTTGGTCTTTTTTTATCAATTCTTTTTATTTGTGGTTTTTAAATTTTTAAATTATTTTTTGTTCTTTTTTTAAGTCGGTTTTTTAATTTTTAAATAATTTGTTTATTTTACCCTTTTTAGTACCTACCTACCTACTTTTGACTGCCAAATAAATTACCAATACCTATTGTTACCGTAATTTTAATTATTGAGGAGTTTGCTGATGAGAAGGTGGTTTTAGGTGGCCCATCAATCTGTACTTAGTTCTTTAGGGGTCTATTCTTTTTGGTAGAAGTCCAAAAACGAGTAATTTATTACATTCTGGGAAACTATCCTGTCCATCATTCCGAAGATACTCATCAGATCCTGACCAAATTTTTATGGGACCAACACGGGGCTTCCACCTTTCCATTAAAAAAAGAACCATCTCAATCGGTCAAGCCACCTTCGAGTAATCGGTGAACAAGTGAATTGAATACAGGTTTTTGAGTAGCATTCCCGGTCCTTACTTCAAAGATCCTCATCAGATCCTCACCAATTTTTTATGGGACCACCTCGGGGCTTCCACCTTTCCATTAAAAAAAGAACCATTTTAATCGGTCAAGCCACCTTTGAGTAATCGGTGAACAAGTGAATTGAATACAGGTTTTTGAGTAGCATTCCCGGTCCTTACTTCAAAGATCCTCATCAGATCCTCACCAAATTTTTATGGGACCACCTCGGGGCTTCCACCTTTCCATTAAAAAAAGAACCATTTTAATCGGTCAAGCCACCTTTGAGTAATCGGTGAACAAGTGAATTGAATACAGGTTTTTGAGGAGCATTCCCGGTCCTCACTTCGAAGATCCTCATCAGATCCTCACCAAATTTTTATGGGACCACCTCGGGGCTTCCACCTTTCTATTAAAAAAAGAACCATCTTAATCGGTCAAGCCACCTTCGAGTAATCGATGAACAAGTGAATTGAATACAGGTTTTTGAGGAGCATTCCCGGTCCTCACTTCGAAGATCCTCATCAGATCCTCACCAAATTTTTATGGGACCACCTCGGGGCTTCCACCTTTACATTAAAAAAAGAACCATCTTAATCGGTCAAGCCACCTTCGAGAAATCGGTGAACAAACATAAAAAAAAAAAAAAAAAAAAAAAACGCGACGAATTGAGAACCTCCTCCTTTTTTGAAGTCGGTTAAAAAGTCATTAATTATAGACCAGTAATTTCGGAGAGCCCACATTCGCTAAACTTTGACTTGAAATAATCAAGTCAAAGTTTATCGAATGTGTCACTGACCGATCATCAAAATTTTAAGGTACTAGCAGACTTACAAGCTCCAAATTTAGAACTTTTAGAGTTATCTGTCCTTACCGCCTCTTTCCCTACAAACTCTTGATTCGCAGATCTGTTCGTTATCTGGCTGATAACTATCTGCCAATCGGTCTCGTTTTTACCCTTTGGTTTGCAATTTTTGAATGTAATAGACTTAGTTGTAGTTATCGTCCAGATTTATCAAAAATCAGTACATCAAAGCCTTTGAGAAATTCCCACAGAGACAGCGAGTGGGCTTTAAGAAAGCCGCCAGCTGAGGCACAAGATATTGTACTCGAAAAGAAAAAACGGAACAATACGTACAAAAAGAAATGATACACAACAATATAAAATAGATTCGGTTTTAGACACCTACGAAGACTATTTTGCCGTGTACGTTGCCAAGTCACTTCTAGATAGGTACTAAATTAACCGACTTGGTTTTCATTCGATTTCACTACTTTTTATTTCTATTCTTCTGAATACCGTTGCGAGACTTGGTGCTTTTTTATATGTTTTTGATAGGATAATGAATTACCAATAATTACAATTTTAATCGATAAATCAGTTTATTACGTTCTTAAGGTAAAAATGAGAAACTGATTCAATAATTTTAAGTGTTAGAGATATGAAAGTGTTAAAAAATGATTTTTGTACATAGTTAGCTCAGGTGCAGTACTTAAAGGAAGAAATGTGTAAAGATTTCAAAACGTTGACCAATGATAAAAATAATAAAAGCAAGAATCAAGTACCTATCAAGAAAATTTATTGAACAACTGTGTACTACATTGTAAAGTTTCGAAAAGGTTTTCGTCTAAAACATTGTAAGAAATATAGCGAGCAATTTTAAACGGATAAATTGGCATCGTTCCATTATGCATGACTTCCGCAATTTTTGGAAGTCTACTGATAGGCTGAGGGGTGGACCCCCTGATTAAGTATCTAGTGGACGTCTGACAACCGTGGAAAATGACGGCACTATGCAGTACATTGCTGCTTTGATGGAATTACCGGTAACAACCACGTTACATCAAAGCAGAAATGCACTGCATAGTGCCTGTTATTTTCCACTGTTGTCAACCGTTCACTGGATAGATAATCTGGGGCTGGTCTTCCAGTGAGTGTTGACGGTATCGGTGATAAATAATATAGCCAATTTTTTCTGGGACCATTTAGCTGTATGATCGCCTTTAGGGTCGCCACAGGTAACCATATTTCTGAGGAGCGTCATTGTCAGACCCGTGCCCCAATTCTAGCCAGAGAGGTTAGGAACGTAATACATTCAATGAAAAGTATTTACATTCTCAATCACGATGTTTACGTAGAGCTAGTTTCATAGTTTGTGGATTAAAAACCCACGGCGGATAATCTGTTTGTCTTCTGTCTAGAAAGTTATGTTCAAAACTTTATAATAGCCAAATGGCTATACTTGGATACCTAACGTCTTAATGTATAAATTCATGATAGTAGATTATATATTTTACAAACGATAGATGGGAATTTAACCTCTATCTTACATGATGATAGGTGAAGATATGGACTATGATGTAGCACGCTCATCTAGAAGAAGTAATACTCCAATACCTCTTTTCCCCTTTCTTACTGCAATTAAGTTTAAAATAAAATAGTATTTTTTCTTCTGTTTTCGCGACGTTGATTTGAAATTAAACTCATTTTCATGGTTTTAATCGCGGGGTATTTATTACATTTACACATCTTCGGCTCTACAAAGTTACTTTATTTGACCCAAAGGGTCAACGTAAAGAGAGTCATTAGTTTCTAGGGCTAAAACTTCAAGCTTAAGCCCTAGGGAATAAAGTAATTTAAATTCAGAACGTTTGAATTCACGAAAACTCTGGTCAAAAAGGAACACTACGGCTCTGGGCTACCAGAGCCGTAGTGTTTTTGTAAGGTGGTAAGTTTTAACTGGCTGTATTAGCATATTAGCAAGATGGTAAGTTTTAACTGGCTGTATTAGCATACAGCCAGTTAAAACTTACCACAAAGGCAAAATGTTTTTTATATTATATAGCCCCAAAAAAAATTTCATCAGCTAAATCGGATGACTGACGATACCTGGTTTTGTCATTTTAATATAACATTGAAAATAATTTCAAACACGTAGCATCAATCAATTGTTTAGTTATTAATTAAATGCTTATTTTTTAGCCTTTTCTATTGTCTCACAGTAGATGTATAGAGTATTCACCTCTGTAATAAAGCCGGTTTTAGTCTTTACTTCAGTCAGGAGTTAAGTTTTTGACATCGTCGCTACGCTCGGAAGTTAACTCTAGAGCTTTGGATTCAATATTAGTATAAGACAGGGCTTTAGTACCTCGGTGCATAAACAATAATTTAGCATTGTTTCAATCCTCAACGTTACAAGACCTCGAAAGTTCACAGGCCTCTTTTTTATGATAACTGAAAAGTCCTTTACTGTTTTGTGAACATGTTTAAGCGTAAGTATAAGGTTTATGAGTTTGTCTCCCGGTAAGGTACCTACGAGTAAGTATATCGAAAAACATCTGTGGCTTCTTGTGAACTGGTCAATAAATAATGAATACGATATTACCTATATCAAAACGTTTCCTCGAGATTATAAAGGACGAAGACATATTGAGTGTGCTTATAAAGAAATAAAGGAAATTGATCTCATTTTGATGTTGTTAGCTTTCTGTATTTTCCTTTCAAGATTTAGGTAGAAGCTTTGTTCGTGTTTTTCCTGCTGGTCTGAAATGTGAGTAAATAGGTATTTCCATAGAACGAAATTGGTCTAATTGAAATTTCTAACGAAATTTTCCAAAATCTATTCGTAGTCATCGACTTTTGTAGTTAACAAGAAACCACCACTACCGCGACCACAGGAAGTACAGTCCCCGAAAAAAATGGAGCGTTGCCTGCTCATGGTGACTACAGTCACCTTTTTCTGTGACGCCGGCGTTGTTTTTTAAAGCCATTATTTTAGAAAAAAAAGATTGAAATAGTTTTACACGACGATACTAGATGGCTCCTTATTAAATTCTTGATCCGACGGTATGTAAAAGTCACTCTATGGCAAAGACAATTTCAAAGAAAAAAAATATTGAAGATGACATTCCATCATTCTGTGTTCCGTCATTCTATTCTATAGAGCAGTTCAGTGAAATTCGTGAAATTATCGTAATTTTCCACCTAATTTAAAGATAATTGTACATAAAATTAATTATGAGGATATTTACTTTACGAAATATTATGGTTACGACTTTTTCAAAACGTTTTGAGTGAATAGGACAACGTGAAATATGGGTGCATCTTCAAAGAGGTTAGTTGAAAAGTCAAAATGTAATCTGTATATTTTTGTAAAATAAATAGTTCAACTTAAAGAGTGATTAAGTTAGTCATATTTAGAGACATTTACAACAAAATAATGTTGAATTAAGTATTAATTTTCCTAAAAAAACAACGTAAATATCGGGATTCGATCACGGGGCGCACAGTCCCCACATATTTTAAATTAATTAATTTTGATATTTAGCATATTTATTTTTAGGTAGTAATATAGTTTGAAAGGGCATAAAATAAACTTTATTTTGATAAAAAAATAATAAACAAAAACAAAAAAAAATATTTAAAAAAGACGAAATAAACAAATATTACGGAATTTTTACTAAAACACCTAAATTAAAGGTATTTTTTATCCTTTCCACATTTATTACATAATTAGTTAAACATTTAAAATTATTCTGGATTCCATTAGCTTTTTGTCGGTATTTTTTATTTTGTTATAGCTGTAGTAGTTTGTTAACTGTGATAGTTTTTGTCGAGAAGGTCGCGGTCGGGTAGTGCAGAATAATTTCGCGAAACGTGCATCGTCGAATTACGCAAGATTCGCGGGGCGGTTTGTATCGAGGTAGTGGTAGATTCGTTACGTCCGTCTGTTCGCGGCTTAGCTCAGAGATGTGTGTAAATTGTTTAATTTCGGGGGCATATTAATCAATTTAGTTTCGTGAAGGTGTAAAAGTGTAAATAAAAGTGAAAATCGGTGCAAAACATGGACTATAGCTTTGTGTTGTCTCCAATTGTAATTGTCGCCATTGTAAAAAATGGCACCCTTTTTACAATGATTGCCTAGACTTGACTTTAACTATGACGACTTGACTGTTTCGTTCGATGCAAATTACCTGCAAATATTGATAATACTTGACACTGGCAAATGTCCGAATGGAAAAGCCATTTTAAAGAAGAAGAGACGGTAAGTACTAAGAAGCTGTAATTTTGCATAAGTACCTATACATAGTGTTCACGTCAAAAAAAAGTGCTACAATAAAAAAACCTTTTTAGGGTACCTCACCCAAATGTAACATGGGGGATGATAGTTGTTAAGACTTTTCCGGTATGTAATCCCTGATATTTTTTAAACTACGAAATCCTACACTGCGCTTGGCCGGACAAGGCACGCACTTGCCAAGTTTTATTTGTATTTGAGCTCTTAAAAAACTAAAACGGCGAATTTAAAAACATTTCGCATGTTAATAGTCATTATTCTTTCATAAATATCCCCTCGCGACATGAAAATGAATATCAATATTATGCGATTAATGAATTAATGCAACGACCCGGTATGATGGAAAAATTAACAAATCGTGTGAAATATTTTAATAGAAAAATACATAATTTGTCATAATGTGTCGAACCTGCTTTTAGCGAAAGGACGCAGGTTCGAATTCTGTCATGGGGATTTTTTGGAAATATATTTCCTTGCTAAAAATATTTCTATGTTTAAAATGCCTTGAGCAATAAAAACAAAAAGAAATAACCATAGACAATTTAATAAAATCTCTTTTTTTTTTTTTAATTGTTTGATGTGTTTTTTTTTAGCTGAACGACAACGCGACGACTTATAAGACATCATGGTAGGGCCCAATGAATCTGCGCTTCTGTTATGTATGCCCTATATATACCGTCTTAGGTACTTACATAAAATAATTCTCGTTCGAGCGATCTCTCTGTAACCTTTTGGTTGTCGATCAATAAAATTATGTACCTGCAACAAAAAAGTCAATGTTAATGGCTACATTAAGGGCAAGGGCAAGCTCTACGATGGGGTTTTAGTCACGAAAGATGGTAGTGGTTTAAGTATAGCCTTTTATTTCTCACTTCAATTTCCTACAATATAATACATTTTAAACTTAGTATTATGAAATTTTATTTTATTTAAGTAATTTCTATTTTATATGTCACTAGCTGCGCCTCGCAGTTTCACGCGTAAGTCCCGTTCCCGCGGGAATATCGGGATAAAAAGTAGCCTATGTGTTATTCCCGGTATCCAGCATCCAGCTACCTATATTCCAACTTTCATCAATCGGTTTTTGCGTAAAAGAAAAACAAAGTCAAATACATAGGTACATACAAACTTTGCGTTTATAATATTAGTAAGATTCATTTCTATTTTATAATGAAGTGGTTTATTTAGGTAAAAATTATGTACTAAGTAAATATTTAGGTGATAATTAGCAACGACTTGCTGTTATGTTTGTCGACCACAGGATTTACTTTAGATATAATTTTAAACACAAGAAGTTTACCAATAGGTAGGTAGTACTCAATCTGACATTGGAGGATTATTATTTTTATTTCTTATCGGTTGTGAACCGATTAAGGCCATTAGGAAATTAGCCAGTGTCAAATATTATTAATATATTACCTATGCAAGTTATTTGCATCTAAACAGTCAATTCGTCATAGTTAAAGTCAAGTCTAGGGAATCATTTGTAAACACTGTCCTCAACGCGTTCCCGCCAAAACTCCATTAGACGATTGGTCCCGCCATCTTGACGACAATTTGACTGTAAGTATTTGAAATTAGAACACTAATCGCGTTGCTTTTATTAAATTACAAATGAAAAATAGCCATTATAGCCAAAAAATGAGTTAAATTTCAATTCAACATTGCGAAACCCGATGACAAAAAAGATTAATATTACATTTTAAAAAGATAACGGCAGGTCTTTTTTTAATTTATTTATGATGAGGATGTTAAACAACACAAATAACAGTGCGCCTGTTAATGAACAGCTTATTTAAATTTAGAACGATTGAGTTAACGGCCAATGAAAATAAGGTATTTCAGTTATTAAATCTATTCTGGATTACCCATAATGGCCAAGGAATACAATACCTACTAAGCTATGTCAGCAAGTGAATTTAACAGGCTACAAAGTACATTCACACGCTGCATCGTGTGAGTGGTCTAAGAACCTACATATTTGGTACTAGCTGCGCCCTACGGTTTTACCTGCGGAAGTGAAAAAGGCGTTGTAAGTTGTCCGGGCGCGGGCGGCCGAGCGGTTCTCGAGCGGATGCACTTATTCGTTCATTACTCGGGTTCTAGTAATTGGATTTCGATGCAAAGTACACCACGAACTTCCTCAAAAATAGAACTATCAAATATTAAAAACAGATTTCAATCGGATTAGTAGTTTTTAATTTTATAAGGAACAGACGGAGAAACAGACAGACAGACATGAATTTTAAAAATTATATAATTTTGTTCTACTAGTTATCCTAAGTCCCCTAGACCACTTTTTTTTATTTACTTCGAAGTACAGACTTTTTGTCCTCTCTTCCTTTATTATAAGTACCTACAGATGAGAACCTCAATTCTCTTCATGACTTATAACAACTCATTGTTCCGAACATAAATGCAAATGCCAATCACTTAGATTGTGTTATAGGAACGTAATCATTCGTAAATTGAATTTGATCGTAAAACCGGAATCCAATCTGGGTATACGTATCCATCTAGATATTATGTATGTATGTTTATGTTAGTTTAAATTGGAGTATTTAAATGATTTATTATTAAATTTTATGTTTACTTTTTTTTTTAATATTTTTTATTTATGACCAACACACAGCGCCATCTAGCCCCATGGTAAGCTGCTAAGCTTGTGTTATGGTGACTAGACAACGGTTATACTACTTTTATTTATTTTTCTTTTGTAAATTTATACATATCATACATAGAAATAGACCCAGACCAAATACAAATATTATTTTTTAAGCTTAAATATTTGCAGCCCGGGAATCGAACCCGCAACCCGGGAATCGAACCCGCAACCTTCTGCATCGCAGTCGGGCTTTTGCCCGACGCGCCACAGAGGCCACAGAGGCAGAGGCAAAGTCATGAAAACCAAAGAAATCCAAATTTTCCGTTCACTAAAGCATGTTTACATAAAAAGCCGCTAAAATCCGACACATCAATTTCATTTAATTCACTTTAGCTGATCCATTTCTCAGAAGTTCTTACTCTTAAAAACTCGACGATAGATCTCATCAACTCAATGTAATTTACCAGCTCTATATATCTGAAATGTTCTTAATGATAATTCAATATTGGTTAACTAATCAGAATAAAAGGGAGAGAGCGTGTTTGTGGTCGAAACCCACTTCGGGATAGGTAGGTACGTATTTAGGTACGGGTGAATATTTGCGGAATTCTAACCCATACGTGGGTACAGGGCCGGATTGTTCGCAACGTAAGTGACCAGGGGCAGGGGAACTAAAACGGAATGCCTTCGTCAAGTTAAGTAAAGCACTGCCGGATGCCGTACCCATCCTTTTTTCAAATCACCTTGCGGTATTCAATTTAATTCAATTCAATCATTTATTCATAAATATAATGTACAGGTGGTGAGTTTACATTAACATGAGTTTCTCTATATTGGCCAGTTCGGCATATGAAGTCATAAGATTCTGAAAACAAATTACTTACTTTTAGACTACCTTTAAGATATAGGTGTATTGTGTTTTTATTTACGACTTACGAGGTATATATTTTTTTGGTTTTGATTCCGATATTCCTACGGGATCGGGATTTACTCAAGTGAAACCGTGGGATGCAGTTAGTATACTATACCTATGCTGCAAGGGCGCCCTTTTTAACAATAAAAACTTTTCAATTTAACCGTCATGTATCGGTTATTATTTTCTCATTTACGATCGACGATTCTCATATCGATCGTAAAAACTACTGTCGTGGTAATTTGTTCATTTTTTTCTGAGGTATACAAGATGTAACGGGTAAGTCCTTTTAAGCCGAAAGGGAATTGTTCTAGACGTCTAGGCGAACAACTTTTGTTCTACGACTTTTGGAAATTCGAAGTACCTTTCGAAAATTTTCAGTGTAAAGTTTATTTGAAGATCAGCTGTTTCTTAGAGTTCGAGATCATTGACCTTATCGTGTCCTTTCATTTAGTTTGGTCTACTACAATCAAACCTTCACTTACCTTTATTTTCAATAGCAGCTGTTTTTTCAGTGAAACATAACCTCAGAATTTTCAAAAGTTGTAGAACAAAAGTTATTCGCCTAGACGTCTAGAACAACCGCCTTTCGGCTTAAAAGGACTTACCCGTTTCATCTTGTATTTGATCTTGTATACAAAAGCTCAACTGAGGATCCCAGTCGGATTCATTTCTGACGCAATATTTAAGAATACTTTTGTTTTTAAATGACATTGTTTCCTACATTTTGGTGTAGATTTTAAATAAAAATGTCTAAAGGTGTTGATTTAGCGCGGCTGGCCACGCCCGGACTGCAACGCAGAAGCGGGTTCGATTCCCGCCAGGAACAAATATTTCTGCTGACCAGAAATGTTTGTTTCTGGATCTGGGTGTATTCTATGTATCATATGTATCTATTTACAAAAAAGTATTAAATGTATATCCGTTGTCTATAGCACAAGCTTAATGCTTAATTTGGGTAGCGCTTGTGATAGCGCTGTGTGTAATGTCGTGCAATATTTCTTTATTTATTTAGTTAACTATTAGTGACGGTGGAACGGTGGAATTCTCCACCGTTTTTCGGTTAAATTGAAATGGTTCAAGTCCACCTGGACACCTGGTTTCAAAGGATTTGACGACGCTGGGCCTAACGCCAGCAATGACCGAAGATCGTAATAAGTGGCGATCTAGTATCAGGAGGGCCGACCCCAAATAGGGAATGCGCCAGGGGAATGATGATGATGATTAGTAGAATTTCACACCCCCATCCTTAGTACATTCCTGTATATTCCGGTCTCGAGTCGTGAGGGGCAAGTTTGCAGGATGCTCATGGCGGCCGGCAGGTAAACTACGTCGGGTCTCACGAAGCCAATCCGGATTGTAATTCCACTTACAGAATGGAACCTCAATTTGTTCAGTAAAGAGACACAATGGAGATTGCGATAGAACGGATTGGAGATTCGGATAGTAGGTACATTTTAGCGTGTTGCTTGTATGGAAAAAAATGCTTGACGAAGTAGTTCAAATCTATATTCATTTCATTGCATATGCATTATATAATAGGGGTTAAAGTATGAAATTGCCGTTTTATTGCAATAGGTTCTTTGAATTGACATAGAATCTTCATGGTTTGAGGTTTTCGAATGAAACTTTTTTCAAATGGTTTCTGTGATGTTCTTTTTTTAAAAAATGTTAAACATTTGAATATCGACTTTCAATTGTTTTTGTTATTCAATTTAGACAAGAAAGATGGATACTGCGAAAATTCGAGTGATTTTTGAATACGAGTTCCGACGCGGAACTAACGTGGCAGAAACAGCCCGCAATATCAATGCTGCGTTTGGAGAGGGGTCTACTAATGAACGCACCGTGCGATTTTGGTTTAAACGCTTTCGTGATGGAAATTTCGACTTAAAGAACGAGCCACGAGGAAGACCGCCCACACAGGTGAATAACGATGAATTAAGAGAGATAGTGGAAGCCGATCCTAGTCAAACTACCCAGGAATTAGCGGCATGGTTTAACGTTACCTTACCCACTTTATTGACTCACTTGCGTCAAATCAATAAAATAAAAAAATACGAAAAATGGGTGCCTCATGATTTGACTGATCTGCAGAAAGAAACGCGTGTTGAAACTTGTGTTGCCTTGTTGAACCGGTACAGAAATGAAGGAATATTGGATCGAATTGTAACATGTGATGAAAAGTGGATTCTTTATGATAACCGGAAAAGAAAAATGCAATGGCTGACCCCAGGTCAAATGCCACAACAGTGTCCTAAAGCAAAACTTACCAATAAAAAGGTAATGGTAACTGTTTGGTGGTCTCAGCATGGTGTTATTCACTATAGTTTTCTTCGATCTGGTCAAGCAATTACGGCAGATGTCTATTGTGCCGAACTCCGAACCATGTTGACAAAACTAGCAGTAAAACAGCCCCGACTCATGAATCGATCTTCACCATTATTGCTCCACGACAACGCGAGACCTCACACAGCACGAGAAACCATTTTGACCCTTCAGGAACTGCACTTAGAAACCATTCGTCATCCTCCGTATTCACCAGACCTTGCTCCAACGGACTACCATTTTTTTCGTGATTTGGACAATTATCTACGTGACAAGAAGTTTTCTTCCCAGGAGGCAGTACAAAATGCTTTCACACAGTTTGTGCAGTCTAGATCGTCGGAGTTCTATCGCAAAAGCATTAATAACCTTCCCATTAGATGGCAGCAATGTATAGATAATAATGGCAACTATTTTGTATAAATAAATTTGTTAAAAATTTAAAAAATAAACAATTAAGATTTTCAGTACAAATCGGCAATTTCATACTTTAACCCCTAATATAATAATTTCGTTTGTAGCGTTTGTAAAATATTGTTGTGCTGGTATTAATATTGGATTTCTTAGCATAGAATTATGTAATTTAATGTAATTTTATAGTAGGTACATTATTGTATGCTCGAAATGAGTAGACTGGGCACTAATATAGTACATATTTAAGACCAAAGTACCTACATAGTTTAAACAATAAATTATTTTTATTCTTATTCTAAAAATGACATTGTTGCCTACATTTAGGTGGTAGATTTTAAATAAATATGATAAAACCTTAGCACATTTACACGAAAAAATGTTTTGACTGAAATGTCCTTAAACTTCGAAACAATAAGAAGTATTTGTCTTGAAACTACACCAAATCTAGGGAAAAAAGTCATTAAAAATGCTACAAACGAAAATATTCTAAAACATTGCGTCAGGAAAATAATTAACAATTTTCGATGAATCCGGGATTTTCAGTTAAGCTCGTACCTTAATTTTATTATTTATTCCTTTGATCAAGTATTAATAATTAATCCCACTGAGTATTATTACGCTTGCCTTGTCGCATTCGGCAGAGTATTCAATTTTTTCATGTTCAACCGTGCCATTCATGTTTACCATCACCATTAATACACATTTGAGAAGATATTTTATGTAAAAATACACGATCATTTTTCATTTAGCTACCTACATTTGGGAATATATATTTTTTAGTTCTTATATAACATTTTTACCATTTATTTCAGATAATAAAAGCTTTATAGAGTTCTTTATAGACTAACATACCTACATGTTTTTTAATTACCTATATTCAAATTTACTTTTCTCTTTAATTATAATACTGGATCGCAACTGAAAATTAAAAGTTTGGCCTTTTAAATTCTAAATTTATATTCGTACTGAAATTTAATTTTGCTAACTGCTCAATACTTGTAAATAACATGAAAGCATGTATCAAACTCAATAGATGTCAATTAAAAATATATTATAGGAAAAATCCATTTTCAAAAATTCACTCTCAGCGAGGTTTGGACTCGCGCCTTCGGATCAGTACTCCGGCGCTCTTCCAAATAGGCTACGTGAGCTCGATTTTTAAAATATTTCTAGTTGAAACACCTTGACTAATAAAAACAAATAACGGAGTAAATACCATTTGTTTAAATTAAGTGATTGTTAGAATTAAGCAGCTTCTTACAACTGAAAACCCCATACTAATTTTAAATTTAAAAGCTACTTAATTATTGAATTCACTCTAAAATTTTAAGCTGGGTTTCATTAAGTATTCGCACGCAAACCTCCTAGTTATAAATAGCTCAGTTTATTAATAAACTTGTAAAACACTTGCAGTCGTTCGTATAAAGACGAACCTTGCGTTACTTCGTCAAAGCGAGTCGTTGAGGTGTGAAACTTACGCGAGTTCTAAAAGGGTTCAAGTGATGGTATGTTCATGTGTGGAAAATACTTGGTTAAATTATTATTGAGGTAAGGAAATATATTAACCTTTGGAGCATCGGAAAATTATAGGTGTAAATGGCGCACGTCATAAATGAGATAGGATATGAAATGGTATTTATATAATTACGACGTACTTCACATAAATACCTATAAAAACTAAACTTGATCACCTACCTTCTTTCTGTAAAAAATATTGTAATTATGAATGTTTTTTCTGTTACTTGGTACAATATTTGAGATCTAGTAAGCAGTCAATAATTATTTATTTACTTTGAAGTAAAAACTTTCTCCCAACTTCCTTCCGACTTTCTCTACGAAGCTTGTTTCACAGTGACTTTAAACAGTGTCTCCCTTACTTGTAAAATATTATTTACTCATGACTAAGTTATGTGACGTTTGTCTCTGTCTGTCAACTTTGAAACTTCATGTGACAGTAAAAGACAAACGATGCAAAGTTATGCAGCGCATTAATTAGCGTTTACGAGTAGGTATAAGTAGGGGGTGTATATTTATTTCACATATTTTACATTAGCTGCGTCCTGCGGTTTTACCTGCTTTTAAGCGAATTACGTTAAAATATCGGGATCAAAATAAGCAAATGTTACTCCTCGATACCTAGCTTTCTACTGATGTAAGAATTTGAAGTTTCGGAGTTTATTCATTACAAAAAAACAATCATTTTTCTTTTCTTTTTTTTAACATTAGTAGAGACTATACATACATATACGTTACATAAAAATATAAGAAATTTTGTTTAAGGTTTTCGCAATTTTGCATTTTATAACACAATATTTACCAGGTTTTACTCCCGTTTATTATTTATTAATGGCATTATTTCTAAAGACCGAGGTTTCGCCAACTTTACAGTTGGCTTGAAAAAGCAAAAAAAGTGATTTATTAAAAAAAAATTTGGGGACCTGCTTAACGTAGGATATTGAAGTCATTGATGATTTTGAAAATAAAAAGCAGCTAAAGATTTCGCTTTCGAAATATTGAAGCTAAAAGCTATTTAGTTCTTTAAGCTAAAGTGCCACTTTTTAGAGTTTCGCGGCGTTTCAGCGACGCGTCTCCGCTGCGTATTATCAGTGCGCGTAATAGCCCAAAAGTCATTTGCCCCCGTGAGCAGACGATAACGCCCCTTTTTAACACTTAAATTCTACTAAAAAAAGCTTCCCTCTACTACCTATATTGTGCTTCCTTTTGCGATGTATAATAAAGTATTTATCATGAAACATAACATGGATGAATATGACATTTATATTTTTAACGTTTCCACGTTAAACACGTACGGATACAAAAAAAGTTTAAATTTAATACACCTACGGTAATAAGTCAAGCATTAGGTATTTTTAATGACATGAATTTAAGAGAAAAATTTAGTTACATTTTACCGGGTCTTTGTTAATCGTGTGAATTTAAAAGTCTACGTAAATACCAACTGATTTAAGGGGACTATTTCACATGTGACCTTCCACACAAAAGGGAAAACGTATTTTCTATCCTTTATCATTATCCGATGATTGATTGTTGTGTAAATGTTTCTATAAAAATTGGCCCAACCATTTTTTTTATGTAAAAGTTTTTTTTCATTTTAAAAGCGATGGGGTAACCGATGAATTACTTTGGAACCTTTTGTTTTTAAATATTATAGTAGAATATTGCTCCGGTTCCACTATAGCGATAAATATACGACAATGTGAATCATAATATTACGATCATTGTAATAAAATGTAAAAAAATATATGTATTTTGACGATTGTAAAACATGATCACAAAAAGAAACCCCATGGGTTTCTTGTGGCTTCTTCTCATCGGAGGGTGCGTTCCGAAGCCACACTAGAGTCATAGTTGTAAGAACATTCGACGTAAGTGATCAACACTTCCAATGAAATAAAAAAAAAAATTGATTTGATTTTGATTTGATTTGATTTGATTTGATTTGATTTGATTTGATTTGATTTGATTTGATTTGATTTGATTTGATTTGATTTGATTTGATTTGATTTGATTTGATTTGATTTGATTTGATTTGATTTGATTTGATTTGATTTGATTTGATTTGATTTGATTTGATTTGATTTGATTTGATTTGATTTGATTTGATTTGATTTGATTTGATTTGATTTGATTTGATTTGATTTGATTTGATTTGATTTGATTTGATTTGATTTGATTTGATTTGATTTGATTTGATTTGATTTGATTTGATTTGATTTGATTTGATTTGATTTGATTTGATTTGATTTGATTTGATTTGATTTGATTTGATTTGATTTGATTTGATTTGATTTGATTTGATTTGATTTGATTTGATTTGATTTGATTTGATTTGATTTGATTTGATTTGATTTGATTTGATTTGATTTGATTTGATTTGATTTGATTTGATTTGATTTGATTTGATTTGATTTGATTTGATTTGATTTGATTTGATTTGATTTGATTTGATTTGATTTGATTTGATTTGATTTGATTTGATTTGATTTGATTTGATTTGATTTGATTTGATTTGATTTGATTTGATTTGATTTGATTTGATTTGATTTGATTTGATTTGATTTGATTTGATTTGATTTGATTTGATTTGATTTGATTTGATTTGATTTGATTTGATTTGATTTGATTTGATTTGATTTGATTTGATTTGATTTGATTTGATTTGATTTGATTTGATTTGATTTGATTTGATTTGATTTGATTTGATTTGATTTGATTTGATTTGATTTGATTTGATTTGATTTGATTTGATTTGATTTGATTTGATTTGATTTGATTTGATTTGATTTGATTTGATTTGATTTGATTTGATTTGATTTGATTTGATTTGATTTGATTTGATTTGATTTGATTTGATTTGATTTGATTTGATTTGATTTGATTTGATTTGATTTGATTTGATTTGATTTGATTTGATTTGATTTGATTTGATTTGATTTGATTTGATTTGATTTGATTTGATTTGATTTGATTTGATTTGATTTGATTTGATTTGATTTGATTTGATTTGATTTGATTTGATTTGATTTGATTTGATTTGATTTGATTTGATTTGATTTGATTTGATTTGATTTGATTTGATTTGATTTGATTTGATTTGATTTGATTTGATTTGATTTGATTTGATTTGATTTGATTTGATTTGATTTGATTTGATTTGATTTGATTTGATTTGATTTGATTTGATTTGATTTGATTTGATTTGATTTGATTTGATTTGATTTGATTTGATTTGATTTGATTTGATTTGATTTGATTTGATTTGATTTGATTTGATTTGATTTGATTTGATTTGATTTGATTTGATTTGATTTGATTTGATTTGATTTGATTTGATTTGATTTGATTTGATTTGATTTGATTTGATTTGATTTGATTTTGATTTGATTTGATTTTGATGGGGAGTAAAAGTCCTCGAGTGGTGACCGCGATGTAATGCGAAACGGAGTGTTGGCAGTGGACCGACGACATTGTAGCGGTCGCGGGGAGTCGTTGGATGGAGGTAGCTCGCGATCGCTGTTTGTGACGTCGTATAGGGGCTGAGATGTACCAAGTTGTCAAAATTAGCTAACTTTCGCCCCCTTTCATTACAAGTTGTTTCTGACGTCACGCAGCGACCTCTATAAGTGACGTATCGGCTACGAACATCGTAGACGCGCTACGAGGCTCTAATAATACCCTCTACGAACGTATCCCCTCTACGAACGTTCACGTCATTCATTGAATGTCATCTGAGCGTTCTATTTTTGTAATGCTTTGCCACATTTTACATTGCATCAACTTGAGTTCTTTTTTCTCACATTTTTAAAGCTGCGTTCCATTTTTAAAACATTTTAACAACTGGGCACTAAGAAGTATTTTTTTTTTCTCTCCACTATGTATCGAGGGCATTATAGTGACGCCAAAGTCAATTTTTTTTATGTCGACACCATAGAAGTTATGTTACTAGAACTAGAATGCTCACATAGAACTAAAAAGTATTCCGCTACATGGAGCATGTATAATAACATAATAACACAATTAGAAAAGGACAGCACGCTCAATGTTCAATGTGATATGAAATGGTACCGGGCCATAACTTAATAAAACAACACCCAGAATGGTGATTTATGTGAAAATACCAGATCGTTAACATAGAAACAGCTATTAAGTTATCTAAGAACACAGTTATTAAGTGCCTATTATATGAGCAAAACTAATAATTGTTATAATAGCGTTAATAGCGGTTAATAAAACTCCAATATAGCGCCGGTAGCTTGTTAAAAGGATATAAAACAGTTTATCGAAAACGTTATTTAATCGAGTACATTTATAACTTCTTATTAATAAAAACGAAAGCTGGGTTTCCAACGAGAGCGGAGCGGAGTCATTAATTTTTTTTTTCTTATTCTTATGTGGCTTCTTAATTCTTAATGTGTCAGTTTAACATCTAACTATCGTTTTTATAGTCGTCCGACTTTTTTGGCCTCTTTCGAGCTGACACATTAATGAATACAAGGATGGATATTTTGGAAAACATTTTTCAAAACTAAAGACGTTACCTAAACTACATAAATCATTGTAGGGTTCTGTATACCTACCTTAAGGTCAAAAACGGTTCGTTTTAGTAAGACTCCACTGTCCGTCAGTCACTAGGTTGCATCTCATGAACTGTGATACCCATTTTTAAAAATAATTAGAGCGCGAATACGGCTCGATTTATTCATTTAAATAATGGGGCAAGAGCGTGCCTTGTTGGGCCACGTGCAGTGTAAGGTTTCGTAGTTTCCAATAACAGGGATTGCAATCAGGAAAAGTGTTTACAACTAACACTTACCTAGTATGTAACATTCAACGGAATTTGTGAGAAATTTTACTTTTTATTTCTTTCAATAATTCGTGAATTTGGAAAGACAGCTCGGCTGTGATAATTTTCCTCTAAATTTTAATATTTTATGTACTACTACCGTTAATACATATGACGTATCCAAGTATATAGTCATTTAGCTGTTAGAGGGGGGTACGCATAACTCTAAAAACTAGACCTGAAAGGCTCCATATTTCAAAACTGGAACCATAAAAACCCCACAATGATTTTAAAAGAGCTGTCTAACAATGCCCCACCCGGTGGGGTAAAATAATCATCTCCCGTTTTACATGTAGAGGAGGTACCCTGAAAACGAACAGAATTAAACCTCGTGCAAAATTACAGATTCTAGGGCTAAGCGTATCTGAGCTAAGCCGCGGACGGACGGACATGACGACTTTTAAGTGTTTCTTGTTGAAACGAAGGGAAGGTGGCAAACAAAACAAGCTCAGCAAAAGAATAGCTTTATTAGCGTTTTGACACAACATAAATATAAAAAACTAATCTTGCATGAATTCAAATAAAACTCATTTTCCGGTTATATTTTTCTATTCTTTTTTCAAAGTTGCGAAACCAGAAGAATAAAAAAGTTTAAAAATGGAACGTCAACACAACCGGTTGTCCACGGCCAATATATTTCGCCGTCAAACCAGTCGCACAGTTAATTAAAGTCAAAGTGAACTCGATTGGTTCGCAAATTACGAGTAATTGCCTTCACTTCGCCTTTTTGTTTGTGGTCTAACGTTGCTAATGGAGTTTTTATTGGCGACAAGATTACAAAGTAATTGCGGATTTTTGGCTAAAGGCTTACTGTAGCGTGTCGCGTTTGGACTCCGGGCTGGCAATTTTAGTTTACTAGAAATACTTCGGAGTTTTGGCGGGAACTCGTTGAGGAGATGTGGTGCTAAATTTTCATTTTTGTGAAACCTAGTTCAAATGCGTGCAAATTGTTTGATTTCGGGGGCATATTAATCAATTTAGTTTCGTGAAGGTGCGCAAATGGAATGAAAGTGAAAATCAGTGCAAAACATGGACTTAGTGTTGTCTCCAAAGCTCCGTGAAAAATCTTTGTAAATAAATGGCCCCCGTGTTTGCAAATGATTCCCTAGACTTGACTTTAACTATGACGACTTGACTGTTACGATGCAAATAACTTGCTTAATATATTAATAATACACTGGCTAATTCCCTAATGGCCATAATTGGTTCACAACCGATAAGAAATAATAGAAATATTTCAAAGGAAAATTCATCCACAAAATTTCACTCGCAACGAGATTTGAACTCGCGTCTCTGCGTTTATTTCTAGTAGATATGCCTTAAGCAAAACGAATGACCAAATTTTAGTTAAGTTATTAAATAAATAAATAGTTATGTAGGTATGTTGAATTTCAGCTTAAAACTAAGCATCTAGATAAAATACAGTTGCAAAGATTCAGAGCGTGAACGCCGTTGGTTTAATTGGATAAGACGTTATTCCCGGATTGAGTGAAGATGCGTGGTTCGAATCCCGTGCGGCGTCCGTCTTGCGGTGTGTTTTTGTGAATGTGTTTTTCCTTTTTAACAAGTATTTCTAAGCATCTGGACTTGTACTGAGAGTACTAGAATACCGTTTTTTTATAACGTTTGAGCGTTTGACCTAGTGGTTATCTTCTATCTATCTTCTATACTTATCTATACTTATATAAAGGAAGAGAGGACAAAAAGTCTGTACTTGGAAGTAAATTTAGAAAAAGTAGTCCAGGGGACTTAGGATAAGTAGTAGAACAAAATTATATAATTTTTAAAATTTGTGCCTGTATGTCTGTTTCTCTGTCTGTTCCTTATACAATTAAAAACTACTAATCCGATTGAAATCTAGTGAAAACCAATATTGAAATATTGGATAGTTCTATTTTCGAGTAACGTCTTGGCATACTTTGCATCGAAATCCAATTAGTAGAAGTAGAACCGTAATGAACTAAAAGAGATAACGCGTTTTTCACTTCCTCGGGTGAAACCGCGGGGCGCAGCTAGTGTAATAATAATTAGTGAATTTTCCGGCCAAAGAAAATTAAAATCATGTCAAAACCATTGCCACACCATCATCACCAGAAGTACGTCCCCATTTTTTCATTCATGATTTATTAAAATATCCATTTAAATAACACATAAAATTGGAAAATTCCACCGCAATATTATTACTTAGGGAGATTTCAATGCGAGAACAATGGGGAGCCATAAAATAGGTTTTTACAGGGAGCTGGGAAGGGAACATTGTCGGCCAATACAATGAGGGCCCTATTCAGCTAATGGACGGCGAAAAACGAGTAAAATTGTTCCTCCCACTTGTCGGATTACCCGCAGTAGTTCCATTATCCGGAATAATCATGGATCTAGTGAGATATTGTTGTCTTCTCAGAAGTCTTTTTCTCGCTAGTTCTGTTGATCATTTGGGACCACACCACTCTCTACTCGACTATTTATATATGTTATAGCGTCCCCACCGATAGCCAAATGCAGGCATTCCGTGCGGGGTTCGCTATACCCGAGCGAACACCCCAAAGGGCGGCGGCGGCGGGGATCGAGTTTAAGACTGATCTAGTCCCCAATGCTAGACTGGTTCCAGTGATGTTGTCGTTAGCACCTCATTGAGGTGCGGGTGGTGAGCGGCCTTATGGCCTGGTACCTGTCTGGATAACCAGATAGTGTCCTTGGGCACGAGGCTACTCTCCTTTATGAGAACCAGTCTAGCATTATTTGGGACCACCCATCCTTCTCGAAAGCTATTTATATATGTTTTAGCGTCCCCACCGTCCCACCTTTCGGTATATTAGCAGGGGCCGCTGTACCCGAGCGTCCACCCCTAAGGGCGACGTCAGGGATCGAGTTTAAGACGGATCGTGTCCCCAATGCTAGACTGGTTCTCATAAAGGAGAGTAGCCTCGTGCCCTAGGACACCAGGGATATTTGGGACCAGTAGCCCTGGTCTAAAAGAATATGGGAACGGTATCCCAGCTGCTGGCGCAAAAGGCGTTAAAAGGTTTCTTGGTTGGAGGTTTTGGCCGCGGCTTGTTATCACCGACCACCTAAGTCGTAGCGTTAAGCAGACTTTAGCAGACTCATCCGTGTTTAGCTATGTTTATCGATGCAGCTTCTAGAGAAGACGGTACGGACCATGTTCCACTGCCGTATTACTTCTTCTAGATAATTAATAAAAAACCAGATGCGTATTAGAAACATTTCATAAAATGTTTAAACTTTTAATTTTTGGTGGATTGTCTAATATGTATTGTGGATAATTAAATTTTTACACCATGAACAGTAGCTATGTAACCCCTCATCTTCACGGGTTATCACAAACCTTTGTGCGGGCTCCAGTCTCCGCAGTTTGAATTTGTATACTTCAAACTTTATGTTGCTTAATAATAAGTGAATATAATCCAACGATTAGTATCTAGTTTAAAATTGTAGAGAACTTAATAAATATTTATTATTATTATTAGTTAAAAGAAAAAAATCAGCTTCAAAAATTCACTCGCAACGAGATTTCAAGTAGATATGCCTTGAGCAATAAAAACTAATTACGAAACAGATACGTTTTATGAGAAAAAATTGAGCCTATAGAGGAATTTCATACTCATCTAGAACCACTTAATAATTAAATAAAGAAACTAATCTAGTCTACTTATTAGATAACGAATCAGAAATAACCATCAATCGATCCAAACAAAACAAAAAGAAAAGAATATCGAAGAGAAAAACAAACAAAAGATGACCCACTATCACATCTGATATTTATCTCGATGGGTCTCGACAATTGATCTACTGAAAATGATAATCCTGTAGGGTATGATTGAATAGGCTTCTTGGGTGGTAGCTTATTGCTTGGAGTATATTTTGAATTGTTTATGAGAATAGTGAAATTTTAGCCGTTTATAGCCCAGGTATAGAAGAGTTTGGTGCTAAATGCCGACTTTCGTCACTATGCCATCTTTTCCAAAACACCAAACATTAATTCCTGTAATGCCGATTTTTTTTACTGTCTCTTCCTAATATGTCGACTTTCCCCTGATGTCGAGTTTTTGATTATGTCTTTATGTCAGTACCATAGGGTTACCCCATCTCTTCCTGTAGGCATAGCGAATGAAAAAATACAATCGAGTAATCGAATGAATGTCTTGACCATTGATACACGTGGTATTTTACGTTGTTCTATGAAGGCACTGGAGATTATTTTTTGAAACTAATTTTCCTGGAAAATATTTTCTGAAATAATTACCTTACACAGTAATTAGGTACTAAAAAGTACATTTTTATTAAAGAAACTCGAAGTCGCTCAGCGGGCTATGCACGACGTTTCTCTGAGCGGTCCCATCAGAAATGAGGTGATCCGTCAGAGAACCAAAGTCATCGACATAGCTCACCGGATTAGCAAGCTGAAGTGGCGGAGGGCTGGCCATATTAGCCGTAGAACTGACAACCGTTAGGGTAAACGAGTTCAAGAGTGGAGACCGCGTCTTCGGACACTCGGCAAACGTAGTGTTGGAAGTCCTCAGGCACGTTGGAGTGACGATTTGTGCAAGACGGCTGGCACAAACTGAACAGAACAGAAGCCGAAAATAGATCTAGGTGGCGTGCAATTGGAGAGGCCCATGTCCAGCAGTGGACTGCAACAGGCTGATAAGGATGATGATGATTATGACTAAACAAACGTTAAAAAAAAAACTTACAGGTAAATTTCTTAAATCTTAACTCACAAGCCGTTTGAGCCATTTCAAGGGCTTATATCGGCCCTTACACGGTATAATGCCCTCTATAAAACTATGGGTAAATTATTTTGTATTACCTTTTTGGGCCCGCTAAAAGTAGATTAGTCGTGAGCCTAAGTCGTTAACGTATTGTTTATAGCCCAGATAAAACTAGGTAACTGCCCTTTGTAAAGTCTGGCTTTTATACGTTTGATAATTAAAACAAATTGACCAACAGAATTTCCCTCAGACTTTTACTTTCTATCTTTGTTGTATTATCTTGATAATAAAAATGAATCCCTATTTCCCTTTGTCACGGCATCACACGTAAACTTCGGCAGACCTAGATTATATTCTTATCGATTAACGAAATCGCCAATCGAACGAAATTGACATATAAGTTCGCGAAAAATCACGTGACTTTTCGTGAACATACGTCAATTTCATACAAAAAAAATCTGTCGATTGCGATTTCGTTAAGAACCACTTAATTACCAGAAATTATTAAATTTTGGATAAAGACTTACGCGGGTGACACCGCGGGGCGCAGCTAGTCTACCTATATTTGTAAGTACAATTTATTCAAAGGCTGAAATGTATAGTGCATACTTTGACTTTGCTCAGCAAAAATGTCTGTGTATAGGTATGTGACTTTGTTACTCAATCACGCGCAAAACTACTGAACCGATTAAGATGAAACAAAAATGTCTGTGTATAGGTATGTGACTTTGTTACTCAATCACGCGCAAAACTACTGAACCGATTAAGATGAAACAAAAATGTCTGTGTATAGGTATGTGACTTTGTTACTCAATCACGCGCAAAACTACTGAACTGATTAAGATGAAACAAAAATGTCTGTGTATAGGTATGTGACTTTGTTACTCAATCACGCGCAAAACTACTGAACTGATTAAGATGAAACAAAAATGTCTGTGTATAGGTATGTGACTTTGTTACTCAATCACGCGCAAAACTACTGAACTGATTAAGATGAAACAAAAATGTCTGTGTATAGGTATGTGACTTTGTTACTCAATCACGCGCAAAACTACTGAACTGATTAAGATGAAACAAAAATGTCTGTGTATAGGTATGTGACTTTGTTACTCAATCACGCGCAAAACTACTGAACTGATTAAGATGAAACAAAAATGTCTGTGTATAGGTATGTGACTTTGTTACTCAATCACGCGCAAAACTACTGAACTGATTAAGATGAAACAAAAATGTCTGTGTATAGGTATGTGACTTTGTTACTCAATCACGCGCAAAACTACTGAACCGATTAAGATGAAACAAAAATGTCTGTGTATAGGTATGTGACTTTGTTACTCAATCACGCGCAAAACTACTGAACCGATTAAGATGAAACAAAAATGTCTGTGTATAGGTATGTGACTTTGTTACTCAATCACGCGCAAAACTACTGAACCGATTAAGATGAAACAAAAATGTCTGTGTATAGGTATGTGACTTTGTTACTCAATCACGCGCAAAACTACTGAACCGATTAAGATGAAACAAAAATGTCTGTGTATAGGTATGTGACTTTGTTACTCAATCACGCGCAAAACTACTGAACCGATTAAGATGAAACAAAAATGTCTGTGTATAGGTATGTGACTTTGTTACTCAATCACGCGCAAAACTACTGAACTGATTAAGATGAAACAAAAATGTCTGTGTATAGGTATGTGACTTTGTTACTCAATCACGCGCAAAACTACTGAACTGATTAAGATGAAACAAAAATGTCTGTGTATAGGTATGTGACTTTGTTACTCAATCACGCGCAAAACTACTGAACTGATTAAGATGAAACAAAAATGTCTGTGTATAGGTATGTGACTTTGTTACTCAATCACGCGCAAAACTACTGAACTGATTAAGATGAAACAAAAATGTCTGTGTATAGGTATGTGACTTTGTTACTCAATCACGCGCAAAACTACTGAACTGATTAAGATGAAACAAAAATGTCTGTGTATAGGTATGTGACTTTGTTACTCAATCACGCGCAAAACTACTGAACTGATTAAGATGAAACAAAAATGTCTGTGTATAGGTATGTGACTTTGTTACTCAATCACGCGCAAAACTACTGAACTGATTAAGATGAAACAAAAATGTCTGTGTATAGGTATGTGACTTTGTTACTCAATCACGCGCAAAACTACTGAACTGATTAAGATGAAACAAAAATGTCTGTGTATAGGTATGTGACTTTGTTACTCAATCACGCGCAAAACTACTGAACCGATTAAGATGAAACAAAAATGTCTGTGTATAGGTATGTGACTTTGTTACTCAATCACGCGCAAAACTACTGAACCGATTAAGATGAAACAAAAATGTCTGTGTATAGGTATGTGACTTTGTTACTCAATCACGCGCAAAACTACTGAACCGATTAAGATGAAACAAAAATGTCTGTGTATAGGTATGTGACTTTGTTACTCAATCACGCGCAAAACTACTGAACCGATTAAGATGAAACAAAAATGTCTGTGTATAGGTATGTGACTTTGTTACTCAATCACGCGCAAAACTACTGAACCGATTAAGATGAAACAAAAATGTCTGTGTATAGGTATGTGACTTTGTTACTCAATCACGCGCAAAACTACTGAACCGATTAAGATGAAACAAAAATGTCTGTGTATAGGTATGTGACTTTGTTACTCAATCACGCGCAAAACTACTGAACCGATTAAGATGAAACAAAAATGTCTGTGTATAGGTATGTGACTTTGTTACTCAATCACGCGCAAAACTACTGAACCGATTAAGATGAAACAAAAATGTCTGTGTATAGGTATGTGACTTTGTTACTCAATCACGCGCAAAACTACTGAACCGATTAAGATGAAACAAAAATGTCTGTGTATAGGTATGTGACTTTGTTACTCAATCACGCGCAAAACTACTGAACCGATTAAGATGAAACAAAAATGTCTGTGTATAGGTATGTGACTTTGTTACTCAATCACGCGCAAAACTACTGAACCGATTAAGATGAAACAAAAATGTCTGTGTATAGGTATGTGACTTTGTTACTCAATCACGCGCAAAACTACTGAACCGATTAAGATGAAACAAAAATGTCTGTGTATAGGTATGCGACTTTGTTACTCAATCACGCGCAAAACTACTGAACCGATTAAGATGAAACAAAAATGTCTGTGTATAGGTATGTGACTTTGTTACTCAATCACGCGCAAAACTACTGAACCGATTAAGATGAAACAAAAATGTCTGTGTATAGGTATGTGACTTTGTTACTCAATCACGCGCAAAACTACTGAACCGATTAAGATGAAACAAAAATGTCTGTGTATAGGTATGTGACTTTGTTACTCAATCACGCGCAAAACTACTGAACCGATTAAGATGAAACAAAAATGTCTGTGTATAGGTATGTGACTTTGTTACTCAATCACGCGCAAAACTACTGAACCGATTAAGATGAAACAAAAATGTCTGTGTATAGGTATGTGACTTTGTTACTCAATCACGCGCAAAACTACTGAACCGATTAAGATGAAACAAAAATGTCTGTGTATAGGTATGTGACTTTGTTACTCAATCACGCGCAAAACTACTGAACCGATTAAGATGAAACAAAAATGTCTGTGTATAGGTATGTGACTTTGTTACTCAATCACGCGCAAAACTACTGAACCGATTAAGATGAAACAAAAATGTCTGTGTATAGGTATGTGACTTTGTTACTCAATCACGCGCAAAACTACTGAACCGATTAAGATGAAACAAAAATGTCTGTGTATAGGTATGTGACTTTGTTACTCAATCACGCGCAAAACTACTGAACCGATTAAGATGAAACAAAAATGTCTGTGTATAGGTATGTGACTTTGTTACTCAATCACGCGCAAAACTACTGAACCGATTAAGATGAAACAAAAATGTCTGTGTATAGGTATGTGACTTTGTTACTCAATCACGCGCAAAACTACTGAACCGATTAAGATGAAACAAAAATGTCTGTGTATAGGTATGTGACTTTGTTACTCAATCACGCGCAAAACTACTGAACCGATTAAGATGAAACAAAAATGTCTGTGTATAGGTATGTGACTTTGTTACTCAATCACGCGCAAAACTACTGAACTGATTAAGATGAAACTTGGAATATAGGTAGCTGTAGCTGGGGACCTGGAAAATATTCCTAAAGTTTGAAATGTATTTTTAATACAAAATTTCCTTTTTGTTATGATTTTTTTTATTTACTTTGACTTTTATTTTTTATTTTATTTTAATTTATAATTTGTATGCCTAATTTTAAGACTTGTAATGAAATTATTACTAATAAATAATTGATATGAATATGAATATGGAATAACACGTAGACTTTTTATTCAGATATTCCTTTGGGATCGGGACTTGCACGGGTGAATTCGTGGGGCGCAGCTAGTTTAAAATATTTATAGATTTCAGACGAAAAGTATTTTGAAATGTAAAACTGAATCCGCTTCCAGTTTATTACAGGTACCTACAGAGAGATGAGTGTCAGCCATCATGTTTTTATTTGAAGTCGTATTTTCGATTGGAATTCCTTGATTTTTCTTTTATAGATCTTTTTTTTCTTGTGATTACCGTGCACAGACAATACTGTGGTTTCCCTTTGATGTTCCGGATACCTATTTGAGGTTCAAATATACGGATATCCCGCTGATTTACGCGAGTTTTGTGTAAAATATGCTTGAACATTGTACATTGAGAGTTACATTATTTTATATGTTTGATTTATATTCAACATAATATATGATGATTTTTACAGTTGTACATGGAGAGTAACATTATTTAGAATGTTAGATTTATATTTATCATGATTATTATTTTCTTAATTTCCCTCTAAATTGCACTATTTAACTCGTGCAGTTCTTTACCTTCCATCTTACTAATTATTATAAACGTAAAAGTATGTCTGTATGTAACTTTGTTACTCTTTTACGCAAAAACTACTAAACCGATTGAGATGTTTCTCGTAATAGGAGGTTTTTATCCCGGTATTCCTACGAGAACGGGACTTACGCAGGTAAAACCGCGGTGCAGCTAGTTTTTATATATGTACTAGCAGTGCCCCGCGGTTTCACCCGCATAAATTCCTATCCCGTAACGTATGTGACGCATCACGTATGTTGCCGAGCGTTGCTCAACCCGTATGATTATTTAAAATATCGTATTTATACCCTTCAACTAATCCCTGTACCAAATTTCAGTTTAATTGGTGCGATCGTTCCTGTTCACCCATCACGTATGTGTCACGCTAAGCGTTGCTTAACCCGTACGATCATTTAAAGTACCCTATATCGTATATTTATACCCATAAACTAACCCTGTACCAAATTTCATTCAAATAGGTGCGATCTTTTCTGTTGACCCATCACGTATGTATCACGCCAAGCGTTGCTTAACCCGTACGATCATTTAATGTACCTTATATCGTATTAATACCCATAGACTAAGCCTGTACCTAATTTCATTCTAATTGGTGAGATCGTTCTTGTTGACACATCACGTATGTGTCACGCCAAGCGTTGCTTAACCCGTACGATCATTTAAAGTACCATATATTTTATTTAAACCCCTATACTAACCCTGTACCAAATTTCAATCCTATCGGTTCCGCCGTTCTTGAGATATAAATAGTGTAACTAACACGACTTTCGTTTTTATAGCTGCGTCCCGCGGGATTTACCCTCGTAAGTCCCGACCCCTTAAGAATATCGGAATCAAAAGTAGCCTATAACCTTCCTCGATAAATGGACTATCAAACACAAATATTATGTCTATAACACAATATTTTGTCAAATCGGACCAGCAGTTCCTGAGATTAGCGCGTTCAAACAAACAATCAAACAAACTCTTCAGCTTTATAATATTTTAGCCGTTTGTACCGACAGATCTGTGATCCGTTAACTTTGGGACCTTTTGGTGTGAGTAAATAATGGGCCCTACCATGATGTCTTATAAGTCGTCGCGTTGTCGTTCAGCTAAAAAAATAATTAAAAACACATCAAATAATAATTAAAAAAAAAGATTTTTTAAATTGTCTTTGGTTTTAAAAGTAGTCGGGATATTTTTTATTTAAAACTTACTTTATTTTTTTTAACGACAAAAGGAAACAAGCATGGTAGCGCGGTATGTGGTATAGAAAATTGCTCTATTTCCACTATAGACAATGTGAATCATATGATCATTGTAAAAAAAAAGTATAAAAATATATAATATTTAGACGATTGCAAATAAAAACATGATCACTAAAAAGAACCCCATATGGCTTCTTCTCATCGGAGGGCGCGTTTCGAAGCCACACTAGAGTCATAGTTGTAACAACACTCGAAGTTCAAAGTGATCTAATACATCGAATTACATTTAAAAAAAAAAATTAAATCTTTAAATCATTGTCACTAAAAATTGCTATAGTTCGGTTTGACCACGATTAGATTAATAAAGTAGTTTGTACACCTATTCGATCAATCCACTTTTATATCGGGTCAGCGTTTTATTTCAATGGGATTATCAAAATGAATCGGTATGAAAAGTATCGAAGCGTGAATCGCCCTGAGAAGTTCCTGCTGTCGAAAGGGTTCCTATATTGGTTCCCTTTGAAGCGAATGAAAATACATATAGTGCCTAGTATATATATGAGGCGGGGGATATTATGCCACGTTTTCATTGGGCAAGTCTTGCAAGCAACTTGCTCGGAAATACGTCATACAATTTAAATAAAGAAATATAACTCATTTTGAATATAAGCTCTCCATATTCTCTATCAAAAATAAAAAATACAAAATAAAACACTTTAATTACCGGGTTTAATCGCGTTTTATTCATGATTTTTAAACGACCAGACTAAACAGTTGACTTTTTTAAGGTTGAGTCAACCTTGAAAAAGCTAACTGTAAAATTGGCCAAACCTCGGTCGTTTAAAAATCATGAATAAAACGCGATTAAACCCGGTAATTAAAGTATTTTATTATGCAAAATCGAACACCATAGAAGAAATTAAATAAAAATACAAGTGGAACAATGACTTCATTACTTTAGATTGTTTCCGATTTATAGAAGTAAACGTGCGATGTGGACTCGGGTGTTACGTCATCTCACACTCACCCAGTTCGCTCGCGCTCTATGTGTCGATGTCACAGTACATTCTTTTACGTTTTGATTAGGGGAGCGTTGTAAATGACGTTACGTGACTATTAGTGAGACTCAAAATTTATCGTTAAACTAACGTATTTCCGCTGTTAGTAGAGAGCTGAAATGTGGATAGTGTGTTCTTTATAATTGTGTCGGCATCCGAGATTCTTTTTTAAAATTTTACCGGGTCGGGACTTATGCAGGTAAAACCGCGGGACAGAGCTAGTAAGATATATAGCGTTTAGATTTTTAACAAGATAAAATATTTACTTACTTAAAGGCAAGTCATAAAACGGACCCAACTCATATAAAGCGGGTATAACTTATGTTGTTAGCGTAAAAAACTACCCCCAACCCAATAAATTACGTCCATTCTATTATATATCACATACGGTTTCAATTGCAGGAAAATAGTGATCAAAAGTAGCCTGTTTCTTCTCAATAATGTTGCTGTCTATTAGTGAAAGTATTTTTGAAATCGGTCCAGTAGTTTTGAAGCCTATCCTATCCTATCCTACTAATATTATAAAGCAGAAAGTTCGTGAGTATGTGTGTACATGTGTACGTCTGTTTGTTACTCAATCACGCAAATACTACTAAACCGATTGCGATGAAACTTGGAATATAGGTAAATAAGTAAATAAATATTGCACGACATTCCACACAGCGCAATCTAGCTCCAAACTAAGCACTAGGTTTGTATTATGGGTATTAGACAACGGATATACTACATAAATACTTGCTCCCAACCTTCTGCATTGCAGTCAAGCGTTCGCCCGACGCGCCACAGAGGTCGTCAGGTAGCTGGATACTGGGAATAACACATAGGCTACTTTTTATCCCGATATTCCCGCGGAAACGGGACATTCGCGGGTAATACCGCATTATTAGTTCATTATAAACAAACAAATAAATTTTACCTTTTATAATATTAGTACCAATAGACTAGTTTCTGTCCGCAGATTTGCCCGCGGATTCTTTAGAAAACAAGATTACCACAAAATTAGAAAAGGATCTCGACCTTCTGTATGTGAACCAATTTTCATGATAATAAAAAGTTTCAATCAAAATTGGATCGCCCCTCTCCCTTAATTTCACACTTTCAAAAGTTGATGTCTCATACGGCCGAATACTGAAACGCTACTCAACATTTGAGAACTAATTAAACAAAGAACCAGCTCTCAAACTCCAAAATTGCCATACTAATTTTAAATTTAGAAACTGCTCAATAATTTAAGAACCTCTCAAATTTTAAATGACGTTTCTGTATTCGGCTGTAAGACCAGCAGTTAAGGCTGCATCTGCGTTGATTAACTCAGTCAGTCAATCAATCAGTCAGGACTTTGAAATATGTGCGTAAACAACACAACCCTTCCTTTGTAGTTATTTTATTTATTTATTATCGGTTGTGAACCGATTAAGGCCATTAGGAAATTAGCCAGTGTCAAGACTTAATAATATATTATGCAAGTTATTTGCATTGAAACAGTCAAGTCGTCGTAGTTAAAGTCAAGTCTAGGGAATCATTTGTAAACACGGCGGCAATTTACAAAGATTGTTCACTGAGCTTTGAAGACAACACTAAGTCCATGTTATGCACCGATTTTCACTTTCATTCCACTTGTACACCTTCACGAAACTAAATTGATTAATATGCCCCCAAAATACACAATTTGCACGCATTTGAACTAGGTTTTACAAAAATGAAAATTTAGCACCACATCTCCTCAATGCGTTCCCGCTGAAACTCCTCCTTTGTAGTTGAGTACAGACTCCAAATGTCAAACCAGTCGACCTACATGCACTTACCCCAGTCGATAGCTTCGAGGAGTCAAAGGAAGTTCGATTGCCACTTGATATATCGGTCTTTGAGAACAATACGTACTGCCTGTAGCTATGGTAGGTATGTCTTACCGAATGTGTAGGAATTTCGTCTCAAAGGAAACGATTCCTAGGAAATGTGTATATTAATGTTTGTATGAACGCCTAGTGCAGGCGTAAGCACTTAAAATAAAAATAGAATGTGTATATTGCTTTAAATTCACAGGAAATGTGCGAAATAAGTTATTTTTATTAAATAGACACGTTCCGCAGTTTCATCGGCGAAGTCCCAATCCCGTGGGAATATCGGGATAAATAGTACTCCTCGATAATGTAGCTTTCTGTTGGTGACACAATTTTTGAGTATTTCCAGTAGTTTTGAACCCTATTCCTAAAGCTTTCCTCTTTATAATTTGTGTATAGATTAGTATAGATAGGTCTACACATTTCCTAAACAGCCATCGCCGACGCAACTTCATGTACTGTCTCCTTTATACAGGATACAGGTTAATCCAATGGGGTAAATCTGGGGTATTTTTACCGCTTCACTTTTTATTTATACAAATATAAAGGTTAACAAAATAGAGCAGTGTTGCTCTAGTGGTAGATACCGCGACTTTTATTCTGAAGGTCGTGGTTTCGAATTCAAAAATGTCTTTAAGAAAAAAATATGGGCTCTTACGGTGAAGGAAAACATCGTGAGGAAACCCACAGCTTAAAGTCCCAGTGTAAGGCTAAATACCCTCGAAAAAACTCAACGTAGAAGGCAATGGGATACCACTACGATACAGCATCCTAAGAGAACTCCGATGATGCAAGTTATTAGGAGTCACGATCCTCATCATTGAGGGAACGACTGAGGAGGACGAGGTATAGGTATGTAGTCGTTCGTCGTTGTGGACCTAGTGGCTTTAATCTCTTCGGTCGCGAGCGAGAGTCGTTGCCGCCGACATCACAGATCAAGTCGCCAATAATTATTCAAATAAGTAAAATTTTGCACCGCGCTCGGCGCGGTTGAGCGAGGCAACTTTACTTACTTACTTTACTAACTTGCGTGGCCGAGGGGTTGAGGCACTGGGGTACTGATCCAGGGACGCGAGTTCAAATCTCGCCGCAAGTGAATTTTTGAAGATTAATTTTTCCTTTAAAATATTTCTAACTTTACTTACCTCAAATATCTAAACTGACCATTAAGTAGCTGCTTAAGCAAAAAACTACAAAGTAAATTGCGATAATTCCTAATATGCAGATAGCTGGAGGTCCAGCTTAACCTATAGGCTACTTTTTATCCCGTTTCTTGCATGATCGGGACTTATGCGAGTGAAACGGAGCGCAGCTAGTTAGGTGTATAATTGCTGTATAGCAGGACCTCTACAAAGCTTTGAAACTACCATTTGGGTGCACTCATTATCACGGCTACGAGTTTGCAGGATCCAAGCAGCTAGAAAATAGTGTTCATGTTTAAATAGTGTACTTTTTTTGCTAAAGTTAGTAGTTAAAATATAAATTTATTTTAGCATGAAAAATGCTTTAGATACTTAAGGCAATTGAGAAAGAAGTAATAGTATACAAACTTGGCTGGTTTCTAGAAACGGGTTTTGACAACTACCTATGTCTTAATTTTTCCACAATTTTCCTACAACTTTTGTGATCTTTCGCATAAATAAGGCCTGACGACGATAAAACTGTCATCCAGGAAGAAAATATTTCATAATTACAATAATAAAATATTTTCATTTTGAAATTTTGGAAATTTTTACGTTCGTGCGTAGAAATAGAGCACAAACCCTGGAGGACAATTACGAAACGTAACTTCGGACCCGACCAAACGTCTATAGGTAGTTATTGTACGTTCTGAACCAATAATTCTCAATATATTCTTTGTTTTTTGGTCTTGAACGTTTAGTGATTATTGGTTTAGAACGTACATAACTACTTACCTACTGAAGTTCGGTCGGGTCTGAAATTTCGAAAGTTACGTTTCGAAATAGGGCCCTGTAAAAAATGTATGAAAGATGGGCAGCTATAAGAGCGCCTCGTAGCACCAACTACTAGGTAAACTGTGGTATTACTTTAATCAACCCAAAAAATAAAGTTAACATTGTCGTTTATGAAACTTTTTAAACAAAATATCCTAAAATATAAGTTATGACATAATTATAAGTCATAACTTGATATAGGAAATTATAACTTTTGTAATGTCTACATAATGGTATTCAAGCGACTTTTATGATACACAAACAAACTGATGGTTACAGAATGCTATTAAACTAGACATTATAACTTGTACTTTTTAATAGTCGGTTAAAGTCCTTTTCCGATCCCTGAAATACCACAATAAAAAACATAACACTTCCTTTGGCAGTCGTGAAAAGAACATCATTTTCATCAAAACCTGCTGAGCAGTTTTGTTGTAATAAAAAGACACAAACAAACAGATTTTCTTATCCATACATATAAAAATTCAAAGTCTTGGCTGACAGAATTACTATGTCAACGTACAGCCTAAGTTCCTGATTCTGGATTGACACTTCTTTTTACGTAGGTTGAAGCTGCGGGACGCTGAGTTTAATGTATTATTAGAAGGTATTTTGTTTTATAAAGTCATTTATACTGTTATGTTCCCACACACTTTTGTGATGTTAGTTCATTATTATAAAACATATCGTGTAACCTACTAACCTTTATATACTTACCCTACAGACTTCTCGTCAGCTCTGGTATAATCTAATTAGCATCCACCGCTACTAGTTGCTATTTACTGTCAAAAAACATATTACGTATTCTACATTGCTGCTTTGAAGTAATCACCGGTAACAACCACGTTACGTCAAAGCAGCAATGTACTGCAAGTTAGCCACTAGTAGCGGTGGATGCTAATTAGATGAGTAGGTAGTTATTGTTCTTTTTGGACCAATAGATAACTCTGAAAAAACTCTATTCTTTCAAATTTTGGTCAGCCCCCGCGCCCTCGCTGCCCAAAATTTGAAAGAATAGAGTTTTTTCAGAGTTACCTATTGGTCCAAAAAGAACAATAACTAAAAATGTGAAACAAAACTACAAGTTTCCAACGAGTGCCAGGACACTCTTCGCATCGGGGGTTTTAACCCAAAGATCAAAGAATATATTTTGGATTATTGGTCTACAACGTACAATACCTAGAATGTGAAACAAAACTTCATTTAATATTTTAGTGCTAACCATTAGGGTTTATTAATTACAGTTATTATAGATCTTTAGTCATTTCGTTAGGTGCACTGTTAGAATGAAGTTCGTTAAGCAACCAGTATCTTTACAATTTGAAAATATCAACTTTTCGTCTGATCAACAAAATTTTCGTCATGGAAAACTATTACCAAATACAGTTCGCGGTATAATATGCGGTCCATCGAACTGTGGAAAAACGAATTTGGTTATAGGTCTACTTTTGCATGAAAATGGTTTAGAATATCGTAACGTTTATGTATATTCAAAAACTCTTTATCAACCGAAGTACAAGTACTTAGAGCAGGTATTACAAAGGGTTCCTGGTGTTACTTTCTCAAAGTTTTATGAAAATCAAAAAGTAATCACTCCAGAAGTAGCAAAATGTAATTCAGTAATTATTTTTGATGATGTCTCTTGTGAAAATCAAAACAGTATGCGTAATTTTTTTGCAATGGGCAGACACAAATACATAGACTGTTTTTATTTAAACCAGACATATAGCAAAATACCAAAACAGTTAATAAGAGACAATGCAAATTTAATAGTATTGTTCAAGCAAGATGATATAAACATGAGACACATTTATGATGAACACGTTAATACTGATATGACATGGCAAGAATTCAGAGAAATGTGTGCTCAGATATGGAAAGAACCTTATAGTTATGTTGTAATAAACAAGGACTGTGAAAAAAACAAAGGTTGTTATCGAAAGAAATTTGATACGTTTGTTTTATTTCATTAGCGGACTTATGAAACTGAATAGCATAGCTATTATTTAAATCATTGTTCGTCGATCCGTGGTTCGAAATACATGTTTTGTCAGTGTTTTTAATAATGTCCTACATTCCCTTTTTTCGTCGGTTCGCTGATGAAGAGGAACGTTTACGCAGTTTTGAAACTTGGCCGATAGGTTTGAAACAGAAACCAAAAGAAATGGCTGAAGCAGGATTTTTTTATACCGAAAGAGGTGACAGAGTCATCTGTTTTTACTGCGGCGGAAGAATGAAAGATTGGGGCCCCCACGATATACCATGGGAAGAGCATGCACGCTGGTTTGACAAATGTCCGTATGTATTGGTAATGAAAGGAGAAGACTATGTAAAAAATGTACAAAATGGAGGATATGAAGAATTCGAAGAAGAATGCAGTCAAATTGAACCTGAAACTCTGCAAATAAAAGTCGACGCAATACCATCGTCAATTATATGTAAAATTTGTGTGCAAGAAGAATTAAATACATGTTTCATACCTTGTGGTCATGCTGTGGCGTGTGCAAAGTGTTCTCTATCTGTCGGAGTTAAATGCCCGATTTGTAGAAAAGTATTCGAAAAAATTATTAGATTGTTTTTATAAATAAAGAAAAAAGTATTTTTTTTTTTAATAAGTCTATCTTTTTTATACCTTATAAATAGCGGAGAATATTACTCGTACTATCATTTTGTGAGGTTACTTACAACCAGCAAAGTCCAATATGATGAAACAAAAATTAAAAAAACGATTTATAAACGCTGTTAAAGGAAAGGGTGAATGCATAATTCATTGCTTATGGTCATGCTGTGGCTCTCTAGGCGATTTTTATTCGATTGTATTTCTATGTAAATAATATTTTGTTATTAAAATTAGAAATTGACTATAAATAGCTAAATACATAAACTACGCTATCATTTCACATGAATACTGTTAATAGTTCAATCGACTCTGATGCAATGGAAAAAAATCTAAAAAAACAAATTGTTGAAGCTGCGGAAGCTGTTAAAAAGAAGGTTCGAAAAATGCGAAATATTGAAATGGAAAGAAGTAATATTTTGGAATCGGTTTTTAAACCAATCACAGAACCGCTTAATAAAATGGTAGACAGTTCTTTATTAATAGAATCTCCGGTCAAAAGAAAATCATTTAATTTTTCCAAAGCCTTAAAAAATGATGTTAAATTCAATACTTCAAGTCCATTAGGTAGCGATAAAACTCTAAAGAGACAATCTAACGTTGGATTAAATAGTATTGCGTCTATAAGCCCAAAAGAATATAGTGAGTCACAGGATAGTGACAATGACGATTACGATGGTGATACAATCAAAATGGATAAAGAAGAAGACGAATCTTTTAAAACAGTGTCTTCGGGTTCAACCGATGCAAATTTAGATATTTCTTCGTGGTCCCTTACTCCGGATGCTTCAGATAGTTTAGATAGTGTTCCGTTTGGTGTTAGAAATGATCGCGGAAATAAACTCATGATGGGATCTTCGCGTGTGGTGTTGACCGATGGTTATATTCAAGTTGGCACAAAGAAGTACAAATTTACGAATGGAATAAAAGAATTACTTTTTAAAAAAGTCCCTAACTTAGACGTAATAAATAATGAAGATTTGACTCATTATAAGTTAATGTTACAAGAAACAAATGCTCATCGAAGAAATTTTAGTCCAAATCAACCGATCAAGAGTAATAAAGGTCGGAAATACTTGACTATTATAAAACCACTTTTCAAATTACGTAAAGTTTCAGTAAGCACTGATAGTAGTCAACCTGATACAACACATCAAGGAAAAGGTTTACCACTTATGAAAACTTGGAAGAAAAATGCTGACTACGTTTACTGGGACGATCCTAATGAATTAGTAGATAGATTAAAGCTTTTGATTGCTTCAAAAGATGCTGGTAACACTGGGTTGGATAATGAAATAATTTCTATTATAGAAGAATTGCGTGAAAGCGGGATTATACCATAATAAATAGCATGACTTTAAAAAGTTATTTCATTTCAACTTTATCGATGACACCTGTCAGTTCACCATGATGGACAAGTTTGGACATCACATTCATAAACGATTGCGTTTACCAGATTTTATAGAAAGTTTTGATAAAATCTTAATGAAAACCGAAAGCGGAGAATTTGATTTACATAATACAAGATTAACCGGTATTATAATTCCACTGAAAAATTCTGATGCTGTCAACAAGGAGTACGTAGATACACAAAATGAATTGTATATAAAGAAGGAAGAGATCACAACAATAGTAAATAATTTAAAAACAGTTGTAAAAGAACATTTCGATAATATTATTGCAGATTATTGTACAAAAGCTGATTTACTTAGAACTAAAAAATGAGTAAACTTCAAATTGTGAATGAAATTCATAAAGCTGTTCGCAAGAATTTTAATCGACGATCAGTATTATTAAAGGGCATCGATGACTTATGGCAAGCAGATCTAATTGATTTTCAAAGTTTAAAAAGATATAACCGTGACTATAGATATATTTTGGTGATAATAGATTGTTTTTCTAAGTTTTCTTGGGCTATCCCCGTTAAAACTAAAACAAAAACTGAAATCGCAAATGCGTTTCAAAGTGTTTTAGATAAAAACCACCGAAAACCCATTAATTTACAAACTGATATGGGCACCGAATTTTACAACGATGAATTTAAAAAAGTAACAGCAAAGTACAACATTAATCATTACTCTACATATTCTGTTAAAAAAGCTTCTATAGTTGAAAGACTAATACGGACATTGAAAAATAAGTTATTTAAAGTTTTTAGTTTTAATGGTAACTATAAATGGATTGGAGAGTCATTGACAAGTGTCATATCAAAATATAACAACACAATACATCGAACAATAAATTATAAACCTAAAGATGTTAACCATTCAAATCAAAATGCTGTAATGAAAAATATTATGAAATTCCAGAACTCTAATAATAAGCATACAAAATCCAATAAACTAAAAATCGGAGATCATGTTCGTATAAGTAAATATAAAAGCTGCTTCGAAAAAGGATATACCCCTAACTGGTCTACAGAATTGTTTTTAGTTAAAAATGTTTATCTTTCTGTACCAGTTACGTATTCTATAGAAGATCTGTACCACCATCCAATATTAGGACGTTTTTATGAACAAGAACTGCTGAAAACCAACTGTCCGAACGTATACCTTATTGAAAAAGTTTTAAGAAAAAAGAATAATAAACTCTTTGTCAAGTGGTTGGGTCTTTCTAAAAGTGAAAACAGTTGGATTGATAAACAAGCTATATTATAATTCTGTTTTATTAGATTTATAAAAATATAAAATTGCGAATGACAATAGAAATTACTTCATTTATAATTCAGCTATGCGCGGTAGAGGTCTCGTAAATAGTATTATAAATAAATTACCATTTGAATTGCATTTACCTGGTTATAATTATTGTGGACCCGGTACACGATTAAAGAAACGATTACTAAGAGGGGATAAAGGAGTTAATGAGCTTGATAACGCATGTATGAGACACGATATTGCTTATAATAATTCAAACAGTTTGAAAGATCGACACAAAGCAGATTTAGATCTCATAAATATTGCAAAACAGAGAATGAAATCAAAAAACGCTGGAACAGGTGAGAAATTGGCTTCGTGGCTTGTGAACAAAACGATGAAAACTAAGGTCAAGTACGGTGCAGGCGGGAGATCATTCAAGTCGTTGGTTTCAAAAATACATAAAAAATTGAAAAGGTCAAAACCGAAAAGTGATGCTGCAGCAATAAAGGAAGCTTATTCTGCAGCTAAAAAACTCATTAAAAATAAGAAAAAAGTTCATGTGCCTCGTGTTATACCGTTACCGAAAATAGGAGGTATTTTACCGCTCATTCCAATATTCGCTGGACTATCCGCATTGGGCGCAATGGCTGGAGGCGCAGCAGGAATAACGAAAGCTGTAAACGATCATAAATCAGCTAAAAAGAACTTGGAAGAAGCTCAACGTCATAATAGAATGATAGAATCAATTGCTCTTGGGAAAGGCCTCTATATAAAACCCTATAAGACAGGAAATGGTATTTTTATAAATAAATCAAAAAACTAGTTAAAAGGTTACCCAGACGCGCACTTACTGATCTTGACATTTTAGATTATGCTAATCAACATGTTCCATACTTTAGGGGTGTTTTTATGAGAAATAAACTTCCGTCAAAATCGAAGGATATTGAGTGTGGGATTGTTAATTTAGATAGTTCAGAAAATGATGGAACTCATTGGGTAGCCTATGTAAAACTATTCGAAAATTGTGCATATTTTGATAGCTTTGGTGATTTAAAGCCACCGTTAGAGTTGGCTAAATATTTGAAATATCGCATCACATATAATTATTGTAGATATCAAGACTTTAATACATCTAATTGCGGTCATTTATGTTTAAAGTTTCTACAAACGTTTTGGAAAGAAGAGTTAGGTGATAAGTACGCTATTGTAAATCTAACAAACAAGAATTTTATATGTTAAGTGTGTGGTTCTTTAACCTACGAGTGTATTTTTTTTTTTTTTTTTTTTTGTTTTAGTGATAGATTATTAATCATTATATTGACTATATAATTATAAAATTGTTTTAATTACGTTCATTTGTAAAATGTCTTTCACGTTGTCTATAACTGGTAATACCTCGATTTTATCTTCTACTTTTTATCCACCATTGCAATTTGACGGTGAATTCGAGTGTGCCCTTCTGTATTTGTCAACATTCAATTCGATCCCTAACATTGATAAACGAAATAATAAATTTTATTATGACAACAATGAAGTCTTAGAAATACCCGAAGGTGCTTATGAACTCCAAGATATTTCGGACTATTTAAAATCAAACGTAAAAAATGGTACAAACATAAATTTATTTTGTAACAATAACACGTTGAAAACTTTTCTTTTTTGTTCTAAAAACATACGATTCGACAAAAATGATTCTCTTGGAAAATTATTAGGGTTTGATAAACAAACTCTTAAAGCCAATATAATACACGAGTCGCAGCTTCCAGTTAACATTTTATCTACAACAGTGGTAAGAATCGAATGTGACATAGTGAGCGGATCATATATTAATGGAAAATCAAGCCATATAATTCATGAATTTGCTCCAAACGTTCCACCAGGGTATCGAATAATAGAAGTACCAAAAAATATAATTTATTTTCCTATTAATCAAAATAACATAAGTACTATAAATATCAGATTGTTAGACATAAATAATAATTTGATAAATCTACGAGGTGAAGAAGTTCAATTGTATATGCACATCAGAAAAAATGATAGACTTTAATAAATACGGTAATAAGAAAATAAAACACATCAGTACTCATCGATCAATCCGTAAAGGAACAACTAAGAAAAATAATAATAATATTACAAAAGAAAATAAACAGTTCTTAAAATTAATCGGACTACTAAAATGAACATCTTAGATATAACGAGTTCACCGGCATACGATAATACCATAGATGGTATAGAATATCATTCATATAAGCCCTACATAACAAGTTTCAACAGAAATGACGAAATTCGCATCCCTATTAACCAACAGGATTTATACATATTACCATCAGCAAGTACTCTCTATATCGAAGGAACGGTAAACATTGTAAAAGGTGTTGGAAAAGAAAAAGTTAATACTATCGAGTTCACGAATAATCCAATTCTTTTTATGTTCCAAGATGTTCGTTATGAACTCAATGGAGTAGAAATCGATAGAATAAAAAATGCAGGAATGACAACAACAATGAAAAATTTGCTATCTTTAAATGAAAATGAGGCTAAAATGGCTAAAGCTTGGGGTTGGGATGTAAACGGGACAAAGACAACTCATGGTGAACACTTTTCTTGTTCAATACCCTTGAAAAACATTTTAGGCTTTGCTGAAGATTATAAGAAAATTATTATGAACTGCAAACATGAACTAATATTATTACGCAGCAATACAGATTTAAATTCTTTGAAAATTCCAACCGGCGAATCACTCGAAGACATTACAATTCAAAAATTAGTTTGGCGCGTCCCACACATTAAAGTGTCTGACAAAGAAAAAGTATATTTATTAAAAATATTAGAAAAAGATCGTCCCCTCCATTTAGCTTTTAGGAATTGGGATTTATATGAGTATCCATTAGTACCAAAAACAACTAAGCATACTTGGGCAATCAAAACATCGTCGCAGATTGAAAAACCGAGATATGTAGTATTAGGCTTACAAACAAATAGAAAAAACTCGTCAGATAAAGATATATCACGATTCGATCATTGTAATTTGAGAGATGTAAAAGTGTATCTTAATTCTGTCTATTTTCCATATGAAAATTTAAATATAAGTTTTAAAGATCAGAAATTTGCGTTATTATATGAACAATATATCAAATTCCAAGAATCCTATTACGGACGTAGAAGTGAACCACTGCTAAGTCCAAAAGAATTTAATGAAAAAACTCCACTGTTTGTCATCGATTGCTCTAGACAATGTGAAAACCTAAAGTCCGGTCCAGTAGTCAGTGTACGTATTGAGCTTGAATGCGATTCAGAGATACCTGATCACACCGCTGCATATTGTCTCATTTTAAACGATTCCATCATTGAATACAGACCGTTGAGTAACATAGTGAAAAAGATAACATAAATATGAATTCCAACACAAGTGAATTTGTGATTGTGGACTTACAAGGATTTAAGGATAAAGATAATAAATTTATTATAAAAGAATTTGCCGTTATAAGAAACGAATGTACGCAAACTTTTCTTGTGAAACCTCCTTTCCATTTTAAACACTTATCGGTGGAAGAAAAGAAACAGGTACGATGGATAGAAGCTAATCGTGGAATTTATTGGAGTGAAGGTTTTATCGACTACAGTGAATTCAAACGTAATGTTAAACCGTATCTGAATTGTCAAAATGTTTTAATTAAAGGAACTGAAAAGATCAAATGGATTAAAGATCTTTGTGAGAACTGTGAAGTAATTGACATTGGAGAAAAGCTAGGCTGTCCTAATCTTTTAAAATTATATAGTCAATATGAGGAGTCTAATGTAAATTTAAATTGTGTTCATCATAAGAAAATGTGTGCTCTAAAAAATGTTATGTGTATAAAAAAATGGTATATTGATAACCATACTAAATTTAATTTATGTAAATATTTTAACTCTGTATCTTGTACTTAATATTTTTACTGAAATATATTTCTATCAATCATTACTTTTGTATTATTATTATTTCGTCTATGCAAATAAGGTACCTATTTCATAAATAAAATACATTATTTGAACAAATCAGATAAGCAAGGATTTATTTCAAAATAATCTATGACTAATACATTTTTAAATAAAATTAACTAAAAACAGATTATCTTTATTAATTTAAACAATACTTACTAACTAAAATATACATTAATTAATTATCGATTATAGTTTCTGATATATTTTTGATCACTCTCTCCGTTTGGTCTAATATATTGTCCACAAAATCTTTTACTACATATTGAGCCGAAACAACAACGTCGCTTTCATTTTCACAGTTTTCATCACTAATGTCAATTATTTTAATCTGTATTAACCGCCTCCCTTTACAGGGCTCGCGGTTCAAAACAAATGAAGACTTTCGTTGGATGCTACTGTAATTATTCTTAGTCGTCTTCTTTAATTTTCGTTTTAGCTGCTTTGGTGGTGTTTTCTTTAAACTTTTTACAGGCAAGTTTTCCTCATAATCCGAATCTGGAAATTTTTGCGCACATTGAAAGAATAGATCTTGGGTGTCGAGTCCTAAGAGTCCCTCTTGTATTTCCACATCATTTCTTAGTACCATGTCCGACATTATCTGAAACAATAAAAATAACACATTAAGATACGTAAATAAGTAGTATTTCGAATTGAAAACAGAAAAGTCAAAATTTGAAACTTACCAACGTGCAATATTTATTTATTTAATTAGCTCAAAAGGTCTTGCCTCTGTAACGTACAAGTAAAGAATAATCCACTAACATTATAAACACTTAATGGAAGTTAGTGTTTACTCGACAAAATCATGCATTGATGCAATGATACTTGATATTGCTATTTTTACAAAGAAACAGCGCAGGTGTCTGTTCTCGAGTTTCATTCCTTTAAAGCAAACAAACGTGTTGCAACATGCTGGTCGGTATCATCAAACTGCTTTGTTTATAATATTAGTGGATAGGTACCTAAATAATTATTTCATTTCGAAAGAGATAAATAAAATGCAGCTTTTATAATATAATAATATAATTCTTATTTAACTTAAACTATAATTACTTATAGCTATAACATCGTGTATTGTTCTAAAAGCTGGCTCTCTAGCAAAAAAGTAGTTACCATTTGATTTTTACAAAAATAACTTATAGGTTTAACATCGCGTTTAGTTTACCGCAGGTAGTTTATGCGTGGTATAGGTATACCTTGTATTTTTATTTTCACAAAATAGTAGGTATTTTTACAAAATAGTATTCTTAATTTTGAATTTATGACGTTGATTTGGAAAGGGTTCAGAATGAATACTTAAGAGCCACTCATAACTCATGGCATTGTTTTGCCTACATTATTATAACTAGAGTTACAATAATAATTATGTCAACTCGATAATAAGCTACAAAATAATGTTTTACACTCCTAGAAAAGCAACATGACCCAGTGCTTTTGTAGATATCTTATCTGATGATATTAGACGTTTATCATCTTTACTGGATAAAGCGACTTTGTCAACGCATTGAGTGAAAACTTGATGTTTTATTGATTTAAACAATTTATTTTTTTTCCTTAAAATTGATTGAGAAAATAAAGTTTTTCTATAGTCAGACACTTCTAAATCGCGAACGACACATGATTTGACACCTTTAGCTTTTTTTATTTCAGTTTCGACAGTTTTTAAACAATAAAGTTTTGACCGTAATCCTATAAATTCCAAAATAATTTTACCACCCATTTCATCCTTAAATAACCCTGGTACTTTTTTATTAATCAAAGATAAACCATACCCGTTGTCTATTGGAAAGTTACTAGTGTCAAAATAATTAACAAAATGTTCTTTTAAATCTTTATAGAAGTCATTTGTTTTAATATGATAGATAAAACTATCTGTATCGGTATAACACATTTGCAATCGATCACCATAATGTGGTTTCATTACTGAATAATGAAAATCATACATGTGAGCTTTAGAAAGTTCAAGTACCGAAAACCCAATGTAAATTGGTTTATCTAATGCTATTTGTGTTGGCTTCAGTTGAATAGCTGCTAGGTTTTCGCTAAAAATAATGCTACTGTGGTAATAAGGACTGGATATTAATTTCCTTGCAGAATTTTTCTTTTTAGTTAAATTTAGACTATCGTCCCATGTATTAACCAACTTCACATCCACTTTCTTTGCGTTGTTTTCTAATGTTTTACCAAATATACTGTTATTAAGTAATTTAAAAAAATCTTGTTCAAACTTCGATTTAGCTTGTTGTCTCAAACGCGTATTTAATTCAATATACTGTTTTAAATAATCATTTTGACGGAATGTAATGACTCTATGAACTTTTTTTAATATTAAACCATGTTTCAAACATGTTTTTAAATGAACGTAATGAATAACGTAATAGAATTTATCATATAGATTTGGGATTAGTTTAACAGTTTTTGAACCTGGTGCAATGAATCGCTGTGAAGCTAGAGGGTAATCTGAATGGGTTAAATGCAATGATTTTGGATAGCTTAAGTCAACCTCAAGAATAAAACCATATTCTGCGTTATCCGGTACACTATTTACGTCTAAACTAGTGATTTCTTCTTTAGATAGAAATTTAAATTCAGATAACGGCAAAGTTAAACTTAAACTATGACCATACAGGTTATTGCAATCTATATATATGAGGTAAGATTGTGGAATCGAATGATCATAATCCAACATATATTTATTATTCGCTCTGGCATATCTATGTGAAACTAAACAAATACCGCCTCTAATTCCTGATTGTATCATATTATAAATAGATTCATCATTTATCAATTCTAACTCGACTTGTGTTTTGTATAACATCGCATCGAAAGATAAACTCGGAGCGGTAATATAAAACGCTGGGTCTAATTGATAAAAGCTTTTACATGTGATACGGAACTGTTCGAAGACGTCAGTTAACAATAAAACGTCCGTTTTTAAATATAAGTCTGTATATTGACCCATATTATTTAATCTAAATTGTCTCCAAATTAATTGCGCATGAGCATAATCTTTTTTAGATATATGCACATTCGTAAGAGAATTATAAAAATCTTTTTTATTTGGGAGTGATGTTTCATTGTAACGATGTAAATTATTCATATAATCGTAAGGATACACTCCTTTTCGAGTAAGAAGGTGAAACTGTGCATCATTCGAAAAATGTTTTTTTAAGTGCACAAATTTTTCATTATGCATTGTTTTCGCCAATTTATCAATACTCGTATTTAGAAATTTGAAGGAATCAACGAAACGCAACAATATTAATTTTCCATCAGGAAAAGACATGTACTTAGTAAATGATACATAATTCTCTTTAGTTTTTGGGATAATTTTTATAGACCCTGGAGCTTCACCTAATTTTGTGATAAATAAATGACAGTCGTAACCAGATAAATTATGGAAAAAAATTGGTACAAAATTTGGAATTTTGTATTGTAGATTGCAATAATTATGGGCAGCTCCCCTAAATTTTCCAGTTATATGACAATGGTCTCTTACTTTATCACCATATAAAAAATTGTTACATATGTGACACCTCGATGCGTTTTTAAAATTATGCTCATCAAGATCAGTAAAAATTATAGGCACATTTCGACACAATATATCATGAATTTCGCGAACGTCGTTAAATATGTTAGATACGAATATGTCTACACAGTCCATGCCTCGATATGTTACAAATTTATTGTACTCTGAATTCTCCGAACAAACAATGTAATAAGCAAATGCAATAGGTACATGTCGATGGGTTGTAGAAGTATGTAAACCTCTAATTTCTTCATTACAACTCGCTTCAAGCAAGCTCTCAAAGTCCGCATAGATAACAAACGGAACGTTTTGTTTTCTGTCATAATGTCTAAACTTTATTTTGGAACCCTTTTCGGGCAAAACAGTAGCTAAGCCGCTGCAAGTGTGCAAGTCTACTAGTTCGGCACTTTTAAAAAACACTAAACAAGTATCACATAGAAACAGTTTTTTATGATTTGCAGTAATTTGATTTCGTAATAAACGCGACAAGTTTTTAATTAAACAATAATGAGACTTTTTATCATTTTCTAAATAAAGTAAATGAATAATTCGTCGATTAACAGTGTTATCAGATTTATATAGAGGACCAATAACAGTGTTCTTTTTACTCAATCCGTAATCCTCAATCCGCAATCTTCAAATATAGATATATCAGAAAAAGTCGCTGGAAATGACATGTTTTGTAAGTTCAACACATCACGAAAATTCGGATAGGATGAAACTCTATCAACATGTTTTTTTGTAGGATATAAATATGCTAAAATACTATACAAAAAGCAATACTTATCGGTATTACGAACGTTTATACAAGCCTTTTTGCTTTTTATTTGATTAGGTAATTCAATGTACGTTGAACCACCGATCGGTTCGTATTTATTTACGTTAATCTCCAGGTGAATACAATTTAAAAATGACCAGCCGCTGTCATGACCTTCAAATTCCTCCACTTGGTTTTTCAAAGTTTGAAGCAGTGAAGAAAATAACATATCGAATTTATAATTACTGTAAACAGGTGTATTTTTCGTACAAAATGATTTAATATCTATGTGATCATCCTTAAACGTTATAAAACCTGCGTAAAGTTCAAAATTAACTTTTATGCAAATATGTAACTTTATGCAATCATTTAAAAGACGTTGTAATTTACCACGAATCGATTTTAAAAATAATTCAATACTAGATTGATTCGTCTCCTGAGCCAAAATTCTATAAGATATAATTCTACATTTAAATGCAGATTCAATGGTTTCAATCCCCTCGCTAACCAAAAGACTTGAAATTTTTTGTTTGTGAACCCTGCTTCTTAAATGACCTACCCAGGATTGATTATTAATTACTAAGTCACACGTCTTACAGAAAGGCATGGTAATAGAGTAAATGATCAAGGACGTAAAATAATTATTTATTTATTATCTTATGTAAATCTTATAAATTTTACAAGATGAAAAAGATAAGTGATTAAAATCTGGAAAATTGCATAGAGAGCCTAGCTAGCTTACAGTGTTACAATATTAAACTTATAATCTTATATATATAACATCGCTCTTACGGTGAAGGCAAACATCGTGAGGAAACCGACATGTCCTACGCCCTTGCCCTGCAGTGGGACAAATTAACGGGCTGGTGATGATAAATCTTTAAAATTTAAAAGATAAGTCATAAAGATGTTATAAAAAAGCCTCAAGTGTTACAAAATTATAATAATTATTTTTAAATCTTTAAAAAGAATCTAATTTAATTAGAATCTTTAAAAATTTTTGCCTCTGATGCTTTAAAAACATCAAAAGATGTGACTAAAAGTTTTTGGAGTGGATCCCAACTCGGGTGCCCCTCATCCAAAATCAGTTTTAAAGACGATAAAGCTTTTTTATACCGTATCTCAGGTTTTTCGTTAATAATGTCGGCCTTATTATAAAGCCTGAGCTCTAGATAATAATCACCGCTGGAGTCAGCAGTACGATACACTTGACCATTTGCGACTCGTGTCGCAAAAGCAGAGATCAGGGGTTTAGCTCCGCCGGCCTTTGTTTTTCCTTTTTCACTGAAGGTTGCTTTATCTCCATCAATTATAGAAAATATATTGGATTTTCTGTAAACAAAAATAAAAATAATTAGTTAGATGAAATTGGACTTCGCAAAGCTATCTGGAACCGTATAAAACGATTGGTATCGACTGACTACCTGAGGGGATACATCTGGACGTTTTAAGTTGTACAACAATGAAATTACGTTACGATACGTTCAGTTTCAATGATAAAACAGAAACTAAGCAGGAACTTACTTCGAACAAACGGCTTCAGAAGTTTCTTTGCTGGCTTTCCTCTTAGTCGCCTTTTTAACGCTGGCCTGCTTCTTATTTTTCTCAGGTACTGCAGCGATCCAACTGTCTGTGACCTCAGAACTGCTTTCGTAATCAGACCTAAAAAAAACAAAAAACAAAAATTACATTATATCACATATCAAATAAAACTTTTTGAATCGTGAAAAATAAAGAAAGATCGTATGTACTCACTTACATGATTGTTTTTAGCTTTGAAAAAAAAAAATGTGATCTTCAAAGTAGACAAGTGGCTGGATTCAGCTGCTTTGTTCCTTGCTTAGAGGTCAGCTTCAGCTTGAAGAGTAAGAAGTACTTCTTATCGACCGTAACTAGGGTAAATATAACGGTAAGTAAGCTGCAGGCTCTCGGTGTAGTTTTCCAGATTTTAATGACTATTTCATGACATAAAAGCGTATTTATATCGTAAAAAAACAAATTGTCAGCAAATAATTATTTTACAACCAAAAACTTTTAGTCGACCGACAAAATCATGTAATAAAATCAATAATAATAAATTACGTTAAACGTGGAATGTTGATCGATTTATTAGTTTTCCGTCGGTATAAACAAAGAAAATTATTTAAAATACTATTACTTACTTTATTTTAAAGCCATTAAGAATCATTTTCTAAAAGACAAAACAATACAAAAAAACGATAACGTTGCGAAAATTTTATTTTATAAATATCGTAGAGATAGAGGTAAAAGATTGTTTGGATTCCTACCAAATCCGTTTGATGTAATGTCTACTCTATTAGTTAAAAAATGAATATCTTTTTTTAGTCGATGGCTTAAATGGTATAGTGGTAGATATAGCAATTTCCATTCCGAAGCCGTGGGTTCAATTATTTTATAGGTAATATTATAAAGTTAGTATGCCTGTTTGTTACTCTTAACTTAACTTAAAACTACATAACCAATTGAGATTAAACTTACTTATTTTATTCTTTTGTTTTATTTTTACAATGATTAAAATGTATTTCTATTCGATAGAATGTAAATGTTTTACGGGATAACCTAAGAGAAAAGGTATCAAATTAATTTTGGATCGAGACTTATGCGAGTGAAACAGCAATTTCCATTCCGAAGCCGTGGGTTCAATTATTTTATAGGTAATATTATAAAGTTAGTATGCCTGTTTGTTACTCTTAACTTAACTTAAAACTACATAACCAATTGAGATTAAACTTACTTATTTTATTCTTTTGTTTTATTTTTACAATGATTAAAATGTATTTCTATTCGATAGAATGTAAATGTTTTACGGGATAACCTAAGAGAAAAGGTATCAAATTAATTTTGGATCGAGACTTATGCGAGTGAAACCGCTTGATGCAGTAAGTATAGAATAAAAAACAATATGAATTTAACATTCGATAAAACGCCTAATAAAATTTTCAGAGAATCAAAAACTAAGTTTATAAAATTTTTTGTTTCTCTTTATAACAGAACATCAAATTAAGATGTGTAGTCAATTTACTTACTATTAATTTTACGATAGTTAAAATAACTGGGGCAATTAGTTGATACGTTTCGTATTTTTATGAAATTAAAGAAATTTATGTTTAAGCCTAAAAGAAAAATGATAGCAACGCCCAGAGAATGACGTGCTAATATTAATATTTGCTTAAATGTTTAAAATATTTCCGCGGAATCTGGACTTACACAGTTGTCCTGCGGGACACAGCAAGTACTTCGATTAGCAGTTCTATGTTTACATTTTTTGGTCTAAAAACGCCGAAGGCTGTGAATATTTATGCGCAAAAACTAAATATTTGTACCTATCTGGTCTAAGTTTCTTTCTATGCATAATATTATAAGTAGTATACCCGTGGTCTAGTACCCATAGTACAAGTCTAGAGCTTAGTTTGAGGCTAGATTGTGCTGTGTGTAATGTCATGCAATATTTTGTTTATTTATCTAGATATTGGTATGAGTTCGGGATTTCTAAAAAGCAAATACCTACTTCTTTTTTCTAAATCGGTTAAGAATATTATTCGATTTCGTAATAAAGTTCCCAAGATAATATGATACAGGTAGGTAAGTTTTCATAACAACAAGAATGAACTTGTTTTATAAATGATGAGTCGACATTTAGTGCTTACTTAATGCTAAAAGTGCCGTATTTTATCCACCGTATTTTATTGTAGGATTATTAATTTATAATTTTGCATGTGTCAAGTACCGTAGTGTTCCTTGTCTAAACACCCTAACTTTCATATCACTTTAAGCGATAAGGTCACCCATTGTGTTACCTACATTTTAGTTATTTTGTATGTATTCAATTGTGGTGTGTTGCAATAAATAAATTAATCTATCTATCTATCTCTTCCTTGGAATAGCATGACTTCATTACCAGAACAAATATTTTTGGAAATTGAAAACCTCCTAAGTCGGTTAAAAGTGTTTCTGGACATTTGCTCATGACTTTACAACTGTTAAGTTTTCAGTTCGCTTAGGTGTACAAAATTATACACCGCCTGATTCCTCGTGGGAAATAACACCCAGTTTTCATTATGTTTTTGTGCAATACTGTTTTAGTGGTGGTTTTTTAAGTTTTAGTGTTTATATTCTTCTAGGAAAAAATAAAAAAATGTAAGTACGAAATTTAGATAGATATTGATTTTGTATCGTACTTATCAATTTCTATTTAAATATTAGTTCAATGCTGAAAGTACAACCAACAGTTGTATATAGTCAGATATAATTTATTTCTGTTTTATTAATTTCAAGTTAACAAGAAAAGTACGCGGTGGATTTGTGTTATTTAAGAATATAAGTAATTAATTCTTCCGACTGATTGTTTTAAAACGAAATGTGGTTTACACACATAGGCAGTGTTTACCAACAGAATATTATATGAAATATATTTTTTAATCGGTACTCATTATTATAAATTCATAATATTGGCTAAAACGATCTTACCATGGGCGAAAAGTATTCATATGGACGGAATACATTTGGTCGAATATTATATGAATTTTATTTTTAATCGGTGCTCGATTGTTCCGATTGATTGTTTTAAAACGAAATGTACTTCTTAATATCGGTTTAAAGCGGTCTTACACCCATAGGAGGTGTTTACCGACCGAATATTATATGGAATATATTTTTTAATCGGTACTGGAATCTTTCGGCTGATTGTTATAATTCATGAATATCGGTTAAAACGATCTTACCATGGGCGAAAATAACACATACAGACGGTGTTTATTTGACTGAAATATCATGAATTATATTTTTAATCGGTTCTCGATTGTTCCGACTGATTGTTTTAAAACGAAATGTGGTTCATAATATCGGTTTAAAGCGGTCTTACAAACACACATTGGCGGTGCTTAAAAGCGGTCTTTACCAACCGAATATTATATGAAATATATTTTTTTTAATCTTCTGACTGATTGTTCGATTTAATTCATAATATTGGCTAAAACGATCTTACCATGGGCGAAAAGTATTCATATGGACGGAATACATTTGGTCGAATATTACGTGAATTATATTGTTAATCGGTCCTCGTTTGTTTTAAAACTATTGAAATCTGTAAAAAAGTTGCACGTATAAAATTGAAATACTTAATTAAATAACAGAAATACTACCGCAATGGAAGTTGACATGACTATAAACAACAGGAGGTTAAAAATTTAAATAAACCTATGATAACAATACATGATCATACAAAAGCGTGGTTTTAGCCTGGAACAAGCAATGAAGTTTTGTTTTACATTCTAGGTAGTGTATACCAATAATCCAAAAAATATATTCTTCGATCTTTGGGTTAGAACCCCCGATGCGAAGAGTGCCCTGGCACTCGTTGGAAACTTGTAGTTTTGTTTCACATTTTTAGTTATAGTTCGTTCTAGACCAATAGGTCTGTAATTAATAAACCCTAATGGTTAGCACTAAAATATTAAATGAAGTTTTGTTTCACATTCTAGGTATTGTACGTTGTAGACCAATAATCCAAAATATATTCTTTGATCTTTGGGTTAGAACCCCCGATGCGAAGAGTGTCCTGGCACTCGTTGGAAACTTGTAGTTTTGTTTCACATTCTAGGTATTGTACGTTGTAGACCAATAATCCAAAATATATTCTTTGATCTTTGGGTTAGAACCCCCGATGCGAAGAGTGTCCTGGCACTCGTTGGAAACTTGTAGTTTTGTTTCACATTTTTAGTTATTGTTCTTTTTGGACCAATAGGTAACTCTGAAAAAACTCTATTCTTTCAAATTTTGGGCAGCGAGGGCGCGGGGGCTGACCAAAATTTGAAAGAATAGAGTTTTTTCAGAGTTATCTATTGGTCCAAAAAGAACAATAACTACCTACTTAGATGATACCACAGCTGAACATGCTGTTATCTACACTCTCAGTTTTCTTTCTCACTTGTGATCTGTTTCTTATCCGGAATGGACGCCGATATTCAAACTGCAGTAGGTTTGGTTCTGTGTGCACATATGCATTGCATATTGCAACTTTGTTAATGTACCTAACTATAATTAAGTAAAAACAAAATAAAAAAAGACGGCTGCAAATTCATCGCAAAAAAACAGGATTATGATTTTTAGGTAGGTACTCATTTTTTGTAGTTATGAACATTGAGACAAAACGTGAGTGTGGGAATCTTCTCTCTTCTCGCACGAGAAATGGTTTGTCTCGTCCAAAAAATTCCGACATCGAACGGAGAACAGGCGAACGCGAGAACAAGAAGCCGAGAAACTCCTCACATTGACGCTTCTCGGGTGTTCTCGGCGTAAGTCATCTTCTTTAAAATGGCTTTTCCATACGGACATTTGCCAGTGTCAAGTATTATCAATATTTGCAAGTTAATTGCATCGAACGAAACAGTCAAGTCGCCATAGTCAAAGTCAAGTCGAGGGAATCATTGTAAAAAGGGGGCCATTTTTTGCAATGTTTGTTCACGGAGCTTTGGAGACAACACTAAGCTAAAGTCCATGTTTTGCACGGATTTTCACTTTTATTTACACTTGTACATCTTCACGAAACTAAAATGATTAATATGCCCCCGAAATTTAACAATTTACACGCATTTGAACTAAGTTTTACAAAAATGAAAATTTAGCTACACATCTCCTCAACGCGTTCCCGCAAAAACTCCTCGGCGTAAGTCTGTAGGGGCCTTTAAAATAAACCCGTCCATACATCAACCAAATTCTCTCACACGTAAAATGTTCTAAGGTAAATATGAAACACCCCTTTTTAGTCACTTGTACAATAATACATGAGTTGATATTAAATAACAAATGAGTTTTCCTTCACCGACTCGTTTCAAAGGTATGTGATTTAATGTGGGGCTCCATATATCTTCATTATCTTATTTCTTGAGCATTGCTTTTTGGGAGGTTGAAAATTATTTTATTTAGATTTTTCTTCTTATTTGGCGATGTTGGATTGTGTTAAACTCATTTTTCTGGTTTTAATCGCGTTGCGTTAATATTTTGTTTTATGGAATCAGATAGGGTCTTTTATTTGCCTTTTTGTGCAGTAGTGTGACCTAGTGGTAGAGTTTTCCCTACGGTCGCCCTAAGGCCTAGAGGCCTAAGGCCTAGAGGCCTAAGGCCTTAGGGCTTAAGCTAGAGCTTGACCTAACTGCTATCAGAGATAACAACCGGGACCAACTGCTTAACGTGCCTTCCGAATCACGGAGGAGCTCGAGAAAATGGTTTTTTGTCACACAAATTTTCGGTTACCCATCCAAGTAGTGAGCGTTAAGCGTTCCTTTACCCACACGACCATTCAAGATCGGCAGATGCAGGTAAGCCAATAAGCTCCTCATTATGGTGTTGATATTATGTATACTTTAGTGAAAAAATATCGTTGTTGAAAGTAGTAGACTAGATGGAGTCCCGCGGTTTCTTCCACGTCCCAGTCTAATGTAAATTTCGTAAACTCCTATCTTTTCCGATGTCTGTATCATAAGGAACACACTCGTCCAAATTTCAAATCTATGCTATGTGGCCGGATACGTGTCATTCGATACAAATCAGTCTGGCGAGGTCTGGCGACGTTGCAAAGGCCACCCGACGCCTTCGGGGATACGTGTCGCTCGAGATTTATCGCCTAATGGGTACCATACTTAGCCAAAGTAAATACTCGGCACGTCTATAAGTACAGGTGTTACATCGAACAACACAATAACAGGCGAAGGTATCATTGTTTCAGACGAGCTCACAAACTTTTGTTCTACCAGGTACAGTTAAAGTTACAAAAGATGGAAACTGGAGTTCGAACTTCCGACCGACTCCTGAAGTAAAGTCTGACAACCTTTGTGAAGAGCCATGCTCACGCCGAGTAACAGAGCCGATAAAATAAATGCAAAATAGCTGAAAATCTAATACGGTACAGTCAATCTAATTAAAAAGCCTGTAATGAATTAACGTCGGTTTACTTACACGATAATTTTTACAGGTTGGGCCGATATCTCTCGATGGTCAGTAATATGCGGTTTCATTCGCTTCATTCATTCATACGGTCATTCTTTTGAATTTTATACTCATATTATTTGTGTCCCGCCGTTTCATTATCCCGTGGGAATATTGAAAGACCATTTTATATCTGATGCCTATCTTTACTAATCTTAACTCTATGGTTTTCGCGATTTTGTATAATAAAACACTTTATTTATCGGGTTCAATCGCGTTTTATTCATAGTTTTAAACGAACCGGACGAACGAACGACTTAAACGAACGATTTAAGCTCGGTGCGTTTAAAACCATGAATAAAACGCGATTCAACCCGATAAATAAAGTGTTACTAAATATTATGAACGCGAAAGTTTGTAAGTACCTATATGACTTTGTTACTCTTTCACGCATAAACTACAGAATCGATTGCGATGAAACTTGGAATATAGGTAGCTGGATACCCTGAATAACACATAGGCTACTTTTTATCCCGGTAATTTAGGTGGGATTGGGACTTACGCGGATGACCTCGTGGGGTGCAGCTAGTATCACTTCGAGGAACAAACAGTAGTATCATTTAAGAACACACTCTCCTAATTTTTCTATTACCAACTACGTACCAGGTTTACGCAGTGCGATTAATTTAGTCAGGCCAAAGCGTCAGCTAAAAATAAATATACCTATAGATAACAAAACCGTATGATTAGATAGAAGAGTGAAATTTCAATAATATTTTCACTACAGAGGCGTGGTCTAGTCAGTTCAGCGTGACACGTTTGGGAGCATTCCAAGTCTCGTATTCACGCGAGCGAGATGTGTTTATAGTTTATCTGATCACAAATAGAAAATATTTGATAAGTTACATTGATGTCGCTCTATATAACTATAATTGTAGGTAGATATAGCTTCGTGGAATTTTTGTTTTGTTTGTGTTTTTTCGTAGAGTTTCGGCTTGCTGTACGTTAGTGTCTTTAAAATCTTACATCTTAAGTTTTACTCTCGTTTTCGCGATAGTAGATTGAAATATAATATTTTTCCCGTTTAGTCAATGTTCTACATGTCAAGATCTTTAGAAACATCTACTTCAAGAGAAGATTACTTTCCTCCATCTCCCCCCGAGAAAGAGGTCTGTAAAGATCTCGAAAGGTGAGGCATTGTTAAAACGCATAATGTAATAAAAGAAACGCTATTAACACCGGAAAAATTAAAAGTTGAGCAATAAAAAATGAAATTTATTTTTATTGCTTAAGGCAGAACTACTAGACCCCCTCAGGGACTCGTGTGGCCTAGTTGGTTAAGAGGGAGCGGTACTGACGCAGAGACGCGAGTTCAAATCTCATCGTGAATTTTTGAAGACGATTTTTTCCTTTAAAATATTTCTAGTAACAAATATCTTCTTAAATCTTATCTTATCTTAGTATTCTTAGTATAATATTATAAATCCGAAAATCTGTTTGTTTGTTTGTTCCCTCTTCACGGTCAAACGGCTCGACCGATTTGGATGAAAATTTGCACAGGGATAGTTTAAATGATGGAGAGTAACATAGGATACTTTTGATCCCGAAAATCCCGCGGGATCGGGACTTACGCAGGTAATAACTATTTATTGGATGAAAATTTGCAGAGGGATAGTTTAAATGATGGAGAGTAACATAGGATACTTTTGATCCCAAAAATTCCGCGGGATACTGACATAAAATCTTTACCTTACTTCACCTACCATGGGCGACCGTTTAAGTGTGGACTTTTGCATTGCAGTAGGTAGGTGTTCGAACAACGCGGGATCGCGACTTGCGCGGGTGTAACCGCGGGGCGCAGCTAGTAACAGTAATAAATATAAAAACCTCTGTATTTTGAAATCAGGTAGGTAAATTACAAATATTATATACTTGCAGCGCCCCTCGGTTTCACCTGCGTAAGTCCCTCGCAGGAATATCGGGATTAAAATAGCCTATGTCTTATTCCAGGTCTCCAGCGACTTATATTCCAAGTTTCATCGCAATCGGTTCAACTTCAGTAGTAACAAAGACACATACAGACAAATTTTCGCGTGTATAAAATTAGTAAAATTCCATCTCTTCCTACAAGTTTCTATTTTCACTGTTTTTGATTTGAAATCTGTTTAAAACTTTCCGATAGATACTCATCTGTCTACTACAGTATTTGCTCAGCCATAGCGTGTATTTGTCGAACGATTTCTCAGAACTTCGATACAAATGCCAAATACTTCGCGAAACTAATAGCTTTACTAGTTGATATTTGATGGAATTGTTGCAAATACTTCAGCGGGGTGATCAAACAGAATTTTAACTATTCAGCCTTTGATATTAGTGGTAATAGACTGGATAGTCAAAATGAAGACGTTGTTTCATAATTTGTTGTGCCAGGTTAAACTATAGAACGTTTTTTTTAAATTTCAGACTATATTCTGACGTTTTGGTTCCCTGTATTTGACATTTTTACTTCATGAAGAAATGTCAAATATTGTCTAAAACTAAAAAACGGAGTATAGGTAAGTTAGTTTTGAAAGGTTTGAATACAATAATAATTGATTAGGGCGTCGGGCGAACGCCCAACTGCAATGCAGAAGGCTGCGGGTTCGATTCCAGTCGGATGCAAATATTTATGCTTAAAAATAAATATTTGTATCTGGTCTTTGTGTCTTTCTATGTATAATATATATGTATGTATTTACAAAAAGAAGTATAATATGTAGTATATACGTTGTTTAGTACCCATAGTACAAGTTTAGTGCTTAGTTTGGGGCTAGATTGCGCTGTATAATATCGTGCGATATCTTATCTTACAAATATTATTAACGCAAAAGGTTGAATGTATCACATACATAATTATATGTGACTTTGTTACACTTTCACGTAAAAACGACTGAACCGATTGCGGTGAAACTTGGTATATATGTAGCTGGATACGGGGAATAACACATAGGCTTTTTTTATCCCGATATGCGCGCGGGAACGGGACTTACGCGGGTAAACCGCAAGGCTTAGCTAGTTTATTTATATATTTTATTGTTAGACATGCGGTAACAATTGTGTACTTACTTTAACATTTAGGTAGATATAGGTAGGTATTAGTGTGATTCTAGGTCAGTGTTTATTCCTAGATTGTCCGATGGTTTGCACATGGTTAATGTGTGTTGGCTAGCCGCTAGCCGATAGCTTCGGGATTTCAACCCACTAGGTACTTATCTATAATTATGTTCGGTGGACAGCTTTTAGTTAATATCTGCATGAATATAGGCAAAGGTTTTAAACAAAATTTTCCCTAACATTTAAATTAAACTCTGTTTCCGAAAGATCTCAAAACGTTAGGCATTGATAAAATGCTCAAAATAAGTAAAGCAACGCGGTTTAAACTAGAATACCTATAACTTTAATTTCACTCCAACAACGCGAAAACAGAAGACTTAGGCTCAAATCTATAGTCCGTACTTTGACTTTGCTAAGCAAGTTTGACTTAAGACAATTTTTGGTATTTATACAGCTATCTCCGCAACTATCCAATGTGTTTGCTTAGTAAAGTCGAAGTTTTTCAAATTTAGAATATAAACCAAACAAAAATAATGACTTAAACTTTGCTCCTCTGTTAAGACCTATAAAGTTCTTCTTATTTTATTTTTATATTACAAAATGAATTTCAACTATAAATTCCAATTCAAAGTTTATGCTTAGCTTTTGCTAAGCTCAGTTTGAGCAAAGTCAAAGTAGCGCACTATAGATTTCAGTCTTAGTTAATACCTAAATTATTCCAGATCTCTTGGCCACGAATAGACGGGTCTGGTAAACAAGACCGTGAGCAAGAGGTCTAGAAAGACGTCGAAACGTCGCGTCGGGCGTGGCTTTCCACGCTTTCTAGACCGCTTTTATTAGTAAAGATCTTTATCCTTAATAATAAAAGCGGAAAGAAAGCAGTTGATTTCACACTAACAACGCGACAACTAAAGATTTTTTAATTATAAGGCTACGTACGGAAAATATCCAATTAAATCCACTGCAGGTTATAAAACGACGAAACTGTATAGGGCATAGTAAGTATTATTCAAATGGACGGGGGTTGGAAATTGAGTGCAATTACCTAGGTACTAGGTAGGTATACATCAGCCCCTCTACCGCGTAACTCCCGTCGAGTTCAACTAGACGTCGATTTGGAAATACGATGCTTTCGATAACGGGGTTGGAAAAGGCTACCGCGCAAGGAGTGAGCGACTTAATGTCGACAATTTCTGCTCACTCCTTGCGCGGTAGCTTTTTCCAAAGCCGTTATCGAAAGCATCGTCTAGTTGAACTCGACGAAAGTTACGCGGTAGGGGGGCAGTTTAGATAAGTATACACGAATTTAGATAAATGTTTGTATAACGGTTTCATCGCTAACAATCGATGACTTGGCATGGACAGTCACATCGTAATACCTACCTACCTGTCTTTGTTTATAATATCTGCGTTCTAAAGGATGATTTATACTAGAACATGCCGGGTCCGAGCTTCGTTGTCTGTTGCTCGGCCGCCACTCAGACTTGCAACAGACCGATCGATAGACTGCTCGCCGAGCAATGGACAACGAAGCTCAGACCCGGCACGTTCTAAAAAGTCATCCTTAAAGGTGCTCCCTCACCGTGAACATTCGCATGTGATGTAACGTTACAGATTCAAGCATTACATACCTAAATACAGCGCGCATCTTGTGAGTTGTATCAATAATGTCTTCTTTTATATGGCTTATTCCATCTGGACACTAGCCAGTGTCAAGTTTTATTAATATTTGCATCGAAACAGTCAAGTCGTCATAATTTAAGTCAAGTCGAGGGAATCATTGCAAAGCAGGGGCCATTTTTTTTACAATGCGTGTTCACGGAGCTTTGGAGACAACGCTAAAGTCCATGTTTTGCATCGATTTTTACTTTTATTTACACTTGTACACCTTCACGAAACAAAATTGATTAATATGCCCCCGAAATCAAACAATTTACTCGCATTTGAACTAGGTTTAAAAAAAATGAAAATTTAGCAACACATCTCTTCAACGCGTTCCCGCCAAAACTCCCTTATGTTACATTACAAGCGAAGTAGTTTCTAGTTGTTTTTTTCTTTGATGACTGATTGCATTACGAAGGGGTCAGTTAGTTCAACACACAAACGGAATTTCAGATACCTACTTATTCCCAGCAGAATTTCTAGCCACTAGTTCGATGAAAAATAATAAAAAAACCCGTCCAATTCGAAACCATCAGAGCTTGCATTCATAGTTTTACCTCCATTATTAAAAAAGAAATATCGAAAAACACTCGTGAATGTACGAAAAAAATTGTAAACCAATTTAAAGTTCTGTTGTTTATTGAAGCGAACATGTGTCGCTTTCCTATTCGTATTTCTATTTTTTTAACAAGCAAATATTGAAATAAAACCCAAAATTTACCGGATATAACTCGCGTTTTATTCAACAGCATTGTTGCAATGCCGTACCGACTGCCTTTGAAAGAAGTTGAAGTACTGTTGTTATCATCAGTACTTCCTTGGTCGTCCGTTTAAGTGTGGATTTTTGCATTGCGGTAGGTAGGTGTAAGAACAACGCGGGATCGCGACTTGTACGGGTGAAACCGCGGTGCGCAGCTAGTATAATATATATATCTACACTAATATTATAAAGCTGAGGGGTTTGTTTATTTGATTGTTTGTTTGAACGCGCTAATCTCAGCAACTACTGGTCTGTATTGAACAATTCGTTTTATGTTTGATAGTCCATTTATCGAGGAAGGTTATAGGTTATTTAACATGGCGCTAAGACCAATAGGAGCGGAGCATCCATGGAAAATGTTGCAATAACGGAAAAAAATTGCCTCTTTATAGAGCTTCTGTGCGCTTATGTTTACGCAACAGGAACTGGACTTACGCGGGGAAAACCGCGGGCGCTGCTAGTTAATAATAAAAGCTGTATCGCATTAGTTCCTTTTGTGTAAGTAAGTTTAAAATTTGCTTGTTTTAAGTGATTTAGACCCGAAATAACATCCTGTAATTTAACATCTCCCAAATATGCAAATAGATTGCTGAAACCATTATAATTTAAACACCTAAATCAAAACAAAATTATCAAGGAAAAGATATGGAAGGGTACAATGAAAAAGGATTCCTTTTATCTTCATTTTGAAGTCGAGTAGAGTCCTTTCACAAAAGAAGTTCCGTGGTAAAAACGGAACTAAACTTAAAAAAAAGCATTTATACATCTACGCTCTACAAAGTTACTTTATTTGACCAAACAGGTCATCACATAAAGTCATCACCTATTTGTTTTTATAACGCACGCGTGTTGTATGAGCTGCTTTATATATCTAAAACCGGTGAAATTAGACCCATTTTACGAGCAAATGTTATTTATGGTAACGCAGCGCATCTTATTTTATAAAACGGACTCTAAGACAAAATATTTGGAGTAGAAAAGTGTAAATAAACTCGTGGCCTGCTCGTTTATAGGTCTGATTAGGCCAGTCTTATCAGAGCGAGCTGTAGCACGCCCTTGAACTTACAAAATGCTATATTGTATGAAAACGTTTGGATTTATAAGACAAAATCGTTTGCCTTAGCCTTACATTTGTTAATTAGAAAATATAATAAATTAAAAAAAAAGAAGTTGAAAGAGGATATAGGTACGAAATAAAACTTTGGAGCTTCTTGTCTGTAAGTCTAAGTGTGTTCTAAGTAAACCTTTGTCATTATTTTTTATTTATATACTTGAGAGTGTATATTAAATCTCTTAATCATTTCTCTCTGAGTGGCTCATGTTGATAAATTCCTATGAACAAGACTGTCTAAAACATTTGTTTGAAAGTTAGCCCCTAGGGGAATTGAAGCGGATCTAACCTTTTTTTTTTTACAAAAAAGGGATACGGCGAAAATTATCTCGTTTTTACTTACCTACGGGAAACATAACCCTCTTGCAGTCGGGTACAAGAGGGTCATGTATTTCTTTTTTGCTTTAGATATTTAGATGGATAGTGTAATCTATTTAAACGTGCATAGTTTATATTTTTACCCGGCTGCAAGGAAAGGGTTATGTTTTTCGCGCCAATTTTGTAAGTATGTATGTTTGTAATATTCTTCCTCAGCTTCTTTCCGTATCTTTCAAACCATTCAATAGATTTAACAGTTGGGCCCATTCAATGTCTTAAAACCATCATTCTAATCATGGGTCCCGACTGTAAAAGTAGCTTTATTTCGTGTCTTGCACACTAAAATACACTTAAAATACACAGTTAAGACTTTAACTTTAACTACTAAGGCTGAAATCTGTAGTGCGTTATTTGACTTTGCTCAAACTAAGCTTAGCAAAAACTAATCATAAACTTATAGCATTGGAATTTATAGTCGAAATCCTTTTTGTAATAAACGAATAAAATAAAAAGTAAGTACTCCAAAGTCACAACAGAGAAGCAAAGTTTAAGTCAATATTTTTGATTGGTTTACTTTTTTTGATTTGATTCTAAATTTGAAAAACTTCGACTTTACTTAGCAAAAACTTTGGATAGTTGCGAAGATCGCGTTATAAATACCAAATAATTGTCTTAAGTCAAAGTTTTTGCTTAGCAAAGTTAATACGGACTATATAGATTTCAGTCTAAGTGTTTTCTTTAGATACAAATACCTCCACAAGGGCCAAACACGGCTCTATATCAATAGGTTTTTCAACAAAATAATTACCGACTATACTTAAATCGTGATTACCAAGAGCGGTTAAGATCATTGATAACTGTTTGTTCTAACAAACAAAAACAAAAAACAACACTTAATTAAAAGCAAATTTTTATTTTTTCATTACTTAGCTACTTTTGCTTGTATTTTCTTCATTTTTAATTAAGTTCTTTGTTCGTTGAGGGTTGGGTTTGGGCATCTTGTTTCTATTTGACAACATCAACTTGTAGCTAGTAGGTAGTATGTTAAAAAAGTTTAGGCCGTTGTTTCACTCAAGTAAGTCCCGATTCCGTGTACAGGTGAAATTCAGCGAGAGAAGCTATTAGCTAGCTTCAGTTCCTGGTGGTTAAAAAATACCCCATGAGTTGTTTTGTCATCGGAGGACGCGGTTCGAAACAACACTAAAGTTATGCGACGATTTATAGTGATCAATTATACACTATTGTGTACAAGTATCCGGTTGAATAAAAAATGAATTTGAATTTGTTACTGCTTTAGCACCAACGTGGTAAACCCCAAGTACTGGTATATTTTGGGTTTGTTATAAATTGCAGTAAAATCCTACTTTTTATTCCGATATTCTCGCGGGAACGGGACTTACGCGGGTGAAACCGCGGGGCACAGCTAGTCTTCTTACTAATATTATAAACGCGAAAGTTTGTATGTATGTGTATGTGACTTTGTTACTCTTTCACGCAAAAACTACAGGACCGATTGCGATGAAACTTGGAATATAGGTAGCTGGGGACTTGGAATGACACATAGGCTACTTTTTATCCCGATATTCCAACAGGAACAGGACTTATGCGTGTAAAGTCGCGGGGCGCAGCTGGCAAACAATAACCATGAATTTATAATTACAATAAATTACCATAAAGTGTCGATGGCAATTTTTCATTTTCGAATACCCTTTCCAATAAAAAAAGAATTATCAAAATCGAACAACTGTAAAAAGTTAGGGATGATTTATATTAGACCGATTCCCGGCCGTGCCGGGTCCGAGCTTCGTTGTCCATTGCTCCAGACCGATCGACTGATCGCCGATCAATGGACAACGAAGCTCGGACCCGTGACGGTCTAATAAAAATCATTCCTTATGCGTGGTCGGTCATACTACATTAAAAAAAACGCCTTGACCTGAGAACCATCCACCGTGTTTTCGTCGCTTAAAAATACTAATAGCGATTCGAAGTGCGCCAAGTGAGCCAATATTCTACAAGTTAAAACAATAATTGTTACAAACAACACATAGATGAAATCTATCCATGTATTTTATCTGCCAGTCCGTAGGCAGCAGTAATGTTCAATTTATATGCTAACAGATTTATTTGAATATGATTGTGGGTACTTATTTATTGTTCCTTTTACATTATTTATTGTGTTTTGGTGTTTTTAGGGTCCCGTCCCTACAGAGTAAAAACGGGACATCATCTTACTTCTTACTAATATTATAAACGCGAAAGTTTGTATGTATGTATGTGAGGTTGTTACTCTCTCACGCAAAAACTACTGAACCGATTGGGATGAAAATTGGAATAAGGTAGCTGGGGACCTGGATTAACACATAGGCTAGGAACGGGACTTACGCGGGTGAAACCGCGGGGCGCAGCTAGTCTGTGATAATTTCAACTGTCTAGTTTTTACCCTCAGGTTACGGAATAAACAAGATAGCTATGAGTAACTATATGACAAATTTCATAGATAATATATCTTACAGATCGATCGCATTTCGCATACGTTCCTTATTAAAAAAACACAACTGTTTCCCTTTTATAATAAGGTAGAGCTAGACAAAACGAAAACATTTTCACAATATCAGTAAAGAAAACGTCCAAATTCAGTGAAAGTCGGGCGTTCGGGTACAGACGGATTCCAACCCCGGTTCAGATTCCTACAGGAACCTTTTCACGCGCACTGTGTCACCATTTCCGGGTTTAATGTAAACAGTATGCAATTTAGGGGCTATTTTAGTGAGTTAGTGGGGAAAACAAAGTGAATAGAATTGTTTTAGTCCATGGTTGCTTATAAACAGTAAATATAGAACTGTTTACTACTTGTAATGGAACGAAGTTTAACAGGCGTATTCATAGGCGTGTATAAGTAATTACTTTCTCTAAGTAATGCTTTGCCTCGTTCTTATGAAGAATTTTCAACGTCAGCCCTTCGTTCGTGCTTCGGAAGGCACGTTGAGCAGTTGGTCCCGGTTCTTATCTCTGATAGCAGTCGTTAGGTCAAGTTAAAGGCCTTAGGGCGACCTGAAAACTCTAATACTAGGTGGGCCACACCACTACACGAAAAGGAGAAGTCAGTCAGAGACAATATGACAAATATATTTTCTAAGACAAGTAATTACTAGACTCGTCTATAAACACGGAAGGAACAGTCGTAGGACTTAGCATTTGTCATATGGGGATAAAAAGTGACCTGTGTTAAATTAGATCTTATGCTGAAATCTATAGTCCGTACTTTGACTTTGCTTTACAAAACTTCGACTTAAGACAATTTTTGGTATTTATAAGCAACTATCCAAAGTTTTTGCTTAACAAAGTCGAAGTTTTTCAAATTTAGAATGTAAACTAATCAAAATTATGACTTAAACTTTGCTTCTCTGTTATGACTATGTAGTTATCTGTTATTTTATTTGTATAATACAAAATGAATTTCAATGCAAAGTTTATGCTTAGTTATTGCTAAGCTCAGTCTGAGCAAAGTCAAAGTACGCACTATAGAATCCAGCCTTAGGTTGTCTTCGATTACTTTGGTAGTTCTCGTTTACCTACTTACTTACACCTTCCAAATTTCACATTAGTAGGATCGGGAAAATATAAATAGGTCAACTATTTTTCAAGTAGAAATTTATGAAAAATTTTGCCCGGAAAAGGATTCGAACCTGTGCCCCTCACTTGCCGCGCGAGTGCGCTAATCATTACGCATATTTCTAGATAAATGCCGCGTAAATAAACATAAAGAGATATTAAATACCTATTAGTTATTATAAATTACGTTTTCCAAGCTTTTTTTAACACTAAACTTCACTTACAAACTCATGCAGTGCAACAAGTTACGGTGGCGGTTTTAGGAACTAAACACAGCTAAGATTATTTGTGTCCTCTTTTATTATTTTTCTTACTAATTTATCTAAAGCAGTCCAAATAAATAGTTCTTAAACTGAACACAGTTTACGCACGATCGCGCCAACTTACACTTGTGGCACTCACTGTACCTATATCAAATCAGTTTGCGTCCAATAAAAAAAAACAATTTGTTCCGTATCCAATATAACCAATAGGCCGTCAAAACCCGAGGCTAAACGTTTCACTTAAAGAGGTTAACACAGAACTACGTAGAGGTTACCATAGAACCAATTATCCGGATACTTCCTGTTAATTCCGGACGCTCCCGCCGCGGTCCCGGAGGACGAATTCCTACGTTTCCGGATTTATTTCCGACTACGATAATGTACGGAAACTGTTCGTTTTCTTTTTTTCGTTTACTTTTTTTTTTAGGTTTCAATAAAAGTACCTAAGCTAATAAAATATACAGAAAAAAGCTGCGTCCTGCAGTTGTACCCGCGTAAGCCCTGATTCCGTGGGAATATCGGGATAAAAACCTACTATCTTACTTCTTGATAACTCAGTTTTCTATTGGTAATAGATTTTTTTAAATCGGTCCAGTAGTTTCGAACCTTTTCATTACAAAAAAAAAAAAACAAATAAATCTTTCCTCCTTACAATATTATTACAGGTTAAAAATCATAAAAGTATAAAATAAAATATTACCGTCTGCAGAAAATTAAAAATTGTTTATGAAAAATGTTTTCAAATATTCAGCAACCCCGAAGCCGAACAGAGATTGTCCAAATAAGTTAATTTGGAATGAAAATTATGTTATTTAAAATTATTGGGTATTTTAAAAATTCAAATTTATTCAGTTTCAATATAACCTTCTCATAATTTGGAACCAACATTTGATAAGGTTCAGGTGAATGAGGGAAGTTTGTATTTTTTCTGCTCGCTCGTAACGAATAACGGGTTTTGGTAGATGGCGCTGATTTCAATTCCTATATCATTTCTGTGCCCTGATTCTCTAAAAACATAGCATGCGACAAACAGGCGGGATCGCCTGTTTGTCGATTTGTTGCAGGAGTAAAAATAATAGCTATTCTATAACTTCTTTTAATACTGATTGGCTGAGGAACCAGGGGAGCTACTTAAATAATCAGGTAGCCCTTAATTTTGAAGCCTACTTAACTAATTAAATAGTAATTAATTAAAATAACATTTACAGAATACGAATTAACGTTCATCTCTTGCACGTCGCCTGCATTCCGCCGGCATTTCGCATGCCTTATCCTTACCGAATCGAGCCCCTGGTGTCTTATTTGAACTTCGAATGTCTCATTTCAGAATGTCGAGCCCTATGTTTGAACGTCAAATCACTATATTTTTCCTTGTAAATATTTCTATTAGAAGCATCAAAATCATTGTTTATTCTAAATTTAAATAATTTAGGTTTCTTTCCATGCCGATTGATCATGCTGCCATCTATTAGTGACAAAGGAACATTATCGCAGCCGTTGAGAATTTCCCTCATTAAAACTAAATCAAATTTACGCCAAAACAGAATTTAATTTAAAATCTTTGATTCAAAAGCGACGACCATACTAAGTCAAAGCGTTTGAGGCAATTTGAATTGGTTAAGAATTCTATGGAATAAATTAAGATTTCGACTTCCCTTTCCTTTCACTTACCTATTTACACTCTGAGCGTCAAAAGTCGCTATATAAGCAGCGTATGGTGGTTGAGTTTCCCCAAAGACGTTTCCATTAGAAATGATTTAAACAATTAGGTACGTCAATTACAATGACGGCATCTGTGTCGCGTCGGGTAAACGCCGGACTGCAATGCAGAAGGTTGCGGGATCGATTCTCGCCGTGTGCTAGTATTCATACCTAAAAATAAATTATGTATCTGGTCTGGGTGTTTTCTATGTATCATATTATGAACGTATTTACAAAAAAAAAATGAAATGTATGTATGTTATCCGTCGTCTAGTACTCATAGTACAAGCCTAGTGTTTAGGGCTAGATTGAGCTGTGTGTAATGCAATATCTCGCAATATTACTATTTATTACTAGGTGCGCCTTGTGGTTTCACCCGCGGAAGTGAAAAACGCGTTATCACGGGCGCGGGAGGCCGAACGGCTCTCGAGCGGTTACATTTTTTCGTTAATTACTCGGGTTCTACTAATTGGATTTCGATGCAAATTATGCCAGGACGTTCCTTGAAAATAAAACTATCCCCTTATTTATAAACGCCAATCAATGCGCTGCATAACCATGCATCGTTTGTCTTTTGCTGTCACACGAAGTTTTAAAGTTGACAGACAGAGACAAACGTCACATAACTTAGTCATGTGTAAATAAATTTTTATAAACAAGGGTGTAAATAATTGCAATAAAAGAAAAAGACAGCTTATATTAGGTGGCGCAATGGGCTGCCTTATCGCTTAAAGCGATCTCTTTCAGGCAACCTCCGGGTGGAGGAAGTGACGAAATATAAAGAGTATTTTAGTAAAAAAAATGTTTGGTAAACTAAACAAACACACAATCCAACAATATACCTAGTATGAGTTATAACAACATAATAGTTACGAAATTAATTTAGCCAACCTAGCTTTAGGGTCTCAAAGTGATTCATATAACAAAACAAATTGAGCTTTATCGCAGTTGTAATTAAGTTTTAATTGTTTTATAACGCCCTGCGGTTCGAATAATACAACTATAATTTGACAATTTTTGTCTAACTAAGGCAATTTCAAAGTTCTATGGAGCTAGCGAGATATTCTTTTTACATATTTTTTCGTCTTTTTTCATATTTTTTTTGGTTTCGTAGTCAACGAGAAACCCTTATAGATTCTATTCTAAATCATTTATTTACTTTAAGCATATATTAAATAGGTATTTTATCACAGTTTATTTAGAAGTCGGTGCCTTGGCACTAGACAGAATTATAATTTACTAGCTTCGTAAATCCCGTTGCTGCGGGATTATCGGGATTGAAATAGTTATTCCAGGTTTCCAGCTACCTATATGCCAAGTTTCATCGCAATCGGTTCAATAGTTTTTGCGTGAGAGTAACAAAAGTCACATACAGTCATACAATCACACATACAAACTTTCGCGTTTGTAATATTAGTAAGATTCTCAAAATGTCCCCTTGAGATTTTGTTGTTTAGTGAAGGAGCAACAACAATACTCGTTCAATAACTTTCTTACTGACTAACTTACACACGATCGTCTGTTATAGGATTTAAGATCGTCTTATGTTTTCACTTCGATCGTTTTTTGTTTTCACTTTGATCGTCTTTTGGTTTTCCACCAAACTCTTCTACTAACTTTCTTTTTACTGTATAATTTACTTATACTGTATAATTAACGGATTACACCGGCCGTGGTCCCGGAAAGTCTTCCCGGGACCACGGCCGGTGTAATCCGTTTGCCGAAACGTCGGGGTAATTTTAAATTTATTTACTAAATTTAAAATAATTTAGTTGATATAACGCGATCTAGACCCGAAAATCTAATATTTAATAATAATGAACGGAAATCGTGTAAGTTTAAAAAATGTATTACTATATCTTTTTTTAACTTGAGTATCTTCTAATTGGGACCACTTCGCCCCTAGAGAATATTAATATTTATGTAGTTAAATCGTCCCAATGTCTAATCTATCTTTGGGCTCAGTTAACTACTATCGAATCCGAAAGGGTACAAGTGGTCCCTGGTCCCAGTTTGGAGGTGGACGACTTCACCCCTTACTCTGTAATTTTGTGCAGTACAATTTAATTTTGTACATACAATAAAGTTAAACTTTAACGTTCAAAGTTAGTTTAATTCTAGGTAACATAGTTTAGACTGAAACAAATTTAGTAAACTAAACTATTCGTGTTCTGGGGATGATTAAAAGTTGTAATCCATTGTCTTTTACAATGTAGAGATAACAATTATCTGCGCCCACTATACCGTTATGTTTACAATTTAAGGGCTACTTAAATAATTGGGAAGCTTCTATTTATCTGCGCCCACTATACCGTTACCTATGTTTAAAATTTAAGGGCTACTTAAATAATTGAGCAGCTTCTTAATTCAAAACGAGTATGCGATTTTTTAAGTTAAAGAACTGCTTAGTTAGGTACTTAAGTCGCCTTAAACTTTTGAGTAGCGTTTCATTCAATGTGCACTACCATGCTCTTTTATAACTTATAATATAGGAGTATTTAAGTATAAGTTATAAAAAAACATTAAATAAAAAACAAGTTAAAAATAAAAACTGGATTGTTAAAGTAGTCGGGGTATTTTTTATTTATAATTAGCGAAAGTGAAAGACGCGTTATCACGGGCACGGGCGGCCGAGCGGTTCTCGAGCGGTTAAACTTTTTCGTTCAATGTATACCATAACGTTCCTCGAAAACAGAACTATCCAATGTTGAAAATCAGATTTCAATCGGATTAGTATTTTTAATTGTTTAAGGAACAGACAGAGACACAGACAAACTATTTTCTCCTATGGTTTTCGCGATTTTTTGCATAATAAAACACTTTATTTATCGGGTTTAATCGCGTTTTATTCATGATTTTTAACGAACCGAACTTTCGCCAACTTTACAGTTGGCTTTTTCAAGGCAAACACAAACTGACAGTCAGACATGAATTTTAAAAATTATATAATTTTGTTCTACTTCTTATCATAAGTCCCCTAGACAACGATTTTTTTTTAATTTACTTTCAAGTACAGACTTTTTGTCCTCTCTTCCTTTATTTTAACTCTCTATTAATATAGGTATAGATAGATAATTATAAATTAAATAACATACCTTTACGTACAGTGGACGATGAATTTAGCATCCCTATTGAAAAGATATCGAAACTTTTCGATATTAATTGGGGTTACTTTGAAACTTTTGACGAAAATTTCCAATTTCTCAATGAAAATAATGAAATGTATTGATTATTGGTTTTATTTCGAAATGCAGGTCGGTATTTTACAAAGATTTATATTCTTGATGGCAAATGAAATTGTTCTTTATTGTTTTCGTTTTTAGGATTCCTTGCTCGAAAGGCTATAAAAACTTGACCCTTTTTTTAAACTAACGTATTTCTGTTGCTGATATAACCACAAATAACTAAAAACAAAATAAAATTAATATTTAAGTTGGGCACCCGTACAACAAACGTAATTTATTGTAAATAATTGCCGGTTTTAATTTTGTACGAAATTGTGTTTTTGTTCTTCTTCTTCTTCTTTTATATGGCTATATTCCATTTGAACATTAGCCAGTGTCAAGTATTATTAATATTTGTAAGTTGTTTGCATCGAAACAGTCAAGTCGTCATAGTTAAAAGTCAAGTCCAGGGAATCATTGTAAAGCGGCGGCCATTTACAATGACTGTTTACGGAGCTTTGGAGACAACGCTGAAGTCCATGTTTTGCACCGATTTTTACTTTCACTACACTCCACGAAACTAAATTGATTAAATATACCCCCGAAATTAAACAATTTACACCTACTTGAACTCACAAAAATGAAAATTTAGCAACACATCTCCTCACCGCGTTCCCGACAAAAGCTCCTTTTTGTTCTTCAATTGATAGCATTGAGAATGTTTTGAAGTTTTGAGTTGGCTATAAAGACGGGCCCAGCTGCCGATGCCGATAAGACGTGCGTGCGTGACAAGATTCTTAACATAAAGAGGTTTTATTACTTCATGGCTTTATGGACTAACATCTTTTTGCTTTACCCTTGACGGGGATGAAAGAAAAAAAACGGGTAAGAATTTACTTCTTATTCTTACTTATTCTTACTAACCGCCGAATACAGAATCGCAATTCAAAGTTTAAGCAACCGATAACCAGACGTTCGTTCAACTCGTGTCAGGAAGCAGCTAGTCTGATATGGACGCCTCTAACTGTCATCACCTACCCGCATTCTCCAGTCTCGTGAAAAAGCTGGTTGAAATTACTAGCGAAATATCGAGCTCCGCGAATAAATTATTAAACATGGTAAACACCCCGTTAATAAGTAATTTTAGTAGTGAAAATAACCATGTTAGTTTCAAATCGTATAAATTTTCAAAATTTAAGTTCTACGTAACCAATTAATCAGCTCCTACCTATACTCGGAATTCCCCATACTCATTTTGAATTTAGAATCTACTCAATTATTTGAATTAGTAGAATTTAATTTATTTGGTATTAACTTTAACAGTATTTGATAGTCAATATTATAAACGCGAAAGTTCACAAGTAAGTCTGTGATTTTGTTACTCAATCACGTAAAAACTGCTATACCGATTGCGATGAAACTTCGAATATAGTAGCTAGAGACCTGGAATACCACATAGGCTACTTTTTATACCGGTATTCCTGCGAGATCGGAAAAACGCTGGTAAAACCGCGAGGCGCATCTAGTTTTTAACCGACTTCAAAAAAAAGGAGGAGGTTATCAATTCGTCTGTATGTATAATATTTTTTATTATTTTTGTATGTTCACTGATTACTCGAAGACGGCTTAACCGATTAAGATGATTCTTTTTTTAATGAATAGGTGGGAGCTCCAAGATGGTCCCATAAAATTTTTATGTGGATCTGATAAGGGTCTTCAGAGTGATGAACGAAAATGCTCCTCAAAACGCATTACTCAATCCAGTTGTTTATTATCGATTACTCGAAGATGGCTTGAGCGATTGAAATGATTCTTATTTTAATGGAAAGGTGGAAGCTCCGAGATGGTCCCATAAAAAAATGATGAGGATCTGATAAGGATCTTCGAAGTGAGGACCGGGAATGCACCTCAAAACGCTGTATTCAATTCAATTGTTCATCGATTACACGAAGATGGCTTGACCGATTGATATAGTTCTTTTTTTAATGGAAAGGTGAAAGCTGCGAGGTAGTCCCATGAAAGTTTGGTAAGGATCTAATGAGTATCTTCGGAATGATGGACAGGATAGCATCCCAGAATTCAATAAACTACTCATTTTTGGACTTCTACCAAAAAGAATAGACCCCTAAAGAACTAAGTACAGATTGATGGGGCACCTGAAACCACCTTCTCATCAGCAAACTCCTCAATAATTAAAATTACGATAACAATATTGTTGATTTTTAGGTAGGTAGGTATACTAAAAAGGGTAAAATAAAAAAATAATATAAAATTAAAAAACCGACTTCAAAAAGAAACCAAAAATAATTTAAAAAACAGCCTAAAAAACTAGAATTGATAAAAATGACCAAAATAACCTCTACATAGGTACAGTGCCACCGACCAATTAATCTGTTTTATCATCTGAAGTCGGGCAGTTTTACTGGTTGGTTCCATATTGTACTTAGTTTGGCTGCCCGACTTCAGATGATAAAACAGATTAATTGGTCGGTGGCACTGTACCTATGTAGAGGTTATTTTGGTCATTTTTATCAATTCTTGTTTTTTTTGGCTGTTTTTTAAATTATTTTTTGTTTCTTTTTGAAGTCGGTTTTTTAATTTTTATAGATAAATGGTTTTCTTTTGTGCTTTTATATTTAACTAGGTTATTATAAGCTAGCGTGTTACCCTTTGTTATAGGTAAACAAAAAATGCGACAAAGTAAAGCGATTCAACGCGAAAACATCGTATGGCTGCGTTAAACTGTTTGTCAATCTGTTATTCTGAAGAATGGTCGCGTGTCACGTTTTGTTGTTCTCCCAGAGACATGTTACATCTTCGTCTTCGCTCCTACAAGACTGTGCACTTGACAACTTTTGAAATATCAATTTCAATCATGTTCTCTAAGGTTAAGGTAGTTTTTGCTGTGATATATCAAAACGGTCCTGTTGAACCCTGTTGGTCCCAGTCTGTACTTATCTAACTAACCGACGATCACTAAAGTGAATGAAAAAAGGACAGACTGGGGTCTCTCTAGCATCAAGCGGGACCTTAGAGTATACATAAGCAAACTATAGAGCGCGCCTATGGGTATTTGCATACTGCACAAAGTGTAAGCAGATGCTCTAACATAATTATATATTAAAATGTTGAGGTTAATTAGTGATCCGCGAATCATTTTTCCTCGAATCCTCGAAGAAATTTAACGAATAACTTCTGAACTTTGGACTTTGAAATTTTGAATTTTTTCAATTCCGAAGTCACTACACTAGGTTTAAGTTTATTCTACAGTATGAGACTGACAAGAGCATTCAAATTTTGTTCCTTTTTAAAGGTGTTCGGGTAATTTCTCGCACAATTTGACTTTAGAACTGATGAAACTTGCTTGACAGAGCCGAGTTTGAAAGGCTTCACTGTCAATTAACCTTCTAGCCTTACTATTATTATAAACGCGAAAGTTTGTATGTATGACTTTGTTACTCTTTCACCCAAAAACTACTGAACCGATTGCGATGAAACTTGGAATAGGTTGCTGGGGACCTGGAATAACACATAGGCTACTTTTTATCCCGATATTCCCGCGGGATCGGGACCTACGCAGGTGAAACCGCGAGGCCCAGCTAGTCTCTTACAAGAGTTACAATGACCAAATCTCCAAGTTTTTCTTAAATGCCCACAATTGTCAAACTGCATAGATTTTTTTTCTGTGTTTTCTCATGATGGTTACAATCAATCCTGTCACCCCGTTTCGGCTTGACGTTGAGTTCTGGGACACCCTGTATAAGAGGCCTGTTTAAATTATTTGTATTGGGATTTCAATGCGTAAAGAATTGCGATCGGTCGACTCAGAAGTCGGTGATCTGCCACAGTCCCCGCTGTACCACGAAGAACCCGATACAAACTTTGCCACTCATACAAACTTCTTTTTACAAATAACTGAGTGGAACCGTTTTCCGTAGAAAGTATGAAACAGCGCTTTACCCGTCATTAGATAGTTTTTTTTGCTGAGCAGTTTGTTGAACAAATAATATATCATTTGGAATTTGCGTCAAAGACTTGAGCAGTGCCGTAAAGTGGGAAAGTTTGGTAGTATTTTACCGGATAATGTTTCTGGAAGTTATTTTAACTTATTAACATTATAATATCTCTTTTCTACCGTTGTATGATTAGGCAAAACTGATGGAAATTCCAAAAGCGGGCTACAGACTGTCAGTTTTCATGTCATTTATCGCCACCCCACATAATGTGGGTGGTGAAAAAAATTCTTGAGTTCCTTCGTGCTTCGGAAGACATGTTAAATAGTTAGTTCGGTTATTATCTCTGATAGCATTCATTATGTCAAGATAGACACTATAGGCGACCTAAAAACTTTAAAGTGAGCCACACCAGTATACGAAAAGAAGAAGTAGCAAATACGTTTGGGGTTCAAAACGCAAAGACAATAAATGTAGGGTCAGTAACATAAGGCTTCGCTTGATATGGTTAAATATGGTTATTGTAAATCGCTTAATTAAAATCGACTTCAGCACGATAGCAGGTAAAATAGATAGGTAGGTACATCTTACTAATCCTACTATCCTATCCTACTTCTTACTAATATTATAAACGCGAATGTTTGTATGTAAGTATGTATGTGAGGTTGTTACTCTTTCACGCAAAAACTACTGAACCGATTGCGATATAACTTGGAATATAGGTAGTTGGAGACCTGGAATAACACATAGGCTCCTTTAGATCCTGATACTCCCGCGGAAACGGGACTTACGCGGGTGAAACCGCGGGCGGAGCTACAGTATAATAATACAAGTAATGACAAAGTAGGTAGGTACCAAATCGATTGTTTATTTACCGTAAGGGTAGGTTCCTTCCTTGTGCACCCTCGGGGTAAATTCATCAACATAAAGTCACGCTATATCACCATCAATCTCCTCAATTGTATGGTCCTTTAACTAATTTTGGTAAGACGAAGTCAGACCTGTTCACCGTAACGTATAAATGGCTTCCATTCATCCTACTTAGTATTTTAGTACTCTGCTCCCCGTGGTTTCACCCGCGTAAGTCCCGTTCCCGCGGGAATATCGGGTTAAAACGCCTATGTGTTATCTCCGGTATTCAGCTACCTGTATTCCAAGTTTCATCCCAATCGGTTTAGTAGTTTTTGCGTAATTACATACATACTCACATACCTAATCACAAACTTTCAGCTTTATAATATTACTAGCTGCGCCCCGCGGTTTCACCCGCGAAAGTCCCGTTCCTGTGGGAATATCGGGATAAAAAGTAGCCTATGTGTTAATCCAGGTCCCCAGCTACCTATATTCCAAGTTTCATCGCAATCGGCTTAGAAGTTTTTGCGTGAAAGAGTAACAACCTCACATACATACATACTTACATACAAACTTTTGCGTTTATAATATTAGTAAGAAGTAGGAAAAAGGATTCCAGGATATGATTAAACTAATAGGGGTTAAAGTATGAAATTGCCGTTTTATTGCAATAGGTTCTTTGAATTGACATATAATCTTCATGGTTTGAGGTTTTCGAATGAAACTTTTTTCAAATGGTTTCTGTGATGTTCTTTTTTAAAAAATGTGAAACATTTGAATATCGACTTTCAATTGTTTTTGTTATTCAATTTAGACAAGAAAGATGGATACTGCGAAAATTCGAGTGATTTTTGAATACGAGTTCCGACGCGGAACTAACGCGGCAGAAACAGCCCGCAATATCAATGCTGCGTTTGGAGAGGGGTCTACTAATGAACGCACCGTGCGATTTTGGTTTAAACGCTTTCGTGATGGAAATTTCGACTTAAAGAACGAGCCACGAGGAAGAACGATGGTGAATAACGATGAATTAAGAGAGATAGTGGAAGCCGATCCTAGTCAAACTACCCAGGAATTAGCGGCATGGTTTAACGTTACCTTACCCACTTTATTGACTCACTTGCGTCAAATCAATAACATAAAAAAATACGAAAAATGGGTGCCTCATGATTTGACTGATCTGCAGAAAGAAACGCGTGTTGAAACTTGTGTTGCCTTGTTGAACCGGTACAGAAATGAAGGAATATTGGATCGAATTGTAACATGTGATGAAAAGTGGATTCTTTATGATAACCGGAAAAGAAAAATGCAATGGCTGACCCCAGGTCAAATGCCACAACAGTGTCCAAAGCAAAACTTACCAATAAAAAGGTAATGGTAACTGTTTGGTGGTCTCAGCATGGTGTTATTCACTATAGTTTTCTTCGATCTGGTCAAGCAATTACGGCAGATGTCTATTGTGCCGAACTCCGAACCATGTTGACAAAACTAGCATTAAAACAGCCCCGACTCATGAATCGATCTTCACCATTATTGCTCCACGACAACGCGAGACCTCACACAGCACTAGAAACCATTTTGACCCTTCAGGAACTGCACTTAGAAACCATTCGTCATCCTCCGTATTCACCAGACCTTGCTCCAACGGACTACCATTTTTTTCGTGATTTGGACAATTATCTACGTGACAAGAAGTTTTCTTCCCAGGAGGTAGTACAAAATGCTTTCACACAGTTTGTGCAGTCTAGATCGTCGGAGTTCTATCGCAAAGGCATTAATAACCTTCCCATTAGATGGCAGCAATGTATAGATAATAATGGCAACTATTTTGATTAAATAAATTTGTTAAAAATTTAAAAAATAAACAATTAAGATTTTCAGTACAAATCGGCAATTTCATACTTTAACCCCTAATATTTCTTCTATTTGCCACCTCCATACGATTAGATACTCAAAGTACTTAGAAGTCGATTTCAAAACATGAGGTTACCGATTTTGGTAGACATATGTTCATCGCTCAATGAACCAAATGATTTATGTAGAATTATTCCCCTTCTTTACATATTATAAAACGTTTTCGTTTACACCGATTTATGTAAGCTACTTCTATATTACTTGTACATTGAATTTTAGGTGGCGTTACTTCAGAGGTTTCAAGTTTCAACTGTATTCCTTGTGATGTCATATTATTATCTACTGTTAAGGTTGAGATTAATGGATAGGGTTCGATTCCCGCTGGGTGCAAATATTTATATTTAAAAATAAAAGCGTGTAATGTAGTGCAATATTTATTTATAGTTAGGACATTTTAGGCGTCATTTAATGATTTCTTCAAATTAAAAAAAACAATGATTTAATAGGTTCCTTTGTTACACACAAATATTTTTTGTTTTGTGTAAAGTTATTACACGTTCTAGGCGGTAGCAGACATTTAGTTTTAACTGTACAGTCGAACTGTTTTATCTAATAGTATTTCGATAAATTTGGCGGTCGAACTGTACAGCTCACACGTACGGTTTAACTGAACCGTTTAACTGTCTGCCGGTTACCTTATAAATGAATGTACATATCTAAAGCTCTTTGTATTGAAACAAACAAAATCAGACGTCGATGCGATGTCTGTTCAATACGTAGGTATTATGATAAACAGATAGACAGCGTTATTGTCTCAGAAATGAGACAGATAAAATAAGACTTCGCTTTTCATTCACAATAGGTACCTTCGGTTGGCGCAATCTACTCTCTTTCTCTCTCTGTGTCTTTGATATAATATAACAGATAGATAGATACAATCAGCAAGAACATAACTCTTATTAGGTAGTCGGGTAAATAAGATATTGTAAATCAGGCAGATATTTAACTGTCTTGTTAATAAGCACGTTCTAAGCTCGTATTAGCTTTCTGTGTTTTTAAATTCGCACAATTTGTTAACATGGTTAAGTAGGTACATTTTACCTGGTTTTAATCGTGCATTATTTTCTTACCTCGACGTTTCAACCATGTTACAATGGACTTTGTTGAGTTAGGATCTTTTTCCGTAAAGTAACCTTCCGTATTGCTATATGTATGTAACCCGGTTATGATAGTTACAGTTTAAAAAAAAATCAAACAATATTTTGAGTGCTGGAAATATAAAATGTGCAAAGTGAAAAATATACAATCGGTTTTTTAGAAAATATCTATGGGTATAAAGTAATTTGCTGACTGTACCCTTACGGCAAGGGACAGCTTACCTCGCCAAATGCCCTTTACAATAAGATTTCGCATCATTTCCCTTTTACCGTGGGTCCAATTTCATCCCGAACCTCAGATGAAATTTCAATTTTTCATCATCTTGATTTATAGCCTCGTAAACGTTGCAGATGATTCACGACACAAAACGATTTAACGAGATTTTTTTAACCCGGTTTTTTGGAAAAAAAATGACGCCAGTATTTCCACAAACGAAGGGACCGATCGAAAACAAACTGCGGAACAGTGTGGACGAAGCAGGCCACCTGCCAACTTTTTCGTTCCGAAATCGTATAAAAAAAGATACGGACACGAAGTTCCAGGCGTAAATATAGAGAGGTGAACGAACGGAGTAGCACTGACCTCCTTTCTGTGTGGTGTTGAAGCTGCGGAGCCTGTAGGAGTCTTCGTCAGGTTCGTTATCTTCGGTGGAAGCTGGTGGGGCAGCGCGGGGGACGTCCAAGAAAGCGTTGGAGCGTCGTGGTTGGGCATGGGATTGGGGAGGCCGACGTCGAGCGGAGGCCTGACGTCGCACTGCAGGCGGCGTCTCAGCATCAGCCAACCTCGGCTCCGAACTGTATCGAGCTCGTGATTCTCGGTCCAGTTGTTGCTGCTGCTGCTGTTGGCGACGGTGCCGCACTGATCTCCCGCCTGTGATCCTGGCGGACTGGGAGCGCGCCGCGGCTCGACGGCGCGGCGCCGGCGTCGTCTCCGCTGGCGCGACCAACGCCTCCATGCTCGCGGAGGCGGGCGCGCATATCGACTGGGAACGCTTCGTGCGTCCTTCCGTGGCCATGGTCGCGACAATACTGCCGAGCTTTCCCATTTCCCGCCCACACCGCGCGCCCGCCCGGCATCAACGCACTCCCGCCTTGACTTGTTGCATGCATCAAGATTAATCTTTCTCTTTCAAATGTCACTAATTTGGGTGTCTGAATGAATAACTCGTAAAAACTAGTTAGAAAAAACGTGTTTTAATGAATAATGCGCGAAATTTGGGCGCTTTTCATCCTGTGACGTCAAGTTTTGATATTGAATAAGTTTGTTAATTACTCGCTAACTTTGTTTATTCAATTCTCGCTAGGTTGGTGTACAACCGTTATCGTAGTATAGGGTTACTATGTCTCAAGATTTGTTCTGGGAATTCGGGATTTTTGAGCTCTTCTCAGAAATTCAATTGGATTTGGAGAAATTCCTGAAATTTCTGTAACAAGAACATTTACCATCAAATAGACTTTTCTAATCTTTTTAGGGTACCGTACCTTAAAAGATAAGGAAAGGCTGTCAATGCCGTTCCTTTATTTTTTGCAATGTTCATCTGTCTGCCCGTCTATTTTACTATGAAGTTACAAACGCAAATGCTGGTGCCTCTCACCTCACATCACGCTTCACATTTACAAGAAAATTTTAGAATATTCCAAAAGTTGTCAGTGGTTTTCCTCACGGCTTTGAATTTGGTAACCCTACCCTACCCAGAGTATAAAGAACTCAGTAATTCATACAACGTCGAGCTAACGACTTCTATTGTTTTGGTAAAGGCTTTATTAATCACCCGTTTACGCCACGCGCTGAGATTCGATGTCTGGTAAGTTTAGCATGTTACGTCGTAAATTGTGATCGAAATAAAACAGCGGTAATCGATGGTTATTATTGTTTTCAGGGTTCCGTACCCAAAGGATAAAAACGGACCTTAGTATTGAGACTGTGCTGTTGTCTGTTCGTCTGTTTCATTAGACCAGACGGTACGAATCGTGATAGACAATTGAAAATTTCACAGATGCGTTTTTTTTAAATATAATTGTAGTCGATTATACAACAATTGCAATTTATAAAATATGACCTTAATAATCCAGTCTAAAGACTAAAATTTGCATGCCTTGTAAAAGTAAAAATACTAGAAGACTTGTCATAATATTAAGATCTGCTGTAGAGTTTACCGCTGAACTGTATATTTGGCACATTAACTATCTCAATCTGAACAAATAGTAAAAACTAAATAAAACGAATAGGTATTTCAAGGGGGGCCCCTAAATAACAATCGATTTTTTTTAGTGAAAATTTAAACGCAACGTTAGTGCGACTTATTTTTATCACTGGCGCCATCTAGTGATAGTGCTAGACTAGAACCAGTAGTTAGGATAAATGCAAACGTATTTCGCTTGGTAAGTACAGGATTAAAATTTATTTTATTGTTTCGTGCCCAATTGTAATAAATACGGAACTCTTAGTCGCGTTTCCGACTCGCTCTTGGCCGGTGTTTTTTGTTCAATAATTTAGCATTAATTTACTTTATATTTGTGTCTCAGTTTAGTTTATCTGTTTTGCAGCCAACTGGTCTAATGTTATACGATTTTAATACCAATATAGTTCGTCCGTAACTCTACGCGCTCGTGATTGGTTATTTATTTCTCGAATTGATCGATTTCGTGTTAAATGAATAGATAAATATTGTAAGACACTTGTGCAGAACGCCATCTATACTTCGTTTTGCTAATTAAGCCTAGCTAAACATGCCGAGATGTAATTCGTCGTGTACCTATTGTGTTTTATTATGCAAAATCGCGAAAACCTTAGACAAAATTAAAATTGACAAATTTAAGGACATAAAACCTTCTTTAACTTTCAGGCTTGTTGTATAAATGCAGTGCAGGATATTGAATTAAACCCGCTCATTTATAAACGCTAATCAATGCGCTGCATAACTATGCATCGTTTGTCTTTTACTGTCACATGAAGTTTTAAAGTTGACAGACAGAGACAAACGTCACAGAACTTAGTCATGTGTAAATAATATTTTATAAATAAGGGAGAAAGTCACTATGGTAGATGTTGCCAGGACCGGGTCGGTATGAATCTCACTTGGAACCAATTACCCGATGTTCCCGTCGGAATTTGATGGGATTACAACAGTAACTTTACTATAGTCTCACATGAGTTCAGTTACTCGGATACCTATCTACCACCTACTTTATGGATAGGTAGCTATCTACGGTCGGAAGCCGGAAATGTTAAGCTCGTGAAAGGCTTTGTGGGGGATTTGAAACTAATTATTTTGACAGCATTGTAAATGGAGTTGTGGGCATTAAAGTTAATTTGTGGCGCGGGTTCGATTCTCGAAACAAGCATTTTTTTTTAATTTAAATAAATAAATCTTTTCGATCTTCTTCTTCTTTTATATGGCTATATTCCATTTGGAAATTAGCCAGTGTCAAGTACTATTAATATTTGCAAGTTATTTGCATCAAATCATTCAAGTCGTCGTAGTTAAAGTCAAGTCGAGGGAATCATTGTAAACTGGCGGCTGTAAATTTACTATGATTGTTCACGGAGCTTTGGAGACAACGCTAAAGTCAATGTTTTACACCCATTTTCACTTTCACTACACTTCTACACCTTCACGAAACTAAATTGATTAATATGCCCCCGAAATTAAACAATTTACTCGCATTTGAACTAGGGTTTCACAAAAATGTAAATTTAGCAACAGTTACACATCTCCTCACCGCGTTCCCCGTTTCTGTATTTATAAAGCCTGCTTTATAGTATTAGTAACTGCGCCCCGTGGCTTTACCAGTAATAATACCGATCCGTACAAAAGCCTATGTCTTTCTCTAAGGTTCCGGTCTATCTATATACTAAACTTCATGAAAATCAGGATAGCGTGAAAGCGTAACAGACAGACAGACAGAGTTACGTTCACAGTTATAATATTAGATTAGGTCCGTAAGTCATAAGTAGGTAGAATACTCATCATAATAGAGTAAGCACCGATTATGTAATCCGTGGTTTACCTTAGGTATATTTTATACTATCTAATATTAATAAAACACTTTATTTATCCGGTTTTATCGCGTTTTTATTCATTATTTGAACCGAGCTCAGTCAACCTTGAAAAAGCCAACTTGGCGAAAGCTCGGTTCAAATAATGAATAAAAACGCGATAAAACCGGATAAATAAAGTGTTTTATTATGCAAAATCGCGAAAACCATAGAAGAAATTATCTAATAGGTATTATTTTAAATTTCACATAGTATTGCATTTAAAATTTAACTAAAAATGTAATTAAACTATCCTGTTTTATCTCTTCCGTTAACATTATATATTTCAGATTATAATATTAATAATTCCCAATACGTAATTTTTTAATTAAATTCAATAAGTTTTAAAATAACATTTGCATACTAAGTTTAGTGCTGGTGAAATATGTTGGAATTTCAGTTATGGACATCTCTGTAACCATATTTCGAGCAATTATTCATTCATTCTTTATATTCATTCACATTTATACACACACATTTATATTCATTCATTCTTTACACACAAACTTTCACATCTTACTAATATTATAAACGCGAAAGATTGTAAGTATGTATGTATGTATGTGAGGTTGTTACTCTTTCACGCAAAAACTACTGAACCGATTGCGATGAAACTTGGAATATAGGCAGCTGGGGACCTGGATTAACACATTGGCTACTTTTTATCCCGACATTCCCGCGGGAACGGGACTTAACGGGTGAAACCGCAGGGCGCAGCTAGTTTACAATATTCGTAGTCTAATCGTCATTATCGATACATCGAGGCGTCTAAACAAACTTATTTCACCATGACTCGGGTTAAATATAAACGTGTTACGATATTGTACACCGAAAATAAACCCGCATGGAAACATTACTATTTATATATTGTTTATAATTAAATATATAGGTATTCTGTTACCCTATCAAGCATCAAGCTTCAATCCGATCTTTTTTTTTCGATCTTATTCCGTTTCTAAATCGCTCTTTTTTTGTTTGTTTCGATCGTCCTTTGTTTTTTTTTAACTTGCTTCAAACTTTGTTTGAGCTCTGTCCAGCGGTTGCAGCAGCGTAAATCCCGATCCCGCGGGAATTTCGGGATCCAACGTGGCCTATATTAAACCTCAATAATGTAGCTTTCTATTGGTGAATGAATTTTTGAAATCGGTTCAGTAGTTTTGGAACCTATTCGTTCTAAACAAATAAATCTTCCCTTAATATTTTCTATTCGTCTAAGGTTTTCGCGATTTTGCAAAATAAAACACAATATTTACCGGGTTTGACTCGCGTTTTATTCAATAACGTCATTGACCGAACGAGCAAAGCGAGTGAGGTTTAGTGTAGACAGGCGCCAGGTCTGTTCTTCATGAATTTTGGTATGCGCGTAGTTTAGGTCAATAGAATGTATGAGTTCGAAGATGAGCCGGATCGGTAGGGGAGTTGGGGAGATAAGGGGTCGTGAGGTCTCAGTTCGGGGCGAACTCCTAGTTATTATCAACGACCGAGCTTTCGCCAACTTTACAGTTGGTTTTTTCAAGGTTGACTGTCAACCTTATATTATGATTCTTCGACCAAACCCACTTCGATTGGAGTAAAATAATTATATCATGCTATGAGCTTTCCTCATCCTCGTATCAGTAATGAAAATCAAAATAGAATGATAACGATAAACGAGTACGAGCCTATTGAAATAAAAACGTCTATAAATAGGGATGCGAATCCCACAGAAATTCCACGAAACTCACAAAACAGTTAGATAATGATATAAATTACACGTGTCTCGGAAATTACCTGAAAATAACAGTTTTATTTGAGCCACAAGTAAAACTTGTTGGTTAGACAGTAAAACTTATTTTATAGGTTGGTTACATTTCCCAGAACAGTAATTTTTCCTGAATTTCCCCTTTGCTCTTCGCAATTACGTCCTACCGCTTTACTTAGTTTACTTCGGGTAGTTTTTCTTATCTATTCATATACAATTCCTTGAGGAGCTCATTGGCCTAGCTGCACCAGCCGATCTTGAATGGTCGTGTGGGTTAAGCACTTGGATGGGTGACCGAAAATTTGTGTGACAAAAAAATCAGTTGGTCCCGGTTGTTATCTATGATAGCAGTCGTTAGGTCAAGTTAGAGACCTTAGGGCGACCTGAAAATTCTAACAATAGGTGTGTCACACCACTACACGAAAAGAAAAAGAAGATATACAATTCCAAGTCCTGACTGATCGATTGACTGATTGATTGACTGACTGACTGACTGACTGATCTATTATATCAACTTACAGCCTGAGCTGGTCCTAGAGACCTAAAATTTGGAGAGTCATGTGTTCTTTGTGGTTTGTAGGTATATCCCTAAAATCTAGGGGATCTTTCGGAATTCCCAGGAGATGGGACACGCGAGGTCCACTCCGGTTGTTTCTTTTGTAATGCTTTAAGCCGCGTTTCCACACACTGCCAAAGATAAATAACTCTTTCGACTTTTTCAAACACATCAGTAGGTAAGTACATTGATTGTTTTCATAGCTGTACAAATCTGCCGCAATATCAAAAGGATCGTTGAATGTTTATTCAAGGTGCGTAGGAGGTAAAAGAGTCATTCCTCTTTGGCCACTATCTCACCAATGTCAGATAAATGACGATGGATTTAAGATAATTTCATCCGCGCGATGTTTCCGGTAGCATCTCTCTCGGGAGCTGTACCTCTATCAGAGGCACAAGTTGGCACGTAAAAACGTAAACTGTGGCCATGAACATATTAGGTATGTCCGCAACGCAACGTGCGGCCAGAACGTCTCGACTGGTGCGGTAGGGAACACGCGAAGCAGGCGCGCTGAGCACAAAGTCAAAGTCAAAGTCAAAATAGTTTATTTCCTTTAGATTCTTGTACAACATTAAATGCACATGATCATTTGGCTACGTCTTAGGTGTATTGATTTTAGTGTGGCTTCGGAACGCGCCCTCCGATGAGAAGAAGCCACAAGAAACTCATGGGGTTTTTTTTTTGTGATCAAGTGTTAAATTACAATCGTCATAATACAGATATTATCTATAATTCTAACAGGAGAAATCAAAAAAATTTGTCCATGTATTTTTTTCATTAAGATATGACGACGTATCATAGTACGCCTTTTTACACAATTTATGTTTAATATATTTTTTAAATTTTGTGATGGACATGTCACATATGTCTTTAGGTAGTTTATTATAATAAAGAACACTGGTGCTACAGAACGACCTGCTTATTTTCCGGAACCTACTATAGCGTATAGACACTTCATCCTTGTGTCTTAAATTACACTGGAGGACATCACTATATGTGTGAAATTTACCTATTTTATTTTTGTGCACATACAATAAGTTTTCATAAATATATTGAGAGTAGACCGTTAAAATGTTTATCTCTTTAAACTTTTCTCTAAGCGATTCCCTGGGGCCCAAGGTCAAACTGTTAAAATTTCTGTGTATGTATTAACGTAGCAACTCATGGTAGGGTTACTGGGATCCGCTTACCTCTCCTTACGTCTCCACCTTGCACGACTTTACAGCGTCGGTATTCATACACGCACATAGGCCATTTGCACCCATGTCAATCCTTTTGACGTTAAGTCAGCGCTTTTTAGATCTTCCCAATCGGCCGCGGCAAGACATTTGTTCTCCACGAAACTGCCGGTTATCGTAAGACGTGACCGTACCACCTTAAGCGGCATTATATCAATTTATCTGCCAAGTCGACAAATTGCCAGAATGGTCGAGGAAATGAAAACCGTCCCTGATGCGTGAAGATGTACGGTCAGCAAAGGACTTACCTAGGTACCAGGTACCAGGTAAGGGTACCAGGTGCATATTTTAAAGTTTATTTTTATCAATATCGGTTTAGTATTTTTTGGTTATTCTGCATGAAATTACTAACAGTTAGCACGCTTTAGTGATATCAAGCACAATTATCAACAATAGCTGCGCCCCGCGGTTTCACCCGCGCAAGTTGCGAACCCGCGTTGTTCGAACACCTACCTACCGCAATGCAAAAATCCACACCTAAACGGTCGCCCATTGAAGTACTGTTGAAGCCAGGCGCTGCCGCGCCTGGCATCATCAGTACTTCCCTGGTCGTCCGTTTAAGTGTGGATTTTTGCACTGCGGTTGGTAGGTGAAGTAAAGTAAAGTTTGTATTTCATTAGTAAGTGACGATGACGATGACGAAGGATGACGATGATCATGATGCCACTCTACATAACTTACCCTACCCCTGTGTCGATTTTCATTTATTGAATAGTTATCACCCGCGTAAGTCCCGATCATGCGGGATTTTTGGGATCAAAAGTATCCTATGTCACTCTCTATCATTTAAACTATCGATGTGCAAATTTTCATCCAATAAATAGTTATCACCCGCGTAAGTCCCGATCCCGCGGGATTTTCGGGATCAAAAGTATTCTATGTTACTCTCCATCATTTAAACTATCCCTATGCAAATTTTCATCTATTAGATAGTTATCACCCGCGTAAGTCCCGATCCCGCGGGATTTTCGGGATCAAAAGTATCCTTTGTTACTCTCCATCATTTAAACTATCTCTATGCAAATTTTCATCAAAATCGGTTGAGCCGTTTGACCGTGAAGAGGGAACAAACAAACAAATAAACAAACAAACAGACTTTCGGATTTATAATATTAGTAGGATAGGATTACTAAACCATTATTGAAAAACATAATACTGTAAAATATTATGCACTTGGTACCCTCAGTCCTTTTCTGACATGTCGTAAGATATGGCATTATAATTGGTCAACCCTAAAGGCCCTTAAATATGACCTCCACAAATTACTAGGGAATAATGTTTATCTTAAGATCACTCACTTTTTTAATGAGAAATCGATTTTGGATACTTTTTTTTTGAAAATAAAGTTATAAAATACTTAAAAAAACAGAATACCATAAATCTCGAGGATTTGTATGGCGTGCTGAAAATCTTTTAGACAGTTTATCAATAGTTAACAAATATTGTATAGATTTAGGTACCTACTTAATTTCATTATCTAATTTAAAATGATTGTTATTCGATTTTATTTTTCACTTGGCATCATTTGTTATAAATCAATGACTTTATAAATACCTAACAATTAACTTAATTGACATAATCACATAATTTTGCTGATTTATTTTTAGCTTAAAAGTTGACTATATACCTATTATGGTGGGCCTAGAGTACATCATATTTATTTTATAACACCTATTGTAATTTGCCTACTGCAAGTAGTCTATACTTATTACTTATAATAAAATCGTAACTTAGCGGTGTCTGTTCAAAACGTAACGTCTGTAAACGGAAATGGGGTATGTACTAACGTAACAGACTCCATTTCCGTGTTTAACTTTTTGTCTGTTTGGGTGTTTGGGTGTTATTCCGTTTGTCTGTTTGTCTGTGCGTTTATGCGCGCTAATCTCGTAAACGGCTGGACCGATTTTAATGAAATTTGGTATGCAGATAGCTTAAGACTTCGATTAACATATAGGCTACTTTTTATCCGGATATCCGGATAAAACATAAAAATTGCGTAATTTCGTTGTTTTTGGATACTCGGCATCCATCGTCATCTATCGCCATCGATCGTCATCCATCGTCAACATCACTTACTGACATACAATTTTTTCCTAACTTCACCTACCTACTGCAGTGCAAAAATTTATTGATTTTTACATTGCGGTAGGTAGGTGTAAGAACAACGCGGTACCGCGACTTGCGCGGATGAAACCGCGGGGCGCAGCTAGTTATGAATAAATGATTTGAAATGTCAACCCTATGCGTGTAAACTATGGGTTACCATTTTCCTTAACTAATCTGCCAGTTTTGATAACATTCATCGTGTACTATCTATTAACAGATAACAAACGGCCTTTTTCTAATATTTTCCCATAAATTAATCTACTAGCTGCGCCCCACGGTTTCACCCGTAAGTCCCGATCTTACTGTTCATCCCGAAATATTGGGATGAAAAGTAGTAGGTAGGTATGTATTAGTCTAGGTCTCCACATATCTACACACCAAGCTTCATCGCAATTCGGTGGATTGTGTGTGAAAGAGTAACAAAGTCATGTACAAATTTCGCAACTATGTTTTTGAGTGTACATACCTATTGTTTCCAGTTTATTATGATGTTGAAATACAATTTTAATGCGAGAATCAGGGCCCTGACTGCATTCTCGTCAGTTAAAGTCTGCGATGGTAACCCTAATCCACAATTATTTTTAACGCTTTTTTATTATTTAATCACTCAAACGAAACTACATTCATATTTTTTATTTCATAAAGTAGGTAGGTATAGTTTATGACAAATTATCATCATAAAACTTTTTACACAAAATATAGGTAGGTACTGTATATTTTAATCCAGCAGGCGGATATCCGTTTAATGTAGATTTGATACATTTTTAATGAAAAATATTTTTTTACGAGTTGGAGTAATTTATGAGATATGTAGGTACTTTTAAATTATTGCAAGAAATAACTAAGATTCTTCATAAAATCCCATTTGAATCTTCAAAGACATTTAATATATGTCAAAAAAACAAGTGGATTACCACGTTAAATATATCATTTGTATTATTCCTTTACAAATACTTTTACGGTTCATATAAATAAATAAATAAAATAAATAAATTCTGTGAGCAACACACAGCGCCATCTAGCCCCGTGGTAAGCTGCTAAGCTTGTTTTACGGTGACTAGATAACGGATATACTACTTGTATATTTTTCTTTTGTAAATACATACTACATAGAAATACACCCAGACAAGATACAAATATTTATTTTTAAGCATAAATATTTGCACCCAGCTGGAATCGAATCCGCTACCTTCTGCATTGCAGTCAAGCGTTACCCCGACGCGCCACAGAGGTCGTCTATTACTATGCTATTAAATTAATGATTTCGTAATTTGTTTTTATTGCTCAAAGCATATTTATTAGAATTTTTTTTTAAAGAAAAAAATCATCTTCAAAAAATTCACTTGCGGCGAGATTTGAACTCGCGTCCCTGGATCAGTACCCCAGTGCCTCAACCGCTCGGCCACGCAAGTTCCCCGCAAGTGAATTTTGGGAGCTTGCGTGAAAATTCCTGGGAATTCCCAAAATTCTTTGGGAATTTTTCCTTTAAAAAATAAATCTAATAAATTAATTATTTTCATACTTTTTTGGATTCTAAATGTTTAAGAAACATGTTCCCTGTAAACGTTATAAACTTATTAAAACAAAACAAATAAGGAATAAAATATATGACAAGAGTTGCTATTCAAACTTATCAGGCGCTTTCATTATTACTTAAACAACTTTGTATTCATGTTTGCGACTTTGTTACTCTTTCACGCAAAAACTACTGTACCGATTGCGATGAAACTTGGAATAAAGGTAGCTGGATACAGGGTATAACACATAGGCTACATTTTATCACGAGATTCGCGGGAACGGGACTTACGCGGGCAAAACCGCGGGGCCCAGCTAGTTAAACATATTTTCATTCAAACCGATGTAAGGTTCATGAAAATACTGCAGGTAATTTGGTGATTTGTCTTCTACCCTACTTTTACCCAGCTTCTACCTAAGGATTCAGTGACCTCACGGTATGTCGGCTACCAGTTTGACTTGCTTATTATTTCAATTCGTCTTAAAGTTGTAGACTTAATAACATTTAGACATGATATTTTATTTCTTTATTTCCACGTTTATACTAAACTAGCTGCGCCCCGCGGTTTCATCCGCGTCTTCTTCGTTCCCGTGAGGATATCGAGATAAAAGTAGCCTATGAGTTATTCCCGGTATCCAGCCACCTATATTCCAAGTTTCATCGGTTCAGTAGTTTTTGCGTGAGAGAGTAACAAAGTCATATAGGTCCATACAAACTTTTGCGTTTAAAATATTACTGGCTGCGCCCCGCTGTTTCACCCGCGTAAGTGCCGTTCCCACGGGAATATCGGGACATTATAAACTTTCGCGTTTATAATATTAGCAAGATATTCGATTATTACTTTTACGATTATTAACGATTATACCTACTCTTCTCTCTGTATTGTTTACCGACTAAGGCTCGGTTTGAACGATTTCTTTTAGTACTATACAGTTTTACTTATAGTGACTGGCTCAACAATATATTTATAATTAACGTCTCCGACATGAGATATTGTTTAGCTTCCTATCAAATATTTCGCACTAACTTAAAAATTATAATCCTAAAACGCATTGTTTTAGGCACGCAGGGAAACGCCTCTGATTCCTAATTGTGGAATCAGAGGCGTTTGACTGTGGGTCTGTGGGCTGGCCATATTAGCCGTAGAACCGACAACCGTTGGGGTAAACAAGTTCTAGAGTGGAGACCGCGTCTCGGCAAACGTAGTGTAGGACGTCCTCAGGCGCGTTGGAGCGACGATTTGCGCAAGACGGCTGGTACAAACTGGATGCGAGAAGCCGAAAATAGATCTAGGTGGCGTGCAAGTGGAGAGGCCTATGTTCAGCGGTGGACTGCAACAGGCTGATGATGATGATAATGAAGCAATAAAATTACTTATTTTCAGACATTTTTATTCTGATTTGAAAATATAGACTGGAGGACGGGGGGGCGCAGATTTCTTGTTTTGGTCGAATGGGGGCGTGTCTCCTATAAGCTTGGGAACCCCTGTTTAGACGACATGTACTGTGACACATAGCGCGCGCGGTCTGGGCAGTGGGCAAGTGTGACGTGACGTCACAACCAAGTACGATTCCGCATCGCACGTTTACTTCTATAAATCGGAAACGAGTTAGCGTATTGAAGTAATTCTTCTTTCACTAGTTTTTTTTTATTTTTTACTTCTTCTTCGTTCTTCTTTTCGTGTAGTGGTGTAACTCACGTAGTGTTAGAGTTTTCAGGTCGCCCTTAGGCCTCTAACTTGACCTAACGACTGTTATCGGAAATAACAGCCGGGACCAACTGCTTAAAGTGCCTTCCTAAGCACGGAGGAGCTCTTGAAAATGATTTTTGCCACATCAATTTTCGATCACCCATCCGAGTAATGACCGCACCAAGAGCTGCTTAACCCGCACGGCCATTAAAGATCGACTGTGGTAGCTAGGCCAATGAACTCCTCCTGAGATTTTGGACAAAGAATATGGAGAGCAAATAAATTATTTGATATTCTAGCCGCCTCTTACCTTAATAAAGTCTATTTACAGATGCGCAAAAGCAAGGTGAACATGCAAGATGTCAGTCGAAGTGTAGTCGTCGTTCAGAACAGACGTCATGGGAGCAGTTTTATTAATATGTTTGTTTATCATCGGTTGCTACGGGCAACCGAGAGCTCCTCAATACCAGGTTCCTCCAGCCAAACTTGAAGCCATTTATCCCAAAGGACTGAGGGTGTCGATACCGGGTAAGTTATTTTAACTTTTTATTTAGAAAATTAATACAAATTAAATTTTGTTTGCATTGAGTCACGCTATTATAAAGGTGTTTTTAAAGATGGTGTGGGGCCCGCAGCCTTCAAATAAGCAAATTAAGAACCCGCTGTAGCTCGGAAAAAAGTAAAAAGTTTTCCTGTATAAAAAACATAGCTACGATATCCCCTGCCCGTCCTAAAAGGTAACCAAAAGGGAATGCTTAGGAGGCTTCTTCCGCGGCTAGTTACCACACACCCCGGCCTAATTCTAAGCCCCAGGCGGACTCATCCTTATTCCGATACGTTTATACCGGGGCAGCTACTATAAAAGACGGGTCGGATCTTATTCCACTGCCGTCTTCCTTTCTTCACCTTAGACCATATCATCACTTACCATCAGGTGAGATAGTTTTAAACCGATTTTTTTCCTACTTATCCAAAGGAAAAAAAATGCTAAAGAATTTCAAGGACAAGTTACATAAATATTTTGGTTAATTTTCCTTAAGTAGGTATGATTTAGCTCCCCAAATTATATGTTTAGCTTTACATTCGAAACTTAATTGTAGCAATTATTCTTAAAATATAAATGACGCATAATATACTATCTCATAAGAAGGAGGAAAATAAGTATTTTATTAAAGAAATGCGTTGCAGAGTTCTTAATTTCACTCTAGACATCAGTGGCTGTGCATTGTTTAGTTTATGTAAACCCCGCTTTAACCCACCCACGGCAGCCCCAAACCCTTGGGAATATCAGGATAAAAACTAGCCTATCTGTTTCTACAATTTTTCGGCAATCTACATGTCGAGTTTTAACACAATCAGTTTTTACATGGAGGAGCAACAAAGACTCAATATATACCAAAGTTTACAGTGCGTTTTTAATTCTAGACTACGATCTGACGTTTTTTTTTTTTGTATTTGACACTGTATCTTTCGATTTTTGCTTTCTTAGCAATGGAGGATATTTTGTCATCGTCTCCCTAATCATTAAATCCCGAATCATTAAATCATCACTTGCGTGAGTAACACTTGGGCAGATAATGAGAATAGGTATAATGTATCTACACGGAATTCCCAACAATTACTTAATACATAAACAATTCATTTATTAATGATCAAGAATAGGGAAAATTTTTGTAATAATTAACTCGATTGGAAGACGGTATAATTTAGTTCATAGTTCAATTAATATATAGATTATAGGTATATTAATGAACCTGTTATTATGTCGAGAATGCGTTTATCAATAGTTTATTAGTTTTTTACCGACTTCAATAAAAGAAGGAAGGAAGTTCTCAATTCGGTTGGGGCTATTTTGTTTTTTCATGATCGAATTTTAAACTAATAATTGTCAGTAACAAAATAAAAAAAATAAAAAAAAAATATTAAAAACAAATCTGTGAATTTGGGGATTTTAAATCAATATAGTATTAATATTAGTTGTTTAACAATACATCAAATCTATATTTAAATTAAATCCAAAAAATTAATGTACAATCAATTTTATACCTGTCTGATTCCGAACGGTAAACTTATTGCTTCAGAGGTCCATGACCAATAATGACCATGTCTTATGCCAATGAACTATCTTAGCAACTTCTAACATTATGCCGACCGCTTAAAGCAAAATAAACTTCTTTTAAATTTACAATAAACTCTATACGTTTATCAATGTTCTGTTCATCTACAAATCTATAATATTAAGTGAGTCCAATAAGTTTGCCTGGAAGAGATAGAAACTTTGCCCAAAGTCAACTGATCGCCCATTATGCCTATATATATAGGTAATCATGATTCATTTTAAAATTTAAAAAAAATGTGTTTATTTTATGTCTCTGTTTTTCTGTGCTTATTTTGTTTGATCTATCTCATCCAAATAAGTTATAGGTAGTGAGACCAAATTTTATATATCCTATTTAGGTAGATAAAAACGGGAGGCTAGGTGCTAGGTTGCTAGGCTAAAACGGCTCAAACAGGGCTCCGATCAGTGTCAAATTGGCTTAAATCTAACCTCCTTACCCTAAACACATCTAAAACCAAATATCTCGCTTTTGCTATCAGTAGCAGAACCGCACCCAGTATAAGCCCTCTAATTAAAATTCACAATTGTCATGTCACTGCTGAGGACAACTGTGGTTGTCCCAGTCTTGAGCAGGTACAAACAGTGAAATACCTAGGGGTTATCATTGATGATAGACTATCATGGAGAGCTCACATAAATGCTCTGAACACGCGTGTCAGGAAACTAAAATATATTTTCAAACGCCTGAGCAACGTGGCCTCGGAGGATCTTATTCATCAAGTGTATTCCTCTTTGTGCAACTCTATTTTAAGTTATTGCGTAGTCACTTGGGGAGCAGCATGTGAATGCCATCTTCTGCCTTTAGAACGTGCACAACGGTCTATACTCAAAATTGCTTTTAAGAAACCCTATAGGTATCCTACTGACCTACTTTATCAAGAACTGTTAATTTTGAGGGTGCGGCAAAGTTATGTCTCGGCAATGCTCTTGAGATTTCATAAGTTTTCCTTGATGCTAAAAAAATCTCAGGACAGATCTGAACGCATGTCGAAATGGTTTACTCCCACATTAAATACTAGCTTCGCCCAAAGATGCCCGAAATTTATGGGTCCCCTGCTGTATAGCAAGGCTAAGGCGGTTTGCCAGAATATTGAATTACTTCTAAGGAACCCACTTAAGAAAATAATTAAAAATTGGTTAATTGAGCTATCTAAAAGGGAAACGGAATTGTTAATTCATGTTGCTGTTTGAACTTCAAAATACTACACTCAAAATTTTTTTTTTTTTTTTTTTTTTTACTCAACTACAACAGCTGGTTGCCTTTTGTAGTTTTATAATGAATTGACAATTTTTCTTTTTGATGTATTATAAAACATACAATTGGTAATGTTTAATATTCTCTTGAACAGATTTAATTAACTTACATGATCAGTCACATTAACTAATGTTATTTTTCAGCAACCTATAATTAATTAATCAAATCAATAATTACGGGTGCGGTGCGCGGTGTACCGCTGGCCTTAAAAACTGCCTTGTTAACGCTATGCGCCCACACAGATGCACTTCTTTTCTCCCAAGTGCAATACCACTCACACCTGCACAGAGGCTCTGTGTGGACGCACGCGCAGTTGTCGTGTACGTGTGTACATTACCGAATGCACTTGTTTCGCTGTGTGGGTGTTCGATCATCTTTCTTGTGACATATGTGGGTACCTATGTCTACACATTAATCAGCTGTTTGTTGGATATTATGTCTAGTTAGATGGTTTTTATTTCCTTTTATAAATGTAGACTCCTGGAATGAATTAAATCAGATATGTAGGTATATAAATCAGATCGATTTACCAGAGAGGTTATCGGGTCGGTTTCACCGGATCGGATAACATGATGAATATGACGAATTAAATTAGATAGGTAGTTATCTCTGTTTGTGGACTGAATCTACTTTCTACTGATTGTAATCTTAATGTTTTTGTATTAATTTATCTTAATCTTCTTCACATGTTAACTTGTTTCTTGGTATAATACGAGTATATATATACACAAAAGGAAGAGACTAGTCGCCCGCAACACAGGGTATCCTAGTGTGGGGACTATAGTGCTCGTTTTAAAAACAAAACATAATTTTTCGCTTTCTTAGTTACTGATATGCATGTTAGAATAAGTTTTGTTTGTACCTACTTTCAATGAATAAACGTATTTGTATTTGTATTTATTTGTATATTTATGTCGTCTAATTTAACCTAGATAAAATATGAATACAAAAATAATTTCAACGAAAGAAAACTATCTACTTTCAGCATCCTAATTCAAAGGTGAAACAAGTTATACAAGGTGTAACGGGGAACAAATCCCTTTCGGCTTAAATAGGCATCCCCGTTTCACCTTGTATAATCCGTTTTGAATACTTCATTTAAAGAAAAACTGCCAAACAGTCTGAGCAAACAGTAGAATCCATAGATCTGTCACGTCCTGCTCTCGAGTAAACCTATTTTAATTCGCATAATTTTCAACTATCCTATTCCAGATGATGGGTACTCCCTCTTTGCCTTCCATGGCAAACTGAATGAAGAAATGGAAGGTCTAGAAGCAGGTCATTGGGCCCGGGATATTACTAAGGCTAAAGAAGGACGATGGACCTTCAATGATAAAAACGCGCAGTTGAAGATCGGAGACATTATCTACTTCTGGACCTATGTCATCAAGGACGGACTTGGCTATAGGCAGGATAATGGAGAATGGACTGTGACAGGTTAGACTTTTCAAGTAAATTTTAGCCATAGGTTGATAAGACAAACTTTCATTCACATTATCTAACTTGGTTAGAGTTCGAAAAAATATTTTCTGTTTTATTTTAACCATATCGTCTATTTAGGCGATAGACGAAGATTAAAATAAAACGAGCTGTAGGGGTTCAAGGTTATAAGTTAGCATACCTAGCACTTTTAGCACCTAAGTAAGTCAGTCGCCCGAGGACTGCACTCTGTAACGCGCGTGCATGTCTAATAATAAAAAGCCTTCTGATAGTGAACATAAAGGACTTGTCATTTTATCGATCCCAGTAGCCTAGATAAAGTGAGTTACTACACAGCTCCAGTTAGGCACTACACTGGTGACACACCGACGTTTCTTTTTTTTTGTGAAACAAGAACCTTTTTGACTTTTGTGACGTGCTAAACACAGATTTCGGGACATTTACGTAATAACAAGTATATCGGGCGACTCACTATGTTCGCGCAAGTTCCAGCGGGCACATCGGCGGGCATACAACAACAACAACAACCTCAGCAGCCGACGCCGATGCCACCAAAAAGGGAGAGCACCACCGACCAGACGGACATGTCGCTTGCGGCAATAAGCGTGTCCAGCAAGCTCTCAGATTTTTGGGTGGACCTTCCGAGACTGTGGTTCGCGCAATTTGACGCGGTGATGGCGCCACAGAAGCAGGGGGACCATGCCAAGTTCAACATGGTCATCGCGAAGCTCGGAAAGGACGCGCTGCAGCAGGTCAGCGATCTGCTGACGTCGCCACCACAGGACGAGAAGTACGCGACCCTAAAGGAACGGCTTCTGCAGGTCTACGAGGAGAGCGCGGAGCGCCAGTTTCAAAAACTGGTCTCCGAAATGGAGCTGGGCTCGCAGAAGCCGACCCAGTTGTTACGACGCATGAAGGACCTCGGACGCACGACACAGGTACCCGATCAGACTATAAAAAGCTTGTGGTTGGCGAGGATGCCTTCTTCAGTCAGGGCAGTAATAGCGGTTTGCCAGGACCAGTCCCTCGACAACTTAGCGACTATAGCAGATAAGATCGTGGAAAATACCCGAACATCTTACGAAATCGCTGAAATTTCCAGAGGGGACACGGCGGCTGCAGCGTCACAAGCGACGCTGACCGAACTCATCACCCAGTTGGGGAAGTTGTCGTTGGAGGTGGCTTCACTGCGCTCGGAGGTGCGTGGCCGTGAACGATCGAGAAACAGAAGCCAGTACAGGGGGAGATCAAATTCGCGTAAGAAAACCCCAAGGGATCCAGGATGGCTATGCCGTTTCCATTATAGATATAAGAAAAACGCACAACGCTGCGAGCAACCGTGTGCGTGGAGACAGGACACCAACACGGAAAACTAGATGCGGTATGTTCGCAATCGGTGGACGAATGTACTTACGTAGCCAAGAACCACCGTTTATTGGTTAGGGATAAATTGTCTAAACTTACGTTCTTAATCGACACGGGGGCTAATATTTCCGTTTTACCCAAAAGGTTTGTTAGAAACCGTATGTTAGAATTTTGTGATTTAAAACTGTACGCCGCCAATGACAGTGAGATAAAGACTCACGGTATATGTTATTTGGAAATAAGTTTTAGTTTGAGACGAGTATTTAGATGGCCGTTTATCGTGTGTGATGTGAAACAACCGATAATAGGGGCCGATTTCTTAAGAAATTTTAAGCTGTCGGTAGATTTATACAATAATAGGTTAGTAGACTTAGTAACAAATATGTACGTTTGTGGATTGAAAAGTATATATTTAGACGGGGCCGTAAAATGTATCGCTAGTAATCACCCATACGCGGATTTATTACAGTCATTTCAGGAAATTACTCGCCCTCCCAACTTCAAGGATATTCCCGAGCACTCCGTCTACCACCACATCGAGACAGCGGGCCCACCAGTCCACGCGAAGGCGAGGAGGCTGCCGCCACACAGGTACGACAGAGTAAAGAAAGAGTTTCAATTAATGCAAGAACTAGGCATATGTAGGCCCTCAAACAGCGCGTGGGCGAGCCCACTGCATGTAGTTCCTAAGAAAGACGGGGATATTCGACCGTGCGGGGATTACAGAATGCTGAATTCTATAACTAAACCTGACCGGTACCCGATACCCCGGGTGCAGGATTTTACATTTGGGTTACATGGTAAGAAAATTTTCTCTAAAATTGATATTTGTAGAGCTTATCATTTTATTAGAATTGCACCAGAGGATATAGAAAAAACAGCGATAATTACGCCATTCGGTTTGTACGAATTTCCTAGAATGACGTTTGGCTTGCGAAACGCAGCCCAGACATTCCAAAGGTTCATAAACAACACTGTTTTATCGGGTATAGAGCGCTTAAATTACAACGAGGCAAACGAATTAGATATAGGTAGTTATAATGACGACCGCCCAGGCAAGTCAGTCGTATTCGGATACCTAGATGACGTCATAATCGGATCAGATAACGAAGACATACATAAAGTTCATTTGCAATTATTGTTCGAACGTTTTAGTAAATATAAAATGTCTATCAATTTAGGGAAATGTATGTTTGGTCAATCAGAAATTGAATTTTTAGGGTATAAGGTATCACAATCAGGTGTAGGTCCGGTGTCGACCAAAGTAGAAGCGGTAACTACCTACCCGAAACCGGAAACCATCGAAGAACTTCGTAGGTTTTTAGGAATGTTAAATTTTTACAGAAATCATATTCCCAACGCAGCTAAAGATCAAGGTATATTAGATAGGTATTTACATGGAGCTAAGAAACGGGATAAACGAAAGATAGAATGGTCAGACGAAGCAAATAGCGCGTTCGAAAAATGTAAGGATAATTTAGTAAACGCTGTCACCTTATCTTACCCGATTACAGACGCGGAACTCTCATTAATGACGGATGCTAGCGACTTTAGTTTAGGAGCAGTTTTACAACAGAAAGAGAACAACACGTGGAAACCTCTCGGTTATTTTTCCAAAAGGCTCACAGAATCCCAAAAGAAGTACTCTACATACGATAAGGAACTTTTGGCGATTTATTTAGGCATAGTTTATTTCAGAGATATGGTAGAAGGTAGAAATTTCACGGTCTTTACAGACCATAAACCTTTAACGTACGCTTTTACAAAGGTTAGGTCGAATAAAGAGTTACCTAGGAGAGAACGTCAATTGTTGTATATTAGTGAGTTTACAAACGACATACAACATATTCAAGGTAGTGAGAACGCAGTCGCCGACGCGTTATCGAGAATCGAAACAATAACATGCCCGAACTCGATACAATACCTACAAATTGCACAAGCACAGTCGGACGATCCTGAGTTAGCAAAATTGTTGAGTGCAAACGGAAATAGCAGCATACAATTGAAATGTATTAATATAGGTAGTTCAAATGACATGATTTATTGCGAAACTTCTACTAAAAATATTAGGCCTTATATTCCAGAAAGATTTAGGAAAGTTCTTTTTAATAATTTTCACGGATTGGCACATCCGGGAGCCAGAGCGTCCCGCGCATTAATTTGTAAAAAAGTATTTTGGCCTGCTATGAATAAGGACATAGGTAATTGGGTTAAGTCATGTATAAAATGTCAGAAAAGTAAGATAGTCCGACACACGGTATCGAGAATCGCTAATTTTGAGAAAAGCGATCGCTTTGCGCATTTACATGTAGATATAATAGGACCGCTAATGACAACAGAACAGGGTTATCGGTACTGTGTTACAATGATCGATAGGTGCACTAGTTGGCCGGAAGTGTACCCAATAGCGGATATGACAGCGGAGACAGTGGCTAAAGCAGTATATGATGGCTGGATATGTCGTTTTGGTTGTCCGAATAAGATAACGACCGATCAAGGGCGACAATTCGAAAGCGAATTATTTGTAGATTTAATGAAATTGTTAGGAATTCACAAATCACGGTCTAGTCCGTACCACCCACAGTGTAACGGAAAGATAGAAAGATGGAATAAGTCATTGAAAGTTGCGCTAACGGCACGATTAAATAATAATTATTCATGGTTGGTAGAATTACCTACTGTCATGTTAGGGTTAAGAGCCGCGTGCCAAAAGGATAACTACTTCATGAGCGCAGCGGAATATACATTAGGGCACTGTTTACGTTTACCGGGTGAATTTTGTTCAAATAGTAGTATTGTAATAGACAATCCACAACCGTACATAACTAGATTAAGGGATATTTTAAGTAAAATTAAACCTAAGGATAGGAAATTTAATGATAGTAGTACTATGTTTGTACATGCTGATTTAAGTTCTTGTTCACACGTATTTTTGAGAGTAGACGCAGTACGGAGGCCGTTAATACCACCATATAGCGGACCGTATAAAGTAATAAAAAGAAACTCCAAAATTTTTGAGATTCTGGTAAATGACAAAATAAGTACCGTTTCGATAGATAGACTCAAACCCGCGTATATTTTGAACGAATCGAGTAACATGAACTTAAATCAACAAACACGATCAGAGCCTCAGCTCACCAATGTAAAAGCACCCTTAAAAATAACGCGTAGCGGTAGAATTATTAAATTGCCAGTAAGATTCTCAGAAACTAGCAATAAGTAGGTATCAGAAGCGAAAACGTTGTAATTAGGTTAATGAACTGTAGGCAAATAAGCATAAAATACGTTAAGAGAAAAATTATGTTGCACTTCATTCCACATTAGACACAGCACGGACAAACATCGTTTGGTAAAAATGGGAAAATCGTATTCAGTGGAGAAGAAGGAGGAGCAAATCGTGATAGCACAGAATGGAGCAAACCAGGCTTCGGCTACTCATACGGAGTGGCGGCTAGAGGCCTTGAGTACGACCGTCACCGTTTTGGGAGTCATCATCGGTGTTATGTTACTAGTGCTACTATATAAACTGTGCACTAATAGAGCCAGACGTACTCTTCGCAAGGAATTCGGTATCGCAAAAAGTGCAAGCGTGCAAAGTGTACACAGTCTACAGTGCGGAGTGCAACATAATCCAAATCATATTGTTTAGTAATCTATACATGTAATGTAACGTTTGTTATGTTTCTTAAGATTTATAAACTTTATTTTTTTAAGAGAAGGGGGTGTATGTAGGGGTTCAAGGTTATAAGTTAGCATACCTAGCACTTTTAGCACCTAAGTAAGTCAGTCGCCCGAGGACTGCACTCTGTAACGCGCGTGCATGTCTAATAATAAAAAGCCTTCTGATAGTGAACATAAAGGACTTGTCATTTTATCGATCCCAGTAGCCTAGATAAAGTGAGTTACTACACAGCTCCAGTTAGGCACTACAGAGCCTTTGATCAGGTGAGATAGTGGTAAACTTAATGATCACATGATGGTCAGTGGTAAGGTTCGCTTACGAAAGGGGCATTATTTGTATATATACTAAAAGGTTTCTTCAGGGACATTTGGGGACGACTCCTAAGAATTTAAGGAACTCTTTTGCCAAATATAAAGTGTCTAGGCACAGTACTACAATCTGCACGTTGCTTTTGATTGAATAATTAGTCAGTTACACTTGGCTTATTAACTTTAAATGTCCCTTCCAGAATTCGTAACCCCAGAAGGCGTCCCAGTTGACCCGGCCAACCTCCCAGCCCCTGGTCCATCCCCAACTCCAGCTCCAACCCAAGCCACTCCCACCAGAAGACCTGTAGCTCCTACACCCCAAACGCAACCACCACAAGTCTGCTCAAGATCTCAAACAACCGTCTATGGTGGATCATCCTGCAGTGGTAGCCTGATCTTTAGTGAGGAGTTCAACAAGAATACCATCCAGGAATTAACCAATTGGGTACCGGAAATCAGATTCCCTGAAGAGCCGGTATGTTGTCCTTTTATAAATTTAGTTATTTTCATTCAACCTGCTTTGTTCCACTGCTGAGCAAAGGTCTCCTCTACTTCTTTCCATGTATTATCTCCAGCTAATGCTCTCCACCCTGTGACAAATGCATTGAAATCATCGCACCACTGTTTTCTGAGTCTTGCAACCGAACAATTACTTATCACATTAATTGTATTCCACCAGGCAAAATTGTAGCGTCCAGCGGACTTCTCAGTTCTTTGATAAGTAGGCCGGCACAGCAACTAATGAACTACGGGTTTGATTTTTTCCACGACCATCTTTATATCCTCTACTTGATCAAGATCACAACTACCGCTACCTATCTAAGGCTTTCGAAACGCTCTAACAGTCATCTTTTTTTATGTTCCAGGATTATCCTTTCAACGTTTATTTGACGGAAGACACAGCGAAACTCGAAGGCAGTTCTCTTGTGATAAGTCCTGCTCTTTTAGAAGATATGAAAGGTGAAGCATTCGTCTATGAGACACTCGATTTGAATCCCAGGTAAAATTACTACCTTTTCTGTTTTTGTGAGCTTCTCATAACCTTTAGGTTCCAATTATACACAGTAATATCTCACTTTCACTAGGTACCGTGCCCGCTTGCATCACTAGCTTGGTTCGAAACTCGAAGGCACTAGAGATATTCCAGTAGGTACCTAGTTCTTATTTTTCAATATACGAGCTCGTTAGGACTATAATTTAGAATAGTAAAAAACATCTATCTATTTATCAACTATTTACCTTGATTGTCTTTCCAGATGTACAGGTCAAGTAGGCACAACAGAGTGTCGTCAAAAAGGTGAAGGTGCCCAGATTCTTCCACCAGTAGTCACCGGGAAGCTTACTACGAAACACAAGTTCGCCTTCAAGTATGGAAGGGTGGAGATCAGAGCTAAGATGCCTGCTGGGCACTGGTTGCTGCCAGGTACTTAATCTAATCTTATACCACACTATCAGCTCCCCGCGGTGTCACGCGCATAAGTGCAGACCCCGTGAGAATATCTGGAGATGTTGTTACTTGTAGAGAGCCCGATGTTACTCCTCAAAAATGTTTATTTTATAATAACAGTATAGATATAAGAGGTGTTTCGACGATGACCATTTAAGCCAAAAGGGGTTGTTTGAAATGTCAAAATTTATTTGATTAAATCAGCGAGTTGGAGGTCATTGACCTCAAGTTGTCCTTTCCTTAAGTTTGGTCTTCTACAAGCAAAACTTTAATTGCCTTTATTTTCAAAAACACCTGTCTTTTTAGTAAAATATCTTCAAAATTTTTGAAAAAAAAAAACGAATTTTCAATAGTCGTTGAAAAAAAGTGTTTCGCCTAGCTAGACGTTTAGAACAACACCATTTCGGCTTAAGCGGTTATCATCGAAACATCCTGTTTAATATCACCAACTGGTGTGACAATGCACAAATGCAAATAAACTTTACAAAATCAGGTTTCTCCGATCCAGGTGTAATCAAATATAAGTAGTCTGGCTGTGACATCACCTGGGTAGTTCCTAATTTCCATGGGGAAATCTGGATAAATTATGTCCTATGTCTTAATCCAGGTTATCAAAACTAATAACTACCTGTGACCCAATTTTCAGTCAAATTAATTCAACCATTTTGCAAGATGTACCTACAACTTGACTTTAGCTTTTATAATACTACAGAGATCGCTAAATAGATCGATGCATAAAAGCACTTAAAAAAAATATAGATAGCTATTTTGAAAAGTAAATTTTATTTCCCAGAAATTAACTTAGAACCACAAGACAGCGTATATGGATCAAAACGCTACGAATCCGGCCTCATCCGAATAGCTTTCGCGAAAGGAAACGATGTATTTGCCAAGAAGCTGTACGGAGGACCTGTTCTATCTGATACCGAACCGTTCAGAAGCCATTTCCTCAAAGAAAAAATTGGCATCGAGAGCTGGTCTAGAGATTACCACAACTACAGCATGATTTGGAAACCAGGTATGTAGAATTTGACCCTGTGGTCAAGACCAATTTGATTGACCCTTAATACAGGGCTGGGTGTAAAATGGTGCAGGGCGCTTATGAGGTGTAAAATCACATGGTTATTGCAAACAAACCCATGAGTTCCAGTCATCCTTGTATCTTCTTCTCATTGAAGGTTGCGATCCGTTGACTAGGTAGATTGCTGATGCTTAAAATCATAATATGAATAAATTAATCTTTTTTTTGAGTAAGACGTAGTTTAAATTCGGACTAGCCAGACATAACCTTAAAATATACTTTTCATCCCTATTTTAATTCCTTTTGAGAATAAACTTCCAAAAACCCTTAACTAGATTCGGCTGTCAATTTTTTTTATAATTGGTCTATCCCAGCAGTTAGTTTTAGCCCAGAGGACGTTGTGTGTGCGGTCCAAAGTTCTTTAATTTTTTTTGCAATAGTGCGGTCAGTCAGTCATTTCCACTTGCGTTTTTCTATTATGAATTAGCTTACTAGTTTTTCCTTTATTTAATTTCTTGCATCCACGGAAACCGAAATTAGCAGCTAAAAATATTTATTTATTTAGTTCAATATGATCGCGCACGTATATATTTACAACTTAACTAAATTACAAACTTGACGGGGTCAGTAACTAATTTTATCTGATCCCGTAACCCGTGGATACCTATTTATAAAAATATTTTTTTCAAGAAAAAATACATCTTCGAAAATTCACTCGCGGCGAGGTAAAGATAAATATTTCTTTCCAGATGGTCTCCAGATGTTCGTAGATGGAGTTCTGTACAACGACGTGAAACCTGGTGAAGGTTTCTACGCGGCGGCGCGTGAGAGCGCAGTGCCTCATGCTGCAGCCTGGCTGAAAGGGAACCTTATGGCTCCTCTCGATCAATTGGTAATTCATTTTTAATTTTTAGAAGTAGGTTGCCATAATTAATCCAGCAGATTGCCATAATTAATCTTGATTATGGCAAACTGCCGTTCGTAAACGTAGTAGGTGCAAACACAGCCTTCCGAATTTTGCAAGCTTTTAAAAACAAAGAATATTTGATCCAGAGTTTTGATTATAACACTAAAAAATACACATTTTAACCGACTTTTCGCAATCGGGTAAAAATTTGGAAAAGTTTTAGGCCAAGAGAGTCATAAGTTGCATAACTCCCGATCCAACGGGAGTTTTCAATAATCCATTCCTATCGGATGACATCACACGAAGAACATTCTCTTCAAGTTCCAGTCCTATGCTAACATGGGTTTAGGCTGTGCTCTGACCCTTAGTCAGTCAGGACAAAGATATAGTCAGTAGAAAGGCTATAGTGCTAAACTGCCAAAATAGCGTTTTTGGGAAATGAATGAGGTTTAAGGTATTTTTTTGTACTCCTCAACTCCTTAATTTTTACTCAATTTTTATCACAAGCTAAAAAATGCTAGGAATGACTGCAAAGTTAATCCAGTCCATTCATATAAAAAACTTATTTTGGCCAATGTGGCGCTTTAGCACAATGTAGCATTTCCATTTCACTGACGATATGGATTTTGACTTTCAGTTTTACATATCCCTTGGTCTTCGAGTGGGGGGTGTCCATGACTTCGCCGATAGTAAAGACAAACCTTGGCGCAACCGCAACAACAAGGCCATGCTCAACTTCTGGAACGCCAAGGAAAGTTGGTTCCCGACCTGGTACGATGCCAACCTCAAAGTGGAACACGTTAAAGTCTATGCACTTTGATTTAACGAATATACAGACTGATTGTGAATCAATAAATTGTGATATATCTTTGTATTTTCTTTTAGAATTTTCATGTGTTTTATTTTTTCCCTATCTTAGGAAATTACATGTTTATAAATAATAGGGGTTAAAGTATGAAATTGCCGTTTTATTGCAATAGGTTCTTTGAATTGACATAGAATCTTCATGGTTTGAGGTTTTAGAATGAAACTTTTTTCAAATGGTTTCTGTGATGTTCTTTTTTTAAAAAATGTGAAACATTTGAATATCGACTTTCAATTGTTTTTGTTATTCAATTTAGACAAGAAAGATGGATACTGCGAAAATTCGAGTGATTTTTGAATACGAGTTCCGACGCGGAACTAACGCGGCTGAAACAGCCCGCAATATCAATGCTGCGTTTGGAGAGGGGTCTACTAATGAACGCACCGTGCGATTTTGGTTTAAACGCTTTCGTGATGGAAATTTCGACTTAAAGAACGAGCCACGAGGAAGACCGCCCACACAGGTGAATAACGATGAATTAAGAGAGATAGTGGAAGCCGATCCTAGTCAAACTACCCAGGAATTAGCGGCATGGTTTAACGTTACCTTACCCACTTTATTGACTCACTTGCGTCAAATCAATAAAATAAAAAATACGAAAAATGGGTGCCTCATGATTTGACTGATCTGCAGAAAGAAACGCGTGTTGAAACTTGTGTTGCCTTGTTGAACCGGTACAGAAATGAAGGAATATTGGATCGAATTGTAACATGTGATGAAAAGTGGATTCTTTATGATAACCGGAAAAGAAAAATGCAATGGCTGACCCCAGGTCAAATGCCACAACAGTGTCCTAAAGCAAAACTTACCAATAAAAAGGTAATGGTAACTGTTTGGTGGTCACGGCAGATGTCTATTGTGCCGAACTCCGAACCATGTTGACAAAACTAGCAGTAAAACAGCCCCGACTCATGAATCGATCTTCACCATTATTGCTCCACGACAACGCGAGACCTCACACAGCACGAGAAACCATTTTGACCCTTCAGGAACTGCACTTAGAAACCATTCGTCATCCTCCGTATTCACCAGACCTTGCTCCAACGGACTACCATTTTTTTCGTGATTTGGACAATTATCTACGTGACAAGAAGTTTTCTTCCCAGGAGGCAGTACAAAATGCTTTCACACAGTTTGTGCAGTCTAGATGGTCGGAGTTCTATCGCAAAGGCATTAATAACCTTCCCATTAGATGGCAGCAATGTATAGATAATAATGGCAACTATTTTGATTAAATAAAGTTGTTAAAAATTTAAAAAATAAACAATTAAGATTTTCAGTACAAATCGGCAATTTCATACTTTAACCCCTAATATAAAATAATTCAAAAGTAGGAAACTATAGACGAATAAGGACCAGCAAAAATTGTAAATATATTCTGATGCTGATGTTGATAAGAAATTCTGAATTTAAAGATTTTACTTTTTTAATTCACTCGATTTGTTAACATAGACCCGGTAAAATGTATGTAAGAAACTATGTCAAAGATTTTAAAGTTCTTAATGTGGCCAGAAGCAAACAAGGTAATGATTATCTCATTGATCAACAATTTGGAGATCAAAAATCTAACTCACAAAGAGTTTGACACTTCTTTTTGACGTGTTACATCCACTTTAGCAAAACCTTGATAGTTTTTAACCCAACCTAGTGCAAAATTCGTATAATTAGATAAACCTGTCTATGCCTTAGGCATAGATAAATGTTAACCGTAAATAAACCTGTCGTCAGTAAATATTATTATGGCATCAGAAGGAATACTACTTTGAAACGAGTCACTGAAGAAACGATCAAATTCGATTTTACTTTTAGCGTTTTAAGCGTTATTTATCGAAATCACTTTAGCAGAGATTGTCATTTTGACGATAGACGTAATAATATTTTCAGCGCTCCAGCGGCTTTTTACATGGAATATGTTTCGGCTGAATATGGAATACCTATGTTTGAGATATAAACCACAGGTAGGTATGTATCTCATGCAGTTCGATCGTCTGATACTAAAAATACTGACTAATTACGTAGTTTTTGTATTCTCTTTGATGCTAACCTTGTTTGAGTTGAAGCACTACTAGGCTAGCAAACTTGTTTTCTCAATTATCTAATATTCAGCCAAACATGTAAATTCCTCGAACTATTTTTAAGGCAAACATAACCTATACTAACTTACAAGTACATACTTCGGTGCAATATTGTTTTCCTCATCTGCTAAACTGGTTATTCTCTTACAGAAGTTAAGAATATAACGGTATATAATATAATTTATTCAATCAAGTTTTAGCTGTTTTTTATAAACGATAGTTGAGCGTTGGACCATTATTTATCATCTGATAATACCTTGAGATGTAGCAAACTCATCTAGAAGATAGAAAGACGACAAAAAAGTAACAAGATATTATGCAGAGGCCGAAACCATCAATCAAGAAACCCCTTAGGGCGCCTATTACAAAGGGTAAGAGATACTGTATATAGATCGCTATAGGTAGAGAGAAAAAAGAGCGGTGTTGGTCTTGTGGTAGATACCCCAACTTTTATTCCGAAGGTCGTGGTTTCGAATCTCGGCCGCGCACCAATGTCTTCTTCTTTAAGAAAAACATCGTGAGGAAACCCACGGCTAAAAATCACGCACAAAGGCCCAATAGTAGGGCTAATTGCGGAAACACAATTAAAACTTTAAGTTTAGCTATGGGTAGATACTAGTAGCAGCACAGCGCTCCGCATTTTTACCCCTATCTGTTTCATCGGTGTTTACGTACCAAGTGTTTGAGTAAGTATGTTTGTTACTGAGTAACAAACATCAAAAACTTTCAACTTTATCATATTAGTAGGATAAGATAGGATTTAGACCGGGCTACAAGGTAAAAATTCCGTACCTTATAAACTATATACGGTACGGAATATACCATATAGTAAAAACCATGTTTAAAAATGCCTTCGCTTACAAGATCAATATATAAATCTAACTAAAATCGACTCTTCAGGGTAATAACCCCGTGCAAAAACACGTTTTTCCCAACGACCAAACGATCTCTAAAACAAGGTAATAATTACATAAAATGTCGGTATCTTTGGTTCCGATATATTAGGCATGTCAGTCTAGCCACAACCTTCCTTGAGAGACGACCTCTGTAAACTGTTAAAAATTCAACCTGCATATTTTAATATTTTATCAAACATTTAAATATCGAATATATTTTTTTAATTGTTCTCTTTTACCTTCAGAACACATGACGTCTCGCTCATTTAAGTAGTTTTAAAGAGAGACAATGATTTCTTCAATCAGTTTTTGTTTATTTTTTGTGCTAAGTTTAGTATACTGTTATGAAGTGCCAGAAGCTACATTAGAAGCGATATATCCTAGAGGTCTGCGGGTATCAATACCGGGTAAGTTTACACTTACCTACCTACATTTATTTATTATTTATTTATTTATTTATTTTATTTTTCATCATTTACAGTTTTTATATAATAAAAGCAAACCAAAAATCACAGAGATTTGTCCGGAATGCTTCGTATAAGCATATAAGTTAAGTTCCTATGAACATCAATAAAAACATAATAACGCAACACAGTATTAAAAATAACAGACAATTAGGTACCTATTATGAAATAGCAAGTTATCCAGCTTTTGGCATTGTTAATGAAATTCTCATAAGTGTGTGTTCACTGTTCATCTAATACGGCGACGATAATACGACCGGCCTCTGTGGCGAACGCGAACGCCCGACTGCAACGCAGAAGGCTGCGGGTTCTATTCCCGCTAAGTGCAAAATAAATATTTGTATCTAGTTTGTGTGTCTATCTATGTCTATGTCTTTACTTCATGTAATGTTTGTATTTGTGTTTTTGTTGTAATGTTGTATGTTGTGCAAATAAAGTTATTATCTATCTATCTATCTATCTATAATATGTATGTACGTATTTACAAAAAAAAGTATAATATGTCGTTTAAATCCTTTGTCTAGTACCCATAGTACAACCCTAGTGTTTAGTTTGGGGCTAGTTTGCGATGTGTGTGTGTGTGTGTAATATCGTGCAATATTTATTTATGTATACTAGTTACTTATACTAATATTCTAAACAGGAAAGATTCATTTATTGTTTGTTTGTTTCCAATGAATAAGCTCTAAATCTACTGGACTAACTATACTATAATATACTGGACTTACTAATATATGGAACCAGGCTTATTCAGATGCACTAACTAATAACTTGACCTTTTGAGGGGAAAATTTCTCAAGAATCAAAGTTCCCTCACTACCAAGTTCCAACAAGATCGCTTAAGGAATACGACCTGTCGAGGAGAACGTCCATTCATACAAGTAAACTTACACGAATCAAACTATTCGATATCTAAATCATTTCCCTTTATTCGACACTTGGGACTCGAAAGCGCAAGCTCCGTCGCAGGTTTTTCCTGCGCAGGCGCAGGAGCTAGCTTGCGCGGTCGAGCCGCAGGTTTCCTAAAAAATAAAATAAATCTGTTTTCGAAACTGGTTTCGAACCTTTGGTTTTCAAAACGGCCGAAGAGAAAAAAACAGGTAATAGATTTTTTACTTTATCATCATCAACAATGGCTATCTATACTTATAATAAAATCGTAACTTAGCGATGTCTGTTTTTGAAAGATATTTTGAAAAAACTATTTTTAGGGGTAAGTACTAACGTAACAGACCCCATTTCCGTGTTTAACTTTTTGTCTGTTTGTCCGTTTGGATGTTTGTCCGTTTGTTTATTTGTGCGTTTGTGCGCGCTAATCTCGGAAACGGCTGGACCGATTTCAATGAAATTTGGTATGCAGATAGCTTAAGACTTCGATTAACATATAGGCTACTTTTTATCCGGATATCAAGTCCGGATATCCGGATGAAAAATAAAAATTACGTAATTTCGTTGTTGAACCATCGGCATCCATCGTCATCTATCGTCATCCATCGTCATTCATCGTCATCTATCGTCATCCATCGTCATTGATCGTCATCCATTGTCATAATCACTTACTGACATAAAATTTTTGCCTTACTTCACCTACCTACTGCAGTGCAAAAATCCACACAGATGATGCCAGGCGCGGTAGCACCTGGCTTCAACAGTACTTCAATGGACGACCGTTTAAGTGTGGATTTTTGCATTGCGGTAGGTAGGTGTAAGAACAACGCGGGATCGCGACTTGCGCGGGTGTAACCGCGGGGCGCAGCTAGTTTTATAATATAATCGATTGACCGTTGAACATGATATCATCAAATTTAATACCTAACCAATTAATAGGTACACCAAACCGCAGCCTATAGATATTGTTTGCGGGCCAACAAAATACTTGTGGTTATCACACAATTCAAAACACAAAGGAAAGCAATTGGACTTCTTATTTTTTTTTAAGGGTTTCGTAGTGAACATGAAACCATTATAGTTTCGTCATGTCAGTCTGTTTGTCCGTCCGTCAGTGCGCGGCTTAGCTCTAAAACGCTTAATACTAAGAAGCTGTAATTTTGGATGAGTACCTATCTTATCTTATCTTACTAATATTATAAACGCGAAAGTTTGTATGTATATATGTGAGGTTGTCACTCTCTCACGCAAAAACTACTGAACCGATTGCGATGAAACTTGGAATATAGGTAGCTGGGGACCTGGATTAACACATAGGTACTATACTGTTTATAACCCGGTGTTCCGGCGGAAAGAGGACTTACGCGGGTAAAACCGCGGGGCGCAGCTAGTACCATATAAAACACAGCAAGAAAACAGTACTTACAATAAAAAATACATAAAAACGTTTTTTAGGATATACTTCCCCCACATGTAAACAGTTTTTTTTTCTCTTATTTACCCCATCGTGTTGGGTTTCAATAAATAGATTTCAAAAACTGTGACAAGACCACTTATTTATCTAATAATGGCCGCATACAGAAAGACTATTCTAAATTTGACTTCTACCTAAACAATTGAGCAGCTCTCAAACTCGTAAATTCTCATACTAATTTAAAATATTTAAGCTGGCTTAATTATTTAGATAGCTCTTAAATTTTAAGTAACGTTTCTATTAGACCTATTATTCCATAACCTTACCGATCAAAAAGGCAATAGTGCTTGTTTTTACCTACTATTTAGTCAGATTCGTCAAACAAATGAACTCTCAAGGCCTTATCAATAGGAATTCCCAAGAATTGTAAACTGAGGTTAAGGTATAACAAATACAATCACAAATGTTTAATAATAAGGACTTATATGATTTGTTTAAATCAATGTCACTTATAATTATAACCGATAGGTCAACAAACTTAAGTTGATCCTGTCCTTTTTAAAATTCATACCTAACTTTGTCTCTGTCAGACAATAATACACACTAACCTGACTTTAATAAAACAATAATAAATAAATAATAAATAAAACAACAATAATATGGGTGCAATATAAAGAGTGGAGTTTCTTTATTCCTATACTCGTATAGGTACTAAAAATAACACCTACACCAAATATACCTCAAATAACACATAATTTAAGCTGGTAGCTATTTAAAACCTACATACTCCTTGAATATGGATGTGAAAATTATTAAGGATTACTTAGTATTATTTAAGGTTGAGATGAGGCATTAAGAAGGTTCTATTCTTATTCTACAGATGATGGCTTCTCTCTATTCGCGTTCCACGGAAAGTTGAACGAAGAAATGGAGGGTCTGGAGGCAGGCCACTGGTCCCGAGACATCACTAAACCCAAAGGCGGAAAATGGATCTTCAGAGACAGAAACGCAGAGCTGAAGGTCGGCGATAAGATCTACTTCTGGACTTATGTGTTGAAAGATGGGCTGGGATATAGGCAGGATAATGGGGAATGGACTGTCACAGGTAAGAACTAATGAAGAAGCAATGTGGAATCTCCATTGAAATAGTACTTCAAACCTTTTTTTACTTTTATGTTTTAATTTTCAGGGTTCGTAGACGAATCAGGCAACCCAATTAACCCAGAATTAGCTCCACCGCCATCAAGCAACGAACCACCCGCGCAAGCCCCAAGACCCCAATCGTCAGGATCTCCCGCCCCAGGATCCCAGCCATCTCCACCAACGTCAGCGCAACCCGATCAAAAACGGTACCCATGTCAGTTGTCGGTCTCGAAAACTTCAGTCCCAGGGTTCGTATGCCAGGGTCAGTTGCTTTTCGAAGACAACTTTAATTCTGGCCTCGATAAGGGAAAGATTTGGACCCCGGAGATCAAGTTTCCTGGGGAACCGGTAAGAACACTTTCCATCTAAAACTCTGCCAACTTGATATAGATTCTTGTGATAATAAGAAGTTTTATCTTCGGGTGTTTTTTAGATTCAAAATTTTCCTCTTTAATAGCTTGCAACAGCCTAGGTATCGGAACACTGTTTAGGGAAGTTCTATACGACTGTTGTAATAACCGCATTGAAAATTGTATTATGTTAAAATCTTTAAGTCTACTGCGACTCAAAAATTTTAACTTTTTAGCTAGCATGGTTTTCGTATTAAAATTTGAATTATTTTCAGGACTATCCCTTCAACGTTTACTTAAATGACAGAAACTTGAGGGTAAGAGAAGGTCGACTGGTCATCAGACCTATTACATTGGAGTCTAAATATGGGGATGACTACGTCAGACAAAGCTTGGATCTTACTTCAAGGTATGAAAATCTTAACTTAAAACTAACTTAACATCCCATGTTCAGATAAAGAGTAATAATTGTGGCTTGTAGAACTCACAACAGCTCATGATGGTCAATAAATAAATAAGCCAAAGTCAGAAACTTTGGAACCGTGAGGGCCGGGGGCAAAGGCAATATATCGGTTTTTATCTGAACGCCTAGTGGAGACAATGCGAGACCAGAATGCCGGAGTTCACTAGGTACAAAGAATAAGCATTGTCATTATGCGTGACCAGCATTTTGGCTCAGTCAATGTTGTGTTCCAAAAAATAAAATTAGAGTTTTTCTTCTCCAGGTGTACCGGTATGATCGGTACAGATGAGTGTAACCGCGAAGCGTCAGGTCCTCAGATCTTGCCGCCCATCATCACAGCTAAAGTGACAACCAAACAGAAATTTGCATTTAAATACGGTCGTGTAGAAGTCCGAGCCAAAATGCCTGTCGGAGACTGGCTTATACCAGGTTTGACGGAATTATTATTAGTTTAACAGCGCCGAGGCGCACAACTGCAAATAGTATAAAACTACTATGTACAATTTCGTCTGCTCGCAATCACGAATGGTGAACCCGTGTCGAAATATCCAGCGCGATCAATACCCGTAGTCTGATAAAAGTAATGGACAGAAATCGTATAAATCTTTATAAAATGTGGAAACTGTTGTTGATTAATAGAGTTGAGTTGGCTTGGACTAGTTGTTAGTTGAATTAAACTAAATTGAATTAAGTTGAGTTTAAGAAGATTTAATTCTTTACATTATTATAAATCAACAGAAATCCTCTTGGAACCTCGTAACAACATTTACGGCATCAATAACTACGCATCTGGGTTGATGAAGGTCGCTTGTGTTAAGGGCAACGTAGAATTCGGAAAGAAACTCTACGGAGGACCAATATTAGGAGATAAGGAACCTTACAGGTGAGAAAATAGGCAGTTATTTATTTTTTAAGGACTCGGGCAGACATGACAGTTCATGTTTAGTCGATAGCAAAACTACGAAATAGAAAAAGATACAGCCCATAATTTTGACTCGACAAGACAAGCACCTGAGGCTGAATTGGTGATTGGCATTGGCAGGGTCGCCAAAGATGCTAGTTCGAGTCTTGTCGGAGGCGAATTTTCGGAAAGCGTTTTTTCAAAAAGAAATATAGAAAAGTTAGAAAATAACTAGATTTTAACTAACGTCTATGGTCGATACTTTGCATTTTAGGGTTTTGTCGTCAACAAGAAACTTTTATAGTTCCGTCTTGTCCGTCTGTCCGCGGCTTAGCTTAGAGACGCTTAGTACTAAGAAGCTGTAATTTTGCATAATAAGTATTATAATAAAATAAGTATATATAAGTATAATATTGATCACAACAAAAAACGGTACAATAAAAAACAGGTTTTCATAAATGACTCAACTTTATTCAATAAAACATTAAAAAAAGTTAATAGCTAAAATTTAAACTAATTATAAAACTAAAATTCAAATTAAATATGACCTATAAATAAAAGAAAATGTCCTCGAGGCATTGTTCTCAGAAGGCTAGCAACGTTTCCCCTCTGGATTGCCAAACTAATCCTCCTCATCTCTCTCTCCTCTTTCATAAATTAATAGGGTTCCGTTTTCGAAATATTGCTTTAAAGTATTAGTTTTTAAAGTTATGTGTGTTATAGAGTATAAAATGGGCATCCCTCTTTTCCAGAAGCACCTACTTAAAAGAAAAGATTGGATACGACCTCTGGAGCAAGGACTTCCACAACTATACCCTGGAATGGAGACCAGGTAATTCAAGTTTCTTTTTAGGTATTACCGCCATGTTATATGAACTTTTATTGAAAGTCTTTATGATTTTACAGATGGTTTTTCGCTGTTCGTTGATGGTGAGAATTATGGTGACATCCGACCAGGAGAAGGATTTTCACAGTACGGTGTTACAAATAACGTGCCTGCTGCTTCTCATTGGTTGAAAGGAACTGTCATGGCCCCGTTTGATGATATGGTAACACTCCTCAATAAACAACTTACCTTCCTTCTCCTTCATTTTGCTTACTAAGCCATTGCTCGTAAGCAGGTGTAAAACGTTTGGTTGATGTCTTTATGAAAAGTGCTTTAATAAAATAGGGGTTTTCTAGCCATACTATATTGTTCCATGAATTTCATACTGAATACATACATACATGAATAAATACATTTTACAGTATAAAATTCATCGAATTTACTATCATAGCCGAAATAGTCACTAGGTAGGTAGGTAGGCTCTGCTATGACCATCGGCTATTTAGCCATGTCATCATCATTATCAACACTAGCAGTACAAGGTTTCACTTAGCTTGTTATGCATTTTTATCTCTCTATGAAGTTAACTACCATTTCTTTAATATTTATTTTATTTTTGTTTTCATTGCTCAAGGCATTTTCAAGAAATAATTCTAATTACCATTTCTTTGTCAGTTCTACCTAGCAATAGGTCTGGACGTAGGAGGTATCCAGGAGTTCGCCGACGCTCTCAACAAGCCGTGGACTAACCGCGCCACTAAGGCTATGCTCAACTTCTGGAACGCCAAGGAACAGTGGTTCCCTACCTGGTACGCCGACACCAGCGCGCTGCAAATAGATTACATTAAGGTCTACGCTTTATAGATGGTGAGTCCTTTCGTCACATAGAAATAATAAGGAGCCGAAGGCAACTTTCTTGTCTTTGTTCGTCATATACTAGAAATCATGTGCTACGCAACAATGATGCATGGCAAGAATTATGTAATTTTCGTAAAAACATTACATTATTATAATACATAGAAACACCCAGACCAGATCCATTAGTATGTATTACATAGTTTTTTTTTCAAAGTGTTTTGTAGGGTTTGTTAAATAAATATATTTTTCTTTCTTTCTTTCTTGAGAAAGAAAGAAATGCACCTGGGGGGAATCGAACCCGCAACCTTCCGCATTGCAGCTGGATATTAGCCCGATGCGCCACAGAGGTTGTCATATAGATACTATATTAATGTAGATTTTCTTTGTTACCCCGCTAATTCGTCCCACTGTAGGGCAAGGCAGTAAGTTATAATGGGAGCTGAATCCGGATTGATGGCCAATGTGGTATGGCAAAGCACCATAGTGAGTTCTAGTACAAGTCGGATTCCTCACGGCGATGTTTTCCTTCACCACAAAAGCAATAGAAAGGGACATTGGTGCTCAACCAGGATTCGAACCCACGACCCACAGAATGAATGTCGTGGTATCTTCTACTAGACTAACACTCTCCTAATCACTATGGGTTTTTCATTAGTATAAGTATAGTACTTAATCTTTTCCTCTCTTTTTCAGATAGTAAACCTACTGCAGATCTCATGACTTGGGTAATGTTCCAATACCTAAATTAATAAATAGAAATAATTAAAATGCTTACGGAGTTTTATTGAATAAGTTTGTTTGTAGTTAGCTAAATAATTTAACCCCACCAAAAAATAATTTAAAGTTTGCTCATGACAAGGTGCTAAGTACATCAATTAGTAGGTATCTAGTTCTTTAGGGGTCGATTCTTTTTCAATCAATCAATCATTTATTTCGGATAATTAATTACAAATCCATATTTAAAATTTACTAAATGTCTTATTACAAAATTAAATTCATTAAATCATTACATAAGTACATATAGTACAAGGTGTAACAGGCAAGCTCTTTTAAGCCGAAAGGGGGTTGTACTAGACGTCTAGGCGAACAACTTTTGTTCTACAACTTTTGGAAATTCGAAGTAGTTTTCGAAAAATTTAAGTTTAAAGTTTACTTGAAAATCAGCTGTTTCTCAGAGTTCGAGGTCATTGACCTTATTTTGTCCTTTCATTTAGTTTAGTCGACAACAATCGAAACTACAATTACGTTTATTTTCTAAAGCAGCTGTTTTTTCAGTGAACCATAACCTCAAAATATTCAAAAAAAAAGTTCGAATTTTCAAAAGTCGTAGAACAAAAGTTGTTCGCCTAGATGTCTAGGACAACCCCCTTTCGGCTTAAAAGGGCATGCCCGTTACATCTTGTATATACATTTTATAAATAAATAAATTAAATTAGATTAATAATGTCGTAAGCTAGAGGTCCCGATTTGAGATTGCCTGCGCCTGGTAGAAGTCCAAAAGTGAGTAATTTATTGTGTTTGTGGATTATTATTTTTATTATTATTTCTAGTAGGGGACGCCAGCGCCAGCACCAGACGGGTGATCGGTCCTCTCATGTTGGGACCATTTCACCCAGTTCCACATTATTTGTGGATACTATCCTGTCCATCATGTCGAAGATACTCATTAGATATTTTTGGAAATCTGTTAAAAACACAATAAAACAGTGAATTTCTTGATAGATGAAAAAAATACACGACGATTTGAAAACCTCTTCCTTTTTTTGAAGTCGGTTAATAAAAGTCAAACCAACCACTAAATTGAAAATAATGTCATAAAAGTTTTATATTTGTGTGCCACTCAAGCGACACTTCAATTAAAACTATGACTATAATATTAGCTAGAGAAACTTGCAATTAGTTAGTCAAAGTGGCTTTTAGCTGTTACTTTGAATAATACTATTAATAAAAAAGAGAGATTGATTTGTAATGTTATGTATATTTAATGATTTATTGTAGTTTTAGGATTTATCAATTGCATTTTAATGATATGTACCTTATATGTTAATTAAAAAAATAATTAATTAGTGTTAGCTAGGTGTCAGGCAGGCTGTAAAATATTGCCAAATCTATTTGCAGTAAGTGTAGTCAATGACTTAAGTACTGTAGCGACGTCATATTAATTTAGTTAGAATTTAGGTTTTTATGTGATTATTACACCCTAATACGCCCAGTCCAGTTATTTTACGTGGGTAAGTACCCCATGTAGCTGTTTTGACTACAACAAGGATGACCAATTTTCTTTGTGGTTGACAACAAAAAATCAATATACATATAGAATTAGGATCAACACTGCTACCAATAAGTACGACAAGCGGACGGCCGTTTACCTAGGTACCTTACTACCTCGTCTATTGAATGACCTTCCTACCTCCGTGGTTTTTTAAATGTTAAAATACCTTTGTTTTTTTATTCGCATTGTTTTTTCTGATAAATAAACTTAAAGGTGTAATCTATTTCGACGAAGCTAACATCCGTCGTAATCAGCATCGAAATCCCACTGCGTAAAGGAATAACCTGCGCAGTGAACACGACAGCGTTGATTAGCAGGGATTTAGAGCCGGCACCGTCGAGTTGAACTGTCATTGACTGCGAGGTATCTTATGCTGCCGGTTTTAATGACAGTTGAACTCGACGGGGCGTCGCCTTTAAATGCATGCAAATTATTGCAAATTAACGCTGTGGTTCGAACCGCGCAGGTTATTCCTTTGCGCAGTGGGATTTCGATGCCGATTACGGCGAAAGATGCGCGGTTCAATCAACCTGCTCCACTCAATCAAAATTTCCTAGATTGACGGCCACAAACAAATTTTAATACGGACTCGGGACTTTTTTCTACGTAGGTAGGTCTTGACTTCGTGAGAGGTCAAGATGTGATAGGTACTGATAATAAAACTATAAATAAGAAAGAAGTATTGGTATTAATTGATAATAAATTACATACATACCTACCTACGGTTTTAAATTGGTTGTTTTATCTTAAAAACCATTTTGGCGAAACACGCAACTTATATTTGTAACGAGCGATTCCTATGCGTGGGTTATGGTGTAAGTAAACTGGGTGTAAACCTTCGATGGTGGGTGTTCTAACATCGACCGACGCGACTTTCGAATTTTGATCCATTTGTGGTGATCATCACCCTCACCACCATGATTCATTTGTGGTGATCATCACCCTCACCACCATGATTCATTTGTGGTGATCATCACCATCACCACCATGATTCATTTGTGGTGATCATTACCAAATCAAAATTCAAACGTCGCTCGCGTCGTTGTTAGAACAGGTTTCTCCCTTATCACGGTGTACTCGCAGTGTATGAGAAATTTCCCGAACGGTTTGACTTTGTAACTGGTGAGGCACGTCAGAGACAAGTTTGAAATGCATCATTATCAGGCGACCTTTCTACTTTTAGTATCCTAGTATCTAATGGAGACCAGTCCAATTCGATGCGTGTAACCAAACTATGCACACTCGCGCGAATATAAAAAACAGGATGGTTGGCAAATAGTGCATGGGTCTGGGAACCAGTAAAGGTAGATTCTAGAACTCGTGTTGCTGATTGTCTCTAATTAATCTTCCTGTATACTAATACAGCTAGTTAATATGATTAGACTTATACCTACTAAGGCATAGGTTTGAGCAAATCAAATATTCTATCGAAAAAAAATATGCTATCATGTTTTACATACACTTCTTGACATAATACTTCATGATGATCTGAAAATCCAATCTGTACCCTTAGTGTGAGTTTATTCGTAAAAAAAACGCGAAAGTGATGGTTAAGTTAACGCGTATTTTGTATGGAAACTGGTAACTTCGATATCGTCCGCTAGGGGCGCTTTTTGAGATTCCATACAAAATACGCGTTTACTTCACCTTCACGTTCACGTTTTTTTTTACGAAAAAACTCACACTACCCATACTGTATAAAAAGTTACATTGTACTGAACATGCAGTGGAAGTTGCTTATTTACCTGATTGAAAAGGGATTTTTTCAGAAAATCCTAGCCTTAACTGGGTGTCTGCTCTCTTGTCATGCTATGTCTCACGCCTCTCACGCGAATGTTTGGTTTCTCTATAAGTTGACGCATATAGAGGACAAAGACAAAGAACCGGAGTTCAACAGAGTCAAGATGACCACGAAACTGCACGGACGTGTTACGCTAGCCTTATTAGTATTTATATCGTGTTGTGCTGAAGGATATAAACAACCCAGTGTCCATATACAAGCTTTAAAACCTAAAGGAATTCGAGTTTGGATTGAAGGTTTGTTTTTTTTTGTTTACCTAGATGATGTTTTAAGGATAAGAAATGAAATAATTTGCAAATATTATTTTGAGTAACCTAATCCAAGGTTGGAGTTTCAGTTACTTACATTATTGTTAGCCGTAAGTACTATTGACACTACTGCTTACTAAAATTAAAACTTTCAGTATTCTGAAAATTAGTTCAGCGTGTTTTAATAATATAATCAGAATAGAACAAATTATTGATCTAACTGTATACGTCTTCTATTTATTCTATATCTATATACTTATAATAAAGGAAGAGAGGACTAAAAGTCTGTACTTGAAAGTAAAATTAAAAAAAAAAGTTGTCTAAAAGTAGTAGAAAAAAATAATATAATATTTAAAATTCATGTTTGTCTGTGTTTGTCTGTTTATCTGTATGTTCCTTATACAAATAAAAACTACTTATGCGATTAAAATTTGGTTGTCAATATTGGATAGTTCTATTTTTGAGGAAGGTCGTGGTATACTTTGCTTCGAAATCCAATTAGTAAAACCCGAGTAATGAACAAAAAAGTACAAAAAAGTAGAATAAAATTATATTAATATTTCAGTTAAATCTAAGTAAGTACCCGAATATAATATATTGTCGAAATACTAAGTTGAATCATAGTTCAATCTCCATAGGTATTTGATGAAAAATGGCTCTAATATTATTATTAAACAAACATACGTAGGTACGTTCCTTAGTTGCAATATACGAAGATTCCTACACAGATATGTTTCTAAAAGATCTCTGTATACCTACGTAGCGTGTGTTGCGACCGCTAGGTTGGGTAAGTCCCAAGTTGGTAAGTACCGATGCTCTGTTTATTTTCCAATCTTGACTATTATGTAAGTATTTTAGTTTTAATGTAAAATTTCGAAGACTTTATTTAGCTAAGGCTTCACATGGAATCGTCTTGATCGCCGTCTCGTCTTGTCTAGTTTGGGCCTTCAATAAGATTGCTGTACTTACGACGGCCGCCTGAAAGGACTCCAAAATGCTCCCGATTCGTATATAAAAAAGATACAGAATGTAGACCGACCTGTCCCGATAGCTGTCGTGAGTCTGGTAATGGGCAAATGTTCGTAGGTATAGCAAACCTTAACATGGGTTTGGAAAGGCAATTTCGGTTACAAACCCACGTGCATGTTGAGGCAATAATACCCTACTATAAAAAAACGCTTCCCACTGTATGTGTGTTTGTTTGTATGCTTAGATCTCTAAAACAACGCAACGGATTTTGATGCGTTTTGTTTTAAGTAGAAAGAGTGATTGAACAGGAAGATTTATAAATATAACACATGATATTACTGCGGGATTGGGACTTACGCAGATAAAACCCCGGGGTGACAAATAGACATACAGACATTAATTTTAAAAAATAAATAATTTTGTTCTGTTACTACTTATTCAAAGTCCGCTAGACATTTTTTTTTTAATTTACCTACTTTTAAGTACAGACTTTTTGTCTTCTCTTCCTTTATTATAAGTTTATAAGTATAGATGAGAATGAAAACACGCATCCCGGACCGCTACCCGGTATAAGTAAGTATGTATAGTTTACAGCGCTATCACCCAAACAAGTTTAAACTAGGATTACCCGCTTAGGTACTGTTATATATGGAAGCTTAAAAGAACCGGATTCAAGTATTTAATCACCACTGTAGCTATGTATTAAAAAGGTAACAGGAAAAGTAAAGACGAGCTGACAGTTATTCCCCTAAACCCACAAGGCCACTAAATATAGTTATTTGTTACTAGCAGCGCCCCGCGGTTTCACCCGCGTAAGTCCCGTTCCCGCAGGAATATCGAGATAAAAAGTAGCCTATGTGTTAATCTAGGTCCCCAGCTACCTATATTCCAAGTTTCATCGCAATCGGTTCAGTAGTTTTTGTGTGAAAGAGTAACAACCTCACATACATACAAACTTTCGCGTTTATAATATTAGTAAGATGCAAGGCTGCAAAGTTGATTTCCTTTGATTGTAACTATCAAACAAACGATTGCAATGTTGAATCCTGAGTGAAGCGAAGATGTCAAAAGTACGAGATGCAAAATAACTTTGCTGCTGTCAGTGAAATGCACTGACCTAATTATTAAAAAGCGAAAGAATCAGCTTGGCGACACATTAGGCCGTTAAGTGCGTGGTGATTAACTTCTGGATAAACTCTTATTTATGACAACTGTTTTTAATTTTCAGATGATCCCAACGAGAAGATTGGGCTGTTCACATTTCAAGGGAACATCAACAGAGTCATCGGGAGTCAAGACGTGGGTCAAATAACGGGGGAAGTTTCCGAAGCAACCAACGGAAAGTGGCTCTTTGAAAACAATGAGGTGCAACTAAAAGTTGGTGATGTCATCAATTACTACATCTTTGTGGCGGTCAACAGTGTAGGATACCTTACGGATAATCTGTCTTATACTGTTATTGGTAAGCTGCTAGGAAATCTTTAAGCTTGGTTCTGATTCGAAGAACTCTCTATGTATAATTTATTTTATTTTATTAGCAAACACAGCAAGTGTATTACTCAATATTAATAAAAGTAAATGCATTTTAGAGCTGGCTTTATGCCTAACAGTGTGAGAACACAGAGTAGGTATATTATATTATACAAGATGTAACGGGCAAGCCCTTTTAAGCCGAAAGGCGGTTGTTCTAGACGTCTAGGCGAACATCTTTTGTTCTACGACTTTTGAAAAAATCGAACTTTTTTTTGAAAATTTTGAGGTTATATTTCATTGAAATAACAGCTGCTATTGAAAATAAAGGTAATTGAAGTTTTGATTGTAGTAGACCAAACTAAATGAAAGGACAAAATAAGGTCAATGACGTTGAAACAGCTGAGAAACAGCTGATTTTCAAGTAAACTTTACTCTTAAAATTGTCGAAAAGTACTTCGAATTTTAAAAAGTCGTAGAACAAAAGTTGTTCGCCTAGAAGTCCAAAACAACCCCCTTTCGGCTTAAAAGGGCTTACCCGTTACATCTTGAATACAGATTCACAAAATTGAGAAAATACCTAAGAATATTAAGATATCCTGTAGGATTGCTGTACCAAAAGAAGTATCCATAAGCAATCTATCACTGGTATGAACAGTCTAAAATGACAAAGACGATGTCGTCAGTCACCTAGGTACGCGAATTAGAATTCTCTCGTTAGAATTTATTCTAGTAATATGCTTATGTATACTCTAAGGTTTACACCAATTATTGTATTAAGTTGATTTAAGTGATGAAAGAAATGAATTGTATTGAGCCTATGAAACGGTTATCAATTAGAGAGAGATGTTGTAGATGCAGTTCAAAAGATTTCCAGCATTCACCTCCTTAATTACAGAACTAGTGGATGTGTCATCGCCATCAACAACCGGCCCCGGTTCCACTAAGCCTGCTAATTGTTTACCAACCGCGACGCTAGTCCGCGGCGGCACCGCCTGCGCAGGTCAGACGATCTTCGAAGACAACTTTGACACTCTCAATGAAGACAACTGGCAGATCGAACAGTACATACCTATACAACATCCTGTAAGCATAATTTTTATAGACATGAAATAAGTATTTCAGTTGCGTTATAGAAAGTATCTAATAAAAAGGTTCTAATTTTAAAAAATCTTTCCACGCTTGCGGACAAAATGCACTTTTGCACGAAGATTTCTAGTGACAAACTGAATCGAGGTAATTGAACTATTTTTCACTTCATAAGATTCTGTTTGAATTTATCAATTGACTTGTAGCGATTAATGTATGACGGGCAACGCTTGCCCTCTCGACAGGCTGCTTGTGTCATACCGGCTTCAAAAAAAACCGGTACACGCATTAAAGACAGACTCATTAGGGTAGTTTTTTAATGATTGACTCAAAACAGTAACGTCTTCGATATCTCACTAGTCACTACACTATGTTTCAGAATATTAGATCAAAAATGTAAACAAAAAACTCATACATTTTTTTGGAAGTATCATTATTGTTTACTTTTTCTTTTGATAATTAACAGTTCTTTATTTTTATATTTGATCTAAGATTCTGAAACATATAGATGGTATATTTAACCACAGAACCTTATTATATTACTCTTATAATTAGTATTGACGTCGTCGGTCATTACTCATTACCTTACAATTTTATTATATTACTTGGATGGATGACCGATAACGTGTGTTACAAAAAAAACATATTTTTAAGCTCCTGTGTCCTTCGGAAGGCACATTAGGCACTTGTTATCTCTGATGTCAGTCGTTAGGTCAAGTTAGAGGCCTGAGAACTCTAACATTTCACCTAGTAGCCACACCATTAAACGAAAAGTTGAAGTATTAGTGATACGATCAAAGATAGAATTCTCTTTTCTAGAAGATAATGCTGCCCTTTCTTAGGTATCAACCAGTTGGTAATACGATCTAGGCGTAGTGGATGGTGACAAGCCTCGGTCAAAGTCTTTCACCAAGTAATCAAGACTGTCTCTTTTCACAGGAATATCCGTTCGTTACATACCAGCGTTTACCAGATGATTCAACAGTGTCAGTTTCTAGCAGCACTCTCCGAATAACGCCAAAACTGCAGGAACACGTTCGTGGGTTCAATAATGAAACAATTTACTCTGGATCTCTCAATTTATTTAGCGGGTATCTACTATTTTGTCTTTGAAGTTTTTTTTTGACAACTGTATAGAAGCTACTAACATTACTTAATATTCTATCGAATTAGGAATTAAGGGAGTCAAACAGTAGAGATATATTTCAATTCATCAACTTCATTATGATTTTAGCTCTCTGTTACCTCAAGGTTGAGTATGAGATAGGCTTACTTCCTTCTGCGTCATGCCACTCGGTCTTACGCTAGGCGTGTCCATTACTTGCATGTTTCTGCTACTATATCGATTGACGTCTGGTGGCCTTTCAACATGTCGTTTTTCGTCTCCCGGCTACTAATCGGTCACCGCTAGTAATATCACTAATTATTTTTTCAGTTGCACAGCTCCAGCAGAAGCATGCGTGTACGAGGCATCTGGTGCTGACATCATACCTCCCATAGTGAGCGGTCGACTCACCAGCAAGAACTTTGCGTTCACTTACGGCACGGTGGAAGTCAAAGCAAAGTTTCCGCAAGGGGACTGGCTGTATCCAGGTATGGTGATGTTTGAACTGGATTGCCTAGCGACCAAAATATCATCACGAACTAGAAATCTAATAGACAGCCTAAATTAACCTTAATATAATTATTTCACAAGATTCTGACGTTTCACGTTCCATGTATAGGTAGGTATCGGTTTGACTAATAATGAAACAGTTTGTTAATTACTTCGTTTCCTATTCAAAACAGCGCCTTGAGTTTTGGTGAAGATGCACATTTAAAGTATTGCATTAGGCTAAGCGTCCACCTTTTGGCATCGTACGCATTTGCAGCCACAACTACTAGCAATCGGATTGCCGACGCCACTTCATTCGGTCGTCCAATGCGTACAAATGCGGACGCTTAACTTTAACTGGAAATATATTTTTCCAATATGCGATTTACCCTATGACTATGATTATTATATTTTCCTTTTGTTTTAGTTTTAGGTTTATTTTTGTATTTTATTGTTTATGTTGTTGTTAATTGTGTATTTGGTTATGGAATAAATAATTGATTTACAGCACTATAATTATGTGCCTACGATTTATAAGTTATTGATTATTTTTTTAGACATACTGCTGGAACCGTTTATGAAGAAATACGGTAGCAATGGGTACGCTTCAGGTCTACTGAGAATAGCTGGTGCTAGAGGGAATAGGCACCTCGTTTCGGGACAAACAGACTATTCTAATAAGGTAAGCATAATAATGCCTTTAGTTAACAAAACTAATGAAAGAGCAGAACAATTGTTAAGTTTAATTTTTCTAAATGTTTTACATTTTTAGTGTTTGTTACACACTTTAAGGAGAACATGTATCTAGAAAAAAGCTTTATGTTGCAAAATTATATGCTAGCCTTGAACGTACCAGTGCAAACCCCAATATATTCGAGTAACATTTATTTGTAGATTATGTATGGTGGACCAATAATGGACTATCAATGCCGTGATACCTTTATCAAGCGCAGAGCCAGAGGCGACGGCAGTCTCTGGGGAGATGACTATCATATCTACTCTGTGCGATGGACTCCAGGTTAGAAGTTGCTTTCAAAGACGATATTTTTATATGAAACTTTAGTTTCTCCCCATTACTCCTCGAAACGTAAGATTTTACATAAACGCAATAAATCTTCCAAATTATTAATATTCTTTTTTTTTTCTCACCAATAAGAAGTGTTTGCACACTTTTTCTAGCCCTTTTCGCATATGTGGGCACAGTATGACATTATTTTCCATAGTAAGATGTTTTCGGTCAAGTACTTGTCCATTCCCCTTATTCTCCTTTTTCGAGGTTCGAGGACTGATCCTACTGAACCTACGGAGGTTCGAGGACTTGAAGAAGTTTTTAAAGTTGCTGGAAGGTACAGCGGCCTCTTTTGAATTACGAGAAGTTTATCAAAGGGGCCACTTTATCATAAACCTAATAGTTAGATAACAGGGATGTCTGTCTCTCTATATATTTTTTTCCAATCCCTCTAAAATTTATTTGCAGTTTCATTCGGTCTACCACTAATTAGTACTACGTATTACTACTAAACTTGGAGTTTAGTAGCTAAACCTTGTGATTTGTCTTGACAGATAGGATAACCCTGTCAGTAGATGGGACGGAGTGGTCCCGAGTGGAACCAGCAGCGAGCGGTCTGGCGGGCAAAGTCCCCAACATCTGCCGTGAACTGCCCAAATCTCTACTGGCTATGGGATCGAAGATGGCACCTTTCGATGACCACGTTAGTATAAAACACAGAACACTGCCCGATATCAATTGGAAAACAGTGGTAGATTCCAAATAGAGTCGCTATAACTTCCTTAAATTAAACCTTGGTGAAATAGCATCTGGTAAGATGGTCAACAGAAAGTACCGTCCTTCCTTAAATTCTTAGTGATGATTATGGTCTATGTTATTATGTGAAGATCTAGTCACTCGTGACTTGTTGATCACTCGAAAGTAAGAAGAATACTTTAAGAGTCATCATCTTCTTCATTATCATCTCAGACTTTATCCGTCCACTGGTAAACATAGGCCTCCCCCATAGGATGCCACACATAGCAATCGAAAGCTACCTTCATTCAACAAATTTTACTTTCGGACGGATGATGCGAATAATAACATACTTCAGTTCAGTGTGTGCATTCACACAATCAACACGTCTTAGCGCTATCGTGTGCATCTATTATTCTTTACGCAGAGGTAGTGAACCCGTGGGTCAACTATGAAGTGTGCTGCTTGTGGAGATGACTTCAGTGATGGAGTTCAGTGTGGAGTCTGCTTGAAGCATCTTGATTTTGGCTGCGCGCAGATTACTGAGATGGGGTGGAAAAAACTTGGCAACGAGCGAAGGTTGGCATGGAAATGCCCTTTTTGTAGGAGCAGGGCCACCTCGCCTATGCCGGGTGACTCAGCCGTATTGGAGAACATATTGAAGGAGATCCGTGAAATGAAATCCCAACTTAGCGGTCTCCCTTCTTTGATTGGGGATGTGAAGTCGATTAAGGAGGAGCTCAAGGAACTTAAGCAAAGTAGTGAGTACGTGAGTGGGAAGATCGACGATTTTGCCTCGCAGTTAGTGGAGATCCAGAAGCGAGTATCTAAAGTCGAGGACCTTAAGAAAACCGTGTGCTCATTAGAGTTGGAAGTGCATTCTCTTAAGTTACAGCTCACTGTTATGGATCAGAGATCTCGCCTCAATAATATTGAGATCAAAGGTATACCTCTAAAAAAGGACGAAAACTTATTCGCAATTGTTGAGGCACTATGTAAGAAAACCAACTTTGAGTATGTCAAAACGCAGATCAACTTTCTTCACAGATCGCCATTGCATGGTACGAAGGAAAAATCCATAATCGTTGGATTTATGAATAGGTACGCTAAGGAGGAATTCGTGACTGCAGCGAGAGCGTGTAAAACATTGTCAGCATCTGATCTGGGCTATGCACATTTTTAACAGCGTGTTTTTGTAAATGATCACCTCAATGCACAATCTAAGATCTTGCTGAATAAAACTAAGTCTAGAGCCAAAGAGATGAAATTCGATTATGTGTGGGTGAAGCACGGCAAAATACATGTCCGTAGAAACGATACATCCCCGATACTGGTCATGTCTAGAGAGGAGGATTTAAACAAAATTTCTTAGCCTATTTCTATTTAATTTTAATCTTTGATACTACTTCTTTATGTTTTTTTGCACCATCAGTTTATTTTATTTATTTGCAAAAAATGTTTACGACTCCTGCCTTGACCGTCGCATCGACAATCAATGCTAGCTGTCTATGTTTTTGCGTATGCGCACTGTCACCGCAACAAGTATGCATCGATTGCTTATTTGATCGTACTGGCGCTTTATCATCCGTCCTTTTTGCACTTGCGTTACTCACGTTTCTCATTACTACCCCGGCTGTTTCTATGCGGAGCGTGGTTAGTAAATGTTATCCAACAATTATCATTATACCTTCACTGATATTTACTTATTACTTTTTATTAAAGATATTGTCGCTCTATTAGTTATTATATTTTATAGCGAATTAGGAATTTACTCTTCAGAGTACTACGAGTATACCTTTAATCTCATACATTTTTTGCAATTGTTTTTGATTTCTTCCGCACATGTACGTAGGTTCGCTTTGTCGAGTCTTATATACCTTATGATATTGAATGTACCGTCACGGGTACCGCTTTGCTTTTCTGCTATTTCAGAGTCATTTTTGTTTATCATTAAACGCGTGGTAAGCAATTCGATTGGCAGAAATACATTTCTGGATACAGGTTACAGGATTGGTAAATACATTTTACCGCTGGTAAAAACTATGCCTTTTTTTATAATAAAAATAAATAACCGTCAGTTGTTTGTTTTTATTACGCGTTTTACCAATAGCAATACTTTTAATAATTGGCTTATGAATCCTATTATTCTCAAAATAATCTTATTGTTAAATGTACTTTTCTTATTTGATGATTTATTAACTTTTTATGATATTTTTTTGGATAATGGGATTTTGATAAATATTTTATTCATAAATAACCTTATTCATTATCGTGTTTTACATTTTTATTTTTTTAACTTGTTTATTGTTACATTTACTCAATGATTGATTGTTGTAATGATCAATGGCTGCTGCAATTTCAAGTGTTGATAACTTGCGCATTTATTATCAGAATGTTAGGGGGCTTAGAACGAAGTTATCCCTATTCTATCGTAATCTTTGTCTTAGTGATCATGACGTTGTTATAATCACCGAAACATGGTTGCCAGACTCGATTGCTACGTCTTCACTGTTTGATGAACGCTATGTAGTTTGGAGGCGCGACCGTGAATATGATGTCTTGAATCAAATCTATGGGGGAGGGGTGTTAATTGCAGTGCGTAAAAACATTCCCGTTACCTCACAGTCTGCACTCCTCTCGTTGGCGGAAGACATTTGGGTAACATTGTTGTTTAGAGACTCTGATAATAACCGTACGAACCTGCATATTTGTTGCGTGTATGTTATTGAGCAAAAAAATAGAGGTTGTTCATATTCGGATCAATTGCGGAACTTTGTAAATAAAATGAGCGATATTGTACTTTCTAATCCGGTCGATAAATTTTTAGTTGTCGGAGATTTCAATCTTTCTAATATTACGTGGGAGGCAACCCCGTACAAATATTTAAAGCCCACTAACTACACTAGTTCCGATGAATGTTTTCTTATTGACGAATTGACTTTTTGCGACCTTCAACAGTACAATGGAGTGTTAAATAAGAACAACAAAATATTAGACTTAGTTTAATCAAATAATGATGTATGTGTAACGGAATGTCTTGAACCTCTGGTACCTATTGATGCATTTCACAGGCCGGTGTTTATTGAGCTTGATTTTGTTCAACTACCGTCTTTGAGACAGGAAAAATATTTGCGTTATTTCTATAATAAAGGCAACTATGTAGCTATTAATGGTGAAATTAGTGATATTGATTGGGTAAGTGAATTTGATAAGCGATCCTTAGAGGATTCCGTTGGTTTTTTCTACGATACTGTAGACAGGCTTAGGGTTAAATATGTTCCTAGTAGACTTACAAGTCCCGGCAAGTATCCGAAATGGTTCTCGCGGGCCTTAATTAAAATACTTAAAGAAAAATCTAAATTCCTTTGGAAGTTCAAGACTTACGGGAATTCGTCTGATTTGGACTCTTTTATTCTTCTCCGAAATAGGGCCAGATCCGTTGAGGCTAAATGTTATGATCAATACATAAGACAGCATCGAGAATAACATTGCGTCCAATCCTAAGCAATTTTGGTCCTTTATTAAAGCGCGTCGGAAATCTGGTTCAATTCCGCAAACCTTAAAATACAGCGGCGTAACGGTCTCGACTGGACCTGACATCTGCGAGGCTTTTTCTAGTTATTTTCATTCCACTTTCCTGGCCACTACGAATAGCCCAAACTCGGTCTTAGGTTCTCGTAACGATGTAGGCTGTTGCTCTGTATCTGATATCCATAAAATTAATATTAATAAGTGTGAAGTTTCAAAGTTGCTTTCTAAATTAGATCCATCTAAATCGGCTGGGCCGGATAATTTAAGCCCAATTTTTCTGATAAGATGCGCTGGTTCCATTGGGATTCCTTTGGCCCTTTTGTTTAAAAAATCACTTTCTGCTTGTACCTTTCCTTGTATTTGGAAATCTGCATTCAGCACTCCGGTCCACAAAAAAGGTCCAAAACAAGAAGTAGATAATTATCGTCCCATATCTAAGTTATGTATCATTGCAAAGATATTTGAAAAAATTATATATAAACAAGTATATCGGGCTATCCATTGTTCTTTCTCTTCAACTCAACATGGTTTTCTTCGAGGCCGTTCTACTGTATCTAATTTAATAATTCTTGATGAATTTTTGACTAAAACTATGGAGGGTGGTGGACAGGTGGATGTTGTTTACACTGACTATAGTAAGTGTTTTGACCGGATAGACCATAGACTGCTACTTTATAAACTTGAAGTGATTGGTATTAGAGGTGACCTTTTGCGATGGTTTGCATCTTACATCGACAATAGAACTCAAGCTGTTGTAGTAAATAACTATATTTCGAGCTGGGTGGTAGTTCCTAGCGGGGTCCCACAGGGGTCCTTGCTTGGACCCCTACTGTTTCTCATATTTGTCAATGATATAGAGGATTGCTTTCGTCATAGTCAGCTTTTGAGTTTCGCGGATGACATGAAGATATTTGCCAGTATTGGTTCATTGTCTGACGTATCCGACCTTCAGTCGGATCTGTCGAGACTTGACTCTTACTGTTCGTTGAATATGTTGGACCTTAATCCTGCTAAATGTTCAGTTGTCACGTTTACCCGTGGGCGTAAACCAATCAGTTCTAACTATTACTTGAGGGGTACAATGCTTGAGAGGATTGATTGTGTTAAGGACCTGGGGGTGGTACATGATTCTAAGCTCTTATTTGACGCTCATATTGATAACATTTGCGCAAGAGCTTCAAAGGCATTAGGCTTTGTCATGAGGAGTTCTAGGGATTTTAAATGCGCAAAGACTTTTAAAATATTGTACTGTGCTTATGTTCGGAGTACGTTAGAATATGCGTCCCAAGTATGGAATCCCCGGTATAATGTGTATACAACTCGGATAGAAGATATTCAACGTCGGTTTCTAAAATATCTATGTTATCGGTTGCGAATTCCATACGATAATTATTCTTATGAGGACCTGTGCAGAAAACTTCATTTTCTTCCTTTGTCAAATAGGCGTGATATTGCTGATGTTATTTTCCTTCTGAGGATAGCTTCAAATTCAGTTGATTGCGGTGATTTGTTGGATAAGATTTATTTGAGAACACCGGCGAGTACGCGTGCCAGCAGGGTTGTGTTTGTGCCGCGTGCGGTCACTAATTACAGGCAGAATGCCTACGTGTTGCGCGCCTGCAGTACCTTCAATGAGGTGTGTGATAGTGTGGACCTTGATTTGTTCTGCACTAGTGTTACGTCGGCAAGGCGGCGGTTAAGTAACTTATTTTTTAATAACGATTTGAGTATTTTTTAAAGCGGATAATATTAAGTATGTTCTATTCTCTATCCTGTAATCATTTATGTTTATCATTCTCTGTTATATTGTATTATATTTGTATATCTTTTTTTTTTATATTTATTATTATGTTGTTAAATTATATATTTATAATTTAATTTATCTATTTCTTTAGTTTTGTTTATGCACATTTAGGTATGCAGTGTAATCATTTATGTTTATCATTCTCTGTTATAGCCACCTATGCACACCTTAGAATAGACTTGCACTTGTTGTGTTTTTTTATTTTATTTAAGTTGTTTTTTAGCCGTGAAACCTTGTAATTGGCTTTCCGTTTTTACACTGTTTTTCATGTTTCTGTTTTTTAGCTGTTAGGTTTCCAAATAAATAAATACTTATCTTGTTTTTCGACAACAGATTTTCTTTTGTTCATTGGTAGAATTAAAGTAGCTACACTGTTCATCATTTTAAAGATCTTCATTAGATCGTCACCAAATTTGTATGACCAAGTAGAAGACCTTGTAAATATAAAATCCTCAAAATCGGAGTAGTCCGGTCTTATCCAGTAATCCCCTTTGTGAGAGAAATACCGCACCAATCAAAAACCCCTCAAAACACAGAAAATCCATATGCTCATAAAACTTGTACAACATTTTCATCAAAATCGGTTAAGAAATACAACCTGTAGAGGAAAAGCAACATACTGACAGACGAAAGAAAATTTGGCCAGATTTGTAGCAGAGAACGCTTTGTGCGCTACGCTCGCTCGGTAAAAAGGATTACCTTCATGTAACACCGAAAAAGATGCTAACAACTGTTGTTGATTTATTTATTTATTTCTTAGTTCAGACTGACATTGGGTCTCGGAGCAGGAGGCGTGACAGAGTTCCCTGATCGTACCGTATCCGGTAGCAATCCTAAACCCTGGACCAACCAAAGCAGAAAGGCCATCCTGCACTTCTGGCAAGACATGGCTTCTTGGATTTCCACGTGGGACAACCCTCACCTCCTCATTGATTATGTAAAAGTTGTCGCCTTATAAAGCACTATTTATACTTCTAAAGCCTTGAGATTCGGTGGGGGTGACGACAACTTTTTTTGAACTGTATATTTAGTTTTAAAATTTAATTTCTTAATTTACTTTTAGTTTTATTTATAGTTATAATAATAAGTGTTTAGTCATAGGCCCCTAATTTAAAGTCTACATCTAAATGTAGGGAACAATGTAATTTACAAACTCTACCAACAAAGATATTCTAAAACATTGCGTCAAAAAATAATAAACAATTTTCGATTAATTCGACAGTGATTTTCAGTTTAGCTCCTATATATGTGATGCCTTAAATTAATAAATTAGATATGCGTAAAGTCAATCTGTGCTGTGACTACCTATTAATAAAAATATGCATTTAGAAAAGGTTTATTTAATACCTACTTATCTAAAACCTCACTGTTTAGTACTAACACTGACTGACAGAGCCATAGATAGATAACGATTTAAATTTAAGCAGGGGCAACGGAGTTAGTAAAATGTTCATGCTAACTGAAAAGCCACGAGGTTTATACTACCTACCTACTTGTAGGTTTCAAAGGAAAGTAATGAAAATGTAAGATATCTGTACTGTATGCGTAGCGGCTAGTTAGCCGTTAGTTGTCAATAAATGTTACCTAATTGAAATAGACTCAATTAAATATTTCTCCTGTTTACTCAATTATTTATCTCGTTTTTATAATATAGTTTTTATAACATATGACTATTTATTTTCAAACTCACACACATATTACAATAAAAAAGCAAACGACAATTAAAAAAGTTTTTATAATGATAATGAATTCATTATAAAAACTATTAAATAGTTAGTATTTGTTATGCAAGGCTGCAAAGTTGGGTTTTGAAGCAAGTGCTTGGATTGAAACCTGAGCAAACAAATAGTCTAGGTCACTCACTTCGCTCGTGGTTCAATCCTAGACTTTAGAGCTTAAGGTTTGATTTAAATTGTTATTTGTTTAGTATCTGCGCCGTATCCGTGCCTTACCGTAATAACGTGCATGGTGCAAACCACAGCGTCGATTTGCATGCATTTGAAGCCGACGCCATCGATTTGAACTGTCATTGAAACCTACGTCTATTAACTGCCGATTTCAATTGACAGTTCAATTCGACGGGGCGTTACCATGAAGCATGCATGAAGATGAAGCATGCATGAATTGCGCGTAACCAATTTCGCCGGCCGTCGTCGGCTTGAACTTGCGCGGTAGCTCGCCTGAAAAGGCGAGCTACCGCGCAATTTCAAGCCTTGATTTTCATCATCAAGATTGAACTCTACAGTTTGAGTACCCTTTGTCCCCAGTCAATCAGTCAGCCAATTTTTATCCAAATCCGTCAAGTGTTTGTCTGGTTTTCACGATCAGTAACCATTCGTTTTTTAACGGCCCCCTAACGCATCCTGCAGTGGTATTGTCTAATGTAACAGCCTAGATCTGAAAGTGAGCGTCCAATCAGAGCGTCGTATTGGTCAGATTCGACGCTGAAACAGCGTCGAGTTTGTCAGCGTTTTATCATCTGAAGTCGGGCAGCCAACCTAAGTACAATATGGAACCAACCAGTAAAACTGCCCGACTTCAGATGATAAAACAGATTAATTAGTCGGTGGCTCTGTACCTATGTAGAGGTTATTTTGGTCATTTTTATCAATTCTTTTTATTTATTTGTTTTTTAAATTATTTTTTGTTTCTTTTTGAAGTCGGTTTTTTAATTGTTAAATTATTTTTTTATTTTACCCTTTTTAGTATACTTACCTACCTAAAAATCAACAATATTGTTACCGTAATTTTCATTATTGAGGAGTTTGCTGATGAGAAGGTGGTTTCAGGTGCTCCATCAATCTGTACTTAGTTCTTTAGGGGTCTATTCTTTTTGGTAGAAGTCCAAAAATGAGTAATTTATTGAATTCTGGGATGCTATCCTGTCCATCATTCCGAAGATACTCATCAGATCCTTACCAAACTTTCATGGGACCATCTTGTAGCTTCCACCTTTCCATTAAAAAAAGAACTATATCAATCGGTTAAGCCATCTTCGTATAATCGATGAACAATTGAATTGAATACAGCGTTTTGAGGAGCATTCCCGGTCCTTAATTCGAAGATCCTCATCAGATCCTCATCAAATTTTTATGGGACCATCTTGGAGCTTCCACCTTTCCATTAAAAAAATAATCATCTCAATCGGTCGAGCCATCTTCGAGTAATCGATAAACAACTGGATTGATTAATGCGTTTTGAGGAGCATTTCCGTTCATCACTCCGAAGACCCTCATCACATCTACATCAAATTTTTATAGGACCATCTTGGAGCTCCTACCTATCCATTAAAAAAAGAATCATCTTAATCCGTCAATCCGTCTTCGAGTAATCGGTAAACATACAAAAAAAAAAAAAATTATACATACAGACGAATTGATAACCTCCTCCTTTTTTTTGAAGTCGGTTAAAAACTTGTCTGACAACAGACTAACCGCAGTATATAAAACTAGATATTGTATACAAATAATAATTAATGAATGAACTCCGAATCCATGTGACATCACATAAAAAATCAAATAAAAGTCATTGGTTTTTTCGATATTGTAATGTAATCTTCAATTTCGAAGAATAAGAAAATACAGTATCTTACCAAAATATCTCCTAATGGTTTTTTACACCTTTCAGAAAATTTTACATACATACATATAATATACATTGAAGATAGAGAAAATATTAGTAAAATCGAAGTGTTGCAGATTATAAGGATAATTATATTATTATTATAATCTAAGTAGGTATGTAAGAGACAATGTTTTCCTTAGAAACGGCTTGAGGAACTTGCACGTTAGAATAATTTAATTGAGAAAAACCAGTTTGCTGGCTGTTCACCGCAGGTATGTTCCCTTCATAGTAATTTATTTATTTTATTTGCTTCCTTTTCTAGGTACCTAGGTTGTATGATTTGTTGGTACAGCTTTTCGGTTAGTTAGTTTTTTTTTGATAACCTGTTTTACCAGTCGAGCTGTATCTAATCATCACTGTAGATGATAGGATACGACGTAAACTTAATAAAGTAGGTACTTATTATTTAAATTGTAACTCTTTTTTGGGTATTTTTAGCATTTTTCAACGCCCGACGTGTCTGAGATTAAATCCGTCATAGGTAGAAGTAAATACTTACGATAAATTGAGTATGACAATTCTGCCGGAGACTAAAAGACACACGTTTGTTTGTCGGTTTGTTTCTTAATCGATAAATTACATCTCAGTCTATCTGTGATCAGCTGTGGTATCATGTAATTAGCATCCACCGCTACTAGTTGCTATTTACTGTCAAAAAACATATTTCGTATTCTACATTGCTGCTTTGAAGTAATCACCGGTAACAACCACGTTATATCAAAGCAGCAATGTACAGCAACTTAGCAGCTACTAGCGGTCGATGGTAATTAGATGATACCACAGCAGGGGGTTACTGTAAAATTCAATACCCCAGGGGGGGGAGGGGTCTACAGCAGGTGTTTAAAAATAATAAAAGCAAAGCCAGAAATTAGTATAATTAGATTTCAGCATCAAAATAAAAAAATAAAATCAAAAGTTCTTTAATTAGTATGAAATTTATATCTATTGTACAATTCGCATCGCGATAACGAAGATAATAAGTCTAATAAGTATTGTTCGCGCTGGAACAAAACTATGATTTGATGCTTGCTGGTTCGTGGAGATTCTTATTATTAGAAATAATAACTGGTTTAGTTAGGAAAATTAATATAATGCAATACTGTTCACAAAGGGTTTGCTTTGAGGTAATATAATAAATAGTTAAGTAACAATGTAGTGATTTGTCTTAGAGATTAGAAAGAAGTATTATGGCCGCGGACCTCTTGTGTGGACCCCGCGGCAGTCGATGACGTATTTGTATTAGAGCGGTAATTGGTGAATCCGCGCCGCTGCCTGCTAGGAAAGGAAACGGCGCGAACATACTCCCGGCCCTTGAAAGCTCCATCCAGAGACTTTCAAGCAGTCTTTTCTTCGTCAGAAGTAGGCAGGAGTACGAGACGGTTTAGGGCTCGACGAATGGTACCGTTGGCGGTGTTAAGATCGGCGACTCTGGGCGTAGAGTCAGGTCCGACGATTAGTTTAACAACTCTCCCCAGTTTCCAGCAAAGAGGGGGTGTATTTGGATCCTTAATTAAGACGAGATCGTTCAGTTGCAGATCTCGTTGCTTTACTCGCCACTTCGACCTCTGTTGCATTTCAGCCACGTACTCTGACGACCAGCGGTTCCAAAAATGTTGCTTGATTTGCTCCAAACGTTGAAACCGGTTAAGGCGATGAGTGTTGGAGTCCACGAAGCTTGTAGACGGCAGCGTCATCATGGATCTACCGATCAAAAAGTGAGCAGGGGTCAGGGCTTGGTAGTCATTGGGTGAAGGACTGAGAGGACAAAGGGGCCGGCTGTTTAGGATCGCTTCGATCTGTGTAAATATGGTAGCCAGCTCTTCAAAAGTTAAGTGAGAATGACCTAAGATTCTACACAAATGGAATTTGACTGATTTAACGCCGGCCTCGGCTAGACCATTAAAATGAGGAGAGTAAACGGGAGAGAAGCGAAATTCTATGCCCCGACGGGCTGCAAAATCACAAATAGAGTTTGAGTTAAATTTTAAGAAACTACCGATTTCTTTAGCGGCAGCGACAAAATTGCGACCGTTATCGCAATAAATAGTTTTGGGTAGACCTCTACGACAAATAAATCTTTTTAGAGTTAGAATAAAAGCATCTTTAGTGAGTTCACTAACTAGCTCAAGATGCATGCACTTATATCTAAAACATACGAAGATGCACAGATAACATTTAGATATCTTGCATCCTCGGCCTTTGCGGTCCGTAATAAGGAAAGGGCTGGCAAAGTCAGTGCCAACCGTGCTGAAAGGAAAGTCAACTTCAACACGATCGTTAGGTAGGTCACCCATTATATTAGTTAAAGTGTCACCTTTGAACCTACGACAAACAAAGCAGCGTCTAACCACATCTCTAGCAAGTTTGCGGCCACCTATAGGCCAGTAGCGTTCTCTTACAGACGCGAGTAGATGCTGGGGACCTGAGTGAAAGAGACGTAGATGTTCTGCTGTGAAAATTAATTTAGTTAAGTAATGATTAGCTTTTAAAATTATAGGGTGTTTTTTATCAAAGGAGTAAGACGATGAGCCTATGCGTCCTCCAGCTCGTAGTATAGATTCGTTATCGAGGAAGGGATTCAAAGAGGTTAAATGAGCTTCGAGTTTGGCGAGGAGTAGAATAATTTGAAGAAGATGAATTGGGTTTGTTGTATGTTGAATTGTTTGAATTGAAGAAGTTAGATTTGTTATACGTGGAATTAGATAAATTAGAGAAGTTAGACTTGTTGCAGTTGTAATTTTCAAAAACATCGGCGCGGTCTTTCAAAAATGAAAAGAAATCTTGAAGAGTATGAATTTCAGAAAGTGTTTTTCTGTGCTCTTCCCATTTAAACTTTGTATTATTATCCAGCTTTATGGATAACAAATGAACAACTAAGACGTCCCACTTGTCAGTAGGAAGGCCTAATGTGCTGAGGGCACGTAGATTTTTACTGACGTGATCGATAATAAAGCGTAAATATTTATCGGTTTCTCGGATAGATTCAAAGTTGAACAAAGATTTTAGATGATTATCGATTTATTGTGTTTTGTTGTCAAATCGATTACAAAGAAGAGCCCAAGCTTCTTCATAATTAGCGCTTGTTATTTCTAAATTAGTTAAAACATGCTTCGCCTCGCCGTCCAAATAAGAAAGTAAATAATGAAATTTATAAATGTTATTGATTTTAGTATTATTATGAATTAAAGAAGAAAACGTTTCTTTAAATTGTAACCATTTAAAGTATGCTCCATCGAATTTAGGTACGTTAATAATAGGTAATTTGAAATCAACCTCATTAGAATTATCACATTTGATGTGATGATGGCATTCCTCTGAGCAGGTCGAAAGGTGACCTTTTTCCTCTTTGGGAGGCGGGCTATACATTTTAATGTAGTCTTGAGCGACGGAAATGCAAGAATCAAATTCATGTTCAATTAAATCTCGTGTAGTTAATTCAATAGTTTGATTAGCTTCATTTAAGGACTCAATTTGACTTTGCAACCCGTCAAAATCAATGAACAACGCTTCTATTCTTGTAAGCTTCATGGCAAGGCAATTTACTTCAATAGAAGAAAGACTATCGAAGGATTGTAATGAATCTAAATACGTTTTAAATTTAGTGACACGTCCCTTAATGTAACCGCGTTTAGCAATCAATTCTTTAAGTTTCGCGTCAGTAGTATTTACCTTCTGATCGGTAGCCATTGCGATGAATCACAAAAACAAATGCAATAGTATGCAAGTAAATAAATAGGTACGTTACGCTCCTCGTTTCGTAGTCCAACACGCAGTGCAGGCCGGTGTCTTATCAGTGAAGGCGGACGATCAGCTGATTCACACAATAGGGAAGGCGCGCGCGCAAGCACCACACCCCAAGTCGTAGGCGAACAGCAACCACCGCAGGTTTGCAGGATAGCACTGAAATCCACGTCATACACACTAAACACTAGGTAGGTATAAACGTGCTAGCGAGGAGGCTTTAATGTTTGGTGAGAAATGAGAAATAACGAAGTAGGTAGTTGATTTATAGATAGACGATTGTGAATGGAAAGATTGTTTGAAGTTCTGTATGTACACAGATAAGTATGTTTAAAGCAACTAGACAGATGCGTAGGTAATTGCTTAGGCGCTGAGTTTTTATGAATGATTTGATTAATAGATTGCGATAAGGAGAAATGAATGACCTTAGTGAACAGCTGTGATGAAAGTAGGTATGTATATCACTACACTTGCTTACGTTGTAACTGCGCAGATGAATGAATAACTTATCGTTGCAGGGAATATGTTTCGAATGATATTGATTAAAATAAGTCACTGTAACCTTTGAGAGTGCACCACACAAATTTACACAAATGAAGAGGGAACAATTCGGGAAAAAATAATAGGAACGGGCTCACTTTTTGGAACGGAAGGCAGGATGATGAACTGGGCAAGTTGTCCCAACAGCTGTTTAAGCTTTGCTCGATGCTGAAGGCTGCTTCCTTCGTCTGTCTTTACTGGAACTAGGGCGTGGCACGGCCCGGCCACGTTGTCCGCACCAATGATTGACCCACAATCGATGTAATTCTCTTCAATCCCGCTTCCTGCGGGCCGGCATATGATGAAGATGCTCCCGACGCTTGTTCCTGCGTAGTGCCACGTCGAAATAGGGATCTGCACAGACTTAGAAATGAAAGATGTCCTGTCACGGTCGCCACTTTTTGTTCGCGCTGGAACAAAACTATGATTTGATGCTTGCTGGTTCGTGGAGATTCTTATTATTAGAAATAATAACTGGTTTAGTTAGGAAAATTAATATAATGCAATACTGTTCACAAAGGGTTTGCTTTGAGGTAATATAATAAATAGTTTAGTAACAATGTAGTGATTTGTCTTAGAGATTAGAAAGAAGTATTATGGCCGCGGACCTCTTGTGTGGACCCCGCGGCAGTCGATGACGTATTTGTATTAGAGCGGTAATTGGTGAATCCGCGCCGCTGCCTGCTAGGAAAGGAAACGGCGCGAACAAGTATTATTGCATAAAATATATCTAAACTAATATTAAAAAGCTGAAGAGTTTGTTTGGTTGAACGCGCTAATCTCATTAACTACTGGTCCGAATTGAAAAAATATTGATGTGTTTGATAGTCCATTTATCGAGGAAGATTATAGGCTACTTTTGATCTACATATTTTCACAGGATCGGGACTTACGCGGATGAATCCGCTGGGTGCAATGTTTTTAATAAAACTAAGGGCTTCCGCTATTTAAGTTCTGAATGTCATCTATTAGGTAGTTGATAATAATTGAAAACAAAAGCTTTGATTTAACTTAGATTTTCTGTAGACATATTTTTTGTCTACGCCAAGCATCTATCTATCTAAATATATACAACTCAAAGGTGACTGAATGAATTATATAGTGATCTATCAACGCACAGCTTAAACCACTGGACGTATCGAGCTGACATTTGGCATGCAGGTAGATGTTATGACGTAGGCATCCGGTTAGAAAGGATTTTAATTAATTCTACCCCCAAAGGGATAAACGGGACTTACGCGGGTGAAACCGCGAGGCGCAGCTAGTATCATACAAAACGCTTTGTCCTGACTCATTCACTCACTGTTGGATCAACGCATAACCTGTTGTGCGTTGATCCAACTGTTGGAATCCATAAATGTTGGATTCCAACAGTCCATAAATGTTGAATTCCATATCACTGTTGGAAATACGCTGAGAGACCTGAAACTTGGAGAGTTTGTTCTTGTTATAATTTAGGCAGCAGTTATGAAACGTTTTTCCGAAATTCCACCCTCAAGGGGAGGAGAATGAGTGACCTAAAATTGAAATTTAACATAATGATTGCTGTGGAGTTGCAATGTTTTTGTTTTAATTTAGCCCTTAAGGGTGTTAAATTGGTGATGAAAGTCAATTTAAATTTTAACACAGTGTCGCGTCGGTCCTCTGGTCTTACTTACAAAGTTTTTTAATTCAGCCCCTATAAAAGTTGGTACGCATGCAGATAAAATAAAAACATTAATTTACTAAAAATCACTTTTAATAAAAGACGAATAATATTGCAAATTGCAATACTAAGAATTTGTAGTTGGTAAATCTAACGATACCTTAAAAAATTGCGATGCACAATCGCGAAAGCCATAGAAGAAATTATAACGATATCTTAATAACGATTCTACGAGGAAATAAAGAATATATTACAACATAACCCTTCCCTAGCGCAGTCGGGTAAAAATAAACGAGTATAATTATACAAAAATGTTCATACCTACATACAATATCAAAGCAAATGTATGTATAATTAACAATGTCAAGGTGTACTGATCTGAGTGTCAAGATGACTACGAAACTATACGGACGTGTAGCGATAGTATTGCTAGCTTTAGTATCGTGCTATGCTAAAGTGTATCCCAAGCCACATGTCAATATACAAGCGTTAATACCACCGAAGGGACTGCGAATGTGGGTCGAAGGTAAGTCCATAATAATAGGATCTATTAATTATAAAATAAAAAAAATAAAAATAAAATTATTTCCAAAAATATTGTATACAAAGTTTCTTAAAGTTTAAATATCAAATTAGAAATCTAAGTAACTCATATGCCTGAACTAGGAAAATTCTGTATCTCAGGCGAAAATGAACTTTATTAAACATTTCACGAATTAAATTACTTTAAGACTAACTAAAATGTATCCATCATATTTTGGTAGCAAGCCCACTGGCCGCAATGCTATCCTGAATGGCAATGCTGATCCTTTGAGCCAAATAGAGTCCAGCATGGGCCACGCGTTTTCTCAGCTAATTGCTCCGACAGATATTTAGAAATATGTCAAGAACCAGGCTCCGGCGGTCCCATGGTATACACAAAACGATTAAAATAGGTAACCTCTATCAAGGTTACCCTTTGAGCTCCTCCGGCCGCAAAGCGTTTATGTAAGCGTAGGTATTATTAAGATCTTCTATACTTTGCCTCGCCTTCTTCCCATTTTTAATTGGGGTAGGCTCTACTAATCATGTCTGTCAAGGTTTGTCGGTTCCGATCAATGTTGTTCATTTTTAGGTCATTTTTTGAATTGTGGTTTTTTGGTTACATTTTTTATCTAAGAATTTCAAACAGATTAGGGGTATAGGGATAAAGGTCCGATAATACCGAATCGGCATTGCCGCCGGTTGTCTGCTCGTCGAAGTTAAATTGCTAGTTAAATTAAACGAGTCCAAGAATATTTTGGTTCCGTCATTTTGAAGTTCGAGTTCCTAAGGCCACCTTCCGGCTTCTTGTCTAGTTAAATTAAACGAGTCCAAGAATATTTTGGTTCCGTCATTTTGAAGTTCGAGTTCCTAAGGCCACCTTCCGGCTTCTTGTGTTCCGGAGTTACAGTCTCAGGTGAACCAAAAAAGTCATTGGAAGTGGTTAATTAAATAAAACGTAGTGATTATATTCTCTTTGCTTAAGTATTTTATGTCATGTCATCTCTGCCAATTCCTTTAAACTCGGCGTCAAAGTCAAATCCATAGATGAGATAAATATTTATACGAGTCAAATCGAAAAGTTTTTAATTAACGTTCCGTTGTTCTTGCGAAAATTACCTGCGTAATCATAATGTCATGTAGTAGCAACATAACTTTCGAAGTTAACCATTAGAATTACTATTAGAATACATTATTCACACGCGGATTGTTTTCGCATGCGAATATTGAAATCCAGAGGTAGTCCTAAGCCATAAATTGAAGTAAGTAAAAAGAATATATAAACGTTATTAAAGACAAGACAACCGAGCCGAAGGCAAGTGACATATTAATGAAGACAACCTACTTAAACGACTTCCGATAATTTTCTAATTAATTATTTTAAAATTTAATTGTAAAACTTTACAAGCAATACTTTTCAAATGTAAATTTACGAAAGAATAAAACATATCGTTTGAGTGAACAATGTTACGCGTTTTCTCTGTTTTTTATGGTCTTTACAAATCTTGGTTAATAGCGTTTTACATCATTATTTTTATTTATTTATTATTTTAATGTATCCTATGTCACTCTCACGGTCATGACGAATCTAACGACGTATCGTTTATCTAAATCGGCCCAGCCGTTTAGGCCCTACGACGGCACAAAAATAGGTCACATACATACATACATACACTCACGGCAAAAACATAACACTTCCTTTGGCAGTCGTGTAAAAAAAGAAACATTTCCAAAAAATATTGTGTTCAAAATTGCTTAGTTTTAATTTCAATTTAAATCTAACTAACACATAGGTATGCCTGAACTAGGAATATCCTGTATCTCAGGCTAAAATGGCTAGCAGTAGAAACTAAAATTATCTTCAATAAGTACACATATATAAGACTAGCTGCGCCCTGCGGTTTCACCCGCGTAAGTCCTGTTCCCGCGGGAATATCGGGATAATAAGTAGCCTATGTGTTAATCCAGGTCCCCAGCTACCTATATTCCATCGCAATCGGTTCAGTAGTTTTTGTGTGAAAGAGTAACAACCTCACATACATACAAACTTTCGCGTTTAGTAAGAGTAAGATTTCAAGCCCTGACTGACTGAACTTTCATTGTACAAGCTTTTTTCACCGCCTAAAATACTTATACAAGTAAATACTTATACTTTACGTAAAAAAGTGTATGTATGTTACCCACTTACTTAAAAGCACTTTTCATAAATTCTCAGATACTCCGCACCTCAGACTTGTTGGTGTCAACTTCCATTGGAATTACAACAGAAAATTCAGCATATACGCCTCCGACTACCTCAAGTTTCTTAACGAACCAATCAATGGAACGTGGTTCGTCGAAAATAACGAGCAGGAGATGAAAAAGGGTGATATCATATACTACAATGTACAAATGTTCGGCGAGGATCTTGGATTAATTTTTGAAGATAATCTTTCTTATGTGGTTGATGGTAAGCTTTTGGAGAACATTATGGGACCGAGACAGCAGAACCCAATCTATCTAAACCCCGTGAATGCATGTAAAGAAGCTAGCCATGTAATAGAATCAAGTAGGTAACTTACAAATGACCGCTTTCTTATAAATTCTTGCACACAACTTTTAAATTCATTTCTAGATAGCGCTGCGGTACAGGTAGGTACTCAAAGTATAATTCAAAACTATGGGTTTAAATGTCTGCCGTGTGGCTTATATGGTGGTTTGTTTATAAGGTCTAAAATATACAACACCATTTTGACATTACAGAACTTGTGGATCCATCATCACCACTAGTGCCCACCAATAATGGCACATGTTTACCAACTGCAACGGTGGTCCGCGGCGGCTCAACCGCCTGCGGAGGGCAGTTGATCTTCGAAGACAACTTCGACACTCTCAATGAAACCAACTGGCAGATCGAACAGTACATACCTGTACAACATCCTGTAAGCATATAGTTCTTAAAAGAATAGGTTAATCAACTCCAGGAAACGATGGCCAAATAAAGACCTTGAAGTTACGCTGTGTCAAGAAGAAAAATGTCTTTGCCCCCAAGATAGTGATGTATGATGTATGTGATGATGAGTATTCTTAGGTGATGAAGTGGTGTAAGATGTGGCAACTCTGACCAAAATAGACGCCGCCTCAATTTTCCTTCTGATAACATGACAAAGTTATTATTATTATTAGAACTTCAGGTCTTGAAAACTGTAAAGACATTTTTTTTCATTCATAATTACGACGTCTGAGTAAACGGGTTAAATCGGCCGTGGTCCCGAGAAGATCACAAAATAATCTTTGTAATGTCACCAGGTAGGTTAACCATATATTTTTACATTTCAAAAAACGAAAAAGATCCATTTATATGGTTTGTTCGATATAGTTTAATTCATGCATCCGGAGCATCGTTTTATAGTTACTATACTATCGAAAGCAGAGTTACTTATGATATAACGAACTCAAACCCAGACCATTTTATCAGAATATCAGTCAAAATTAGGCACGCAAGGTCACTTTACTTGCACTAGACTATTCACTGGCGGCATTTTCTTCAAAATATGTCTGCTGGTGGCATGCTTATCTAGAAGATAAGAATTTAGCAGCCTATGTAGGGTAGACTGAGTACGGTTGAAACAGTGGTCGGTTGAAACAACTCGAATATCTTACAAACCGTTAGTGGAACAGAGGAGGGTCCAAGGGGACAAAGAAGAGGACGGCCCGCGCGAGCTCGAATCTTATTGTTTCGTCGCTTTTCGCGCTTTCTTGTTGTTTTTAGGGGGCCCTATTGTATTTTTTCAACCAAAAGTAAGTATTTTTACTCGAACAGTTATTCAATTATTTTCGTTTTTATTTGAGTGACGGTATTGAGTGTGTGCTTGTGTGTATTATGAGGCTAGTAGAATATAACACTGCAACTGGTTTTTAAATCCTATTCTTGTAACAAAAAATATTACGGCTTTATATTTAAAATAGGCACTGGGTACACTTGAAACGATTTTTATGGGTACAGTTGAAACATTTTATTGATTCCTTTTTGATGATTTTAGATAGTGAAATAACATATGTGAAAGGCTTTGAATGTACAAATCGACATGATGAAACGCAGAGACACTTATGAAGAGGTTAAATCAGGAAATTCATTGTGGAAAATGGCACAAAACGTAATTTAAAAAATTTCCGCTCCAAAGACACATTCGAATGCGAGGAAACCTCCGTTATGTCCGAGTCATTCGGTTTAAAAAACAATTATATTGCTTTTTTTTTTGTTTACTTTGTTATCATGCATTAAAACAATGTTAAGTAGATTTTAACAAAAAAAAATATAATAGGATAGTCAGAAGTACTTAAAATATTAAAGACTGAATGTTTTAACCAAAAATCTCCTTAATTGTTCTATGCATTAGATAAACATTCGTTAAAACATTTTATAACATCGTAATTTGTATCATTTATTTGCCCCTGAACTGACCCTAATCACTGTTTCAACCGCCCCTTTGTTGGGGACGATTAAAACAATTTTAACTATTTTTTAAATAAGAGCTAGTATTAAAAATATTATACATAGAACTTAACTTATCATGTCCATTAGTAGACAAAACCCTGAAGTTTCATTTAACATATTTTTGCAACGATTAGTTAAGAAATAGTAAAACTATGAACAATAGAAGTGAAATTGGTTCAACCGTACCCAGTCTACCCTATCATAGTAACACTGGCGAATCCGCTTGGAGACACGACTTATGCCAATGGGTTGTGATAACTCGCAGCCAAAATCTTTCTCCAAATAATCGAAACTGTATCTTTCTGCAGGAACATCCGTTCGTGTCATACCAGCGTCTAAAAGATAATTCAACAGTGTCAGTCTCCAAAGGCAATCTACAAATAGAGCCAAAACTTCTGGAAAACGTCAGCGGATACAGTAAAGACACTATTTATTCTGGCTCTCTTAATTTATTTAGCGGGTAAGTATTTCGATGCCTGGTTTTATGCAAGATGATTAACTTTACGAACCTATGCCAGAGCAGCTGTGGTATCATCTAATTAACATCAACCGCTACTAGTTGCTATTTACTGTCCAAAAACATATTTCGTATTCTACATTGCTGCTTTGAAGTAATCACCGGTAACAACCACGTAACGTCAAAACACCAATGTACTGCAACTTAGCGACTACTAGCGGTGGATGCTAACCACAGCTGGGCTTTATCTGAAACATTTTTATGTAAAAAAAACGTCTAAGACACCCAAAGCAAGGTCAGATACGAACTCGCACCTAATATAATTATTCAATTTGATCGATTTAATATGTTTGTCCATCTGAGTTGGCTACTCACACCATGAATGTTGAACCTTTGTCTTTCAAGATTTGCATATTTGCGAGGAACTCATTGGCCTTGCTGCACCTGCCGATCTTGAGTGGTCGTGCGGGTTAAGCAACGCTTGGTATTGCTTGAATGGTTTACTGAAAATTTGTGTGGCAAAAAATCATTTTCTCCAACTCCTCCGTGCTTCGGAAGGCATGTTAAGCAGTTGGTTCCGGTTGTTATCTCTGAGAGCAGTCGTCAGGTCAAGATAGAGGCCTTAGGGCGACCTGACTACTCTAACACTGGTGAGCCACACCACTACACGAACAGAATAAGCAGATTTGCAGTCTCTTTGTGCTGGTTTTATATTTATTTAAAATGTATGCCTTCTGAAACTAGCAGCTGATATATTAATTATCCACAGCTGCACAGCTGCAGCAGAATCATGCGTGTTCGAATCAACGGGAGCTGACATCATACCTCCCGTAGTGAGCGGTCGACTTACCAGCAAGAACTTTGCGTTTACTTACGGCACAGTGATTATTAGAGCTAAATTACCGCAAGGAGATTGGCTGTATCCAGGTATAGTAATCTTCGACGATATTTAACTACTTTTTTTCACAAATTAATTATTTGTGAAAATTTGACGTTTACTTGTATTATAATGTAGGTTTACTTTTCATTTACTTTAAGTTCATTTTATGAAGCCACATTATTAGAAAATTGTAGTACAAAAGAAATGGATTTAAATTAGTAAAGCCGGTTTTCTTTGATTGTCTTTACAGATCTACTACTGGAACCTTTAATCAAGAAATATGGTGGCAATGGGTACGAGTCAGGCTTACTGAGAATAGCTGGAGCGAGAGGGAATACGGATCTCGTCGACTCGAATTCCACAGACTACTCAAATAAGGTATGTAACCCCACCCAAAGGTGTCAGTCCGTGAAACTTAACACGTCTTTTGTAGAGACAATGGAGCGTGCGTTAAACGTTAGATTTTTAACGGAAAACATGAAGTAAAATGATCTATTTAGTAGTCTATGGAGGCCTTAATGTCAAACCCTACTAATACTAACCAGCAGAGTCCCTATCCTGCGGGAATATTGGAATATAAGGAGCTTAAGATTTAAACAAATCTCCAGCTATCTATAAACCAAGTTTCATCTCAATCAGTTTGGTAGATTTTGAATGAAGGACAGGGTCAATTCGTTTTGTAATATAATTTTTATTTAAATTTAGGTTCTTTATGGTGGAATAATAATGGACTATCAATGCCGTGATGCGTTAGTCGGGAACAGAACAAGGCGCGACGGCGAACTTTGGGGAGACGACTATCACATTTTCTTATTAAGATGGACTCCAGGTACTTATGTCCCAGCCTTTCAAATTATTCTCTAATATTTATTATATACTAGCTGCGCCCCGCGGTTTCACCCGCGCAAGTCGCGATCCCGCGTTGTTCGAACTCCTACCTACCGCAATGCAAAAATCCACACTTTTTGTGGATTTTTGCACTGCAGTAGGTAGGTGAAGTAAGGTAAAGATTGTATGTCAGTATCCTGCGGAATTTTCGGGATCAAAAGTAACCTATGTTACTCTCCATCATTTAAACTATCTCTATGCAAATTTTCATCCAATAAATAGTTGTTACCCGCGTAAGTCCCGATACCGCGGGATTTTCGGGATCAAAAGTATCCTATGTTACTCTCCATCACTTAAAATATCCATTTGCAAATTTTCATCCAAAAAATAGTTATCACCCGCGTAAGTCCCGATCCCGCGGGATTTTTGGGATCAAAAGTATCCTATGTTACTCTCCATTATTTAAACTATCCCTCTGCAAATTTTCATTCAAATCGGTCGAGCCGTTTGACAGTGAAGATGGAACAAACAAACAAACAAATAAACAAACAAACAAACAAACAGACTTTCGGATTTATAATATTAGTAAGATAAGATATATATTTAAACACACAGCGCCATCTAGCCCCGTGGTAAGCTGCTAAGCTTGTGTTACGGTAGCTAGACAACGGATATACTACTTATATTTATTTTTCTTTTGTAAATACATTACATATTATACATAGAAATACGCCCAGACCAGGTACAAATATTTATTTTTAAACATAAATATTTGCACCCAGCGGGAATCGAACCCGCAACCTTCTGTATTGCAGCCAAGCGTTCGCCCGACGCGCCACAGAGGTCGTCATAATTGGACAGTGATAGGTAAATTGTGATACTTACGGCCGAATACTGAAACGCTACTCAACATTTGAGAACTAATTAAACAAAGAAGCAGCTCTTAAACTCCAAAATTGCCATACTAATTTTAAATTTAGAAACTGCTCAATAATCTAAAAACTTCTCAAATTTTAAATGACGTTTCTGTATTCGGCTGTGAATCAATTACTCGGACTTGATCTTGAGTCTACGTCTTATCCCATTGTTTTACTTTGCTTTTCACTATTTGTTTTTCTTTTTTTAACTTTTCATTATTTGTTACTTCTTGGACGACTGGCACCAATCATTTAAAAATATATTTTGCTTAATTTTACTTAAAAATAATTTACATTTTACTCTATTTTCATAAATAGAAGATTGCTATTGGTTGCAATTCTTCTGTCACCAAATCTTAATATTTTGCTAAATGTGACCTAAAAATTCTTAAAATAAAGTTTGGGCATTAAAATTTAAATTATTTTCGTGCCGCCCTACACTGAAATTTAGACTAACAGATCTAAACTACTTATACCCATTTAATTTAGTAAAAAACTGCCATTTTGCAATTCTGCTGTAAACATTTTAGGTTTGTGTCTAAAATTTAATTAACAACCTAATTTTACTTAATTCAGCGTAATTCTGTCTTAGTTTTTTTGCGGTTTTTCATAATAAAACACGACCTCGAAAACGGACTAACGCTAACTGTAAACTGTTGTAATAATGACGTTATTAAATTAAACGCCTGTAAAACCCGGTAAATATTGTGCTTTATAAATTAAGCGTAACAACAGACTAGTTTTTTAGAATTTCTTAAATAAAATTACAAGAAAAATAGTTTGGGTTAGCTTGGTAAATAGCAGAATTGCTGTAATTGTTTACTTTGACAGTTTTTGAAATTGCATGTAAAGGTTCTCTTCACCGCAAGCATTCGCTTGTAATGTAACTTTATAGATTCGACTCACAAGGTGCGTGCTGTATGTAGGTAATGCTCGACGCTGTAACGTTACATTACACGATGCTCGCAATGAAGGAGCTTTATTAACCCAATTTCTGCTAAGTTGTGGAATAACTTTCGACAGAACGCATAACAATGACAGTAGACTGGCAGGACTGGTTCATCGTGGAGCCCAAAGAGGATGGCGGTCTGGCCGCTTGGCTCCCGGACACTTGCCGTCAACTGCCCAACAACACTCTACTGGCCCAGGGGTCGAAGATTGCGCCTTTTGATGACCACGTTAGTATAAAGTCAAGGACACCAGGACTCCCGTCGAGTTCAACTCGACGTCGATTTGGGAATACGATGCTGTCGATAACGGGATTGGAAAAAGCCACCGCGTAAGGAGCGAGCAGAAATTGTCGACGTTAAAGCCAAAGACAATTTCTGATCATCTGATTCTGATTCATCGTATTCCCAAATCGACGTCGAGTTGAACTCGGCGGGAGTTACGCGGTAGGGGCCGTTCCCGTAATAGGTATATTTCCTATGTCCTAATGTCACCAGATAGTAAGTACCTTCGTGGTGTACCTACATTGACAGCGAGCTCAGTTAAAACTCTTTGTCAACAATTACGATTCTGGTTTTTGCCGAGTTGCATCTCTACTCTGTCACAGCGACGGCTCAACGTCGATTACCATAGCCAAGAGATCGACGGCGGGTTAGAATGCGGTAGTGAATACGGATTCCCACTTCGCTGCACTCGACGTCGAACTAATGGCTCTTGTCAACGAGTACGTTGACGTGTACGTACAGCGCTGGATATTAGCGGTGTTAGGTGGATGTTAGATGTTAAGATACTAAAGAAACACATTGCAGAATTCTAGTCTCGGGTTTACTCTGCTAATCGCTCCGACTGAACATTTAAAATTTATTCCCCAATCTCTTATACATATTTTAGGGATGCCAATAACATAAATATACATTTCCCAGTTCACAATATCCCTGGGTCTCGGAGCAGGAGGCGTGACGGAGTTCCCCGATGGAACCACATCCGGTGACTCCCCCAAACCCTGGACCAACACCGGCAGGAAGGCCATCCTCAACTTCTACAATGACTTGGATGCTTGGACTTCCACATGGGACAACCCTCAGCTGCTCATCGATTATGTTAAAGTTTTCGCCTTGTAATGTACTTAATTTTTAACTAAAAGTCTATTGAAATTGTACGGCGGCGTGCTTCATCGGGTCCTTTGCACGTGGAACAATCAGGGTAAAATATAATTTTAGATTTAATATAAGTCCTTTTTTTATACACATTACTTTTTAAAGCACAAAAAGATTACTGTTGCTCTAGCAATTTAAATATACCACGACTACATGTACCTACTTAGTTAGATACTATTAAAAATATTGATTAAATAATGTTTATTTACTTAAAATACTCAACTAAAACCGCAATGTTTAAGTTAATTTTAGAAATAAATATTGAAATAAAACACTTTTACCGGTTTTAATCGCGTTGTTGCAATGCCGTTACTAAGTTTCGAAGCCTATGCATTCCTCAAGGTAGATTCATTTTGAACTGAGGAAGGAAGGAGGTTTCGAAAAGTAGGAACGGCATTGCAACAATAACTAATATGTTGAATCGGGAGACCTGGATTAACACATAGGCTACTTTTTATCTCGATATTCCTGTATGATCGGGACTAACGCAGGTAAAACCGCAAAGCTCAGCTAGACAACTAATCATTCAAACTAATCCAGCAAGCAATAACAAGATAACTTTAGTGAACCTCGATAAAATGAGCTTGATTACGTATCTTTGTTGCAAATGTCAGTTCAATGAAATTGGTGATGTTTCATGACAGAGGTAAGAATAGTAGCAAAGTAAACATTACTTTCAGTATGACGATCACCTCAGAGGTCGTCAAACGTAAGATTTTTATTTACATTGATTTACATATTATTTGAAGCAGGAACCTTATTAGCCCAGTATTTTGTGTAAGCGTGAGTATCGTTTATTCGTAGTGAAATTGCCACGCATTTGGATATCTAATATTTATAATTAAAGAAATGCTATCCAAAAATTTCCGCAACCGACAGGAGTGTATGTGTCCAAGTGTAGGAAACACTAATACAGCTAATCTTTTCTTTGCATTCGGTATGAATAGTACATACTTCTGCGATGAAACATCACCAATTTCATTGACCTGACATTTGCAACAAAGATACGATAACACAGTTACATTTTACCAGGCCTTAATCGCGTATTATTATTTATTATCTTACCTCGATGTTTCGATCGAGGACTGTCCCCTCGCGACCAAAATCATTGTAACATGATCAAAACGTCGAGGTAAGAAAATAAATAATAATACGCGATTAAGCCCGGTAAAATGTAACTATGTTAACAAGTCGTATGAAGTTATAAAGTTTATTAAAGATTCGATAAGGCCTCTGACACATAGGACAATATCATCTGAGTGTCAAGATGACCACGGAACTGTGCGGACGTGTGACGTTAGTGTTTTTATTAGTTATTATTTCGATTTGTGTTCAAGGAGAGTATCCGAAGCCAGTTTTTAATATTGAAGTTAAAAAACCAAAAGGACTTCGTATCTGGGTACAAGGTATGTACCTCGCTAAAAAACTCGCTAATACTTAATTAATACGAAGATCAAATCTTCGTATTAATTAAGTATAAGCGAGTTTTTTTGAGTAAAAACAAGTAACTGTTATATGTATTAATTACGCAACTTTAGCATTTGTTGAGATACTTTAACCTGCACTCGAATTCTTCAAACCTGTTTGATTACAATACAATAATTATTATAGTTATGTAATACTAGCTGCGCCCCGCGGTTTCACCCGCATAAGTCCCGTTCCCGCGGGAATATCGGGATAAAAAGTAGCATATGTGATAATCCAGGTCCCCAGCTACCTATATTCATCGCAATCGGTTCAGTAGTTTTTGCGTGAAAGAGTAACAACCTCACATACATACATACAAACTTTCGCGTTTATAATATTAGTAAGATCTCAGTCACTTCTCAATTGCAAAAAAAACACTCAAGCACTATAAATTCGATTATCATACGGTTGTCACTGTCAGCATAAACATTTTACTGTTATATAATGCGGGCTAACCAGAAACATGTGACGTAGGTAGCCTTCGTCATAATATTATGTTTAATTTCATTGCAACGTAAATACAATGCACAGAATCGCCATCAGTAACGTCAAAACTTCAATTCTAGGACAAAGAACCGTTGGGAATGAGATATCATTGTAATTGTATTGTAATCGAACCGGTTTGTACCTAATTATTTAGAAGAATTGGACTGTAGCCAATACTGGATAAGTACCTAAATGAAAATGCGGTTTATGATTTTATTAGAAAAAAAAACCCTTTTCGAAAGAAGATAAGTACACTTATTCAGTTTTTTAATAACTTTCAAATAAAAAGGTGATTATGTTGCATCAGTTGTAATTTTTAATAGACGCAATGACACTGAAATCATAGATCACAAAAGTTTACTTTATATACTTAGTCCACCCTGATGAAACCGACGGTAAAATCGGTGAAACGTCGGTACAGCAGCAATGCTGTTAATAAATTAAACGCGAGTTAACTCCGGAAAATATTGTGTTTTGCTTTTGTTACAATGCAAAATCTCTAAACCAGAAGAAAAAACTTGTATTAGGTATATTGTTTAATGATATGGAATATCAATTTGTATCATTTGATTCGGATTTTACGTTTTATAGAAAAAATGTGATTTAAAGTGGAGTTTCCTTAATTCTCTTCATACGAAATGGTAATTCCATGTAGGTAATAAATGTTAATATAAGGTAGGTTAAATCCCTGGCCAATTCATAACTCAATATTTAAACTTTCCTGTGTGAAATACTTATTGTAAATAATATTTTGATTTCGTGTTGTAATATTTGATGCGATAATTCATTAAATTTATACAAGGTTAAGTTTTGGTTAACGTTTATATCGTCAGGAAGGTTCAGAACTCCGGTTTCGAATGCAGCTAATGAGTTCTTTTCACATCTAACCCTTTAGCTGCATAATGCTGAGTTAAAGTTAAAGCATAAATAATTAAATTACTGAAATGGCTAAAAGTGACTTTTATTTATTTACAGTTGTATTAGGTTGTAGTAGGGCGAAAATGAAAAACCGTTCTAATTTTGTATTTCCCTTGGTCACGGCATCGGCTGGACCGATTTTGATAATTCTTTTTTTGTTGTCTTCGTTATGATCAGGAGAAGGTTCTTATGGAAGAAAAAATGCTGAACCCATTTTGATAAAACTTACGCGGGTAAAACCGCGGGGCGCAGCTAGTATATAAACAATTTCCCAAATTTTCAGATCCGACCGACTTCAAAATCGATGTCATTTGGTTGTCAGGGAAAGTCACCAAAACAAATGAAAGTTCCGACGATGCAGTCCCGATTTTTGAGTTTAAATGGAACCGCTACAAGCCGCGCAATAAAAAGTGGATATTCGAAGACCACGACATGAAGTTGAATGTGGGTAATGTTATCGACTACCACGCGATGATATTTGCAACCGGTATAGGGGAAGGGGCAGTGCTTCACGTTGACGACTCTTATATTATTAATGGTAAGCTGCTGGAGTACTAAAGACAAACTTATTAGGGGTCAATAACAGCAAGACTCAGTGACTTCGTAGGTTACAAGTAGTGAACAGTGGCTATCTATCTTAGTTTCTGAAATTGGAATTGAAATCATAGTACATAATCATAATATTTTGTGATCTACACATATTTTTAATGTCGAATGAGTATATACCTGTACAACATATAATAATATAGGTCTGTCAGTCAATCAGTTAGGATTCCATGCAGAGTCCGCTGGTCCTAGACACACCAAATTTAGAGAGTGTGTGTATTCTTTGTTTGGTTTAGATATCCACCAAGGAAGGGTTTTCAGTGAATACCGCCGGATCAATACTAACGCTGGTGAAACCGCCCACAGTTCCCAATATTTCCCAATTTTTGAAAATATAAACTTTAGCCGGACGCAGCTCAATATTTTTAAAAGTTCTACTAAGTACTTAATTTATCAAAAACAAAATAAACGTGAATTCCATTATTGGGTAGCTCTGGTACACATCGGTTTCCGACCCTAGCAAACTCGATGATTTATCAAGAACAGCAAAAACTCCCGAGTTTTCCTCTTGATTGACACTAATGCGTGTAAAACCAAGGAGTGCAGTTAGTTGATACAGTAAACCTAAGGTAGAATTGGTCAATAAATAATCTTCATTAAACCTTACAGATTACTTCAAAATATGTGTGCGGACCGCGACAGTGGTCCGCGGCGGCACCGCTTGCGCAGGTCAGGTGATCTTTGAAGACAACTTCGACACTCTCAGAGAAGATTACTGGAAAATTGAGCAGTATATACCTGTACAACATACTGTAAGCATTATAGGTTTTATACGCATACGTAGCCTAACCGGAAAGCGTGGGTGGGTAACCTATAATGTGGACCGACCACGTGGAAAGGGTTGCGGGAAGACATTGGATGCTGGTAGCGTAAGAAACGCCATCCATTATGTACATTGTTTGGGAGACTTTTTTATAGCAGTGATCGTCCACAGACTGAGATAAGGATGAGATGAATCGAACTCAAGGTCATTAATAGTCTACATGGAAAATGGGTCTACTATTTCACCATTAGTGAGATTTTTTTTGACTCAGGTATATGTATTACCGGGTAATTTACCGGTTCAGATAATGCTATCTAACAAGTTCCAAGAAATAGCACACTTACCCTTATATAGTTATTACCGGTGGACGCGCGGACGCGGACGGTAGCAAGCTGTGACTAAAATTTTAAACCAAATAATTAAAACTGTCTCTATCCTCAGGAATATCCATTCGTATCATACCAACGGTTAGCAGAGGACCCAACAGTGTCAGTATCCGGCGGCAATTTACGAATAAAGCCGAGACTACAGCAAGACTTCCCTGGATTCAATAACGAAACCATTTACACTGGCTCTCTCAATTTAATAAGCGGGTTAGTATTCCATTGCCTAGTCTGGTAGCTATGGATTAGGTATATGAAACGATGAAGCTTGAATCGATGCTTAGCGTTAGAAACAATTCTTGGAGCAACACTTAAGCCATGGACCCTCGTACATAATAATGATTTCCGAACTAGTATTTTTTTTTGTTATTCTGTTAAAAGGAGACTCGCGTCAAAGGCTAGTAGACCTAGTACGAGCTCCACTGCTATTTCTTATTTATATAAAATAAGTAAATAAATAAATCTTGTGACTAACACACAGCGCCATCTAGCCCCGTGGTAAGCTGCTAAGCTTGAGTTACGGTGACTAGACAACGGATATACTACTTATATTTATTTTTCTTTTGTAAATACATACATATTATGCATAGACATACACCCAGACCAGATACAAATATTTATTTTTAAGCATAAATATTTGCACCCGACGGGAATCGAACCCGCAACCTTCTGCATTGCAGTCGAGCGTCCGCCCGACGCGCCACAGAGGTCGTCATTTATACAAGATGTAACGGGTAAGCCCTTTTAAGCCGAAAGGGGGTTGTTCTAAACGTCTAGGCGAACAACTTTTGTTCTATGACTTTTGGAAATTCGAAGTACTTTTCGAAAATTTTAAGTGTAAAGTTTACTTGAAGATCAGCTGTTTCTTAGAGTTCGAGGTCATTGACCTTTTGTTGTCCTTTCATTTAGTTTGGTCTACTACAATCAAACCTTCAATTACCTTTATTTTCAAAAACAGCTGTTTTTTCAGTGAAAGTTAATCTCAAAATTTTCAAAAAAAAATTCGTATTTTCAAAAGCTGTTCGCCTAAACTTCTAGAACAACCCCCTTTCGGATTAAAAGGGCTTGCCCGTTACATCTTGTATATGTGTATCATTTTTTGGAAAAATAAACATTATTGGATTTTGTATCTCTGTATGGAGTAAAGTTTGTGATGCTTAACGAAAAAATTGTCTACACGACATTTTCTTTTCATTCTCATAAAACGCATGATGTCCGTACCTTCCGTAGATCATGAACTAAAATATTTTGAGTCACATGCATGACATCAGAACTCATTCACACGATATCTAGTTTACTGCCTGTCATATATTTGCGGCATTAGCTTATAGGATGAGCTTCTGGACAATAAATTGGACATCTAAACGGTCCGAACACGTTGTATACAGGTCCAATCACAGGACGTGGCTTATTGATATACAAATTATTATCTACAGCTGCACAGCTGCAGCAGATGCGTGCATGTTCCAGGCGTCTGGAGCCAACATCATACCTCCCGTAGTGAGCGGCCGACTCACCAGCAAGAGTTTCGCGTTCACTTACGGCACTGTTGAAGTCAGAGCCAAGTTGCCACAAGGGGACTGGCTGTATCCAGGTACTTTATATATTATAATAATGCTCTTTGATTAAGAGTATTTGCTCTTAATCATGTTTTGCAATTATTATTTTATCCAGATATATAGGTAGGTACTTCTGCAGGTTGATTTAGGGAGTTTTAGTCTGAAACCAAAGCTCAACTTGATATAGCTGTCACTGTCTTAAAATTTTTACTGAGCGAGACGGAAATAAGCTTTCCGACATTGAATTCGGATCGAAGCTCTCTGAATTTCCCTACTAATATCGTTTATGAAGAAATATGGACTAGAATCCAATAGATTGACCCCCTTCCCAATTCATGTGTTTTGCAATTATTATTTTCCAGACATACTTCTGGAATCATTTATGAAGAAATATGGTAGCAATGGGTACGCGTCAGGTCTATTAAGAATAGCTGGTGCTAGAGGGAATAGGAACCTCGTCGCGGGACGTAAAGACTACTCCAATACGGTAAGCTTACGTCTTCGGGTCACGTGTTTACTTGTTCTTTGGCGCGTAATTCACATTACCGGGCGCGCGGTTCCCCAGCGCCAGAAGGCAATCACGAACTCACGTAAGCAACCGCTGATAGTCTGTGAGCGATATGGTGCACAGAAACTGGAACTTTACAAATATACCTGCCCCCGACACGTATGCTCCCAGTATGTATGTGTTTGTAGTAAAGCGGAGTAAATGTAATGACATGAGGATTTGCCTTTGGTGGAAATGTGGTGGAAGCAGGGACATGTCACATCGTCTCTATGTACCTACTATTTCTATGGGTGGAAGGCGTCAGCTACGACTTGCCACCCATTGTCCCCAGCGTTAAGTGCATTTTGAAACCTTGGATTTTTTATATAAATTTATTCGAGTAACATTTATTTGTAGGTTCTATACGGTGGACCAATAATGGACTACCGATGCCGTGATATCTTAATCAAGAACAGAGCGAGAGGTGACGGCAGTCTGTGGGGAGATGACTATCATATCTACTCAGTACGATGGGCTCCAGGTACCTACATACAGTATTTTTATAATTTTTCTTAGGTCTACGCGATTTAGGCATGCTCATACTGTCTCCCACGAAATATTAAACCAGAATTTTCCGTGCTGTCTGTATATATAACCACTGAAAACACTGCACTGAAAATTACTTATACGTCATATTTTTACATAAACGCAATGAACCTTTTAGGTTTAGGTATGCTTCTACTTGACCTTTTAATTTTATCATGTACATACGTATTATTTTCTACTCCACTTCAATACGTACCTACCCTGCCAAGTACTTAACTGGTCCACTCATTTTTTCTCCCCATCCTTTCTAAGGGCTATAAGAACTATTTGGATTTGTAGGTAGGTAGGTACTTTCAAATTTTATACTCTCCTAATTCTAATGACTTGAAGAATCTTCTCCCGAAGTATATCTACCCTTTTCCAGAAACTTAGATCAAAAATGTAAACACAGAACTGTCAATTTCCAAAGAATAAAGGAAAACAAAGAACTGACACTTTCAAACAAGAGATTTTTCTTAACATTTTTGATCTACCTAAGTTTCTAAAAAATGATCTAAGTTATACCTATTTATAATCACACTGACTTATTATGATGTGACAGATCGCATAACCCTGTCAGTAGACGGGAAGGAGTGGTCCCGGGTGGAGGCAGGAGCGGGAGGTCTGGCTGCCAGATTTCCTGACACCTGCCGTCAGCTGCCCCACAACCTACTGGCCTTGGGATCAAAAATGGCGCCTTTTGATGACCACGTTAGTATTAAAAGCACAGCCGTACACCCGTATAGAGGTACCTACAGTAGGACGTCGATTATCCGAACGTCGGACAACCGAGCCACGAACCGTAATTTTATTTATTATACTGAGTATCACCGTGTAATAAATAAAAGATTATTCTTAAGAAATATATGTTTGATTGTTAAATTTGTTCATAATAGTATACACCGAAACGCCTATATTAGGAACACTAATACCCAGTGTAAGTACTTTAATTAATAATTAATATTAATGTAATTACAGTTCGATTATCCGAATAAACCGATTTTCCGAACAACCATATCCCACAATTTGTTCGGATTAATTTAAATTAAATTTATTTCACAGTTTACAATAACGCTGGGTCTTGGAGCAGGAGGCGTGTCGGAGTTTCCTGATGGCACCACATCCGGTAATACCACTAAACCCTGGAGCAATCGAGGCAGGAAAGCCATCCTCAACTTCTGGGAAGGTATGGCAGCTTGGACGTCTACGTGGAATAACCCGGAGCTGCTCATCGATTATATTAAAGTTATTGCCTTATAATGTAGTTAGTAACTACTAGTTACTTTACTGAAAGTCAATCCTTTACTCAAATCTAGCTCTAAGTTATCCTCTATTTGCTGTGATCTACTATTATATTTGTTTAAGAAAAAAGTTCGTTTTTATTGATAAGTACCTAAGACTTGACTCTGTTACCCTGTCTCCTACCTAGGATCTACTAATAAACAAAGCGATATTTCAAATCAAATCAAATATTTATTTATTAACTATGACACTTATTAGACATTTCTCAAATTACTTAAATCAGACATCGATTCTACACTAAGCACAAGCTTGTATCGCAGTAACCGAGGAACCAATATAGGTAATGCAATAAAGATAGACGCCTAATAAATTCATAAAAATATATACCTTATAGACTAACATACATAGGTATTTTATAATAAAATGAATGTGTTAATAGATAGCTTAGAACTATGTTTGTAGCACTTCCATTACACTACACTTTAGTCTTTGTGTGTTCCTGTGGAATTTGTCCGCGAAAGCGACGGAACAGCACGCCGTTCGGCCAGAAGTCTTCGGCCATAACGGGAGGCAGGTAGCACGTCGGGACTCGCACCACAAACGCCTTGAAATTGACGTTCCGATGCGACTCCAGCATATGCACCCTCAGCGTATAGTCCAACTTGCGGCGCACGTACTCGACGATGTCCTTCTCCCCGACGGTGTACTTAGTGCAGGCGGGAGATGTACACCGGAGTGTTCGGCATCGCACCACGAACTCCCAGACTCGAATCAATCGGGGCTGTACCGCAGCGATTCGTGGTAGGTCTTGCTCGGCGTTTCTTTTGTACCTTAACAAAACCTTCCTCATCTTTGTTGACAACTTTTGGCTTCTTATTAGAAGCTACAGGGACGCTCGCAGTGACGGAGGCGAAATTAGGTTTCACCGGAGCAGGCACAGGCAACGGGGCGGGGAGCGTACATAGGTCGCCGGGGGTGCGGGGGGCGCGGGGCGCGCTGTCTGCCAGCGGCGCACGAGGCGACGGCGACTGCGACAAAACTGCTGACGCGAAGCTATTATCTAGGACAGCTCCGCGCGGCGAGTTGACGTTCGTCACCGATACTGGTGACCTCATTACCGCTCCGTTCTTGCGCAACTCGTCGAGTTCTTTGCGTAGTTCGGAAACGGTATTTTGAGATGCATCCAGCTTCTCGTGCACTTCCTTGAGACTCTTCTTTAGAAGGACGATGTCCTTCAGGAGGCTCGTAGTGTCGACGTGGTCGAAAGTGACGGGAGGGAGCTTGTTTAGGTCCCTCGCCACAAACGTAGGCACGTCGTCCGGGTCTGTCTCCTTGAACAGCGTAATGATGTCCTGTACGCTTTTCTTGGTACCGTCGCGGCGGCGAGACACAATCTTTTCGCGCTTGTTCAGCACCTCGAACAGCAGCAGCTTGGCTGCTGCTATGTCATCTTCACTGAAATTCGTGACGCAGATCTGAAGTGCAGACAACTCGTCCATCACGTCCAGCTTCTGCTGCAGGAACGCCAGCAGCTCGTTCACCACAATGTTGTTACACATCGTGACGAATTACACACGACAGCTTACGCTGCGCTATTCGTCACAAATACGCAATAACTTATAGGTATTATGTGTCACGTCTGCATCGTTGCGCGTTGCAAACGTTGCATTTATGCCGGAGCAACGGGAACTCAAAACTTTTCATAACCTTTGACTACTTGTATGAAACCGTGAAGTAGGAAGCTAGGAAATAAATGCAAATTCCAAAAGGGAATAAAGCTTCTGACCTGCCTAATAGTAGTAATACAATAAGATTGGGATACAAAGGTGTGATTTTACTTTAAAACCATTACTTGACTGCTCAATCCTTCCGGACATATATACTATTAGGATTATTCTAGAAATATTTTAAAGGAAAAATCATCATCAAAAATTCACTCGTGGCGAGGTTTGAACCTGAAAAACTGGCAGCTCAAGAGACATCGCTTTCAATGACAGTTAAACTCGACGGTGCCGGCTTCAAATTCGTGCAAATCAACGCTGTCACCGCGCAGGTTATTTAAGGTAAGCCCCTTTGTTCCTTTGCGCAGCGGCATCGAAATCCCATTGCGCAAAGGAAAAAAGTGGGTTGGTTCGCTAGAGTAGAGGGTAGAGCTCAAATTGACAGATCAGCTTACAGCCCAATACGACCACTAAATACTTGTGAGGAACTCAAGTAATTGAATAGATTCCAAATTTAAACGTAGTATTTTTTTTTAATTTGAGACCTGCTTAGTAAAATATAAAGGTAGGTAAAAAAGAAAAGACATGTCTCATGTAAATACAAGTATAATTCATCAATCACTGCGGTAACAGCCGGTTTTATTATCTGGGGCCTGACCGCGCATCTTCAGTCGTAATCGGCATCGAAATCCGCACTGCGCAAAGAAATATCCTGCGCATCAACCTATAGTAGCTTTAATTAACATGCATTTGAAGGTGACGCCGACGAGTTCAACTGTCATTGAAATCGGCAGCTCAAGAGATCTCGCTTTCAATGACAGCTCAACTCAACGGTGCCGGCTTCAAATGCATGCAAATAAACATCCTTTGCGAAGTGGGATTTCGATGCCGATGCCGACGGAAGTTACGCGGTAGGGTAACTAAAATACATACATAATGAAACATTCAACAAAAATACAAAGATGTATCCTTAATTGTTCTATACTCCACAGTACCTTCAACATTATTATGTACGATTTACACTGTACGGTGGGGATTTTAACTATTTTCCGGTTTAATAAAAGATGCAATAATTCAAAATGTGAATCACCGACGCCGGTAGACTAAGTGGTTACCAAGTCAGTACCCCGGTAGTAAAGGTGCGCTGGTTCGAATCCCACCCAGTCAATCAGGCGTTGTTTTTGTACTTAAATGTAAGTATTTTTTCTTTAAAAATATTTCAATGAATACCCAGGTCGGCACTTAAAAAATAAGTCGGGTAAAAATATGATAAAAAAAAATCAGATATTTCAGCTTCATTGTAAAATACGCTCCGACGCGCGCCAGTCAGTGTGAATCGTACATAAAACGATTAAATGTTCTTATAGGCCTATTCACTGCGCATTATAGACAATTCACTGTGAGAGAGAGCTTTAGATACAATTCATATTAGACCAGTGTCGAAGCCCATAGACTAATAGTATTTTAAAACCCAATCTTAGTGAAGATAAAAGTAAATTGATTATATTATTTAACTTTAAGTATCAGTATTTCGCTGGTCGTCTATTTATGTGTAAAATTTTACACAGTGGTAGGTAAGACGGTGCCAGCGATACTATTTAAAGATACTTTAGACGCGCTTCGGTTCTGTACTATTATGAATTGTTTCATATACGAATCTATTATTTAGATAATCTATTCGCGCAATAAAATTATGCCAAATCTCATTTCAATATCACTGCAGTCAATCTTTAATTTCAAATTTGACGTTTGTCAAATAAAATTTGACATTTGATAGCATTTGACATTTTTCGATTCAATTTTCTTCAGAGAGTACCATTTTTTATGTATTTGAGTTAACAAAGTTTTGAATGCAGTCCAGTAACAAGTTATACTTTCATTTGGACTGCATTGTTTGCAATAGCAATGATGTTGGAATGAAATTTTAGACTGTTCTATTACAGGAATAACTCCCCTGTTCACAATTTCTACATCAAATTCCGAATAAATAACATAGTAAGTTAAGTTAAAACTAATTTGATATACAACGAACTTGATAAGTTCTTTTGTCACTAGAAGTCAAATATTTGAACAAAAAAATAATATATTACAAGTAGATATGTACTCACTTATATACCTGGGCGACGATATAGTAATAATTCTAGAAGTGTTAAGGTGCCTAGAGTTCTGAAACGTTTTATAACGTTGTCACACAATATTTAGCGGGTTTTACTCTCGTTTTATTTATTAACGGCATTGTCAACCTTAAAAAAGTTTACTGTTAAAGTTAACTAGCGAAAGCTCAGTACATTGTAAAAAGTGAGTAAACCCCGGTAAATATTGTGTTTCATTATGCAAAATCAAGAAAACCTACGATTTAACTATTTGAGTTACATTTTATGGTATTTAAGTATGTTGACAAATCCTGTGAATTTGAAGTTTATTGTTGTGTAACATTGTCTAACAAAAAATCAAACTAATTTTAATGACACATTAGGTTTATAAATCATACCTACATTGAGTTAACTTTTAGATGAGTGTTGCCCGAAAATGCACGGGAAAAGCATCTTCTTTATTTGTTTAAGATCCAGCGAGGCAATCCCGACTCCGAAAAATTTCGACTATTCTTAATAACTTGTGTAGAAATTTATGAAACAGTGCCATCTATATAGAAATTTATGAAATAACTTTTGCGCTATCCGGTCATAGAACATCAAGTAAAATACAGAAGTTATTAAGAATAGTCGAAATTTCCCAAAGTCGAGATTGCCCTGCTGGACCTTACTTACTTTGATTTTTTTTTATAAATTTTTACAAGTTAGACTCTTAAGTGCTGTTTATGTTGAAAAAAAACAATTATACAAAATAGGTATTTTAAACGAGAAATTATTGTTCTATTTTTCGATCTTGACGTGCATCCGGTACATTATCCGCTTTAGCATTTTGAATCCATTCACAATGGGGAAAATCGTTTTAGGCAATTTTTTATTCAACATTAAAAACTACAGACTTAAAAACAAGTCTAAATACTGAAAACTTGTCGCCCAAGACTCAACTATATTACAAGTTACAAGTTTTTTCAATTACGTAATTTGTGTTGGTCTTGTTTTGACCATGATATTCGCTACATACTCGAAAGGTCGAAGTAATTTGCATTTTAACTGTTTGCAATTATTATAATAAGATATTTAATCAATTTTAACAGATTGCCTACATACATTACAAATATTAACTATTAGTTCAAATAGATAGGTAGGTAGGTAACGCATTTTTAGCACGTTTTTAGTCGATAACGATGCCTCCAGCACAAAAATAAATAAGAAATTGTTTATCGATCGCGTGTCCTAAGCGACACAAAAAATAACTTAAGATAATAACATTACTGCAATGAGTTATAATACGTTTTTAATTAGTAATAAAAAAAACTACTTGATCGATTTTACAATATTTGAATCTATTAGTGTCCGGCGGGGCAATCTCGACTTCGGGAAATTTCGATTATTCTTATTAATTGTGTATATGAAACAGTGCCATCTATGTAGAAATTTATGAAATTGCTTTTGGGCTATCCGGTCATAGATGGCACTTTTTAAAATAAAGTCAAATGCAGAAGTTATTAAGAATAGTCGAAATTTCTCGAAGTCGAGATTGCCCCGCTGGACCTTATACATTACATAATAGTAAATTCTTAGTCTATATCAAATATCTAACACAACTATAGGGCTTAGCCGAGAGTGTTGATTTAAAATGCACCACTATATAGGGTGGTCCAAATAGTGATGACATGATAGAAAAATATCAGCAACATCCAGAAGTACCAAAGGTTGCAAAGGTCCAAAGGTTGCCTGGAAGAGATCGCTTTAAGCGATAAGGCCGCCCATTGTGCCGCCTAATTTAAAAGTTTTTTATGTATCTTCCTGTTATTGTAATTATTTAATTGTGGTGTGTTGCAATTAAGAATTAATCAATCAATCAATCAAGTGCCTATGTTTATATTATAAAATTGTATCAAAACCATAATGGAATGTAACATAGAGCCTTTGGCAGTTTGTATGTAAAATTAAACTTCTATTTCGTAAATCAGTTGAAAAACAATTTTTATTTTTGTAACTCGTATCTTAACAAAATGTTTGTTGCTTAAAATAAGACCTAACTTAGCAAAAGTCTAGCCGAACATTATGTAAAAATTATAACACATTCAGAAATACCCGTATTCATGGTTTAGTTAGATATCCCATCTAGACGTTAGATATTTTTAAGGTTACCACACCTCAAAGGTTAAAAAACGAACCCTTTTTTGACATCACTTTGGAACACCCCGTAGAATTTCATAGAACATTAAATACAAAAACGAGTACCTATATTATTTTTAATAATTTTAATTACTAATACTTTGTTTGAAATAGCTTTTTACAAAGCCTTACTTTTATATTTATTTAGCAAAATATGAATGAAATTTCTTACCTATTAACTCTTTGAATGCTGAAAACACAATGATTGCGATTTGCGATTTAGTGTTTGATTTTTGCGATATTATGTTTACAATTTGCAACTTAAACTTCAGCAGTCAAAGATACTGATGAGACAGTATGAAAATTCTAATGAGACATTATGAACGTTGGGTCAAAATATGTAAAAAAAATGTATAGGTAAGTTAAGTAAACTTTATTCAATAAGATATGTCACTTTTTTTAAGACGCTTTAACGCTACACCAGTTAGTGCTTTCGAGATGCTGAATTGAAATAAAACTCATTTTCCAGGCTACCCTGAGGAAGGAGTCTGTAAAGGCTTCGAAACGTAGGAACGACATTGCAACAGTTGACTATAATAATGTTTTACATTTAGAATAGAAGTAGAACTGACGTTCAAACTGACTAGTGTCGTCGGTCCCAGTTTACTTAGAGTAGAGATGTTGTATTCAGATTTCTCTATGAAACAACACGTGACAAATTGCGGTTGAGTGTGGGGCAATGAACTCGAATATATATGGAAGTAGCAATCCTTTAAAAAAATGTTCCACGCAAACGGTAGTTGAGGGGATGATTCAACCGCCAGTCTGTCACTAAAGATCGTTCGCTATTGGTCGATCCAAAGGTCGATCATACGTAACTGTACGGAACATGTCAGTGTGTGCATTTGCTCCTGTGTCACCGTGGAACATGTTTTTATCGAGTTTAATAGGGAACTAGAAATATTTTTAAAGGAAAAATTCATCTTCAAAAATTCACCGGTATAGGCACTAGAGTATTGATCTAGGGACGCGAGTTCAAATCTCGCCGCAAGTGAATTTTTGAAGATGAACTTTTCCTTTAAAAATATTTCTAGTAAATATGCCTTGAGCAATAAAAACAAATTTACGAAATTTTAAGTGGGAAGGTAGAATTATATTTATTCCTCGTCCACTTTTTATTTTTCATCAACCACATGTCAATAGCAAAACTGCTTGCTTCGGCCTATGCTGACTTTACTACATAGTAAAATCAAAAACAGGTAATAAACCTACGGAGTTTAACAACAAACTCTAGTTTAGTAAGTAGGCCCTTATGATTTAAAGTGTCACGAGGCCTGCCTGCTAAAGCCATTTCCTCTTTGTATATGGTCCGTGGTTAATACCATGATGTTTCATAGAGTTATTTTTAAATGATTATGTACCTATCGACTGAAAAAACTGTCTTTACTACTCAGTGTATTTGTGTGTATAGGTGCAAATAAAACGGAATTGCAAATATTAAACCTAGTCCTAATTATTTGTAAGAAATGCAACAATTACAATCACGAGCAGTTAATTTGAGTCGGAAATTGTTACATGAATACTAATGTCATTTTAAATAGAAAATTACAAATGTTGAATGAGCGACGGTGCAAAACGCTATCATCCTTATTAATAAACATAGAGTAAGGTGGTAGTACTGAGAACATGGTTTGTCGCGTAACACAAAGAGGTAAATCTAATCCGACCTTATTCTAAGTTCGTTAATAAGATAGTCAGCCAGTAAACAGACACACGAAAAATAATAAACAAACAAAATATTTTTTTCTAACATCACACCAGCGCCATCTAACTCCATGGCTACTATACTTGAGTTTGACAACGGATATGATGCTTATATCAATTTTCTTTGTTTTAAATACATCCACATTACACATTGTACTTACATAGATACCTAAACCAGATACAAATATTTATTTTTAAGAAAAAATACTTGTTCCCGGCAGGAATCGAACCGGCAACCTTCTACGTCGCAACAGAGTGTACTCAACACACCAGTCCACCTTGTCAAATCTATAGATTTTTCTACGGTCAGTTTTCAAGAATTTCAATGGTTTTTTTTCCATGACCAACTCAAATTCACCGCTCGTATTTTCAATAAATACAAATACCAAAATAAAGCTATCAAGATTCAATTGTAAACATAAAACTTTCCTTAGAATTAATATCCTCAGGCCTACCAGATAAAATAAAAACTACTGTCAATTTTACACAACAAATTTTAAGATTTCATTATAATACGTCACTGAGAAAAAAAAGCGAATACGTCTTAAAAACTTAAAATTTAAGAGGTACTCAAATAATTAAGCAACTTCAAAATTTAAAATTAGTATGAGAATTATTGAGAGCTCCTTATTTGTTTAAGTACGACTCAAATAGTTGAGTAGATTGAGTAGCGTTTCGTAATTCGGCAGTTAATTTTATAATTTTCCATCATACAAATTAATTCCTAAATAATTTCGCTCAATTATAAATAAATAAATAAAATCATAATTTCCTACACAAATATTTTATTTATTCATTTAAAAAAAGTAAACAATAAACTGGTAAGCCTGTATGTATATGCGACACAAAATAAAAATATAAAAATAAATAAATTAAATTAACTAATACAACAAATAGGAATATCGATTTGGCCATCGTAAATTGAGAATGGTCCATTGTCACACTGGCCACTGGCACTGGCTTTCACTGAGAAATTACTGTCACTTTGACTACTGTCACTTAAGTATTTGCCACTTTGACAACTGTTGCTTAAGCAATTGTCAATTTGACAACTATTACTTAAAAATTGGCCACTTTCGCAGCGCATAACACTATTACAATTACCGATTTGACAGCTAAAGACTACACTTTGACAGTTACCACTTTGACAACTACCAATTAAACATTTGCCCTTTTGACAACCGCCTGCATTTTCTGCGTTTCGGTTCTGCGTCGAATGATATCTACAGCTGACACTTTGGCAACTTTGACAGCTGCCATTTTGAAAACCTTCAACTGATCCTTCGCGTCGGATTGTCATCAAATCCAGTCCTGCGCTTGGTTTATCCGTCAAACGTCGTCGTCCCGGGCTGTCACTTCGGCAACTTTGACAGCTGTCAGTTTGACAGCCGTCATTTACTGGTCCTTCGCGTCGGGTTTGTGTCATACGAAGTCCAAAGCGTCGTGGGCCTTCGTCGAGTATTTCTTGCCGAACGAACGACGCTTGATCAGTCTCTCGATTAGCTTCTTTATCTCCGATACTATGAATACGCTTGATGTTAAGCAGACGAGGAATACTAGATCTGTAATGACGAGAAAAAAACAACAGTCATTGATCTGATTCTAACAGTAAATATTGTATCAGAAGGGATACAGTTGTTACCATAGAAATAGTACTACTTCGTAACTAGAAAGTTTACTTGGTCAAAAAAACGGTCCTGCTTGATGTTAGAGACTTCCCAGTCTGTCCTTTTTTCACTTTAGTGTTCGGCGGTTGGTTAGATAAGGACAGACTGGATCTAACTTCAATAGGACTGTTTTGATTTATGTTCGAGACTTCACCTCTAGTACTGGTACATAATATTTCAATGCAGTTATCTTACAACTTATTATGTATGTGACTTTGTTACTCAATCAAGCAATGCAAGTAAATTAGGTGTCTAGAATAAATAGATGAATAAATGTAACAAGTACCTGATCCAGTGAGCGCCTCAGTTTGAAAGACTCGCTGTAGTGGCGGGAAGTATATGACCAGCATTTGACCCACCAGGCTTAACGTTACGGCGATTAAGAACATTCTGGAATACACACATGTGGGGGGTTAGATTACTCTTCGGTGAAGTAAATTGTATCATCATACACATCATAGTCATATTATGTGGCATATTATCATCATTCTCAAGATGTTTCAGGTTGCATCACCTTCGAGAACCCGAGTCCGCTTCAAAGTCTAAGTCCACTTTTTAACTTACACGATTTCTGTTCGTAATTTCGGGTCTAGGATCGCGATATTTTATTATATTTAAAATGACCACAATTTTTACACAAGGTATATCTATACAATAACTTGTGTAGATATTTATGAAACAGTGCCTTCTATGTAGAAATTTATGAAACTGCTTTTGCGCTACCCGGTCATAGATGGCACTTTTTAAAATAAAGTAAAATGGGGAAGTTATTAAGAATAGTCGAAACTTCCCGAAGTCGAGATTGCCCCCTGAACCTTATAGGATTGTATGCCGGGCTACATGGTCAAATGAATCCTATGTTCACAAAGAACAAAGAATGTAAACAATCACACATCCCATAAAGGGCCCCTAACTTCTTCCTAGAAGGCCTCTAACCTCATCCAAAGGTTGCCTGGAAGAAATCGCTTTTAGCGATAAGGTCGCCCATTTGTACAACTTTTTACTTTTAAGTTTTCTGTGTAATTTGTCTCACTTATTAATTTTAATGTAAACTGATTTTAATTGTTGTTGGTTGTGCAAATAAAGTGTTAATCTATCTATCTATCTATCTAACCTCCGTTTACAAGGCCGATGACATCTTTCACCAAGACCCAACACTTCTACCCACAAAGACGGGTTGGACTTCTGGTAGATAGTGAGTGACAATACCTCTAACCTTTAAGGCCCAAAACCTTTTCCCATAAGACCTAAAACCTCTATCCACCCCATCCTTTATTTATTGGCTTTATTGGTAGTCCTTATGCTTTACCAATAAACCCCATGGCCCTATAAAAGCTGTCTTTATACTCACTTGTTGGTAAAGAATCCGATTTCGAATATGGACTTGGTTTGCGACCGACACGATAGCGCGTTGAACATGTCGAAGAGAACGAAGCAGGTGAACGTCATTGTAGTGTCACGTGGAGTTATCTTGTTGTCGGACATCTGGACAATACAATACAGTTATTATTAGATGGTTTCCTTGATATAGTAACGGCCGCGCCTGACGACATTATACCTCGATCGTCCGTTTAAGTGTGGATTTTTGCACAGCATCAAGAAAGTTTCCTATTTTTGTCCTTAGGGGAGTCTTTCTCATCTCAACAGATGGCAATTGATGATTTGGCCTGGATGTAGACTCATCCATTACCTAAAAAACTGGAAAACGCGGCAATGGGAAAAAACACGTATTCTTTCTCCCCTAGCCTACGTATCGGGATCGTTGGAAGGGCTTTTCACCATCTCAGTTCTGGACAGTGAACTTTGGTTGAAGCCTGCCTGGATGATGATGATAATGATCCTTGGTGATGATCGTTCTCTTCAGGTTCTATCTTCAGGTTGAGCAGAAAACCCAAGAAGTGATGATGCCCCAGTGATTAGAGGGGGCAACCCCCGAGTGTCACTTTTAGGGATGCGGCAAACGCCGCATGAGTGTATATCAGTTTTTTCCAGACCAGAGAATGTGCTAAGGACCTGAACGTACCTCCTGGTTGAAGACCCACAACGTCCCAGCTATGATGACGGCAGCAGACAGCAGAACGTTGGCCAACAACCCCCGAGTGAGCACCGCTTTAGGTCCGCGGGCCGCTTTGCACACGGCGTCTCTATCTGCTGGCTCTACGCCTAGGGATTGTGCTGGAGGACCTGGAAGTATATAGTAAATAGGAGTATCTGCCGACGAGCTGTAGGTTTTTTTATCGTGATTAACTGCTATTAGAGGAAAAATACATTTTAAAAAATGAGAGTGCCTTTAAAATATTTCTGATAGAAGTGCCTCGAAAAATAAAAAAACAAATTATGAAATAGAAATTATTTGTTTTAAAAAATGGGATGTACAGTAAGGCTTAAATTTTTTTAGCAGAGCATGCGCACAGCAGCATTTTGGTGTCCATTAGGAGAACTTTTAGAAGTTAGGGTGGCCAAAACACTTTGTATTCTGGATTCCGCACTGTTATGAAAAAGACAGTAAAAGTAAAAATCGATAGTAAGTTCAAATTTGACTTCAATTTTACTTTTACTTAGAAACAGTAGCTAATTAATGAAATAAAATGATTTTTTGTCTGTGGATCTTAGTTTATACAGCTTTCTTATAAATATTATAAATGTGAAAGTGTGTGGGTTTGGATGTTTGTTACTCAATTACATAAAAACTACTGAACCTATTGCGATGAAACTTGGAATATAGGTAGCTGGTTACCGGGTATAACACACAGGCTACATTTTATCCCGATATTCCCACGGGAACGGGACTTACGCGGGTACAACCGCAGGGCGCAGCTAGTAGTAAATAAGAAAACTTCAAAGTTCTAAGTGTTCAAATATTTAAAGATAACTTACCATCCATAATAATATTGATCCACAGTATCTGCATAGCGTTCAACGGGTTAGGTATGCCCATGAGGGTTGCCAACGCGATCAGAGACAGAGCGGCGATAGAAGTCGACAGTTGGAAACGTACGAAGTTCCTTATGTTGTAGAATATGCATTTACCCTCTTCTATGGCGGCACTGAAATTGAATATGAAAAAAATATGATCAAGAAGCGATCACAAAAAATTCGATCCTCATCTTCATCTTCTTTGTGTTTTTTCCCGGGACCAGTCACATAAGTTGTAGAAAACTCATAATTTCATATTTTCCCGAATAAATAATTAATTGTGATTTTAATTTTCTTACCTCGACATTTCGAACATGTTACAATGTTCTTGGCCTCGAGGGGACCTAATCCAAGTGAGAGAGCGAGTGTTTTTGTTGTAGGAAAGTCACAAAAGTTGTAGGAAAGGTCACAAAAGTTTTAGGAAAAGTCAAAAGTTATAGGATATGTAGGAAATTTGACACATGACTTGCCAAAGCCCTATTTCAGAAATCAAACAAGTTTGCATCAATAGATTGATTGATTTTATTTTTTTAATTTCTTACCTTGACGTTTCAGTCTTGTTACACTGAACTTGGCCTCGAGGGGACCCAATCCAAGTGAGTGAGCGAGTGAATATTATGAGTTCTTATATGTATTTCTTATATGTTCTTAGAGTATTTATATGTATAATATGTATGTATTTACAAAAGAAAAATAAATATAAGTAGTATATCCGTTGTCTAGTCACCGTAACACAAGCTTAGCAGCTTACCATGGGGCTAGATGGCGCTGTGTGTTCGTCACAGGATTTATTTATTTATTTATATTTATTAGTTCTAATCGTGTTAGTTTAAAAAGTTTTGTGGTAGTAGGAAAAGTCAGAAAGTTGTAGGAAAGGTCACAAAAGTTGTATAAAAAGTCATAAGTTGAAGGAAAGGTCACAAAAGCTGTAGGAAAGGTCACAAAAGTTGTAGGAAAGGTCACAAAAATTATAGGAAATGCCGCAGAAGTTGTAGAAAATGTAGGAAATTTGACACATGACTTGCCAAAGCACTATTTCAGAAAACAAACAAGTTTGCATCTATAGTATTGCTACCTTCTACTATACTTAACTTACATAATGGTGGCGAAGTCGTCATCAACCAGAATCATATCGGCGGCCTCCTTACATACATCCGTCCCGTTCTTTCCCATCGCGATACCGATGTCGGCTCGCTTTAACGCCACACCGTCGTTTACACCATCACCTTTAGTAAATATTAATATAATTAACAGCTGGGTAAAGAGATATTGATAAATAATCGGCTAAGTGCGAGTCGGACTTATGCACGAACTGTTTCGTACCATTATCACAAAAAAACTACGTTGGTTGTATGGCTGCCCTTTATTTTGTTTTTAGGGCCCTTTGAGTACGGAATAAAGGGTAATAAAGGGTTTATTCCGTACTCAAAGGGGTAAAAACGGGCTGTATGTCGAGAACTGTGATAGTAAGTCAGTTGAAATTTACACAGATGATGTATTTCTGTTGCCGCTATAAAAACAAATAATTACAACAAAAATTAATAAATATTTAAGAGGGGCTCCCATACAGCAAACGTAATTTTTTGCCGCTTTTTTTAAATAATATTTTGTTGTTTTAGCAGCAATAGTAATAAAATAAAATCATCGAAATATAATGTTTTTAACTATAAAAGACTCCGATTTAGCTTACCTGTCATACCCACTACGTTTCCAAGCCTTTGCAGCGACTTCACAATTGCAAGTTTGTGTTTTGGTGTCACCCTGTAGAATACGGTCACCTGTAACGTTGCGTAAAACATTTATTATATATTTTTTATATTTCTTATGTTTTTACTAAAAGCATTTTACTAGAAATATTTTACAAGGAGAAAGCATCATCAAAATTCCCCCTTGATAGGAATCGAATCTGAGCCTCTCGCATGCCTGGCGAGCACGCTACCACTGCGCCACACGGGAACAAACATGACACGGTGAAATTAAAGATCATGCTCTTATCCCTGCTTTCTTTACCGACAAAGGCAGGGTTTGAACGCCATCTACCAGTACAGTTTTACAACTTTTGACTGACTCGGGTGGTTAACATTACAGTTAACGCCTCCGACATCAGATGTCGTTCTTTCTCCAATTTATTATTTCTTATATTTAGAAATATAATAACAAAAAAAACCATGACAGGATGAACCAAACCTCAGTTAGTGAACAATTAGCAGGGAGACATATGTTGGAGAAATTCAACATGACACGTGATGACCGTGTAACTCAGTGGTTAGAGCACTCGCCTGGATTGCGAGGGGGCACAGGCTCGAATCCTATCATGGTAAATTTTTGAAAATTTATCTCATTGCGAAAATACTTTTAAGTTTAAGTATGCTTTGAGCAATAAAAACAAGAAATATTTTTAATGATCTTGCTCAAGGCATTTTAGGCTGTCATGTGAATGTTTGCTTACGTTCTCAATGATCCTGTCGAGGTCGTCGTCAGTCATGTTGTCCAACTGGTCTCCGGATAGCGACTGCGTGTGTACCACGTCCAGACCGATCATTTGAGCTGCGGAACAACATTGCATTTTTGAGGCGGGAACGAGTTGAGATGTGTTGCTAAATATTCATTTTTGTGAAACCTAGTTCGAATGCGTGTAAATTGTTTAATTTCGAGGGCATATTAATCAATTTAGTTTCGTGATGGTGTACAAGTGGAATGAAAGTGAAAATCGGTGCAAAACATGGACTTTAGCGTTGTTTCTAAAGCTCACGTGAACTGTCCGCCACCATTTACAATGACTTGCTCGACTTGCCTCTTACTACGACGACTTCGCTGTTTTGATGAAAATTGCAAATAACTTGCAAAAATTAATGGAATTTGACTTTGGCTACTTTCCAAATGGCTATAATCGGTTCACAACCGATAAAAAATAAAAATAATAAAAACATAACATTTGTAAAGGCGATTGTAGATTTTTTAGTTTAACGATTAGTTTAGGTAGAAAATAATACAATTGGTAGTTATGCTAGTTATAATAGGTTTTTTTAAATATAATTAATAGATAAGGTATTAATAGTTAATAAATAAATAATCAAATATTTATTTATTAACTATGACACTTATTTATTAGACATTTCTCAAATTACATATTAGGGGTTAAAGTATGAAATTGCCGATTTGTACTGAAAATCTTAATTGTTTATTTTTAAAATTTTTAACAAATTTATTTAATCAAAATAGTTGCCATTATTATCTATACATTGCTGTCATCTAATGGGAAGGTTATTAATGCCTTTGCGATAGAACTCCGACGATCTAGACTGCAAAAAAAGTGTGAAAGCATTTTGTACTGCCTCCTGGGAAGAAAACTTCTTGTCACGTAGATAATTGTCCAAATCACGAAAAAAATGGTAGTCCGTTCGAGCAAGGTCTGGTGAATACGGAGGATGACGAATGGTTTCTAAGTGCAGTTCCTGAAGGGTCAAAATGGTTTCTCGTGCTGTGTGAGGTCTCGCGTTGTCGTGGAGCAATAATGGTGAAGATCGATTCATGAGTCGGGGCTGTTTTACTGCTAGTTTTGTCAACATGGTTCGGAGTTCGGCACAATAGACATCTGCCGTAATTGCTTGACCAGATCGAAGAAAACTATAGTGAATAACACCATGCTGAGACCACCAAACAGTTACCATTACCTTTTTATTGGTAAGTTTTGCTTTAGGACACTGTTGTGGCATTTGACCTGGGGTCAGCCATTGCATTTTTCTTTTCCGGTTATCATAAAGAATCCACTTTTCATCACATGTTACAATTCGATCCAATATTCCTTCATTTCTGTACCGGTTCAACAAGGCAACACAAGTTTCAACACGCGTTTCTTTCTGCAGATCAGTCAAATCATGAGGCACCCATTTTTCGTATTTTTTTATTTTATTGATTTGACGTAAGTGAGTCAATAAAGTGGGTAAGGTAACGTTAAACCATGCCGCTAATTCCTGGGTAGTTTGACTAGGATCGGCTTCCACTATCTCTCTTAATTCATCGTTATTCACCTGTGTGGGCGGTCTTCCTCGTGGCTCGTTCTTTAAGTCGAAATTTCCATCACGAAAGCGTTTAAACCAAAATCGCACGGTGCGTTCATTAGTAGACCCCTCTCCAAACGCAGCATTGATATTGCGGGCTGTTTCTGCCGCGTTAGTTCCGCGTCGGAACTCGTATTCAAAAATCACTCGAATTTTCGCAGTATCCATCTTTCTTGTCTAAATTGAATAACAAAAACAATTGAAAGTCGATATCCAAATGTTTCACATTTTTTAAAAAAAGAACATCACAGAAACCATTTGAAAAAAGTTTCATTCGAAAACCTCAAACCATGAAGATTCTATGTCAATTCAAAGAACCTATTGCAATAAAACGGCAATTTCATACTTTAACCCCTATTATATCAGACATCGATTCTTCTTTCTTCTACGGCTTATGTGATGATAGATTTTGCTGGAAACTAATATTTAGAAAAATAGTGGGTTTGGATGCACTAAACTATAGTAAGCATAGTTGGTTACCTAGCGCGGCGGCGGTAGGCCCCGCGTCTCCAGTGATGATCTTGAGCGCCACACGCGCCTTCCGCAGCGCGGCGACCGCGGGTGCAGCCGACGGGCGCGGCGGGTCCACCACTCCCGCCGCGCCGCAGTATGACAGCGCGGAGAGCGCGCGTCCGCGGCAGAGACCCACCACGCGGAGACCTACGACAAGGACAACACTGTTGGGCGGGTCGTGTGTCTGTGGATGTGATTGTGTTTTTCTTTTACCACACCCGCCTCATAAACCGACCACACGGAGACCTACGACAAGGTCAACACTGTTGGGCGAGTTGTGTGTCTGTAGATGTGATTTTATTTTTCTTTTACCACACCCGCCTCATAGACCGACCATACGGAGACCTACGACAAGGACAAAACTGTTGGGCGGGTCGTGTGTCTGTGGATGTGATTGTGTTTTTCTTTTACTACACCCGCCGCATAGACCCACCACGCGGAGACCTACGACAAGGACAAGAATGTTGGGCGGGTTGTGTGTCTGTGGATGTGATTGTGTTTTCTTTTACCACACCCGCCGGATAGACCGACCACGCGGAGACCTACGAAAACGACAAAACTGTTGGGCGAGTTGTGTGTCTGTAGATGTGATTGTGTTTTTCTTTTACTACACCCGCCGCATAGACATACCACGCGGTGACCTACGACAAGGACAAGACTGTTGGGCGGGTTGTGTGTCTGTGGATGTGATTGCGTTTTTCTTTTACAACCTTATTTCAACAGACAGATAGATAGACGAAACTACTAGAGGCGGGTCGGGTATGGTAGGGCGGGTAGTGTGTTTGTGGATGTGATTGCGTTTTTTTCTTTTACATCCTTATTTCAACAGACAGATAGACGATACTACTAGAGGCGGGTCGGGTGTCGTTAGGCGGGTAGTGTGTTTGTGGATGTGATTGCGTTTTTTTCTTTTACAACCTTATTTCGACAGACAGATAGATACACGACACTACTAGAGGCGGGTCGGGTGTCGTTGGGCGGGTACTGTGTTTGTGGATGTCATTGCGTTTTTCTTTTACAACCTTATCTCAACAGACAGATAGATAGACGATACTGCTAGAGGCGGGTCAAGTGTCATTATTATTGATTGGGTGGACTTTTCAAGACGCCGCATCGGTCAGTTATTTGGTCTTTTATGGCAACCCTTTTTAGTTTGTTACTAGTTTTAGAAAGATTATTGCTCCAGTTCCAGTATAGTTCTAAATAAGCGATATTGTGAAATACATGATCACTGCAAAAAAATCTATGACTTCTTTTCATTAGAGGTCGCTTTTCGAAGACACTAGACTGTTGACGATTCGCGATTGACAAAAACGACACAAGAAACTCATGGGGTTTAGACTTACCCATCCTAGCCATGTTGTTGGCTTCAACAATAAACTCGTTCTGCTTCTGCTTGGTCATGTTAGCATAGTTGCCAGCACTGTCGATGTAAGTGGTACACAATGGCAACACCTTCTCGATGGCTCCTTTCACGAACAGCTCCTCTTTCTTGGTGTCGCCAAATTTTGGCGCACATTTCACTACCATCATTTTGGTTTCGGAACTGTAATGAAAAACGTTAAGGGTTATATAGGGACTGGACAGGACTTTCAAGTCTGTATATAAAATGCTGGTCGAACGGAACAGCTGGAAGAATTTAGTGGTACTGTAACTATGATCTAAAAGCATGTGGTCAAAAGAGGTTACTCGGTGGAGATTTCGTCTGCGGCTTATTACCACCCACTACCCTAAGTCATCGCGCCAATTGACTCAGCTGTGTGCCGACTGCCGATACGTAGATCGGTGCCACCAAGGATGATGCGTCAGGTATTGTTCCACTCTTCTTCAAGATGAGCGTGCTTCGTCTTAAACCATTTTATCGTCTTATCAGGAAAGACAGTTGCCAAACGCTTATCTAATGTGCAATCTCCCAAAAGATAGTCAGACCAGTTGAAACGGGAAACTCCTTCAGGTTTCTATAGAAGCGATCCTAACAGCCTAACTGAAGGCATTTGCCGTTCAGTTGTCACTCTCAGTAATTCATCGTTCTAGGTAAAGTTTTTGTCCAAGCATAGATTAGGGCGACCCTGTGGGGCTACCCCATCTCTTCCAATAAGTAGGTGTCGTAAAAGGCGATCTGGGTAAAACTAGCAAACCTGCAGTTCTACTCTGCTCGGTTGCGAGTAAGCTTCATGTTTCCAAGGAGGATTGATGTCATAAAAAATATGGCCCAATCTATTTACAGTAAGTGTGGTCATTAATGTGATGCCCACACAATTTGTGGTTTTACTGGACCTTGGGCTCTCGAGAGGAATGCCAAAGGCAACATCGGCCCGATGAGAGAGATATACATCCACTAGACCAAGGAGAGACGGAGTTGCCTTATTGTTGCAGAGGTACGTTACCTAAAAGGTATCTCATGTAGCCTGGTGTAGTGTTCCCTTTGATCCGGCATGTTGTTCTTGTAGGCGAGGGCCAGCAGCGCGCCCTCTGTGGGCTGCCCGTACAGGACTTCGTCGCGGATCACTGCGTTGTTACATAGCACACCGATCTGGTGAACAAACAGGGCATTTTAATAACCTCTATAGTACCACGTACCAAAAAAAAACAAGGGGACCTAAACAAAATATTTGTCTGTTTTTATTAAAAAAAAATATGTTATCCTAAGAATTAAGAGACTCAAGAGCCCTAAGAGAAGCTCGTTGAGAACGCCAAAGACCTCGCCAAATACTGGAGTTTAAAACCACATTCCTATTGACAATTAGATATTCAAGTTCTAGAACCTTATTGGCCAATGTACAAAAGCTTCATACTGCGAAGATGGAGATGTTGAGCTGATCCGGACGTGTCCTAAGACATTGCCTTTTTTTTTAAATACCAAGCTAGTTTTTCAGCGAAACAAAACGTCAAAATATTTGAAAAATAAGTTCAAATTTCCACAAAATTGTCCGTTTTGATGTCGAAAACAACCCCCGACACGAATTTGATTAGAACACAATAATCCTGTATAAAAACATGCAGTAAAACAATCTAACTCACTTCCAACATAGTGTTAACGCCCATAACAGCCACGTCTAGATCTCTGCCCTTGTAAGCTCTGAGCTTTATGTCGCCGTGGGCGTTGTATCCTGTGCCCGTCACTTCCGCAATATGGCCGCCGGAAGTCGCTATCGTCGTCACTGTCATCTCGTTCTTTGTTAATGTACCTGAGAGAGGGTAAATATATTGTAAATATTCTACACCCTTTTACAAAAACATAGATGAAGAGGGTAAACAAAAAACTCAAATATGTGATTGAAAATTAATTATTAAAGTCATGTATTTTAAAAAAAGATGTTACCCCACAGAGGATCTTTACTTAGATAGTAGTCTCTTATCGATACGTAAATTATATATCTTACAGGTAATCATAAAAACACATAAATTGATCGGCTATGACCCGAATATTTTACACAAAAGAAGAAAAGATTTAGTTATTACTGTGGCAACTAGAGGAACTTCAATAAGAACTGTTTTTGCTGGAATGCAATTTGACAATATCTCTGCACTAATATATAATAAAGTGAACAAAATCTTAGACATATATTCCAAATCTCACTATGAATGCAAAGCTGCTGTCGCAGACTGGTTGAAAACTTTATCGTATGACGATACTGAGAGTCTGCTGAAAACTGTAAAGTAATGCATTTTTAAAAAATTAAATAAAAATATTATTAATAAAATTATATATATATAATATATAATACACACACATATTATAAACACAAACTAAATTTTCTGGAGTTTTAAGAATTGTATGAATAACATATTAGGATTAGTTTAGCGTAAGGCACGGAGGAGCGGAGACTCCTGGCACAAGCATCATGATTGCTTAAAAGGAGTGTCCAATGCATTTTGTAATGTTGACCTATGTATGTTGAAATAAAGATTTATTTTATTATTTTTTTTAAAAAAATAACAGTTCTGTGTTTACCTTCTTAATCTATGTTTCTGTAAAAGGGTATAGACACGTTTTTTTCTCAATTCCCTGTATTTTCCTACATTAAGGTATTTAACTAAGAAACTAGAATAATCAAAGACTAACAGTTTTTCGCCTAAATAATCATATAAATTGAACAGGTCGAGATTCATTATATAATCAAAATATATAATAAAATTCCTGAACACATAAAAAAAGAAAATAGAATAAATAAATTTAAAATATTGTTATATACATACCTTAAAAACAAAGCATACTACAATTTAGAAAACTTCTTCGAAGACCATTCATATAATAAGAATAGATTTAAATTAAGATTACCTAATTGTACAAAATTGTTGCAGTGCCCTACCGGGTTCATGACGTTATACTTAATTTTAAGACCTAGTCATTAAGTTAACTGTCATGAAGCAATAAATAAATGATTATGATTCTCTCCAACAAAAAACATTGATGCGTATTATTGTGATTCGTTGCTTATTTCAGTTTGATCGAATCGAGCCTAAGTAGTATCACGCTTCGCTTTAATCTCTGAACAAAAAATCAATTCAAAATTGTTATGGTACAAATCGGTTCGGTTCGATTCTTACCAGTTTTATCGCTGCATATGACAGTAACACAGCCCAGAGTCTCGACTGTAGGTAACTTCTTGACGATCGCGTTACGTTTGGCCATCCGCATCACGCCGAGAGCCAACGTCACTGTCACTACTATTGGTAAACCTGGAGATAAATTATACACGTTACGACCAAACTTGGATAAATCTTAGAAAGAGCGGATTTACATTGGGTCAGTGGCAGAAGTCAGTGCCATACAAAGTTTGTTTTATTCTGACTTAATGTAAATCAGTTTTTAGCTATCCAAGTTTGTTATACATTTTTACATTTTACCAAACACAATTTCTAAGATTGGCGACCCTATGCGGAGAACAACCACTAACTCACTAATAATTTTGGTGGATTATGTGACAATTTCTATTTGCAAAGCGGACTCGTCCGTTTTCCGATACGTACAGCCACCAAAAAAGATGGGTCGGATCTTATTCCACTGCTGCCTTCCTTCTTCTTTATAGGCGCATGCTATATCTTAAACCATATCGTCACTTACCATTAGATGAGGCAAAAAATATTGTGAACCATTACAATACTACATCACAGAATAAGGACAAATAGAAATTACGCCATTTTGTAGCATTCGCAATATTGAATAAATTCAATATTGCATATACAATTTGTAACGGGTAAGTCCTTTTAATCCGAAAGGGGGTTGTTCTAGACGCCTATGCGAACAACTTTTGTTCCACTTTTGAAAATTCAAACTTTTTTTTTTTAAATTTTGAGATTATGTTGCACTGAAAAAACAGCTGCTTTTGAAAATAAAGTTAATTGAAGTTTTGATTGTAAACCATCCAACTAAATAAAAGGACAACATAAGGTCAATGACCTCAAACTCTCAGAAACAGCTGATTTTCAAGTAAACTTTACACCTAAATTTTTCGAAAAGTACTTCGAATTTCCAAAAGTCGTAGAACAAAAGTTTTTCGCCTAGACGTCTAGAACTTTCGGATTAAAAGGACTTACCCGTTACACCTTGTATTGTTAACTCGGTAAGTCGTCGGGAGAGCAATATTGAATAAATTCAATATTGCGAATGCTACATGAAAAACACCAAATTACTCACCTTCCGGTATAGCGGCGACTGCCAAACTGACTCCGATAGTAAACATCTCCTGAAGAACCTTTCCTTGAAGCCATCCAGCTACCATGATGAACCCAATGATACAGAAGGAGTACAAAGATAGTTGAGCTCCGAGGGTGTCCATTGACTTCTGTAAAGGAGTCTTAGGGGCTTCTTCCGCTTGCATCATACGGAATATGTCACCGAATTCTGAACGCTCGCCTGTGCTTACGACTATGCCCTAAAAAGACAATAAGTTTCCAATTTAAAAAATGCTCCAGGTATATATTGCCAATATTGATGCAAGTCACTAGCGCCAGCTTAAGTAAGTTTTTAGACCTTAGATAGAGGAATGCAGAATTTTGTCATTCACGTATAAAAAATAATAGTTTTAACTTGATGTTATATGTTATATGTCCCACTGTAGGGCAAGAGATTCCTCTTATAGGAGTTGGGCAGTAAGAGGGCACGGAAGCCTACTCCGTATTGCCGCATGTCTTATGCTTTCGGATCATGGTGAGTCCTAGGACATGTCTGTTTGTTCCCTTACGATGTTTTTCTTCACCGTAAGAGTGAAATTAGCGCTATATATGTTTTTCTTAGCTATTTGACTGCTGACGTTGAAATTTCAAATCATCATAAATCGCAAAATAAAACGCAAAACGAAAAAACGCAAACACAACGTATATGTGTGTAAATGGGAGATAAAGACATTGGTGCGCGGTCGGCTGAGATTCGAACCCTAGCAGCGAAAGATGGCGAATATCATGAACACAGCTCTCACCCACTTAAAACTAAGATTAAGTTAAAACTTGTATATCGTACCTTGGCATTCCCACACCTGACTAGAGTCCCCATAAATGCAATATTATCTTTATTGACCCTCCCAGCGGCCGCTTTGTTCGCATGTATACCCTTAGGTGCCGGCTCGGTTTCCCCCGTGAAACTCGACTCGTCTATGGCCAGGTCGGTAGATTCGTACAGCCGTAGATCGGCCGGGACTCTATCGCCTACATTTAGGTGGACTATGTCACCTGGGACTAGGTTGCGGGCTAGGAAATGTTCGAGGCTGCCTTCGCGGAGACTGGAATGAAAAGAAGGGATGTTTTAATAATTGAATTGGGACCTTACGAGTATTTGTAATGCCATAGTGGTGAAGGGATTGATCAACCTGTGGAAGGAGATGGGAGGGGGCCCACATTTCTTGGACCCTGCTGAATCTTTTCTGTCTGGTCATGTTTTATAATGGTCTATGTGGAAATCATCCAATACCCAAAAAATGTGCCTTATAGGCTACTAGCTCTGCTCCGCGGTTTCACCCGCGTAAGTCCCGCTCCCGCAAGAATATCGGGATAAAAACTATCTATAGCCACGGTCTCATTTATATATCTCTATACCAAAATTCATCAAATCGGTTCAGCGGTTTAGACGTAAAAACAGACAAAGTTACTTCCGCATTTATAATATTAGTAAGGATTTTTGACCATGTAAGGTATTGCCAAAAATTGCGTTACATTGCTGGCAAAACGCCATCATTAGGAATCTGAGCTGTTCCATGTCCGTAACGTGTTTTTTTGAAGAATCTTTTAGCCGTAAATTGGTTTCCTCGAGTGATCATTATAGTGGGCATATAAATTGATGCTCCGTGTGAACTATGTAAGGGTCCCACAATGTCGTTGCCCCTCTGAAGTAGTTAGATCCCAACATCTCTAATACCCTATTTCGAACCTTTACAGGCCTGTAATCGACGGATGGAACTTACCAGTTACAAGTAGGCGGCACAAGTTTGTTCAGCTCTTCAAGAGACTTCTCAGATCGATACTCCTGAACGAAGGCTACTGTCACCACGATAATTATGGCGACTGTTATTGATATGGCATCGTCGAATTGTTTCATAAATACGCTCACCAATGCTGATCCTGTAAAGAAAGTTATAAAATTCAGTATTCTGTGGGCCAGTGGAATTTGTGGGAGGTTTAGGTCTAACTTCTGGGTGGTAACCACTTCTTCTAAATCTGCTTCTTCTGCTTATTATTTTAAAGCTGCTTTAGAACTAGTAGCCAATAGGAAGAGTAAGTAATACTAATAATACCACCACTCCACGAGGAGCTCATTGGTCTAGCTCCACCTGCCAATCTTATGGGTGACCGAAAATTTATGTGGTAAACATATTCTGGAGCTCCTCCTTAGTTCTGAAGGCATGTTTAGCAGTTGAACCCGGTTGTTATTTCTGGTAGCAGTCGTTAGGTCAAGTAAGAGGCCTTATGGCGACCGGAAAACTCTAACACTAAGTAAGCCACACCACCACAAGAAAAGAAGTGGCCTCTTTCTTAATTGAACGTAAAACAGATAATAGTCGACCCAAACGTTACGTTATGAGAAGAACGGAGGAGCACGATGCCATAACAGCTTTAAGCCTACCAGCAAACCACGAAAGAAGAACGTTGTAGAAGAACAATTTCCTAGCTAGGTCGAGAATTAAGTAGACGAAACCGCGTGGTGCAGCTAGTGAGTTATTTAAACGATACCATCGGCTATTATTTCAACTCGTCAACTGAGAATCACTTAAACGTTGGAAATCGCAGCTCCATTTTGAACCTTACTCACTTATGATTAAAGCCTATTATTATTATAGTTTTCCCCTTTGTCGCAATAGAAGTTACGGCCAATTAGCTTCGCAAATAACAGCTTAAGTTATTATGGAAGTTGCAAATAGATAAACTATGTATGTATACATATATGCTGCAGTCAAAATTCGAAACAGCAGAAATTACTTTTGACTGGAGAAAATCTGTCAATATTAGTTTTCACCGAGTGTGTAGTTCATAAAGTCATTACTAACTTAAATTGAGTAATTAGTTGTATTCGTTCTAAGTTGTTAAGTATCCATTTGTGAATATATTTTTTTCATACAAAAAAAACTTATTGTACTTAGTTTCAGTTGTTGAGGGGTTACCATATTTGTTGTAAGTTGAGTATAAAGTAATAAATAAAAAATATATGAACTAGTTTTAACTGACGTTCTGATTTCGTTGTTATTTTGATTTATTTAGATTAGTCAAGCTTTTTCCGTCAAAACCAATTTTGACCAACACGCTTGGTGATAACTAGTTATGATTGTTTTTTTAGCCAAAACTAATGTTGACAGCTTTATAATTTTGTCTGCAACATATACATTTGTCTTAAGCCGTTTTCTACCTAAGGCCTTCCTTCCTTCCGGTGTTTTCTAGATAAGCTTGCTACATCGCGTCGTAGACCATAGTTCTATATATTTGACCGCTCTCAGCGGTAAGGCCGCCTGTTCTGCCACTTTAGATTTAAGTTTCTCTTTTTTGTTATATTTATAAATGTTAATTTTGGTGCGCATTATAAAGCGCTCTATCAGTGCCCCGCGGTTTCACCAGCGTGAGTCCTGATCGCGCGGGAATATCCGGATATGAAGCCTTTTTGTAATTCCAGGTCTCCAGCTGCCTATATTACAAATTTCATCGCAATCCGTTCAGAACTTTTTGCATTAAAGACTAAAAGGGCATTTTCGCCAAAATAGCTACCGTCAAGGACGTTAACGGTCATGCGATGTCTCATGCATATACGTTGCAAATAAGTAACATTGTTATGATTATTATAGAAGTATAGAGTTATTAATGAATAGTTCTGAATGAGGTTGAGAGATCTATAAAACAAAGTAATAAAATTGAAGCCAGAAAAGCGAAAATAGAAAGTCTTGCATAATGTCCCCTTTCTTGGTAACGGTTAGGACCAAAAACTATCGCAATTTCTATTTCTCTTATATATATTTTTAATAAGACGTAAAAAAACGAATACATTATTGTCAAATTTTGTTAAATTTTACAATAAATTAACAGAATAATTTGTTATAATTCTAAAAATGATATTAGTAACGCATTTTAAGAAATAGTCGCTTTTGAAAAAAAAAAAGATCAAAAAACCACATACAATACATACATACTCGCAAACTTTCGCGTTTATAATATTAGTAAGAAGTAAATAAGAGGTTATTTTTATGTTTTAATTTTCCTTATCATTTATTTTTGTACTATTCATTAGTCACGCATTTATAGATATATAAAAAATACCATTTTGTTCTAAGTTTTCTATTTATTTATAAACATACATACTTTAACATATCACGATAGAGTACCAGCTGAACAAATCATTTATAAATTATGTACAGGTACTTAGGTAATTTATAGCTGTGCTAATAAAACTGAACAATGATTATTATACACATGCTATATTTATGAATACGAGTACAAAAAAAACATGTGTGTACCATGTTTTCACATAGTTTTGAAACTTTATGGTTTTTATTATATTTTTAACTGGATTCGACTGGCGGCTTTACTCGTTTCATTCTAAAACCAGAGGGAATCAGCGTTAAAAGTAGCCTATGTGTCAATGCAGATCTTCAGCTACCTGCAAACCAAGCTTCATCGGAATTGACTCTTTGGTTTTTGTTTGAAGGAGTATCAAACATATTTACAAACAAACTTTAACGTTTATAATATGGATCACACGCATAAAGTCAAAAACGCAAAAAGTAAAAAACGCATAAGGATAAGTTATACAGCGTGTTCCGACGATGACTATTTAAGCCGAAAGGGGGTTGTTCTAGACGTCTAGCCGAACAACTTTTCAATATTTAACTGAAAATATAGCTGTTAATTAAAATAAAGGTAATTAAAGTTTTAATTGTTGTTGTCCAAACTGAATGAAAGTAAAAAATAGGTCAATGACCTCTATCTCGAAGAAACAGCTGATTATTAAGTAAACTTTAAACTTAAAATTTTCGAAAACTACTTCGAATTTTCAAAACTTGTAGAACAAAAGTTGTTTGCCTAGACGTCTAGAACAACACACTTTCGGCTTAAATGGTCATCGTCGGAACACGCTGTATATATTTGTCGTGTCACATGGCTGCGCCAGTCAGCGGTATTATCTACTAGTTCTTTATTTATTTGTTGTTTCTTTCTTTATACTGGCATATGGAGACCGGTACCTACCGTGTAAGTGGTCCATATAAAACGCCTCGAGACCTTGCCCTTTCATTAATCTTGAAACGACTTTAAAAATTATTTTATTCATTTATTACTAGCAAAGAAGTTACATTAAAGTTATGATTGTGCTAGATTGCTCACATATAACTTAAAAGTTTTTCGCTACATTTAGCATGCTGTCTCTTTCTAATAATAATAACTATTAGAAAGGGACAGAACGCTACATTTAGACTGAAATCTATAGTCCGTACTTTGTCTTAGCTCAGACTTACCTAAGCTTGAGCTAAGCAAAATCTTTGACATAAGACAATTTAGTACTTATAACGCGATCTTTAAAACTTGCTTAGCTCAAGCTTAGCAGTCTCAGAAAATATTAACCTAAGAATCGATAATATATTTATCATTTCCTTATAAATACTTATCTGAAGCTTAGGTAAGTCTGAGCTAAAACAAAGTACGGACTATAGATTTCAGCTTGAGTGTATTAGAAAGGGACAGCTTGCTCAATGTTGCGGAACACTTTAGTTCTACGTGAGCGTTCTAGTTCTGGTAATAAAACTTCTTAGATTACTAGATATTCTTTACTTATAAAATTCAAAGTCTATACTGAATCTTTCGTAGGTAATTTATTTTTATTGTTCAAGGCATATTTAGTAGAAATATTTTAAAGGAAAAAATACATCTTCAAAATTCCCTCGCGCAACACGAGTGGTTGAGGCACTGGAGTATTGATCCAGGGACGCGAGTGAATTTTTGAAGATGAATTTTTCCTATAAAATATTTTTATAGGTAAGTACTGATTGCTTGACTGGCATGACTGAACTATACATAATATCAACGCAGAGCTCAAACCATTAGTTCTTTTTATGGAATTTAGAATCCCGCTGGCTCGTGACTTATGCGGCTGAAACCGCGAGACTCTGCTAGTCAATAGTTAAAGATGATTAATTAAATAAACTGAGTTCCGTGTTGAAACATACGAAAACCTGACTTGTGGTTGGTTGTTTGTTTAGGTACATTACAATATGGCTGTTTACTTTACAAATATTATTTAGAAATGAGGTAGATATTTATTTACCATGTTTAATAATTAGTCTCATGTAAATATTGGGCTCCGTCAAAATAAACTAAAACATGGTAAATTGCCCACTTTTAAATAATATCCAAACCACATCTAAAAACACAAATTTGTTTTATTTTTTCTGTTTGTAGTGTTGCCAACGTCAATATTTTTGCCTTCCCGAAGGACATACGAAGTTCGACGGGTCAGCTACTGTATACATATAAACCGCACCAAATTCCAATGCGTGGTTTAGACGAAGTTAGCGCATAAACAGCAAAACCAGACTCAAAAACTGGCTATTATCTAAAAAATAAAAATATTTATTATCTGTTAGTCCATTATCATCTATTGGCTATTATCTATACTTATATATCTTATCTTACTTTGTTTGTATGTATGTATGATCTAATGTCTGTGAGTTTGTTACCTAATCACGCAAAAACTACTGAACCGATTGCGATGAAACTGGGAATATAGTAGCTGGAGATCTTGAATAACACAGAGTTTATATTCGATATTGCCGCGGGAGCGGGATTTATGCGGTTGAAACCGCGGGGCGCAGCTAGTAATTTATATACTAATTTTATAAATGTGAAAGTTTGTATGTAAGGAAACGAGTATGTTGATGACACCTTCATGCAATAATCACTGAACCGTTCATCGACTCTCTCGCTATAATGTCATCGGTCCACCGAGTGGAGCAGTGATCTTCCAATTCCAACACAACAAATAGCACCCGAGTTATCAACGAATGGCTAAGCCATACAACCGCCCGTGGAATTTCTGAGTTTTCCATCAAAACTAACGCAGGTGAAGCCACGGTACGCAGCTAGTGTAGTATGTATGTAATTCAAACGGTTCGCATTCCAGACGCTTTAACGTTATAAAATCATACTAATAGCATATCTAGTTATTAAAAATGTGAAAGTCTGTGTGACTATTCCTCGGTTTCTCGAGGTCTTTAACGACCAGTGGCAGTTCACGAGCACGAGAATTGCAAACAATACACTCAAAATGAAATCATAACGTGCAACTCAACTACGATCGAAACTTTATTTTATCAAAAATGCGGTATCTCCAAATTTTTTTTTATCTAAATACGTCAGTTATTTGACGAACGTCAAATTTAAAAATTTCAAGGGTCTTTTCAAGTAATGTTATTTTTCTATAAGTACTTATAATAAAAAGGAAGAGAGGACAAAAAGTCTGTACTTGGAAGTAAATTAAAAAACAAGTTGTCTAGAGGGCTTAGAAAAAGTAGTAGAACAAATTATATAATTTTTAAAATTCATGTCTGTCTGTCTGTCTGTTTCTCTGTTTATCTGTCTGTTCCTTAAACAATTAAAAACTACTAATCCGATTGAAATCTGGTTTTCAATATTGGATAGCTCTATTTTCGAGGAACGTCGTCGTGTCTTCCAAATCCAATTAGTAGAACCCGAGTAATGAACGAAAAAGTGCAAACGCTCGAGAACCGCTCGGCCGCCCGCGCCCGTAATATCGCGTTTTCACTTCTGCTGGTGAAACCGTGGGGTGCAGCTAGTAAATTAATATGAGTTCAAATCGACGGTAATAATATTGAAATGGTATTTTGAAATATCTTATAACGCAAATAGGCCATTAGCTAGTTTAGTAGGAAAAAGCGTATTAAAATCCGTAGCAAGATTTACAAGAGGTTTGGGGAGAAACAGATAAACAAAACACGAAGACTTTGCTTTATACTAGGTATTGAAACTGCCATCGATAAAACCGCGGGCAGAAACTAGTCCATCCATACTATTGATTAGTCGAAATAATTTGCTCACAAGCACATTCACCTTGAATTTAACTTGCACATTCTGCGAGTCTTATAAATCGTACCACATAGCACAGACCAGTTTTAAGTGTTTAGCTTTATTTATTTATTATTACAGGTAGTTACTACTAAGTATACCTATCACTACTATGTTGATTAAATTGTAATTTAAATAGATGTGGTGTGAAAATTTTAAAGTCGTTGGAGCAATAAAATGAATAGTTTCTTTTAAATGTTTTTGATTGCAAACAGTTAAAATAATTTAAAACTTTGCATGATGCACTGTATGTACAGTTAGATCCTCGCCTTGTTTTTATGGGACCACCACCTCGGAGCTCTCACCTTTGCATTAAAAAAAGAACCATGTCAATCGGTCAAGCCATCTTCGAGTAATCGGAGAACATCCCTAAACAATATAAAAATATATGCGACGAATTTGCGAATAGGCTATCCTGGTTATAATCGTAAGCTGTGCGTGTACCCAGGCTACTGCTGTTTTCGTGGGTGTCGTAAGAGGCCACTAAGGGACCTGTAGGTGACATGGAACTGGTTGGAACCCACGAAGTTGTACCTATCTTTCCCCTCGTACCAGATAGATCATTTTACCTAAGAGCAGCAATATGAGCGGGTTCTGGAACTGTTCTATATACTTCTTCCAGAGTGGGTCCTGTTCCTTGACCTGGAACTCGTTGGGACCCACGAAGTTCATACGGTCGTTTGCTTCGCGCCATGATAGACCACGCCGGACGTCCACGCTTAGACGCTCTGATACCTGGAAAGAAAAACAATTCGGAATTAACAGCCGCCCTAACATTTACCCTCTAAGAGATGATTTATATTAGACCTTCACCCGGCCGAACTTCGTTATCCTTTGCCTCGGCGAGCAGTCGATGTGTCGGTTGCAACCGAGTGGCGGCGGAGCAACAGACAACAAAGCTCGGGCCCGGCAAACGGTGTAATATAAATCATCCCTTTCTTATAAACGATGATTAACAGATGACTTATTAATCATTGTCTCTGTCTGTCAACTTTAAAACTTCATGTCACAGTAAAAGACAAACGATAAATAATTTATCCAACTGTTAAATATCGTTTATAAGTAAGGGGGTTAGGCTCTAAGATAAACTTTACAAAAAAGTAGATCCATCTTCTGTTTTCGCGATGCTTTTTCGGAAAATCTCGAATTCTGTTGTCTGACGTCGTCTAAGGCAAAGGAATTTAACTCAGTACTGCAACAGGCCCTTTAGCGATAAAAGAAATAGAATTGCTATTAACTCAGTGGTAATTAACATCATTGTATGGGCGAAAGTATTACAAACCTACGACAAACAAAACTTAAAACACGTGTAGGTAAGCTAAAACCCTAAAAGGTACAAAAGGTCATAAAAAGGTTTCAACTACTATGGAAATATGAATTTAATTTTACGGGTAAGTAACTACACTATAATGCTTTAAGAAATTCCCCGTGGGTTTACCTAAACCTTCTCCAATGTCTGCTTCCAGAATACGTCACCAACCCTAAGCCACAACGACGACATAATCTTAGAGGATAGATGTATAAAGCTTATGTTACATAGTTACATTAGAGAGTACATTAGACCACTCATGTCTCAACTATGCCTCAACACCGTTAATTTTATTTCGAAGACGATTTAACAACGGTTGGTAATTTTACCAGAAATCTTCTATACTTATAATAAAGGAAGAGAGGACAAAAAGTCTGTACTTGGAAGTAAATTAAAAGGAACGTCGTTACATCGAAATCCAATTAGTAGAACCCGAGTAATCAACGAAAAAGTCGGCTATGCACTATTTCTACGCAGAAGAAGTCGCGGGTAGCAGCTAGTTAATAATACTTTGAAAGCTTTAGCGAAATTTTTGGAATGGGCTAATTATGGAGCTTAGTGACTGTAGAGCTCCGGATCCAACTATGCAGCACCTCCTGGTTTACCCCTCCAACTCTAATGTAGAATTTTAGTTATTTTTTGAGATCCAACCCATTTTTTCGGTTTTACTCGCGTTGCTTTTCATATTAAGCATTTTCCATTGCTATAATTTCATCATTGGCCATCGTTTATAGGGATATTTCCCAAAAAAAAAAACACTTCGGCGATAGCGTGTCAGTTTTTAAACGCAATTTTGACAACATTTAGAACGCACACCATCTGATTGTGGTCTAAAATTTAATGTATGTACTCTCTATTAACATTTTATCTCTAAGGCAATCCCAGACCGCCTAATTCCCTCCAATGTCAAGGGCCATCCAGTTTCCACATTAAATCCCTCACGTTCCATATCCCATACATAATGATAACCTAAGGTCCATCTCTATAAGTTGTAATAGTACTCTCAATTATACACTGTAGGATACCTGATTCCTTGAACCTGAACCATTTCAAAGGGCATTCAGGGCGATATCTTAAGGCGGCGATAGATGATAATTATCGGTCCTTGTCCGATTGCATATAAATGAGCGAGATGGAATTGCATGCAAAAATCTACAATTTCTCGTAAAATCAATCATTAACGAAGATTAAAATAATATTTTTATAAAATGCGATGAAGAGGTTCTAGGTACCTATTGTATTTTCTAATATTATGATGCCTATAAGAAAATATAGCGGTTAAGGATTTAGAAGAAAAATTGATTTATTTTGTAAAACAGGGGTAACTTTGCCTGTATAATAGTGGTATTTAAAGTTATTTTTTATTGTTTTTGAAATGAAGGGGACACTTCTTGTATCATGTACAATAACATAATACATTGTTTAAAGATCTGTTTGATACCGGTTATGAAGAAAACTATTCAATCGGATGGAATTTCACATGAGTCGCGTCCTTAATTGAAAGTAGTAAGGTCGGAGTCAAATAAAAAATCAAATCTAAATTTGATTTTAATTAATACTTGATGATTTTGATTAAGTTAATCCATAATTCTCTTCTATGGTTTTCACGATTTTGCATAATAAAACACTTTATTTATCGCGATTTAACCCGATAAATAAAGTGTTTTATTAAGGTAATCCAGTTAATTTCACTCCAAGTTTTATCGCAATTAGTTAGATTAGATTAGATAAAACTTTATTGTACCAAAATATTACAAAACAAATACTTACAGCTTCAATGCTTACTTAGTTTAGTGGTTTTTGCGTGAAGAAGGAACAATCATACCATTTCGATTACTTACCTACAGTAAAATTTCACAATTTTGTATTTTAAAATTGGTATTTAAATTATTTTAATCATAATTTCATCGACTTCGGCGCTATTTATAGGAATATTATCATTAAAAAAAAACAATTTATATTCAAACAGCTAGCTTTATAATATTTACTGTGTTGTGTGGTATATAAATGATTACAATTCCTTTTTTAATTTTTAAAAGGATACTAAAAATAGCGACAAATGCAATGCCTGGTCAATGTAACCATCACAACCTCAATAACATAAACGCAATAAATGCTGACTCAGTACTTCAGTCAGTATTAGCATTTTAACATTTACTATTAAACTTTTGGCTGATCCGTACTTTGATTTCGCTGAGCAAAAACTTTGACGTATGATATTTTTTATTATTTATAAAGCGATCTTTGCAACTATCCAAACCTTTTGATCAGTAATGTCAAAGTTTTTCAAATTTAGAATGTACACCAATCAAAAATGATGACCTAAAATTTGCCTTTCTGTTATGACTATGGAGTTCCTTTTATTTTATTTGTATACGTATTACAAAATCAATTTCGACTATAAATTCCAATTCAAAGTTTACGCTTAGTTTTTGCTTAGCTCAGTCTGAGCAATGTCAAAGTACGCACTATAGAATTAAGACTAAGGCTACGGTCGCGTTGGCAGGCGACGTGCTTAGGGTCTAGCGCCTAGTGGTTTGCGTTCCGGCTTGTCGGAATGCAATGCAAGCCACTAGGCGATAGGCGCTAAGCAAGCCACCTACCTATACGGTCGTAGCCTAACAGCCGAATACCTACAGAACCGCCACTCAAAATTTAACATGTACTAAAATACCTGAGCAGCTTCTAAATTTGAAATTAGAATGGGCACATTTGAGTTTAAGAGCTACTTAATAGATAGGACCCTTTTGAGTAGCGTTTCTGTTAAGTAAAACAAATTATAATGCAGTTTATCAGTACCTTTCTTACATTACTCAAAATGTTACTAGTAAGTATACAAATGAGATGCAGCCTAGTGACCGACAGACGGATAAAACGAAAGTGGAATCTTAGTAAAAATAGTCCCGTTTTTACCTTTTTGATATGAAACCCTAAAAATTATGTTATTTGCACTTGTGGGTACCGTATATCATGGTTACCATATCCTTTGAATGGATGGATAATGTTCAGAAAGAGAACGTTTCTAGAAATAGATTTAATTTCTGTTAAATAAACAAATATTTAACGACGACACGTTTTATTTTATTTTGTGGTTTGGATAAGTTTATGGCTTTGCTAAAATAGATATTTACTATTTAGCACTAGCTACGAATCGGTTTCGCTCGCGTAAATCCTGATTGAGCAGTAATGTGGGGATCAAAAGTAGCCTATAAGGTTAGTAGGATACCTCTACCAAGATTCACTAATCAGTCAGTCGGGCGGTATGCATATGCTTTTTTCTTTCGATTTTAACAGTATATTAAACACAACAGTGCCTACAGCACTACAGTGCTGCCAGTGTCAGTAAAATTTCCGGCATGACGGATGACGATACGTAGTCCGCCGGGTCAGCTGGTAGCCGCATATAATTCTAGAACATTGTAGGTACTAGTTAGCGCAGACTCGCTGCAGAATCATCGATTTCTGCCACCCCGTCTCTTATAGCAGTTGTATAGGTATATAGACTGCGGCGAATGCAACAGGGTGTTACCTAGGTGACCTAGGTGCCCACCTGTGTAACTGTGGCTATGGTATTTTATAGGAGAAACAATTTTGCGAGTAAAATTGACTACCTTAGTTTACAAGATGTAACTGGTAAGCCCTTTTAAGCCGAAAGGGGGTCTAAGCGAACAACTTTTGTTCTACGACTTTTGGAAATTCGAAGTAAGTGTAAAGTTTACTTGAAGATCAGCTGTTTCTTAGAGTTCGAGGTCATTGATCTTATGTTGTCCTTTCATTTAGTTTGATCTACTACAATCAAACCTTCAATTACCTTCAAAAGCAGCTATTTTTAACCGACTTCAAAAAAAAAGGAGGAGGTTATCAATTCGTCTGTATGTATAATATATTTTTTTTTTGTATGTTTACCGATTACTCGAAGACGGATTGACGGATTAAGATGATTCTTTTTTTAATGGATAGGTAGGAGCTCCAAGATGGTCCCATAAAAATTTGATGTGGATCTGATGAGGGTCTTCGGAGTGATGAACGGAAATGCTCCTCAAAACGCATTAATCAATCCAGTTGTTTATCGATTACTCGAAGATGGCTTGACCGATTGAGATGATTCTTTTTTTAATGGAAAGGTGGAAGCTCCGAGATGGTCCCATAAAAATTTGATGAGGATCTTCGAAGTGAGGACCGGGAATGCTCCTCAAAACGCTGTATTCAATTCAATTGTTCATCGATTATACGAAGATAGCTTAACCGATTGATATAGTTCTTTTTTTTATGGAAAGGTGGAAGCTACGAGGTGGTCCCATGAAAGTTTGGTAAGGATCTGATGAGTATCTTCGGAATGATGGACAGGATAGCATCCCAGAATTCAATAAATTACTCATTTTTGGACTTCTACCAAAAAGAATAGACCCTTAAAGAACTAAGTACAGATTGATGGGGCACCTGAAACCACCTTCTCATCAGCAAACTCCTCAATAATGAAAATTACGGTAACAATATTGTTGATTTTTAGGTATGTAAGTATACTAAAAAGGGTAAAATAAAAAAATAATTTAACAATTAAAAAACCGACTTCAAAAAGAAACAAAAAATAATTTAAAAAACAACCAAAAAAAAAAGAAATTGATAAAAATGACCAAAATAACCTCTACATAGGTACAGTGCCACCGACTAATTAATCTGTTTTATCATCTGAAGTCGGGCAGTTTTACTGGTTGGTTCCATATTGTACTTAGTTTGGCTGCCCGACTTCAGATGATAAAACAGATTAATTAGTCGGTGGCTCTGTACCTATGTAGAGGTTATTTTGGTCATTTTTATCAATTCTTTTTTTTTTTTGGTTGTTTTTTAAATTATTTTTTGTTTCTTTTTGAAGTCGGTTTTTTAATTGTTAAATTATTTTTTTATTTCAGTGAAACATACCTTCAAAATTTTCAAAAAAAAATTCGAATTTTCAAAAGTTGTAGAACAAAAGTTGTTCGCCTAGACGTCTAGAACAACCGCCTTTCGGCTTATTTTAGAGATTCAATAACTGCTCAAAAACACGATATACAAATCACTCAATATCGATAGGTTAAGATTCATATGGATAGGTTAGGTTAATGTCTTTCTAAAATTGACCTAACCTATCGAGTCGGATGGGTTAGGTAAGGCCACGGCCATACGCATCGCATCGAATTGTTTTAGAGATGATTTATACTAGTCCGCCACGAGCGTTTTTGTATGAAGAATACGCGACGGACGTCCCGCGTCCGTGCTTTCTTCATACAAAAAAGCGACGGCGACCTAGACGGTTGGTGGCAGTGGCATATTAAAGCAATGTTATAGGTTAAAATAAGCCTGAACATACGTTAACCTATAACATTGCCTTACAATTGCTTTCTCAATATTAGTAAATAGTGTGTGGTAGTTTGGCAAACTCATTTTACGTGCTTCATCAGAAGCCACTTTAAGAACGTAGTCTCGGTTGTTATCTCTGAAAGCAGTCGGTATGCCAAGTTAGAGGCCTTAGCCCAACCTTAGTCCGACCTTCAAAATCTAACACTAGTGAAAACATGGTTTGTCTCATTCCATGACAAGAACGTTCAAAGCTGACAGACAAAAAGCGGAAAACTACTCCGACCTTCCTACCCTTTTATTAATAATGCTTTAATTGATCCACAACACTACACTAAAATAAGTCAATTGACATTGAAACAATATTTACATTCGTTTTAGTATGATTAGTAATACTCAATTTACTTAAAAACCATTATCAATATTGATTCGAAACTAACTTTAGAACATCAAAGCTAAAGTAACCAAACTTTGGTTATATACGGTACCTATGTACAGACCTCAGACTATAATAATTTCCAGACAGATCGTGTCGAACAACAAAGTGAAGCCAAATTCAGTATAGGGATCAGAGATATGTAAAAACTTCTAGATACGTAATAGGGCAAATTTCTTGGCAACACAAATGCAAGCTAGCTAGCCAGAGAAGTCTTAGTTCCATCCCAGCTCACGTCACGATCACCCGCTTGTTATCACACAGTACATTTAGTTCACTTTCACAACATTATTCACAGACAACAATGCCTTCGGGCGTATTTAGGCGATGCACGAATTGTACTTCAAAAACTGGCAAAAATATTTCATTTTATACGTCAGTAAAGCTGAACTTATTTATTTTAGTTTATTTTGTGAAAAAGTTTTTTTTCCAAAAACTCAACGAAGTTTTTGATTTTGACGTTTTATCATTCTCTCCTAACCTCTATGAGATGTCATAATAATATAATGTCACCTCTTTCTTACGTCATGCAAGTAGCATTGTGTCTTATGTTTTAGAAAGAGATAACAATAGTTTCGTCTATTTCTTCTTTAAATTATGTAAATGAATATAAATAATGAGTTTGTATATCATAATTTGTGGCGCTTTTCAATGATGATTTGTTCTGCAATGGCGTCTCTATAACTTTAATAGACTCATTGATAGGGATAGTTTTATTGCGAACTAGCTGCGAATATCGGGATAAAAATTAGCCTATGTGTTATTCCGTGTCTCCATCTAATCTACCGATATTCCAAGTTTCATCGCAATCGATTAAGTAGTTTTTGCGTGAAAGAGTAACAAACTCACATACCTACATACATACATACATACAAACATACGTTCATAATATTTGTAAGAAGTAAGATTGTTGAGTTTCTGATACTAAGTTTTATTGCTCCGACAAATTTGAATGAATGAATGAACGAATGAATGAATGAATGAATGAATGAATGAATGAATGAATGAATTTGGCTTTCATGTTCTAATATAAATCTAACCTATCTTAGTTGGCGTGCTCCGTATAGTTTTTTCGTAGTTTAGATATTCTAATACGTACCCCTGTCGACATCGACTAATCAGAGAGCAGTATGTAATTAGCTCTTATGTTATTGGTCGAACCGTTTAGAGTCTTACGGATATCCGTTAGTTTTAAACTTACTACGAGACGTCAAAGGTTATAAATTTACGAAAATGGGTTCGTAAAATAATATATCTCTCGTTTAGAACCCTACGAAAGTTTATAAATTTCCTAGGAAATTTATAAATTTACGTTTCTTATTTTACTTTACGGTGACATAATAATATAACATCACGCTACGAATAATAGGAGCAGACCATCCATGAAGACGGAAACGGAACTTACGCGAGTGAAACCGCGGGCGCTGCTAGTAATCTATATAAAACGTTTTGTCCACTGACTGATCTATCAACTCACAGCCTATACCGTTGCTAGTAGAAAGCTGAAATGTGGAGTGTGCGTTCCTCTTCGAGAGGCACCCGATAAGTAAGGGTTTTTCGAAACCCCATGGGATAGGGACTTACGCGAGTAAAACCACGGGAGCTACAGCTAGTACAATAATAGTTTTGTTAGCTTAGGTACAATTAAATGTGACATAGTTTCAACCAGTTAAGCCGGCTACGTACGACTGATTGAAGGACATTTTATCGTATTTATCGAACAGTGGGGCGCTAATAAATAACAAATAATATTAATTAATATAAGAGCGGTGTTGGTCTAGTGGTAAAATACCCCGACTTTCATTCCGAAGGTCGTGGTTTCGAATCCCGGCCGCGCACCTTTGTCACCATGTCTCTTTTTTTAAGTAAAAAATATGTGTGCTATTATTAAACACCGCTTCTACGGTGAAGGAAAACATCGTGAGGAAACCCACGGTTTAAAAAAAACCGACTTCAAAAAGAAACAAAATATAATTTAAAAAAACAACCAAAAAAAAAAAGAATTGATAAAAATGGCCAAAATAACCTCTACATAGGTACAGAGCCACCGACTAATTAATCTGTTTTATCATCTGAAGTCGGGCAGTTTTACTGGTTGGTTCCATATTGCACTTAGTTTGGCTGCCCGACTTCAGATGATAAAACAGATTAATTAGTCGGTGGCTCTGTACCTATGTAGAGGTTATTTTGGCCATTTTTATCAATTCTTTTTTTTTTTGTTGTTTTTTTTAATTTTTTTTTTGTTTCTTTTTGAAGTCGGTTTTTTAATTGTTAAATTATTTTTTTATTTTACCCTTTTTAGTATACTTACCTACCTAAAAATCAACAATATTGTTACCGTAATTTTCATTATTGAAGAGTTTGCTGATGAGAAGGTGGTTTCAGGTGCCCCATCAATCTGTACTTAGTTCTTTAGGGGTCTATTCTTTAAGTCCAAAAATGAGTAATTTATTGAATTCTGGGATGCTATCCTGTCCATCATTCCGAAGATACTCAACAGATCCTTACCAAACTTTCATGGGACCACCTCGTAGCTTTCACCTTTCCATTAAAAAAAGAATCATCTCAATCGGTCAAGCCATCTTTGAGTAATCGATAAACAACTGGATTGATTAATGCGTTGTGAGGAGCATTTCCGTTCATCACTCCGAAGACCCTCATCAGATCCACATCAAATTTTTATGGGACCATCTTGGAGCTCCTACCTATCCATTAAAAAAAGAATCATCTTAATCCGTCAATCCGTCTTCGAGTAATCGGTAAACATACAAAAAAAAAAAAAATATACATACAGACGAATTGATAACCTCCTCCTTTTTTTTGAAGTCGGTTAAAAATACGCACAAATGCCCAATAGCAGGGCTAATTGCGGAAACACACTTTCACTTTAGAAATAATATTAATAAATGAGTGTTTCTTATTGTTATTTGAGTTTTTCGAACAATATTTATTTTTTATCGGAATAAACAATAAAACATACTGGATAAATAAGATAAAATAAACATACGATCCTATTTCAAACATATTATACCTAACCATACAAGGACTGCCAAAATTAACCCTTCCCTTTGGTTTCGTCATAGTCAGTTATTAATAAGTCACCCTAAGAAATTTTTATAACTCTTAGGTTTTAGGACCTACCCTGACCAGTTAGCTTAAAAAACAGCTTTAAAGCTTAAAGTTTTAGGCCACTTAGGCTGAAATCTATAGTCCTTACTTCGACTTTGCTAAGCAAAAACTTTGACTTAAGACTATTTTTAGTTATTTATAAAGCGATCTACGCAACTATCCAAAGTGCTTTGCTTAGTAAAGTCGAAGTTTTTCTTTAGAAAGTAAACCAATAAAAAATAATGACCTAAACTTTGCTTCTCTGGTATTTTATTCGTATTTTACAAAATGAATTTTTGGTATAAATTCCAATTCAAAATTGAGTTTTTGCTATGCTCAGTCTGAGCAAAGTCAAAGTACGTACTATAAATTTCAGCCCAAGTGTCATCGTGTAAAAAAGTCATCTCACCTCCTCCCAGGAGAGTATAGAGCTCTCGACCGCGCTGATCCACATGTCTCCAGCCCCAGGGTTGGAGTCCTGGTCCCTCCGCCCTCCACCGTCCGCTCCGATCGAATGCTGAAACAATATCCTCAGGTTTATGCTTGCCTAGTACCTTTTCGATTTGGTGCAGTACAGGTTTTATTCTAGAGAATTCTAACTCTCAAGGCCATCTCCGGCTCCGGATGGCCTTAGACCTAGAGTTAGAGTCGGCTCCGATTTAAAGCTAAAACAATACCCTCAAGTTCAGGCATACACTCGAGGGTATATTGTTCGTATCTGATCGAATGCTGAAACAATATCGTCAGGTTTATGCTTGCCTGGTACTTTTATTTCAACAAAAACACAATACAACATTATACGAAAAGAAAGAAATAAGAGATAGTTAGGACTGAGTTTGGGTTACTTAGACCATATCACAAATATCATTAATTTAAATAATTACTGAAATTGTAAAAGTATAAGTAAGGAACACTGAAAATAACTTTTAATTGCAAATTCTAAAAAAGGTGGGTACATTCTGAGAACGGGACATAATTTCGGAGGGGGACATTACGCGCCTATTTAAATCTTAGTAGCTACGAAACAACTCTAGAAAAGCTTTCACGGTTTATGAGATAGTTACAGCGTGTTGGGAGACAGACAAAAGGACAGTGGAGTCTTAGTATAATCCCGTTTCCCGGCCGAGCTTCTTTTTCCATTGCTCGGCGAGCGGTCGATCGGTCTGTTGCAACCAAGTGGCGGCCGAGCAACAGACAACGAAGCTCGGTCTAATATAAATTATCCTTAAGGCGTGAAAACGTAACAGACAGACAGTTACTTTCGCAATTATAATATTAGTATTAGATAGGAAGATTAGTTAAGTAGAAATACAGAATAGAGAGTAAAAGTAAGAAAGCGGACCCGGGAGGGCTGCAACTTGGGATATCGCTCGGATAATGATGATGACGATTTTCCTACAATGTTTTCAGTAAGCAACTCCACAAAGAAGTTCTCAAGCAATCAGCCAACGTACTCGTAACTTAGCATTAGCAAAACCTTGACAATGATTGCGTGCAGAGGTTATATCGTATTGTGCTGTACATAATTATAAACAGATGCTCGTGTAATAGTCCGTACACACCGGGCGAACGAACAAACGCCTTCGCTTAGCAAACGATCTTTTCTTTTTCTTTTCCTACATCCAAATGTTGCCTGGAAGAGATCGCTCTTACCGATAAGGCCCATTGTACCATCATTGTTATAATCTAAGTAGTTGAAAGTTTAATTCTAGTTTTATTTGACGACCTCTGTGGCACGTCGGGCGCACGCTTGGCTGCAATACAGAAGGTTGCGGGTTCGATTCCCGCTGGGTGCAAATATTTATACTTAAAATAAATATTTGTATCTGGTCTGGGCGTATTTCTATGTATAATATGTATGTATTTACAAAAGAAAAATAAATATAAGTAGTATATCCGTTGCCTAGTCACCGTAACACAAGCTTAGCAGCTTACCACGGGGCTAGATGGCGCTGTGTGTTCGTCACAGGATTTATTTATTTATTTGTTTCTGTGTTTCTACAATGTTATTTTTTTATTTAATTTTTGAAGGTAGGTTAGGTAACTCTTTATTTTATTAGAGTTATCTAATCTTACTAATATTATAAACGTGAAAGTTTTTATGTAAGTATGTCATGTGACTTTGTTACTCTTTTACGCTAAAACTACTGAACCGATTGCGATAAAAACTTAGAATGTAGCTGGAGACCTAGAATAACACATATACTTTTTGCCTCGATATTTTCGCGGGAACTGCAGGGCGCAGCTAGTCTAATCTAATTTTGAAAATATATTTATTAACTAAATTATTTAAGTGTAGGAAACACTGATATATTTAAGAAGTTGATTCTTTTTTTCTCTTGTCGAGGTGTGACTCACCTAGTGTTAGAGTAATTCAGGTTGCTCTAAAAAGGCCTCTAACTAGACCTAACGATTTATATCAGAGATAACAACCGGGACCAACTGCTTAACGTACCACACCGAAGGATGTAAGAGTTTGATAAAAATATTTTTGCCAGACACAATATCGGTCACCCATCTAAATGATGACCGCGTTGATTAACCCGTCCGACTATACAAGATTGACGGTAGTAAATTGGTAATTTTTACAATTATTGATTACCAAATTTGCCAAAAAACATCGGCGGGAGCAGGAGCAGCAAGCTAGGCCAATGAGCTCTTCAAAATATAATTAAATTTTGTAGTTGAGCTTGATGATTGTTACAATTTATTACCAAATTAAATAAATAAACAATTAACCTTCCTATTAATATTAATTTCCACAGGGCTGAAACCACAGGGTTGATTTTTAACTCTTTGAGATCCTTAGAGACTTCGTTAAGAGTATCAAGAACCGTCGCCAACTTCGAGGTTCCTCGAAAATAGAACTATCCAATATTGAAAACCAGTTTTCAATCGGATTAGTAGTTTTTAATTGTATAGGGAACAAACAGAGAAACAGATACCTACTTAGACATGAATTTTAAAAATTATATGATTTTGTTCAACTACTTTTCCTTTACTTAAAGAAATGATTTCCAAAAATTTCGCGCCCAACAGGACTTGAACCTGCATCTCTGGGGATCCGTCCCAACGCCTTTTCCAATTTGGCCACGGATGGATGTTCAATCGAGTCGAAATTAAGCATTTCTTTAAGTATAGTCCATCCAAGTGTAGGAAACACTTTAAAATAAGTATATCAAATACTTTTCCTTTTACAACTTTTTTTTTAATTTACTTCCAAGTAGGTACAGAGTTTTTGTCCTCTCGTCCTTTATTATGAGCATAGAAGATATAGATAGAATATAAGTTGTCGCGAAATCGCCGCGTTATCGTTTAGCTTAAAAATAATAATTAAAAACACATCAAATAATAAAAAATAAAACAACTTAAAAATAGTTTTTTTTTTAATTATTTGTGGTTTTTTAAAAGTACTTTTAGTCGAATTATTTTCTATTTAAAATTTACTACGTAAAATTTTTAAGCGAAAAAATTACGACAAAGCAACGCAAACGATTACCTATGGTAGCGCGGATTATTTAACAAACAATAAGTATAACTTAGACTAACACAAATTATCACAAAAACCTCAATAAAACTAAATTCGCCCATGTGCCGGTCTTATCGCCTATGGGCGATGTTTTCCAAACAACCAATGTAACGTAGGTACTATAACTTTTAAAACCATGACAACTTAAGACACCAACCTTTAACAACTGATACCCGTACTTGAACATTTTCACCATTATTACAAACTGAATTTAAACTTTAGGTTAGTAGCATTAGGGTTAATTTTTCCTTGACAACTGTTTAACTTAATTCCATAGTGTTTTCAACTAAAATTGTATGGAGAAATTAAGCAAAGGACACGATAGCGCGCTCTGTGGACAACTCAACAACTGGTAACAATTAACTTATAAATTATACTCGACCTGTTTTTAGAGATACGCAGGACTGACATGAAATAACGCCTAAGTATTTGTATTGGAAAGAGGTACCTAGATAAAGTAATAAATAAAATAAATATCCATTGAAGAACATTTCAAACAGCGCCATCTAGCCATAAACTAAGCTACTGTTTCTTTCTTCATTTTGTCTTATCTTTTCGTTCTATCCAAGTGATCAAGTTCGTACATTTATTGTGTACAAGAATCCGATGAAAATTAATATTTTTGATTTTGATTTTCTGTAGTAGTATAGTGGTGTGGCTCATCTAGTGTAAGACTGGAATCTATAGTCCGTACTTAGACGTTGCTAAGCAAAAATTTTGTAAGCACTATAGGTTTCAGCCGCAGAGTGTAACCAAGCTAATTACTAAGATTGTGTAAGTATATGCGTTTGGGGTGAGAGATTTGTATGTGTCTGTCGGTCACCATTTTTCTTAAAAAAAAGGCTGAATCGGAATTTGAAAGGGTTAAAAGCGTACGCCTGACCCTGTAGGTTAAGTTTAACAGGACTAAAAACACATACCAGGACAGGACATTACCGTATCTTTCTCTCGTGGTTGGAGAAAAAGAGACGACACAAAACACACGACATTCGACAAAATGTATCTAGTGCTGACATGCTACCCTTGCATGTGTACTGCACTTTATCCCGGCCTAAATATGGCGAACTATTTTCGTCACTCTTGAAGGAAATATGTCTGAAATATTCCAATCTTTACACTCGAGGGGAGTCCGAGTATTTTGGGACGCATAAGCAAAATACATCGCTCGGTATCGTCACGGTTGTTAATCTGTGAAAACATGACCAATTTGAGATTATGGGGAATTCTGAGGTTGCAGCCTCGTTGGCTAAAACACGCAAGATATGCTGGTTACAAAGATACTAAAGTTTTGGATGAAAATAGACCGGATTATATGTACCAAACCGGTAATTTGCTAGGTAGGTACAGTTGTTTCATCTCACCAGAGCGCTGGTACGTCAATAGACACGACAATTTGTATATATGCTGTAGGTACGCACGCTCACACTCACAGTAGGTATACATCTATATTAATAAAAGAGAAAATCACTGACTCACTCACTTATACAATTTGTAACGGGTAAGCCCTTTTAATCCGAAAGGGGGTTGTTCTAGACGTCTAGGCGAACACCTTTTGTTCTATAACTTTTGAAAAATTTGAACTTTTTTTTAGAAAATTTTGAGAATATGTTTCACTGAAAAAAATAGCTGCTTTTGAAAATAAAGGTTGATTGTGAAACATCAAACTAAATGAAAGGATAACATAATGGTCAATGACCTCGAACTCCCAGAAACAGCTGATTTTCAAGTAAACTTTACACTTAAAATTTTCGAAAAGTACTTCAAATTTCCAAAAGCTGTAGAACAAAAGTTGTTCGCCTAGGCGTCTAGTACAACCCCCTTTCGGCTTAAAAGGGCATACCCGTTACACCTTGTATATCACAAAATCTCAGAAACTACAAGTAGTAGAAGTCTAAAGTTTCGCATAGAGGTTCCTTTTAGGACGTAGGTGTTAGATAAGAATGGATTTTTCGAAGTTCACCCCCTAAGAGTGTGAAATGAGGGTCGTTTGTATAAAACTTTTTTGTTTTTAGAGTAATAGACAATAGCTAAACCAGCGCTCGTGAGATAAAATGAATGTACCTGCTTACTTGTTGATATCCCATAGTCGCTTAAATTCAGTACAGATTTTAGTGCTACAGTTACATTTATTTACCTAGTTACCTAGGCACGTACGTAGGATTTGTTTTTGTTTTAATATCGAGCTCCGTAAAATCAAATCAAATTAAAGCATGGTCAATTTCCCGTCATTAAGTATTCTTTGTAGTGAAAACAACCATATGAGGTTAAAATCTTACAACTTAGATGGGGTCAACTTGGGTCAACTTAGATTTTCTTTTGTTTTCAGTCAATTTGTTAAATTGAAATAAAACTCATTATCCGGTTTTAATTGCGTTATTTTTAATCGCGCGTCGTGTTGTTTTTACACGTCTGGCCTAGGAAGTGTTATGTTTTTGCCGTGACTGTATGTCTTTATGTGACCAATTTTTTTAATGATTTTAATTTATATTACAGACTCCTTCCTCAGGGTAGTTTCTACCAACTAAAACACGATTTAAACCGGAATATTAGTTAAATTTCAATGGGTCAGATTCTCATAACATCGGAGTGTTATAATCGAGATTAAGATAACATACCTATTCCTTTCTTCACTTCCTTTATCTAAAGTTTAATTTGATATCAAACACATAGGGACACATATTGTTTTGATTTAAGTGCACAAATGTTATTTAAATTTATATGCTGAGGTATTTGAGGCGACCTCTGGAGTGCTGTGGGCGAACAGCCAGCGACTGATACGGCTTCGATTTCCGGAAACGAGTAAATAATTATGTTCTTTTTCGTTTGTTCACGACTAAACGGCTTTTTAACAGAACGATTAGGATGAAATTAAACATAAGTGTAGTTGGATTGAGAAATGCCATGGGTTACTTTGAACAATTAAAAAAAAATAGATTTCTGAGTTTACCAAATGTATCCCGAAGGCAACTGTTTTCAGCCACAGCTAGTTTTAAATACTTTAAGCTCGGAGGTTGCTCTAAAAGTTTCTTGCAAGAAATCGTTTTCGGCGATAAGGCCACCCATTTGTACAATCTAATTTTAAGCTTTTTTTACCCGACTGCACGACGCAAAGGAGGTTAATGTGTTTATCGGTATATGTATGTATGTATGGATAGATGTTTCTATATGGCGTTCTAGAGGCCAAACGCGTGAACCGATTTTGATGATTCTTACGTTAATCGATTCGTCTAAATCTGGCGAGTGTCACTAAAGACATGACAGATCCAAATACAACCACATACAACCAGACGCCATATTGTCAAAATTGAAAAATCCAAAATCGTTAAATGAAAAATCCAAACTATGTTAGGTTGGGGTTATCGTTGAATAAGTATTTAAAAATCAATTCATTTACCATTTTTCATTTTAAATATCAGTTTAGGAAATATAACGGTTTAAAGTTAATTACCAATTAGGTATTCATTCTTTCATTCTACTAAAATATATATATTTGTCCACAATGTGGAATAATCCACATGATATTATCTCCCTTAATGAAATGAACAGATTACGAGAATTATCGTCAAAAAATTAAAATCACTAAAAAGCATGAAATAAAAAAATTAATAAAAAAAAAACTCCGGCGTACGTCAGGTTTTTTTATTTTTTTTAATATTATTGTAACATCTCTTAGGAACTTAGGACTCGTGTGACACCCAGATTCTAATTTCACCCAGATTCTAATTTCACCCAGATTCTAATTTCACCTAGATTCTAATTTCACCCAGATTTTATTTTCAAATTTACCAATGTCACCTATTAATCTTGCTCGCATGTGCTACTCCTTCCATGTACGGAACACTACAAGCTAAACACGATCACTCTTCCTAATAACACTCACCATCAATTTATATCAATAAACATAAAACTCTATGTGTATGTAGGTACGTACGCGTGTGTATTGTGAATATCGATATAAGACTAGGTATTCAAAAGACAGGACTTTCGAGCTGTAATAAATTATTTTAATTACTTATTACTTTACTAACAATAGTACATAAGTTTGTTTGTTTATTTGGAACTACGTGTTCGGATATTCGTTGGAAATCGTATATCTACTTGCTTTTCAAATTTAAGTATTTTAACATAACTATATAGAACTTAGAAGTAACATTGGCGTGGAGCAATAGAGAGGGGTGAGGAGAGTTGAACTTGCCTGGTTGAGATCGCTTTAGCAAAAAGGCCGTCTATTGTACCATATAATAGTAATAAGTTAAAGTGTGTTTCAAATAATGTTGTGTACGTAATACATATTGTAATTTGTAGTTGTTAAAATCGTATCTACTTGCTTATCAACTACTCATCTTAAGCATTTTAAGATAACTTTATAGAACTTAGAAGTTCTAATAGAACTTAGAAGATCTAATATAACTTACATTGGCGTAGTTAGTGCAATAGGGAGGGGTGAGGAGAGTTGCCTGGAAGACTTTTAGCAATAAGGCCGTCCATTGTACCATGTAGTACCTAGTAATAAGTTAGTGTTTCAATTAATGTTGTGTATACGTACATGCATATTATAATTTGTAATTGTTTTCTTTTGTCAATTGTAATATTTGGTACAATAAAGTGTTTTTTCTTATCTTATCTAAAAATGAGATGGAAAACCGTGAACCTTTTGTAACTTGATCATAAACCTAGGTCCAGATGAAAAGCTTGGTTTATTATTTACGCCTACATTTATTTACACTTAGTCTTCGTTCTGTGATAAGGGGGACAGTGATAAAGCCTTTAATTAATAAAAAAAAAACCGTTCAATAAGGGACCGGCATAATATTATTTTTGATTCACAGACAATAGACAATGATATGTTTTAAATTAATTGTCAATTATAATGATAAATGATAAGGCGATTTTATCGGTCATTTTTTATATGAAATCTTTCATATTTTATATTATTCTAGATTTAGATTAGGTAGGTAGGTACTTCCTATTTGGTCTGAAGTACTAACCTGTACATTGTAATTTTATCTTTTTTAAATTTATATACTTTGGTCGGTGAATAGCCTAAGTACGTAGTAAACATTTTAGCAGCACGAGTATTTTTTACGATACTTTATTTTTGTATTTCGCCAATACCCCAGGTGTATTTTTTCCTGTATAAAATGCTAATCATTACGCTGATTACGGAAAATTGTAAACAAAGGCCTCTAACTTGACCTTACGACTGCTATCAGAGATAATCGAAACCGCTTAACGTTTCTTCCGAAGAGAGGAGTTTGAGAAAATGTTTTTAGACACACATATAATCATTCACCCATCCAAGTAATGATCGCGGCAGGTGATGCTTAACCCGCACAGACATACAAGATCAGAGAGCAGCTAGACCAAAGAACTCCTCTAAGCAATTTCCACTGTTGTCAGACATCCACTGGATGGATGATATGGGTGCAGGCTAGTTCAAGTTGACTATAGTTTTAATATTATGTCCTTTAGGATCATCTGGACAACGCAACTGTCCTAAACAGACAACTTTCCAATTCGCCAAACTACCAATTCAATTCCCCAATTCACCAACTTCCCAATTCACCAACTTCCCAATTCACCAACTTCCCAATTCGGCTGCTTTCCAATTCACCAACTTAGCAATTTACCAACTCGTTACTACAACAACAGTTTGTGTGATAACTATCCTGTAACTGTAGGGCCGATTTTTCAAATCCCTAGATAGAGATATCTGTCAAATAAAATGTTACACCAAGTAACACAAAAATTATATTAAAAAGAATTAAAATTTGAAGGCTGTTAAATTTAGTTGGATTCGGTCATATTCGACAGATATCTTTTATCCGTGGAATGAAAAATCGGCTCGAAATCAGATACTTATTCCTAGTTTAACCAGAAATGAAGGTCTTCAGACAGGATACTTAGTCATACTCAAGAAAATAAACAACGCGAAAAACAAAATTAAAATAAGTACGGAAACTGTGAACAAGAAAGCAATGCGATTTTCATTTAAAATAAGTTTTATTACTGGCAGAGAGCCACAATGACCGTCACGAACGTATTCTATCACTCTCTGCTTTTTGGGGTTCAGTACCCAAAGGGTAAAAACGGGATCCTATTACTGAGACTTCGCTGTCTGTCCATACCCTTAGTGTGAGTTTTTTCGTAAAAGAAACGCGAACGTGATGGTTAAGTTAACGCGTATTTAACGCGTAGTTAACGCGAATTTTCAAAAGTCGTAGAACAAAAGTTGTTCGCCTAAACGTCTAGAACAACCCCCTTTCGGATTAAAAGGGCTTACCCGTTACATCTTGTATTTATGGGTGCTCCCATACAAACAACAACATGCCGTTTTTTAGCTCGATTGTGTAGACAGATACCGAGACAGGTGAATAGGGCGGGATAAATATACGAAATACTACGGAACCCTTCGTGCGCGAGTCATACTCGCACTTGGCCGGTTCTTTTTTTATTTCATCACTTTAAATCAATCGGTACATAAGCCTAATTTAAAGATTATGGGGTTTATTTTAATACGTGAACAAAAATATTCCGTGACAAGATTCGAACCTGTGCACTTGTCAGGCGAGCGCGCTAACCACTGCGTCCAACGGCGGGCGACACGGAGATTAAAGATTTTTTTTTTGTAAAATATTACCAAGTTACAATCTCGCACGGGAAGTACGGATCGCTCAACCAGCAAAGTGACTAAGGCTGATCTGTAGTGCGTAGGGACTTTGCTCAGACTGAGCTTAGCAAAACCTAATCGTGAACTTTGAAATGGAATTTATTGTCAAAATTCATTTTGTAATATACGAATAAAATAAAAAGAAATTTATAGTCATAACAGAGAAGCAAAGTTTATGTCATTATTTTTGATTGGTTTACTTACATTCCAAATTTGAAAAACTTCGACTTAACTGAGCAAAAACTTTGATGGTTTTTCGAGTTTTGGCGGGAACTCGTTGAGGAGATGTGGTGCTAAATTTTCATTTTTGTGAAACCTAGTTCAAATGCGTGAAAATTGTTTAATTTCGGGGCATTTTAATCAATTTAGTTTAGTGAAGGTGTACAAGTGGAATGAAAGTGAAAATCAGTGCAAAACATGGACTTAGTTTTGTCTCCAAAGCTCCGTGAAAAATCTTTGTAAATAAATGGCCGCCGCGTTTACAAAATGATTCCTTAGACTTGACTTTAACTATGACGATTTGACTGTTTCGATGCAAATAACTTGCATAATATACAAGATGTAACGGGCAAGCCCTTTTAATCCGAAAGGGGGTTGTTCTAGACGTCTAGGCGAACAACTTTTGTTCTACGACTTTTGAAAATTCGAACTTTTTTTTTGAAAATTTTGAGATTATGTTGCACTGAAAAAACAGCTGTTTTTGAAAATAAAGGTAATTGAAGGTTTGATTATAGTAGACCAAACTAAATGAGAACAACATAAGGTCAATGACCTCGAACTCTAAGAAACAGCTGATCTTCAAGTAAACTTTACACTTAAAATTCTCGAAAAGTACTTCGAATTTCGAAAAGTCGTAGAACAAAAGTTGTTCGCCTAGACGTCTTAAACAACCCCCTTTCGGATTAAAAGGGCTTACCTGTTACACCTTGTATAGCAAAGACAAAGTACGGACTATAGATTTCAGCCTCCATATTATCTTTCTTTAACGTGTTATTTACAAACGACAATGCTCTTGACCCAAGCAAAGACTGCAACCAATGAGATTTGTTTTCATAATAGTATCTGCTCTGAATAATAAAATGTGTACAAAACATTAGAATATTTTAAAACAATTAAGTTACAGCAACTAACTAACTGAAACAAATACGATGCTACTAAGAATTACCCTACCAAAAATATTTGCTTAGCTTTTTCTTCTTTTTACGCAATATTTGATTGATTGAAATGAAACTCACTTTCCGAGGTCCCTGAGAAAGCTATCTATAAGGATCCCGGAACGTTGGGCATTGATAAAATTCTAAAAATTATAAAATCAACGCACGCAATTATAACCGGAATTTAATGACTTAAATAAAAAAAAACTTTCACTACCTTCCATGACATGATGGCCACTGTTGTTATTCTAATAACATATCTGCTGCGCTAAAACTATTTATTCAACCGATTTGTTCGATCACGTTCGATCGTTAAAATTAGTTGCAGAGTGGCTTATTATTACAAGGTTAACACACTTTCGGAATTTACTCCAATAGGTATATTCTTCTTCTTCTTCTTTAAAATGGCTTTTCCTTTCGGACATTTGCCAGTGTCAAGTATTATCAGTATTTGCAGGTTATTTGCATCGAACAAAACAGTCAAGTCGTCTTAGTTAGAGTCAAGTCGAGGGAATCATTGTAAAAAGGGGGCCATTTTTACAATGTTTGTCACGGAGCTTTGGAGAGAACACTAAGCTAAAGTCCATGTTTTGCACCGATTTTCACTTGTTCATCTTCACGAAACTAAATTGATTAATGTGCCCCCGAAATTAAACAATTTACACGCATTAGAACTAAGTTTCACAAAAATGAAAATTTAGCAACACATCTCCTCAACGCATTCCCGCCAAAACTCAATAGGTATATTGAAGTAGTAGAGTAGACATCATATTTTTTTTTTCTTATTGGTTGTGAACCGATAATGGCCATTTGGAAAATAGCCAGTGTCAAGTATTATTAGTTTTTGCAAGGTTTCATAAAAATGAAAAATAGCAACACATCTCCTCAACAGTTTCTTAAAGTTGATTGAAACTGCGTACAGCACATAATATACCCGCATAATTACAAGGATTCGTCATACGCAATATCAGTTCTTGAAAACAATGTCGCTACAAGCATGTTATCTCCTCGCACCCAAGACTATTGTAAGTAGTAATATGGTCGAAACGTTCAGGTAAGAAAATTAAAAACAGAGATATGTAAAAACTTCTAGATACGTAATAGGGCAAATTTCTTGGCAACACAAATGCAAGCTAGCTAGCCAGAGAAGTCTTAGTTCCATCCCAGCTCACGTCACGATCACCCGCTTGTTATCACACAGTATATTTAGTTCACTTTCACAACATTATTCACAGACAACAATGCCTTCGGGCGTATTTAGGCGATGCACGAATTGTACTTCAAAAACTGGCAAAAAAAATTCATTTTATACGTAAGTAAAGCTGTATTTATTTATTTTAGTTTATTTTGTGAAAAAGTTTTTTTTTTTCCAAAAACTCAACGAAGTTTTTGACTTTGACGTTTTATCATTCTCTCCTAACCTCTCTCTCCTCATCTCTTTCTTACGTCATGCAAGTAGCATTGTGTCATAAGTTTTAGAAAGAGATAACAATGGTTTCGTCTATTTCTTCTTTAAATTATGTGAATGAATATAAATAATGAGTTTGTATAGCATAATTTGTGGCGCTTTTCAATGATGATTTGTTCTGCAATGGCGTCTCTATAACTTTAATAGACTCATTGATTAAAAAGTAAAAATCAGGCGATTAGGATCCCGGACCTCTCTAGAGTCCTACACTTTGGATTCAATATAACGTCCGCTATCTAAGACAGGAATTTAGTACCTCGGTGCATAAACTACCATTATTTTAATAGTTAACAACCGTGTAGAAACTTAAGTTTAATTAAAACCGTATATTAAAAGTAAAGAGTTAATTTTACAAAAGAACCGACATACGTAGGTAGTTATTTCACAGGTGAGTGTTTCTAATCTTATTTTACCTCACTTTCAGCGGTCTAGCCACATGTTCACGATAAACGATAACAAACTAGTTTCACTTTCTGTTGAATTTTAATTAATTTAAGGAGTTAAAAGTTTAGCATTGCATTTTTTTTTTTCATTTACTCAGTCGAGTTATATTAAAATTTTGTTTATTACTATAGCACAAGAGAGTGTATTTTATTAAGTTATTAGTTTACTCGCACTAAAAATATGATCGGGAGATCGGGGGGTCAAGTCCTAAGTCACTGAAAGCATTGAATTTTCAATGCTTTCAGTTGGGGGAAATTGCATTAGAAATAAAAGAAAGGACTTGCTAGCAGCTGCGCCCTTCGGCTTCTTCCGCGTAGGTCCCGATCCCGTGGGTATATCGGGATTTAATATAGCCTATGTATTCAATGCCCTTATTGACTTAATTACTGTACCGTTATCAACCCAAACCATTAAGGCTAAAATCTATAGTGCATACCTACTTTGACTTTGCTCAGATTGAGTTTAGCAAAAACTAAGCATAAACTTTAATTTGGAACTTATAGTCGAAATTCAATTTGTAACATAAATAAATAAGTACTTATTTATATATATATAAATAAAACTATATACCTAACATACGAATAAAATAAAAAGAACTTCATAGTAATAATAATTAAGAAGCAAAGGTAAGGTCATTATTTTTAGATTGGTTTATGTACATTCTAAATTTGAAAAACTTCGATTTTACTAAGCAACAACTTTGGATAGTCGCGAAGTTCGCTTTATAAATACCAAAAATTTCTCAAGTCAAAATTGTTCCTTGGCAAAGGCAAAGTACGAACTATAGATTTTAGCCTTAGAGACAGTATAAAATTTGATTTGAAGAGTGTTCTTTGCCATCTGTAAGCATCCACTAAGATTTCGAAATTTCTACCGGATCGGGATTTACGCGAGTAATATGTATGAGTAATTAAATTTACCTATAGTACTTACCTGCATAAAATATTAAAGTTTTGGTTCTAGTTTTTTGCTCATGTTTTTACACCCAAATGCCTGTAACTCAAGCATGCAAAAACATCTTAATTAAACTTGCTGATATGAAAAGGCAGGTACTAAGGTACCAACTCATATACCTACTTAGGTAAGTACCTACTTGTACAAATATTTCAACAATAGTCATGACTTTACTCGTTGCATTATAAAACAAAGTCGCTGTCTGTTTGTTTGTATGCTAAAATCTTTAAAACTGATTGTCTTGCTGATTTTTAGACAGTTTATATGTCCGTTATATGAAGGTTATCATCCTGATTTTCCCGCGGTATCGGGACTTACGCGGACGAAACCGCGGGGCGTAGCTAATATTATAAATGGGAAAATAATTCTGTGTCTGTCTCTTACATTTTCACGCCTAAGCCACTTAACAGATTTTGACGACTTTTAGTATAGAGATAGATAGATCCTTGGAGAAAAATACAGGTTGTTTTTATTTATTTATTTATTTTTATTTATCCCTATAGTTACGCGGAATCTGGACTTATTCGGGTGAAGCCCCAGGGCACAGCTAGCTTAATTTAATTGCTGTGTAAACTAATCAATTAACATAGTTTGTTGTTTCAGCAACTATTTTAATTAGGTATAAGATAATGAACATTAATAGCTTTATGTTAGACTAGCTGCGCCCCGCGGTTTTACCCGCGTAAGCCCCGTTCCCGCGGGAATATCGGGATAAAAAGTAGCCTGTGTTATTTCCCGTATCCTGCTACATATATTCCAAGTTTCATCGCAATTGGTTCAGTTGTTTTTGTGTGAAAGAGGAACAAAGTCACATCATACAAACTTTCGCGTTTATAATTTAACTAGCTGCGCCCCGCGGTTTCACCCGCGTAAGACCCGTTCCCGGGGGAATATCGGGATAAAATGTAGCCTATGTGTTATTCCCGGTATCCAGCTACTAGTTTCGTCGCAATCGGTTCAGTAGTTTTTGCGTGAAAGAGTTACAAACTCACATACATACATACATACAAACTGTCGCGTTTGTAAAATTAGTAAGATATTACTAGCTGAGCCTAGTTATCTTTGATTTAGCAGTTGTTAATTGTTAAGTCGAGTTAGAGAAATGAAAGCAGAAGACCTACAACCATCTTCTACGGTCATTTCATACAAAATACTCATTGTGAAAGAAGAAAACCCAAGCAACTATCAACCTCACAATGGATTTGCAAATATGAAAGACACTGTACCTATTTAACTATATTAATAATTTCAATGTAGTTAGTATTCTATTTTCAGAAGGTAACAATATCATACCGAATTAACCAAACAAAATATATAGGTACCTCAGATTTATCTAGATTCTAGATTTTAATTAATCTTTTGTTATATGAAACAAGTAGGCCTTGGTGACTAACTAAATAGTAATTTCTTAGAAAATAATTACTGTTACAGCTGTCAGTCCTAGTTATTGTAGAGTTAATTCATTTTTTTATTAGTTCTATAAAAACAGATCTCCATTATTTTTGTGTAGTGGTGTGGCTTTAGTATTACTGTTGACAGGTAGCCCTAAGGCCTCTGACTTGACCTGATGACTGGTATCAGAGAAAACAACCGGGACCAACTGCTAACCATTCCTTCAGAAGCAAGGAGGAGCTTGAGAAAGTGATATTTTGCCACACAAATTATCAGTCACCCATCCAAGTAAATGACCACGCCAAGTGTTGCTTGACAAAAAATAGGTAGGTTGGAGTAAAAGGTATGTTAGAGTTAATTCTTAGTGAAGGAGGCTAGGAATAAAATCACAAACACTATTCAAAATTTGAATTGTACTTAAACAATTAAGCAGATCTTAAACTCCTTAAATTTTAAAGCTGCTCAGTTACTTAAGTACAGTTATAAAAGCACTTCTCAAATCAAGGCTCCATTCCTTTATTTATGAAGTGCTTTGCTCTGGCTTGATATACACACACATAAATATTATAACATCTATAGGCAACTAAGTAAGGAAATTCTCACACATGATCAGGACTTTGGGAAGTAGAAACCGCGAGACCTAGCATATCTTCTAAAATTTATTGACCTTTGGCAGAAACTCTCACAATTCGCATACTAACTATTAAGTGAATAAACCATTCACTATTTTTTTAGTACATTTCACTTATTATAAAACACGACACATCAGTGAAAGTGACTACGTACCTACTACGTACATACTGTTAACAAAGTAATGAAACTCATACATTGAGTAGGTACTATAAATTATACACATACATCAGTAATGAGGGCATTAGAACTGCTATTTTTATGTTATTGCCGTAATTTATCGTCAGAACGGTCTTTAATAATAACTGCGACAATAAAGGGCGATGATTCTGCAGGTTAGCGCTTACGTTTCAGTCAAAACTTTAGGATAAGAAAGGTAGTAAAGCACTTGGGTTTCTCATCGATTCTAAATGGAAAACTCTTTCGTATTATCTGCTATGGTTACTCCTAAACATAACAAAGCAAGTAATCAATAATATCTTCAGTACCTACAAACATAAACTAAATCAATAACTTAACCAACTCACCAGACTTGCGGTGTCTTGGCTGTCTAGGGAATACTTGTCTGTATCTCTGCCTTGGTGATCACTCGAGAAATTCTCATATTTGCGCGTAGGGCTACTTTTCATGGTTTACACGATGCCTAAATTATTTAGGCCGCGACAAACATTTTCACACACGACACGAAACAACAACGATAGAATATTCACTGGCTGAAATTCCACTAGGTGGGAGGAAGAAAGTGCGTGAGCAACTGACACACTGCTGACAACACTCAACGTGACAGTGACAGATGGATGAGTGACAACGACAGTGACAACACTAAGAAGTTTCTGAAAATATCTTGAGCATTTCCCTTGGCCAACCAAATAGGCGGTCTTGGCGGGAACTCCTTGAGGAGATGTGGTGCTAAATTTTCATTTTTGTGAAACCTAGTTCATATGCGTGCAAATTGTTTAATTTCGGGGGCATATTAATCAATTTAGTTTCGTGAAAGTGTACAAGTGGAATGAAAGTGAAAATCGGTGCAAAACATTGACTTAGTGTTGTCTCCAAGGCTCCGTGAAGATTGTTTGTAAATGGCCGCCGCGTTTACAAATGATTCCCTAGACTTGACTTTAACTATGACGACTTGACTGTTTCGATGCAAATAACTTGCATAATAAATTTGAATACATGACACTGGCTAATTTCCTAATGGCCATAATCGGTTCACAACCGATAAGAAATAAAAAACCAAATAGGCCAAGGTGACGTGAAGTACTTCCGTAGTGGTAATTTAAACAAAATACTATTGAATGAAGCCCTACTAAACACCTAACTAATTCCACTAGGTACATACATACTGCATCATGAGTGCATCACACTCAGGATTTTGGAATTTACTGTTAGTTATTAAACAAGATTTAATAGTCGTAGATAAATATCACAGCAGTTAATAAATAGAGCAACAGAATGATTGATTTATATACTTACCTACAGACTGCAACACAGTTCTATTCCACACGGACCTATTCCACGACCATGGCGTGATTGCATCAATTCATCAAATTTGCCGGTGTCCTACTTATAAAGGTACCTACCTCACAGAGTTAACTATTCATTTAGGATACTAGTTATGTACCTATAATTTAATTATTGCTCTGAATGTTATACAATAGAACTAAATATGTAGGTAGGTAGGACTTACATCTCCGGCGTCCCAAAGTTGCACTTTAGTATAACCATTTCGGTCTTCATTCATAAAATTCCTACGAAACATTTGCGTTAGTAACTTTGTCTGCTACTACTATTAGTCACTTAACACAACACTTTCGTCTCTTCATTTCAATAGTTCTAACTTATCATTATAACAACTGAAAAGTCACGTTTAAGTGCGTGCACATTTTGGTTTAAAATAGTAATAATTAACTACTGTACGAGGAAAATAAGTTTAGTTAGCGGAGAACCACGTAATGCTTGCGTCATGCACTACGAAACACTGATAGTCTCACTTTTATGTTTACGTTATCAGCAGGCGGTTATCTGATTTTGATAAATATAGATGGAAGTACAGTATTTTTATAATCATTGTTTGGAAATTCTGATTGATTTTTAGTGTTCTTTTCTATCGGCTTATCTTTAGAAGTTTAGTATTTTAGTTACTGAGCAAGGTAAGTAGATTAGACAGCGAAATATAATACCAATAAGTATATATACTGAAAGTAAATCTGATTGAAATGTATGGTTTATTTATCTATCATAGACAATTGTATACATTGCCTCCAGTGGGATTAGAACTTACGGACCTTACGAACTTACGGCCCTGCTGACTGCCAAGTGCCAACAGAGCTTGAATTTTGGTAGTTAACTTTGAAAATTAAACATTTCTTTTTCTAGTAAAATTCTCTCCTAATAATAATTTCAAAGTTAAAAGTTACTGATTGCAAGTATTGGTTGCTGCTTCACGCAAAATCCGCTGAACCGATAACGATGAAACTCAGTACGTAGATAACGAGAGACCGAACATAGGCTACCTTCATACTGATATTTCAACGGAAACGGGACTTACGAGGGTGTAAATAAACCTGTAAAATGGTAATGTTTTTAAATCTTCTAATTTCTTCACTACTACGTGAAAAGAAGAAGTAAAAAAGAATAGAAGAATAAGGAGCTGTTTCACTGCAATTCCCAATAAAAACTACAAAGTAACTAACAAAGGTTTTATTTAAATAATTATCTATGAAATAAGATTGTATTTATTAACAACATGTACAGAGTAGGTGGTGATATTATTTGAAGCCTTCTTGACAACCGAAGCCGGGTCCTGTAGGTTCTTCCGTGAGTGAGGTGAGACCTCCGAGGGGCTCTGATGCGAATCTACCACTCCTGGAAACACGAAAGATAAAACATATAAGTACAGGGTGAAACATTTCAATGGGCTTTAAGGGGGATATTCTAAACTATTAAAGACAGCGAAACATGCGGAAAGGAATTGCACATTTAGACTTTAAAAAAATTCGTTACCCTAGCCAGAAATCGAACGTTGTGTTTTCCAAAAATTAAAATACCCTATCTGCCGTACCATGATTGTTTCTCGTTGTTTTGTCGCTCAAAAAATGAAGTAAATATTAAATAAACAATAGTACTCCGACTACTTACTTTAAAAAACCACAGATAAATAAAAAAAAAATTTTTTTTAAGTGTGTGTTAAAAAGTTTTGTGGTTTTTTTAATCATATTTTATTTAGATGAAATATAATATATCGACGACTTTAAGAGATCAAGTAGGGCAGATTATTATACCAATCGATAGTGTCAAACATAATGTATTAATTATGTGTTATTCCAGATCTCCAGCTATCTATTTTCTAAGTTTTATCGCAATTGGTTCAGCGGATTTTACGTGATTGAGTAACAAACATACATACATACTCACAAACTTTCAGCTTTATAATATTAGTAGAATTTTCTATTAGTACGATTTAGATTACTCCTCCATCTACGGAGCGACTCGGAGCGGAAGAATTTCAGAAAGAGAAAAAAAACCCTTCCTTTTGTACATTTTTCTTCTGTTTTCGCGATGTTGGAGTAAAACTAAACTATTTTTCTCTACACTTTACCACTGAGATATATTTATTTAGTTTACTATTTGAATTACCTAGGTCCAGCCTTAGGTTTCTCGTCTCTCTTCAACTTTTCAATAATCTCCTTTGAATCTTCAACGGATAAATCTTCCTGCAAAAAAAGAGTTTCAAGTTAATTAAAAAGTTACAAATTTAAATCAAATAGGTAAGTGCTTAAAATCGACAGAAAAAGCTTAGAGGCCGTATTCCCATAATGAAGTTAATGAAAATTTCATTACAATATCATCGCCAAAGCATCGCATTTCTCCAAAGAAAATTTTTGTTAATTAAATACGGTAATACGGGCTTAGATCTGTCGAGTGACGTCATAGTGTCGGTTGAGAATCCGTCAAAGTAAAGTACAACCCCTTTGAAGGGTCAATGGCGACTTGACGTAGCTCATCTCAATCCTACTAATTAATAAATACGAAAGTTTTTCTGTAAGAGAGCAAGTAAATGAATGAATGTTACTCCTAACAAATACAGTTGTTACCCAAATACAAAACCGATTGCGATGAAACTTGGTATTCAGATAGCTGGTGATCTGGATTTAAATATAGGCAATTTTTTTTCAGGCATTCCTGCGGATCTCTGCTAGTAGTCATCATCATCATCTCAGCCCTTATCACTGCCACACATAGGCCTCGCATATACGACGCCACAAATATCAATCGCGAGCTACCTCCATCCAACGACTCCCCGCGACCTCTACAATGTCGTCGCTCCACCGAGTAGATGCTTTTCCAACACTCCGTTTCGCATTACATCGTGGCCGCCACTCGAGGACTTTTACTCCCCAGTTACCTGTCCTTCGAGCGATATGGCCTGACGATTGCCACCCAACTGCTATTAATTAACCAAACCAGCGAAGCGAGTGAGGTCCAGTGTAGACGGGCCTGGTGCTTGTGTCTTTGTATGTTTGTTCGACGATAACTTGAGTATCGTAGCTCCGATCTTCATGAATTTTGGTATGCGCGTAGTTTAGGTCAATAGAATTTATGAGTTCGAAGAAGAGCTGGATCGGTATGGGGGTTGGGGAGATAGGGGGTCGTGAGGTCTCAGTTCGGGGCGAACTACTAGTAAGTATATTAAATAAAACTTACATAATAATCATCATTGACTTGTATCATAGGCGCGTTCACACATGCACCGAGACATTCCACCTGAAATTAATAATAAGGTATTTTGTCACATACTTATCTATGTACAATGTGTATGTATTTACAAAAGAAAAATAAATATAAGTAGTATATCCGGTGTCTAGTCAACGTAACACAAGCTTAGCAGCTTACCACGGGGCTAGATGGCGCTGTGTGTTCGTCACAGGATTTATTTATTTATCATATTACTGTAATGATATAAATACACCATCTGTGAAAATTTCAACTGTTAGCTATCACTGTTCATGGAAATACATCCTGATGACAGACAGACGGACGGTGTCTTAGTAAGTGTCCTGTTTCAGCCCCCCACATACCCTACTCCCTTCTTCTCCCTTTTTACTTTCCACATCAAAAGGCCAAATTAATCTGATATGATATCATATAAACTATTTTATTTATCGGGTTTAATCGTGTTTTATTCATGATTTTAAACGACCCGAGCTTCCTTCAACTTTACTGTTGGATTTTTCAAGGTTGACTGAGATGTCAACCCAAACCCAAACGCGATTAAACCCGATAGATAAAGTGTTTTATTATGTAAAATCGCAAAAACCATAGAAGAAATTATGATATGATATGATATTTATTTATTAATATGAATCTTACTAAACATTTATCAAATTACATTAGAATCTAACATACTGAAGGTAATTAAGAAGAATCAGTGGGGTATTTACAGGCCCCCATCTGAAACCGATAATGAAATGACTGACCTATCTTTGTCATGTTTGTTTGTTTCTCATTGTCTGTATTGGACCGATATTCTCTAAATATGTTCTGATCTGAGTCTTCTCACAACCAAGACAATTGTAAAATACTTAAAATGTTGAGATAATAGAATTTAAAACCATACATGAACAAGACCCATGACAAATGTTATGAGTAGAAATTGTGTTTAATTGACGGGATTTTTGCACTATCCCGTCCTAGATAGCAGTTATTATAATACAGTCGAATACAGCAGTTATTAAGAATAGTTGAGATTTCGCGATGTCGAGATTGCTCTGCTGGACTTTACTTCGTTCTTTTAATTTTAGACTACAATTTGACACTTCTTTTTGTATAAAAAATTCAAATACAAGAAACCAATACGTCAGATTAGTCTGAAATAAAAAAACGTAAGTTAGTACTTGTAATTACCTCAGATATGGAGAATTTCCCGCAAGGACTGTTCCCTCCAACTTCACAGCCGGTGGCCTCCTTGATGGCTTGCAAGACGGCGTCGGAGCCCCGCAGCCAGCAAGGAGTCGTTGTGCATACTTGAACATGGTATTTGCCGATTGGACGTCTGAAATATTTATTTATAAACCTTCAGGAAACAAGTCTTGTAAGTAAAAGATACTGAAAATGAATTACATTTTTCGAAACACATTAACTAATAACGAAACAGAAAAAATACTTATCATTTATATTTGGTGTATACATACATTAAAGAATTGATTAATTCATTCAAATCTACCTAGTAGAAGGCAAAACTCAAGAAGTCCTTGCTCGACGTCGTAAATACATTAGTCTGTCTTACACAGAATGCCGAAGATCGTGCAAAGTGGAGACAGAAAAGCAGGAAAGTGGACCCTGGGCTCCCGAGAGGGATGCAACCAGAAACATCTCTCGGATGATGATGATGATGGTAGGCAAAATCTTACAGTGCTTACAGGTTTATTGATTTTGTAATATCATGATTTGATAGGGCTGATAGGTACAGGAACTGTTCCTTGACGGAAACCCCCATAGTTTCATACCCAAAGGTTAGGTTAAAAAGAGACTTTTTACCTGGCTGCAAAGAAAGTGTTGTTTCTCATTTATCTTTGTCAATATCCATCTGTCTGTCATCATCATTACACAGTATTGATGTATTTCTTGCCACTATAACAACAAATGGTATGGATGGGAAGTGTCCCATTGACTAGCAGTGGCTAGTCCCTATCTAATATGATAGTACTTCTTTTTATGGTAAACTTCTAATTTTATTTTTGTTGTTTATTTATGTGTTGTTGGGTGCTTATCTGAATAAACTTATTTTCTTTTATTATTACCTGATAAACATAGTATAGAAAGTAGCAACTTCATACACCCTCATTCTAGGTAGTTCAAGTACTTCAGCAACTTTGTGCATCGCTGAGATTGGTAGCCAACCTCCATTCTGACGCTGGGCCAAGTCCAGCAGTGGGATCATGGCTCCTCGCTTGTGTCCTTCAGGATAAATCGCTAGAAGAGCTTCTACTCTCTGAAATAAATACAAAATCATCTCAGTTTTCAGTTGGTAGGAAGAAATAGACCCACAGACTAGTAAGAAGATACTAAAGTTTAGTAGACCGCATTCTGCGAATTACGTTAAATGTTTTTTTCATTTCTTCGATTTTCAGGTTTAAATTCAAAAGAAGAATCGTAAAAATCCAACAAAAACAAAAAAGGTTAATTGTCAAAACTTATACTTTTTGGTTAGCCGCAGTAAACTCGAAAGGAATGCTAGGGTTGTCCTCTGGCGAATCTCGGTGGACGAAGAGACTGTCATGCTGCAGGGCAGTGGTGGTCTGCAGACTTCTTGCAGAAACACGCCACTGAAAAAACAATCACAATCGCGATGGTGTAGACAGACGTCAATTTATTATGTAATAAATAACTCGGCTGTTTACATTGGTTAAGCCACATCCAATTTCGAAGGTAAACCCACCAGGCCCTGGACTCCAGATCGGAGGCTGGACAGCATAGTTTTTTAGTTGATTTAGACAATTTTGAATAGAATATTGCGAAACACTGTCCGCGAACAAGTAGTTTTAGAGCTAAAGTCCGTCTCACGAGAAAAGTCCCGTGGTAAGAATTGGAACTAATTTTGACAGGTCGGCCATGTTGCCGTTGTTAGTTGTCGTGACGTGTTGGGACGCTATCGAGATTTTTATTGTTTATCTTTGTTTAAGTGTTATTTACAATGCCTAAAGTCGTGAAAAGTGCTGGTCGAGAAATGATACTGAAGGTGAAGGAGTTTTGTGAAGCAGAACAGCGAAATAATGGCGTTTTAATACCATTAAACAACGTTCGCAAGAGAGTTGCGGCGATGACAGGTACATATTTGGTGTTGCTAGCTCTGTGATTTTTACCTTTCCTTTCGGGACTTTATATCTAAATGTATGTCATGCATCCACACACAGAATGCATCTAATCAATATCCTGTAAATTCTTTTATTTTTATTTTGTAATTAAAAATTTGTACTTGAAAACATCATAAAAGAGGGCTGATTTATTAATAACGCATAAATGTTTTTTTTTTCAGGTGTGTCTGAGAAAACCGTCTCAAGAGTAACGAAGGAAGGAAACACAGCTGCAAGTACTTCAAAAAAGATTGTTACACCGGGGAAGAGTCGTCCACGTCAAAATAAAATTAATCTGGATGGTTTCGATCTCTGCGCTATTCGCCATAAGATTCACCAATTTTATACCGTGAAAAAAGAACTGCCTACTCTAAATAAATTACGTGCAGTATTGAAAGAAGACATTGATTTTGAAGGAAGCCGCGCTACACTACATAGGATATTGCAAAGAATTGGGTTTAGGTACAAACGGTGCCAATCTAAAAGAAAAATATTAATGGAGCGTTATGATATAACTGCTTGGCGCGCAAGATATATTGAAATAATGAGAAAAAATCGCACGATCGAAAAAAGACCAGTAGTGTTCTTGGATGAAACCTATATCCACAACACTTATCACGCCAAAAGTTGTTGGCAAAGTGAAAAAGAGCCCGGACTTTTCGCTTCAGAATCTGCTGGGAGTAGATGGATAATCGCTCATGCTGGTACTGAGAATGGCTTTATAAATAATGCATTACTCATTTTTAAATCACAGTCGAAGTCTTCCGATTATCACGACGATATGAATTCGACAAATTTTCTTAAATGGTTGGCTGAGAAATTAATACCAAATCTGCCCGAAAGATCTCTTGTGGTTATGGACAATGCTCCATACCACTGTACCCAAATAAATAAGGCACCAACCATGTCAAATTTAAAAGCCGAAATGCAAAAGTGGTTGCAAGAAAAAGGGATTTACTTTGAAGAAACCTGGACAAAACCCGTATTGTTCGATCTAATAAAGAAAAATAAAGGACAACCAACATATGCTGTAGATGAACTTTTAAAAAGTCACAACCATGAAGTTTTAAAACTGCCTCCATATCATTGCGATCTCAACCCTATAGAGAAAATTTGGAGCCTTGTGAAGAGACGCGTAGCTGAGAAGAATGTTGACCAAGACCCTAAAAAAATTGTACAACTGACAGAAGACGCGTTTGCAAGCGTGACACCGGAGGATTGGTTTAAACAATGCAAACATGTGGAGCATATAGAAGATGAGTATTTTAAGAACGACGGGCTGGTAGATGATGAAATGGACCGTTTTATAATATCTACTGTAAGTGACAGCGAAACAGAGTCTGATCACGATAGCGATATTCGTGTAGATGATTCGGATAGTGACTGTAGTATGTCTGGAATAAACCCAATCGATGAGCATAATTATACGATTAAAATTTAAAATTATTTTATTCACTATATACCCACCTATATACCTATAGGTACCTTTCCTATACTATTACCCATCCCTTAAATACGTACCAATGTTGGGCACGCACGGGCCTCCTTCTAGTAGTTAGGCAGTTAGTTACGCTACGGTTGTCTAGTCTGGATTGGCGAATAACCCATGCAGGTTTCCTCACGATGTGTTCCTTCACCGTTAGAGCAAGTGTTGGATGTGCTCATATTTTTTTCCTAAGAGATTAATCGTGTCGTCGTAATTAATTGTTTAATAATCATGTTAACTAATCCAATAAAATCGAATTTATTCTCAAATGTTTTTGGGTAGTCTAAACCAGTCCATGCTAGCAACATTTTGTCGCGTGACTGTAGCGCCGCGTCTAGGGGACTTTTCTCGTGAGACGGACTCTAACTTCAGATTATTTTATTTCTTATCGATTGTGAACCGATTATGGCCATTAGGAAATTAGCCAGTGTCATGGATTCTAATATATTATGCAAGTTATTTGCATCGAAACAGTCAAGTCGTCATAGTTAAAGTCAAGTCTAGGGAATCATTTGTAAACACGGCGGCCATTTACAAATAATCTTCACGGAGCCTTGGAGACAACACTAAGTTAATGTTTTGCACCGATTTTTACTTTCATTCCACTTGTACACCTTTACGAAACTAAATTGATTAATATGCCCCCGAAATTAAACAATTTGCACGCATATGAACTAGGTTTCACAAAAATGAAAATTTAGCACCACATCTCCTCAACGAGTTCCCGCCAAGACTCTAACTTCAGATAACTTGATAGGTAAGTGACATTTACAGTGACAGATGCGTTCTAAAACATGATTCTATCTTTATTCTACTAATGAATGAACGAGCCATTTGGAGTTTTGGCGGGAATGCGTTGAAGAGATGTGTTGCTAAATTTTCATTTTTGTGAAACTTAGTACAAATGCGTGTAAATTGTTTAATTTCGGGGGTATATTAATCAATTTAGTATCGTGAAGGTGTACAAGTGAAAATAAAAGTGAAAATCGGTGCAAAACATGAACTTCAGCTTAGTGTTCTCTCCAAAGCTCCGTGAACAAACATTGTAAAAAATGGCCCCCTTTTTACAATGATTCCCTCGACTTGACTTTAACTATGACGACTTGACTGTTTCGTTCGATGCAAATAATCTACAAATATTGATAATACTTGACACTGGCAAATGTCCGAATGGAAAAAGCCATTTTAATGAAGAAGAAGAACGAGCCATTATTTCTATCTATAGGTACGTAGAATAAACACAGAAAACCACAATTCCACGATTAGTATTTATACTGTAGGTACTTATATAACATAAATTAACTCTTCATAAAAGCATTTATTTTATGTGTGAATACAATTTTAATTCTAGTATTCAGAACGTACCCCAAATATGTAAATAGATAAGCAAAAAAGATATTTCTGTCGAAGCAATAAAGTTGCAATTCTAAATCACCTACATTTAAGGATAACAAAAAATGCCTGACATAATTTGCTTAGCAAAGCAAAATTAATGACGGAACGAACAGGATTATAAAACAATGAAAGGCAATAGACCTGAGACTTTGAGACATAATGTTCATGATGAAGTCACAAGTTTAAGGAAAACTAAAGCTGTGGTAAAGTCGTGTGTGTTAATAAGATAGGTAGGTCTAATTAGGTTTACAAATCAGAAGTTCTAAACATTTATCAAAGAAATAATCTTTAAAATGTGTAGTATAAACTTATCAAAATATTTATACTGCGAAATTTTAATGTCTGTAAAATATTAAGATTCCGCTGCATCAATTTTATTTTTTATAAATAGTTGTAAAGCTATTTACAAGTATTTTTTTTATTTCCGACCTTTTAGAACGCAGACTGCATTTTGACCTAGGCACGTTATAATACCATTCTATAACTCCAATGTCTCAACAATGCTTTAGCATTGTTCTTATTAACATACCTACTTCTTCTTCTTCTTTAAAATGGCTTTTCCTTTCGGACATTTGCCAGTGTCAAGTATTATCCATATTTGCAAGTTATTTGCATCGAACGATACAGTCAAGTCGTCATAGTTAAAGTCAAGTCGAGGAAGAGGAGGAAGTCAGGGAATCATTGTAAAAAGGGGATCATTTTTTACAATGTTTGTTCACGGAGCTTTGGAGACAACACTAAGCTAAAGTCCATGTTTTACACCGATTTTCACTTTTATTTTCACTTGTACACCTTCACGAAACTAAATTGATTAAATGCCCCCGAAATTAAACAATTTACACGCATTTGAACTAAGTTTCGCAAAAATGAAAATTTAGCAACACATCACGTCAACGCATTCCCGCCAAACATACCTAATTCGAATTAGGTTTTTTTTTGGAGATAATATATTAGTTTTAACTTATACTAAGGTTAGTATAGGTCGGCATAAACGAACTTGCTTTAATAACTTCATCCAAGGAGGAAGCAGTTGACTATAATTATCTATAGATAAAGAGTATAGGTATTCTCTTTACATGTTTCCTGTAAAAGCATTGTCTGGCCTCGCGCGCCACGTGCCCATATTTCCGTGTTGGTAAAAAAATCAACAAAACCCAAATGAATAGACATGGCGCGTCGCGATCGGCAAAACAACGACGTTACCATGGCAACTACCGCACTTTGCCCTCGGAATGCACGAAAATGCGATGGTGTGATTTATAATCATTTGAATTGTTTTATCTAATACGAAGTTTGATTTCCTATACATTTATGGTGCCTCTGCAAAGCCTCTGCCTATAATACTAGCAGAGACTCGCGCCGCGGTTTCACCCGTGCTGCGACCCAATTTCCGAGGGAAATGCTGATAGTTGTACATTTGGAATCCTACTAATATAATAAATGTGAAAGTGTAAGTTTGTTTGTTTATATGTTTGGATGTTTGTTACTAAATCACGAAAAAACTACTGAACCGATTGCGATGAAACTTGGAATATAGGTCGCTGGATACCGGAAATGAAACATAGGCTACTTTTTATCCCAAAATTCCCGCGGGAACGAGACTGACGCGGGTAATACCGCGGGGCGCAGCTATAATCCATAAGTGTTAATCATTTAAATAGCTATCTGTTAACTTACCAAGTTTTATCGCAATCGGTTCAATAGGTTTTGCTTGATTGAAACACAAACAAACCAAAATCTATCAGTAAAAAGGACATCCGGTCACAGGTCATAGTCATAAATACATAACTCATAAGTTAGGTGAAATACATACCGTTAATCGTTAGCAATTATGCGCAGCACCTAAAGCATAAGGCCCATGAGTGGGGAACATAGCGAAATACTGCTGCACCTGGCGTTGTTGAGACATATTATTTAGGTATAGAATACGTCCCACGCACCGACTTGATAGGAGCAAGATTAGCGATTTTATCACTAAGATGGTTAATTTCGGGTAAATTGATGACCACTGCATTTGCCCCGGGTTTCCATTTACCCCACTTGATATTTCTACTTTTTTTTTGTTAAAGTAATACATATATATTATTTTTATTATCACTGATTATTATAATATTAATTTGAAAAAAGTCTTGTTTTCCGATCTTTCAAAAAATACTGGCATTGTAAAAATACTTACAGCACATCCCTAATTTAGATTTTCTTTCACAGTTTCTGGCCAATATTACAAACGCCTTTAAATAAATAAGTAAATTATCCAGAAATATAACTGGTGCATTCAAACATAAAACCTTACAAATTTCTACAATTATTACGTTATTGTTACCGGTCAGTATCCATTATGTGTAAATAATGCTTAACACTGGCCTGAAATAAAATAGCTTTTTTTTCTAGCATCAAATCTCCATTCTTTTGTAAAATCTCTTCACGGCATCGCACGTCTTCGCATACTACCAGCTTCTTAAAAATAGTCGGTCACGCTTCACGGTATTATCTAGTTGTAGCACACCGTAGCACTCCAAATTGAACAGGAATTGGCTAACGGCACATCTCGGTAGCGCCATTGATAAAGAATTAAAAACATAATGAATCGCACCTCTTATCAGCATCTAAGAAATTGGAGTTTTAGAAAGCTTTGATTGTCTACGTAAGTTGAGATTTTTTAAGTTGCCTACATTTGCTGAGGGAACTTGCATAAGTTGGTAACTATATTATTATAATACAATTTAATACATAGGATACCTATATACCGAATATTTAGGGTATGTCCCCTTTCGTACTTAAAATCTGTCTTAAGTAGATTGTGTCATAAGAAGAATGTGTCTTAAGCAGAGACATGTCACAACGTCACCTTCGCTCCTAAAATATTGCGCATTTGACAACTTTGATATATCGATTTCAATCATGTTCTCTAAGGTAGTTTTTGCTTAGATATTTCAAAACGGTCCTGTTTAATCCCGTTGTATCTAGTTTGTCCTTATCTAACTAACCGACGAACACTAAAGTGAAAAAAAAACTGACTGGGAGCTCTTTAACATCAACCAACATCAAGCAGGGCCGTTTTTTTATTAGGTAAGTAAGCTAACTAGTTACAAAGTAGTACTATTTCTATGGTATTTAGTTGAATTTGTCAAAAGTAGACTAGGAGTTTTGGCGGGAACGCGGTGAGAAGATGTGTTGCTGAATTTTCATTTTTGCGGGAAACCTAGTTCAAATACATTGTTTAATTTCGGGGACATTAATATGCCCTAAGGTAATCCTGATCAATTTAGTTTCGTAGAAGATGTACAAGTGTAATGAAAGTGAAAGTCAGTGAAAAACATGGACTTTAGCGTTGTCTACAAAACTCCGTGAACAATCTTTGCAAAAAAATGACCACCGTTTTACAGTGATTCCGTCGACTTGACTGTTTCGTTGCAAGTAAATTGCAAACATATTAATAATACTTGACACTGGCAAATGTCTAAATGGAAAAGCCAATTAAAGAAGAAGAATATGAAGAAAAGTAGACTATAATGTCTAAAGTAGGATCTGTCAAATTTCGACTAAACGGGAAAATACACCAAGACGGAAATCCTAAAATATAACAAATGAATGACATATTAATTTAATTTGTTACCTACTTACCTTGTTAAACAATAATAATATTATTTTGTGAATGTATGTTTAAATATCTCAGTAGTTTTTTTTTTCAATAAAAGGTACCTAGTAGCTTAGAGCAACAGTAGGTACTTATTTAAAGTTATTTATACTTATTTTGGAGAATTAACTTTGGTTTCGAGTGTGATTTAGCCCGGGACTGTTTTCATGAAAACTACCAACACTAACACCCACATTCTCTTCGACAGTAGAAACGTTTTTTTAAATTCTAGACTACAATCTGACGTTTTGATATTTACAAAAAAGAAGTTACAAAAAGCTCATGCATGAGCATTAACTAATAATTAAACTTCGTTTTTTAATTATAGACTACGACTTGACGTTTATTACAGGACGATCCTGTAATAAACGTCAAATTACAAAAAATGAAACGTCAGATCGTAGTCTAGCATTAAAAAAACGATGCCTACGTCTTAAAAATAAGTTTCAGATTAAACAAGATGTAACAGGTAAGCCCTTTTAAGCCGAAAGGGAGTTGTTCTAGACGTTTAGGCGAACAACTTTTGTTCTATGACTTTTAGAAATTCGAAGTACTTTTCGAAAATTTTATGTGTAAAGTTTACTTGAAGATCAGCTGTTTCTTAGAGTTCGAGGTCATTGACCTTATGTTGTCCTTTCATTTAGCTTGGTCTACTACAATCAAACCTTTAATTACCTTTATTTTCAAAAACAGCTGTTTTTTCAGTGAAACATAATCTCAAAATTTAAAAAAAAAAAATCGAATTTTTAAAAGTCGTAGAACAAAAGGTGTTCGCCTAGACGTCTAGAACAACCCCCTTTCGGATTAAAAGGACTTGCCCGTTACATTTTGTAGAACGTAAAAAATATAATTATACTTAGTTAAATCGAAGCTATGAGCGCGTTCGGAACCTACCTAATCTAATATCTGGTTCTGGGAACGTCTGTAGGTCGAATGCTCAACATTATTACTAGAATATGTACCATAAAAACGTTAAGGTCAACCTGACCCTAAAGCCTAAGTTATGGCGACACAGCCGAGATGGTCGTTAAAATGAGGTTTTATAACCGAGTTTTTAAAAGGTTAATTTTATACTTAAAGAAATGCTTTCCAAAAATTTTCGCACCCGACAGGACTTGAACCTGCATCTCTGGGAATCCGTTCCAGCGCCTTTCCAATTTGGCCACGGATGCATGTTCAATCGAGTCGAAATTAAGGATTGCATTTCTTATTGTTTCTGCAAATATTGTCAGTAGATGGCGCTACGTGCCTCCAAAAACGTAAAAACAATAAGAAATGCAATCCTTAATTTCGACTCGATTGAACATGCATCCGTGGCCAAATTGGAAAGGCGCTGGAACGGATTCCCAGAGATGCAGGTTCAAGTCCTGTCGGGTGCGAAAATTTTTGGAAAGCATTTCTTTAAGTATAGTTATCCAAGTGTAGGAAACACTTTTAAAAATATAACAAAAACGGTTAATCGGAAGCAACATCTCAACGTTGAATTTAATTCTATGAAAATAGAATAGTTCAAGCTGGCAGTCTGCAAATATTGTCAGTAGATGGCGCTACGTGCCTCCAAAAACGTAAAAACAATAAGAAATGCAATCCTTAATTTCGACTCGATTGAACATGCATCCGTGGCCAAATTGGAAAGGCGCTGGAACGGATTCCCAGAGATGCAGGTTCAAGTCCTGTCGGGTGCGAAAAAATTTTTGGAAAGCATTTCTTTAAGTATAGTTATCCAAGTGTAGGAAACACTTTTAAAAATATAACAAAAACGGTTAATCGGAAGCAACATCTCAACGTTGAATTTAATTCTATGAAAATAGAATAGTTCAAGCTGGCAGTCTGCAAATATTGTCAGTAGATGGCGCTACGTGCCTCCAAAAACGTAAAAACAATAAGAAATGCAATCCTTAATTTCGACTCGATTGAACATGCATCCGTGGCCAAATTGGAAAGGCGCTGGAACGGATTCCCAGAGATGCAGGTTCAAGTCCTGTCGGGTGCGAAAATTTTTGGAAAGCATTTCTTTAAGTATAGTTATCCAAGTGTAGGAAACACTTTTAAAAATATAACAAAAAAGGTTAATTTTAGATTTAAAATATGCCTTAGGATAGGATCGATGCTTCTTGGCCGACTTTAAAAAAGGAGGTTCTAAATTCGGTTGAGGCGATTTTTTTAAATAGTATTTTTACACCACCGCATCGCACCGCCTAGTTGTGGCGCCAAGTGGAATAACATATCCAAGGTGTAACGGGTAAGCTCTTTTAATCCGAAAGGGGCTTGTTCTAGACGTCTAGGCAAACAACTTTTGTTCTACGACTTTTGGAAATTCGAAGTACTTTTGGAAAAATTTAGGTGTTAAGTTTACTTGAAAATCAGCTGTTTCTGAGAGTTGGAGGTCATTGACCTTATGTTGTCCTTTTATTTTTAGTTTGATGGTTTACAATCAAAACTTCAATCACCTTTATTTTCAAAAACAGCTATTTTTTCAGTAAAACACAATTTCAAAATTTAAAAAAATAAATTTAATTTTCAAAAGTCGTAGAACAAAAGTTGTTCGCCTAGACGTCTAGAACAACCCCCTTTCGGATTAAAAGGGCATACCCGTTACAAATTGTAAAGTATGTGCAATCGAAACTTGATTGACTTCAGTTTTTACAAACAGTTTTATTTCAGTTTTTCAGTTGTTACAAGTCAATTGCAATTGAAACGCTAATGTGATGATATTGAAAAACAAAATGATAAACAATCGTAATAAGGGAATTTTGGAACCGACCGCTTGAATTTCAATTGGTATACCTAATTAATAAGGGGCTTACGGCCGAATAAAATGCATTTCTTTCTTAAATTCAGAATGAGTACGGGATTGGGGGTAACTGAAACACTACTCAAAATTTGAGGTCTACCCAAACAATCAATTAAAATATCTCATAGTATTTTTTTTAATTTAGAATCCGCACCATACTTTAAACTAGTTAGCTTTAAAAAAAAAATATTTTTAAAGGTAAATTTTCACTACTAATTCGTGCTTCGGTGCGGCACGTTAAGCAGCTGGTCCCAATAAATTATCTCTGATTGATTGGCTGGCGTTAGCTAAAACACGTGAATGAACTATTTGTTTAGTTTAAAAATCGACTACCTATCTTTTCTGTATAAATCCAAACCGGGCATCCTCTACAACACAAATACCGCAAGCTCGATTATTATCGTACTATACAAAACCTAAAGAAAACCAAAAGTCTTCGGCGAGTTTAATTTCATTACGCAACAAAAAGCACAACCACACATTGCTTGAGAAGGACCGGTTGTAAAACTGTAACATAATTGTTAAAAACAAAACGTTAGCTGCTCTCCTTGCTTGCCCGTCAATGGGACGATACAACCAACCGGGAAAACGATAAAAACGACAAAACCGACGCTCCATATTCGTGAAATGATTAAAAAAGAAAGATGGTGAAATAAAAGAAAAGAATCGAGCTGAGTTCGCGGCATGGCACGTACTACCTACCGTCGGTTTTTAAAAAGAGAACTATTCTGTCGGAGCGTGAATGAAAAACGCGCCCACAACGCCCGCGACCGCTTAAACCGTAATCTTGTTATTATTTTTCTTTTTACTCATTTTCGTCTTATTATTATGTTATTTTATTCGTTTTTATCGCATGTAGGTCAGGAACCGGGGTGCTTTTTTAGTTTTTCACGGACAAGGTCGGTCTTGTGATGAGAATGAGACGCGTTGTAAGTGTAATTGGTGCCACTGTGTTGTAGTACATTGAACTGGATCACTTAAATTTGTGTGCATTTAAATTAAGTACGAATTTGAAATTCGAATACGTATGACTTTTTGCTTTAGATTCTATAGAGACTCTGTGGTTCATTTTTATTAGTGGTTAATTTTACCTCACAAGTTTTTTGTTTCCCAAATACGGGGTAAGTAACGACTAACACACATTTGAACTGCGTTGAACGAAAATGAAAATTCAGCAACAAATTTCCTCGGCGTGCTAGCGGCAAAAACTCTCCAGCAAATACTTGCAAATATTATAAAATATTTGACACTGGCAACTTCTCAAATAGCTATAATCGGTTCAAGTCCGAAAAGAAAGAAATAATGTTATAATTGGTTGGAGTATTGTTAACCCAGAAATCTTCGCATTGTTTATGCAAATACCTAATGGAAATTATTCCTTAGAACATTTAAATACAGCCTTTTAATGCCCATTTTCAAGCAGTTTATTCACTGTCTCTGATAGCAGTCGTTAGGTCAAGTTAGGGGCTTTAGGACGATCTGAACACTCTAACACTGGTTGAGATACACCACTATACAAAGAAGAAGAATTGTAGAATATGGGCCTTTATGAAGCCTTTATAAGAGAACTAATCCAAAGCTTTCCAATTAAGTGTCAGTAAGATGCCATTTTGTCACAATTACTGAGCACAATTAGCTTGCAATGAGCCTCACTCACAATAGTTGGTATTCTGAGCAGTTAGCCAAGGTGTTCGAAATCCGAAACTTGCGGTTTTATTCGCGTTGTGTTTTAACCACCGACCGGTCAAGAGGGGTGTTAAGGTGTTAATAAGTTTGACTGTGGTATGAACGAATAAAGCAATTTTGATATAAGTATTTTGTCGATAAGATGATATTTTATTTATAGCGCTTTATCAATGCTCTATTTACCTGAAAAATAATAAAAGCAACGCGATTAAAACCGGAATAAATTGTTTAATTTCAATTTAACATCATAATCGAAAATTTTACTAAAAACTTGCAAATATTTTCACAAAATATCGTTCGGCTAGTAGAGCGGCAACAATTAGAAAGTGTTTGGTGTCGAGACGCCGGTAATAACATCGTGTCGACGATTTTTATCATTTTTTTAACTGTTTTCTCGGACAAATGGCGTACTTTTTGCTTTTGTCATCTTTCGCCAGCCAGAACACTTGTCGCGCGGTGCGAATGAGGCTAGTTTTATTAGTAAACGCAGCTAGATTAAAGACTTTGTTCGGGCGATAGCTCATCGGCGGATTCGACTGTACCAATTAGTTGGGACAGTTTTTCATACATATCTGTCCACCGTAAACTATGCTCACTTGTTTGAAAAAAAAAGATGACAAGATAAGTTAAACTAACTTGGTTAAGTTAGCGGTGAACGGTTGGTTATGTAGTCCCGATATGGTCTTGTAGGCCCTGCATAGAATAGGTCTACTTACCCAGTCTCTTTGTGGGTGGAGTCGTCGTGGGTGTTGTTGACGATTAAGGGATCTGTGGGAGAGTAGTGAACTTGGAGTTCTCCCCGCACGGGGTTAGGTAAACTACTTGTTGGTTTCAGGCTGGCGGCTGGCGGTATTATAAATATATAACGAATATGTATCTCAGTAGGTACGGTTCTTATTATTTATGATTTTATCAGAAGACAGGAGGAGAGACATCTCAGCCAAAGCATTGAAATATTATTTATGTTTCTACCTATACTATAGTAAGTCTCAAACCTATTCCATGTCATTACGTCTATAGACAAAATAAAAATATAGTCGCTGGGATTCCTAAAAACTATGAGATGAGTCGACGAATGCCCCTTAAAACATCAAAGGAATTTGAGGTAGCGTTACTTCAGAAGCTTGTTTCAACTGTCTTCTTCTTTTATATGGCTATATTCCATTTGGACATTAGCCAGTGTCCAGTATTATATTATATCATAGCTGCGTCTTGCAGCATTTGCTGAGCTTGCTCCTTTTGCCGTTTGCGTTTGCCTAGTTCTAATAGTTTAAGTTGTTTTTTTTTTTTCTCTGGCAATAAATACTTTTATTATTATTATTTATTATTATTATTAATATTTGCAAGTTATTTGCGTCGAAACAGTAAAGTCATCATAGTTAAAGGCCAGTCGAGGGAATCATTGTAAAACGGCCATTTACAATTATTGTTCACGAGCTTTGGAGACAGCGCTAAAGTCCATGTTTTGCATCAATTTTCACTTTCACTACACTTGTACACCTTCACGAAACTAAATTGATTAATATGCCCCCGAAATTAAACAATTTACACCCATTTGAACTAGGTTTCACAAAAATGAACGCGTTCGCGGCAAAAACCCCAACTGTCTCCTTTCTGACGTCATAATATACTAGTTACTGTTAAGATCAATGGTAAATTATAAAAACTTAAAAAAAAACAATAAAACCAGTCAAGTAGCCACGAAACACAGCTACTTTTACAGTCGGGCGGGACCCATTATTAGAATTATGATCTAGAATAGTCTGCCGCTGGAGCTCGTCGATGATCCTCCGGAAGGAATTCCGGCAAGCCTCAGCAATTGCGGAGCGCTGGACACCGAGGGGCTTAGTGGGTAAATCTCTGGCCGAAACACCATCCACACACCGGGCCGCTCTCCCCCGGGAGCGGCCTGACGGTCTTAAGGCGATTCCCCAAAATGGTCTAGAATAGTCTAGATTCTAGACATTTAATGGACCCCGCCTATAAGATTCGTCTTTCTCCATGGTTCTTAGATAGGTGACATCCTACTAATATTATGAATGTGAAAGTGTGTGTGTTTCGATGTTTGTTACTCAATAACGCATAAACTACTGAACTGATTGCGATGACACTTGAAATATAAGTAGTTGGATACCGGGAATAACACATAGGCTACATTTTATCCCGATATTCCCGCGTGAACGGGACATACGCAAGTGAAACCGCGGGGTGCAGTTTGAAGGTAATAATAACCCTTTCCTTACTGACGGGTAAAAACCCTTTTAATGCTGATGTTGCGTGTAGATTAAAAAATGAAAACTTTAAAAATCGTAAATTCAGGACAAGTTTTTAAGAAGCGGAATTGCATTCTTTCATAAGGTAGTTTTAATTTTAATTCTTATTTTTATCAATTAATAATTATATTGCAGTCTAGATTTAAATAATAGCCACTATTAAATAACCTAAGAAAAATAATCCATACAGGTCTCTTTTAAAATACTAGAAGGTTAATTGGTAGGTTGACTGTGAAGTATTTCTTTAATTAGTTTTTTTAGAGTTTAATTAGTACCAAAGTCAACGTTGTTGTTAGGATACCAACTATCTATGATATACCTAATGTAGGCTTTGTACAGAATTCTCTCCCTATTTATAATAAAAAAAATATATTTTTATTTTTTTTAAATTTTTCTATTTTTATGTATAATATGTACTTATGTATTTACAATAGAAAAATAGATATAAGTAGTATATCCGTTACCGTCACACAAGCTTAGCAGCTTACCGTGGGGCTAGATGGCGCTGTGTGTTCGTCACAAAAAAAAACATTCATTTATACGTCTTCCTTCTATTCATGATCATCCAAATGTTGCCTGGAAGAGATCGCTTTAAGTGGAAAGGATACCCCCTTCTTCATATTATAATTCTAGTTACGGTTTCCTTCCTGAATAATGACATATAATAATATAAATATATTTACATTATCCTATCCTATACTTTGCTACTAATAATATAAAGCTGTTACTCAATCACGCAAAACTACTGAACTGATTGCGATGAATATTTTTCATCGCCGGAACCGGAATATTGGATACCGGGAATAACACATAGGCTTAATTTGATCCCGATATTCCCGCGGGAACGGGACTTACGAGGGTGAATGAAACCGCGGGGCGCAGCTAGTAAAACATATATCTGCCATAATCAAGCCCCTTTATTTTCGTTTATTTTTCACCTTCTATTTTTTGCTAAATTTTCTTTCTTTATAGTAATGATTCATAATTTTTCTCCTAGCGAGAATCGAACCCGCGCTTCTGCGTCACAACATCGGTCATACAAAATCAAGCTGTAAGATGCCCTTTGTTCTTTAACTCCAGAGTCCAAACACACCCACACATACTATAAAATAACGCGTCTTGCCACCGACTTAACGCATTTAGTCATCGCTTCTCAGTAAAAAGTAAAAATAATCCTTGCATCTCGTCTCAAGGCCAAATCCTGCAGTGCGAGACGCAACTACTATTTTCACTAAGCTGGAGTGAGATGTAAGACTTCAAGTCTTCGTCCTTTGAAAAGGGAAAGTGGTAGTTTTAGTATTGGTGAGAGTGAGATACAAAAGTGTCCGAAGGGCAGAACGGGATGGGTGTAAGGATAATGCGTGGGTGGGATAAGGATGGTCTGTAAAGGAACCGGTTAATTTTGAAGGGCTTGCGGCCGTGGTCCACAGCGAAGCTGTGTAAGACTATGGATAATTTTTATTTATGACTCTCTTAGTTCTTAGGTGTACTATTGGTATTTTATTTTTGCGATTGTAATGCAGATAGTTAGTTATTTAGCTCCAGACATATTGACCTATTCTTTTCTATGAGCCTGATTGGGTGAGAGGAACAGGCTGAGAGGGAGTAGATGTTTTTTTTTTATTATATGATTTGATGTTTTTTTAATTATATTTTTTTAGCTGAGCGTCTTAGGTCCGATTTAGGTTCTGCAATAAAAGATCATGGTAAGGGCCTGTATTATCGATCACTATCTCGCCTGATGGAAAGTGAGAAAGGTCTAAAGGTTAGCACGTTTATCTTGAAAATGTCGGCGACTTACAATGCACTCAATCTATACCAATATAATTTAAAGTAAAAAAAACAAGAAAAGGGTTTTGGAAAATTTTACGGGATCATGACTACTCGAGTTAAACTGCGGGACTCGGCTAGTAAATCATAATATTCAAATTTCAAAGCACAATGTTGAAATGCATTCCAAAGATATTTCTCAGAACAACTCTAATACTGAAGGCATTATTTTTTAATAAATTAAAACTTTGAGGAATTCATTCGTCGAACGAAACCTTGTCAAAAGTTTAATTAAAAACAACGACGTCGTTTATTTCCCGACGTCTCTGTCGGACATTGATTTGCAATTTATTTCGAAGACAGGTGAAGATTGTGTATTAAATTTGGTTTTAATAATTTTATCGCAAAATTATTATGTTAGTGTGAATGTGGCTGTCTAGTACTTTAACAACAAATAGGTATTGCTATCCAAAGAGGAAATGCAGCCAGCCATTTGGGTACCAGACCTAGGGACTCTTCTGGATTTTAAATTTTAGATTGTAATTTAACACATGATCACAAAAAAAAACCACACAGACATTTTCTGTATTATTTTGTTGTTTGTGTGTGTACAATAAAGAGTTAATCAATCAATCAATCAAAACCCATGAGTTTCTTGTAACTTCTTCTCATCGGAGGGCACATTCCAAAGCTACACTAAAATCATTACACCTAAGACGTAGCCAAATGATCATGTGCATTTATTGTTGTACTAGAATCTATAGGAAATAAACTATTTCGTTTTTTTTTAACAGTGTTATAGGGATTTTGTCATAGGACAAGAAACTGTAATTAATAACTTTAGTAGACCCATAAATTTTATTTTGGAACCAAAAACAACGCACGTAGTTCCAGCTTGGCCATAACACTTTGTGAGCATGGTCCATTTAGAGCTAATTTAGAAAAGATGGCGATAAACACTCACTGTAGCAGCCACTACAGCAGCCGTAACAAACAACACTGTTAAATATATGCATGCAGCATATGGCATCTGTGACGGGGCCCACCTGGCGGAGGAGGTCAGGCACGTCAAACAAGTCCTACGTCGCAACAACCTCCAAGTGCCGCGCCACGTTCACAGGAGCCGCCCCAAACCACCTACAGTTGATCGAGTCCCGGCTATCCTTCCATACATCAAGGGAGTCACAGACAAAATTGGAGGGATCTTGAAACGAGCTTCGATTAAAACTTACTATAAGCCACACAGAAAGATCCAACAATTGTTAAGACCAGTCAAGTGTAAGATACCCCTGGAGGAAGCAGGCATTTACAAGATCGATTGTGAGTGTGGCGCCTGTTACATAGGGCAAACCCAACGAAGTGTTGCCACTCGTCTAAGAGAGCACATGGCTGATGTGAAGCACAGGCGGTATCAGAAGTCTGCAGTTTGTGAACACACGCTGGACAAGTCTAACCATTTCCTTCGCTTCGATAAAGCACAGGTACTGGCTACAGAGAAGCGGTATGTACCCAGGATGCTTCGGGAAGCTATTGAAATTCAGAAACACCCTAATAATTTCAATAGGGAAGATGGCTGGAAAGTGCCACCTGTCTGGGACCCTGTACTTCATTTGATCAAGTCCCAGGCCCAGCCAACAACAGCTGCAAGACCACAAGATACCGTTAGCCATTTTTGTAGGACTTAGTATTTTTTTGTTATTTAGATTTGTTAATTCTTAGTTTGATATAAAAATTGTTTTTAAATTTCTGAGCAAAAGAGAACCCCCATGAGTTTCTTCGTGGCTTCTTCTCATGTGAGGGCGCGTTCCGAAGCCATGGTAGTTTTTTGAGCTAGTTAGGGATAAAAATAATTATAATTTAAATTGAAAACTATTACAATAACTCTATAGTCTGCGTACACTGGAACGTTTTTATTGCAAATAATTATGAGGCGGTAGTTTACTGTAACTTTTTAGAATGTTAAAAATAGACAAATTACATCTCAGTCAACCTTGAAAAAGCCAACTGTAAAGTTGGCGAAAGCTCGGGTCAAATAATGAATAAAAACGCGATAAAACCGGATAAATAAAGTGTTTTATTAACACTGTTAAATTAAAAAAAAACTGGCCAAGTGCGAGTCGGACTTGCGATTAAAATCATAAGACCATAGGTAAGACTCTACTCCCGTAATTATTATTCTACGCAGTAGTGTCGCGCTACTAATAAGTTTTTTTGAAACTAAGGTTTTGTCGTGGCATATCAAAGTTCCATGTTGTCGAAATCAAATATTGTCGTAAAACGAATTGACCGAATTCTGTCTGGGAGTCCAAACTCCTAAGGTGTCGCATTTATAATGTTAGTGGTATTGTATTGATTGGGTATGTGAAAGTAAGTACAGAGTTATATAGTCATTTCAGCCCTTACAAATATTTGTTCGTTGGGTTTTGAAAGGTTCGGATAAAGATTTTTCGAAATTCTCCACGGGATAGGGGTGAATGGAATACACGATACACGTGGGTGGAACCCAGCTATTCTTTTATATATTTGTATCAAGCGACTTGTTTCACAGGACCGGGTCAACTCGCCACTCGCCTTAAGGTCACCCCAAGATGAGGAATTTTACCAATGCACGAACAAAAAGTTCATTAAATCAAATAAAACTATCTAAATATGCCTACGAGTGTTGTCGAAAAGCTGTAGCCATTGATCTGCATGCATATAGCGTTGTACCGAGAACTGCCCCTTGCGCCGGAGTCGATTCGCGGGAACGGGTCAACTCGGCTCAAGGTCACTCGGAGATGGACAGCAGATCTATGGAGACGTGAAAGTGTAAAAACCATTGGAGATCTATACTGACGCCTCATATAAGTTTGGGGTGCCATTCTTAAACATCTATTGAATTTTTATTTATAGATTAATTTTTGTAATGTGAAGGAATTAAAACATTGCAGAACTATACTGATGCATCATACAGGGGTGTGAGGTGGTATTTTTAAACATCTCTTAATATTTTTGATTTATATTTATTTTCTTTTATTTATAAAATAAAACAAACTGCTTTGAGCCACTTCTGAATTGGATTGCAAAGGTGTGTCGTTGATGTCTTTTGTATGGTAGAAAAGACATCAACGAGCTGGCCAAGAACACTTTGACATCTTTATTCATATTCATTTATTAATTGCTTTCATGAGTTTTACAGATGATGTTTATAATTATTATAGCACATACATGACGATTTAAAAGGCTGATCGCTTCTAAAACTTGTCGTTCTTCCGTTTCGATTCCTTTTGACCGATTCTGTTTTGGCAATAGAATATTTTGTTTAATATTTTATTTAAATTTATAATTAACAGCTTTAAGTATAATCAATGAATCTGTGACATCTGAATCATTACAAGATTTGGATTGTACTTGTGATCAGTTATCTTTGAGAGGGTTGCTCTTCAGTTTTTTGTTCCGAAGTCAACATTTACCAATAAGTATTTGTGTCCGTACACACACACGCCCATCTCAGCTACGCATGTGAGCGTGTGTTATACACACTGCACAAGAATGCAACGCGTTGTTGACACAACCAACTTCGATGTTCCTTTATTTATTGCTATATAAAAAACAAGCACCAAATCAGTAATATAAACCCAAATTTGACCTTCCCAAGGCGTATTTCTCAATGACAGTGCAAACTTCCTAAACCCTTTTGCAATTATAAGTTGTTTAATCAAATCTAAGCAGTTATAATTTCTAAATCGGCATCTTAAAGCTTAAATTCACTTGTTTAGCTGGTGTTATTTATGCCCGAACAGCTTTAGGTCGTAGAAGGTATATTTAAATAAGGATTTATGCGTTGCGTTGCGTCTGGGGTTTTGGCAAGATTCATGGGTAAAGGTGGGAGTAGACTGGAAATTTTTGGCGGAGGATGCTGGGTCGATCGACTACTTGAAAGGAAAATAACGAGGTAGTGTTTAAATTTTGGGCCCTATAGCCCTGACCTAAAAGAAATTACTATGGTATTCTCTATCCGTCGTAAAAGACCATCAAAAGTGTTTTTGGTGTGAATCTTTCAGCAAGCGGACTCGACCGTGCTTCCGATAAGTTGGCTCAGTCACTAAGGTAGACACGGTCAGTTTTGTTCCACTGCCGTTTTATTTCTTCTAGATGTGCTTGTTCCATCTTAGACTATCACTATCAATTACCATCAGATGACATAGTACCTAGTCAAAAGCTCATGTGATAAATATAAAAAAAAAAAAAAAAAAAAAAAACTGTGACCAACCCACAGCTCCCTCTAGCCCCATGGTAAGATGCTAAGCTTGTGTTACGGTGACTAGACAACGGATATACTACTTATGTATATTTATTTTTCTTTTGTAAATACATACATATTATACATAGAAATACACCTTAATATACCTTAAAATTACCTAAATATATATATTTTTAATGATAAAAAGATAGATGTTTATTATACACACCAAAAAAATCAAGTGCACTACGCAGTAAGTACATTGCTGTTTGCGATAACCACTGGTGATTACCACGTTATATCAAAATAGCACTGTACTTCTTAGTGACTATCAAACTAAATTATTATTAACTATAGATAAATAATACGGGTGCTCATCAAGCATATCGGTTGAAAAATCCCGTCATTTGACAACTAGCAGCATATCGGCAGATAGTAAAATTTGCAGTCTCTATCAACCCTAAAGTATCGAAGTAAAAAAAGTGAGATTTCGCGAAAAGATTGTGTGATTTGGGACCACAATGGGAGCTTGGAGACAGCCTTGACCGTATCACCTTTGAGCAGTTCTTGCTCGCTTCTGAACACTCCTTTTTTGGATACAATTTAGGGTTTCTTTTGTTCTTCTTTAATTAGGTGATAAGATGATAGTGCATTTCGAGGTAGAGTAATGGTCTCTAATACTTTTTAAATCGAAGACTTTCTTATCCCTTTTCTTTTTGTTCCTTGTTGCCTTTTCTTCCTTCTTTTTTTTTTCTTAATTATTTCTTCCTAAAACTTAAAAGTTAAAGTTTAAACTGTGTGTTTCCGCAATTAGCCCTACTATTGGGCCTTTGTGCGTGATTTTAAGCCGTGGGTTCCCTTACGATGTTTTTCTTTCACCGTAAGAGCAATGTTAGTAGCGCACATACATTTTTCTTAAAGAAAAAGACATTGGTGCGCGGCTGGGATTCGAAACCACGACCTTCGGAATGAAAGACGGGGTATCTATCACTAGACCAACAGCATTCTATTTCTTTCTGTTTATATAAAAAATGTGTGGGTCACTCACACTAGTAGATAAGGAAACAAGTACGATGTTTATTACTCTTTCAAGCCAAAACTACTGAACCGATTGCGATGACATGTGGTATGCAGATAGCTACAGATCTCGATTGATACATTAGCTACTTTTTATCCCGATTTATCCATGTTTTGAGCAGTGGTTCCGCTCGCTTCTCGTTCGTTCGGGGCGAGGCGGAGCGAAGTTATTAACTTGTCAGAATAACATCCAAAGACATTTTCGTTCTCATCCGACTCTTTCGGGCCGTTTCTCGTTAAGTCTTATACTGTCACATTAATAACTCCGCTCCACCCACGTTTGAAACCCGGCTAAATCCTCCTAAATATAAGTAACAAAGAATTAAAATGAACTAATTTCTTCTATGGTTTTCGCGATTTTGCATAATAAAACACTTTATTTACCATTTCAGTCAACCTTGAAAAAGCCAACTGTAAAGCTGCCGAAAGCTCGGTCGTTTAAAAATCATGAATAAAAGGCGATTAAACTCGGTAAATAAAATCAAAATGAACTTGTAATAATAGTTAGCCAATAGTATCTCACTTAGTTACTAACAAGTAGCACTCGTAGCAACATTTATTCCGTCTGCATTCCTCAGAACCTGTCTGTCTGTCTCTCCTGTCCTAATTAACTAGAATCTGGATAGGACATCTGTCCTATATGCTGGTTTTTTATCCTTTTTGTAACAGTCTAGCTAGTCTTTGTTTTAACTTAGTATTTTCTACAGTGAAATGTAACCATAGAAAAAAATAAAAATCGTCTAAATAAGAGACACTGCTGAGTTATCAGAAAGTCGAATTTCTAAAATGCCTTAACTTCATCATCATCATCGTCATCAGCCTGTTGCAGTCCACTGCTGGACATAGGCCGCTCCAATTGCACGCCACCTAAATCTATTTTCGGCTTCTCGCATCCAGTAACTGAACTTAGTAACTGAACATCCAGTACCTTAACTTATTTCATTAAAAAAAATTGTAAGTGAATTTAGTTATTCGAGATTGCATGGCTTCGGTACTAAGTTTTTCGTGTTAGCATGCATTCGTTATAAAGTGGTTCGTATTAGTAAACTCACGTTGGTTTTCGGTGTTGCACGTTTCGAAGTCATGTATCGCACCCAAAAATATACGTACCTATACTTCATTTCTGATTTGAAAGCAATCTTTTGACACTTGTTTCTAAAGAATAACTGTCAAATACAACGAACCAAAATGTCAGATTAAAGTCTGAATTTAATAAACGTACGTAACGTTTTGTGGAGGAATATTAGTTAAGTAATACTGATACAAATTCTCGCAAGTAGGTAGTAGGTTCGATTCAATTCCATTAAATTTTAGGAAAAAAGGAAAAAAAAATACTTCATTTAAAATATTTAAAAAGAAGAGACGTGTAAAGGTCTCGAAACGTTGGTCATTGAAATGATGCTAATAATATTATAATAAACACCACGCGATGAAAACCTAAAAAATAAGTTGATTTCAAATTAAGATGCCTCTAGCGAAAGGCACAGGTTCGAATCCTATCTTGGGAAATTTTTGAAAATGTATCTCCTTTCGAAAGCATTTCTAAGTTTAAATATGCCTTGAGCAATAGAAACATAAGAAATTTCAAATACGTTCTTCCTAATATCAACCAGAATAGATATAGATTTATCCAACTTAAATTATAATCGTGAAATTGAAGGCAACTGTTTTAAAATAAATAAACCGAACGAGTCGAGAGGAATTTTTGACCTCTATAAGAATGACAATGAATATATTAGATACTACCTGACCTGCCGATACAGGGTGCTTCGAAGCTACAACTTCTGGGAAAAAAGTTATCACGACTAAATCATCTGTCTAGAAACGTCAAGCTTATACTACTTTGTGTTTTAAAAAAATCTGTTTAAATAATAAAACGATACATCCTACTTCCTATCCTACTTCCTACTTCCTTCCTACTAATATTATAAATCCGAAAATCTGTTTGTTTGTTTATTTGTTTGTTCCCTCTTCACGGTCAAACGGTTCGACCGATTTGGATGAAAATTTGCATAGGGATAGTTTAAATGATGGAGAGTAACATAGGATACTTTTGATCCCGAAAATCCCGCGGGATCGGGACTTACGCAGGTGATAACTATTTCTTAGATGAAAATTTGCATAGGGATAGTTTAAGTGATAGAGAGTAACATAAGATACTTTTGATCCCGAAAATCCCGCGGGATCGGGACTTACGCGGGTGATAATATTAATAGATGAAAATTTGCATAGGGATAGTTTAAGTGATAGAGAGTAACATAGGATACTTTTGATCCCGAAAATCCCGCGGGATCGGGACTTACGCGGGTGATAATATTTATTGGATGAAAATTTGCATAGGGATAGTTTAAATGATGGAGAGTAACATAGGATACTTTTGATCCCGAAAATCCCGCAGGATCGGGACTTACGCGGGTGATAACCATTCAATGAATGAAAATCGACACAGTGGTAGGATAAGTGATGTAGAGTGGCATCATCATCATCGTCATCCATCGTCATCGTCCTCCTTCGTCATCGTCATCGTCACTTACTGACGAAACACAAACTTTAACTTACTTCACCTACCTACCGCAGTGCAAAAATCCACACTTAAACGGACGACCAGGGAAGTACTGATGATGCCAGGCGCGGTAGCGCCTTGCTTCAACAGTACTTCAATGGGCGACCGTTTAAGTGTGGATTATTTCATTGCGGTAGGTAGGTGTTCGAACAACGCGGGATCGCGACTTGCGCGGGTGAAACCGCGGGGCGCAGCTAGTTTTATTAGTATTTGTGTCTGTGCAATCTTAAAGAAATGATTTCTTTAAAAAAAAACTTTAGTCGAAAGCCTGGATCTTTCACGCCTGCTTCACGCGAGCTTTCGATTTGAGCTTGATACATTTGCCATCTAATTGTAATTGTTAACTGGTTTTTGATAGACTGCTTTGACGTATCCTGGTAATCACCAGTGATTACCTCAAAGCAACAATGCACTGCATAGTGCTTATGAAACTGAGTTATAATCTAGATGGAAAATACGGGACTTGAGAATTTAAAAATGCAAAAATTTTTTGATAATTACTTTGCAGTATTCTGCTGCTTTGACTTAACGTTGTAAACTCCAACAATACTTAGAATCAGCCATATACTGCATAGTGACTATGAAACTGAGTTATCAACTAGATACTAAATACAGGAGCTGAGACTTGCAGGAAATGTGATCCTATATCATATTGTCACGTATGTATTTACATTTTAATAAAAAAAAACAAGTAAAAACATTGAGCGTATGAACGGTACACTGGTTTCCTATAAATAGTTGTACAACTTTCGATCTCACGGACAGCATTCTTACGAACAAAACATGACCAAAACGGCTTACTCCATTTTGTTTTATTTTTCAACCGGTCAATTGTTCCTTAAACTTATTATTTATTTTTATGAATCTTTTCCTGCTTCGTGATTATGGCATAAAGATTGAAATGCTCGTTTGTGAATTGTCAACAAGTTGTTTTCAACATTGTTGTTGTAAAGAAATATAAGATTTGGGTTTTAAAATAAGAATTTCGCGACGCTACGGCGACGGGTCTCTGCCGCGACTTATCAGTGCGCGTATTGGCCTGTACATGTCATTATAACTCATTAATGGTTTGCAAGAGGGTGCAGTAGGACGGGTACGCAGCGTGAATTTCGTGTTTTAGACACTTATATATAAACTAACATTCCCTCACACTAACTAAATCGAAAACCTGTAGTATAGCACACTACGTTCCCGCTGGAATCCATTCCGCACTGCATCCTGTCATAAGGTCCATAAAGTTAACCAATGCAATAATAATAATAATAATTGGCCTTTTCATCTAAATTTAGATGATTTATACAGCGCAAGCAACTTTTTAATCCATGCTATTTTATGGCGCTTTTCGCCTGGGACGTTGTTAGGTGGAGTAGGCTTGCTCAGCACCTATACCACCCTCCCAGTTTAGTCAGCCATGCCCAGAGGAAAGAACTGGTCAATACAATATGTATAATGTAACACTTGATGTGATCCGCGGGTTTTGCCGCATAATTCCCGTTCCCATGGGATTACTGTGATGAAAAGTATCCTATGCGATAATAAATGTTATAAACTACCAGCTGTGGTATCACCTAATTAGCATCCACCGCTACTAGTTGCTATTTACTGTCAAAAAGCATATTTCGTATTATTATCGTCTACATTGCTGCTTTGAAGTAATCACCGGTAACAACCACGTTACATCAAAGCAGCAATGTACTGCAAGTTAGCCACTAGTAGTGGTGGATGCTAATTAGATGATACCACAGCTGTATGCCAAATTTCAGCTAAATCCGTTTAGTCGGTTTTTGCGTGATTGACAAACGAACATCTAAACTTTCGCATCTAAAATATTAGCGGAATTAAATGAACACGATTGAAGTACCACATAAAACCGATCATCCTGTATCTCTTAAACCCTTTCTTCGAGCGTGTCCTTTTTAACTTTTTTTTTTCGATCAATCCTTTTTCCTTTTTTTCTAGCCATTAGCTTTTTTTGGTCGTGGCTATCTTCGTTTTTTGTGGCGATCCCAAATTAATATAATGGTTTTTTTTCTCGTTTGAAATATCGGTTGTACGGAAACTGGTTTTGTGTGATCCTTCGTTGTGGGAAAGGTTTAATGAAAGTGGTTTTTCGTCTCAATATGTTTTACTTTCGATTTCTTTGTAGATAAGAGGTTAATTTTTAAATTGGCTTCGGTTGTAAAATAACTACTTTAAATAATTTTTGTTATTTTAGTTTATTAGATAGATATGGCAGTTTAGTTACGTATGTTGGTTTGACGACTTCTGTGGCACGGTAGACGAATATCTGATAGCAACTCATAATATTGTTCTTCCAACGCACCGCCCTTATTCCCAATTACAAATTTTATATTTTCTTTTTCTTACCGACTTTTACGATAGCTACTTACCGATTTGAAAACAACCTTATTTTTATTCTGTTACAATATACAATAAAGTTGTATATACTAATATTATAAACGCGAATGTTTGCATGTTTGTATGTGACTTTGTTACTCTTTCACGCAAAAACTACTGAACCGATTGCGATGAAACTTGGAATATGGGTAGCTGGATACCGGGAAATAACAAATAGGCTAACTTTTATCTCGATGTTCAGGCGGGAACGCATTAAATTCTTTGCAATAACAAAGACCATTTTCCCATAAAAATATTTCTAATAACAAAGAATTTAATGTATATAGGTAAAGCACATTTTTCTGTGACAGGCTACGTGACAGCCGAGTCTGTCTGTTTTTATGTACAAAAATAGAACCCAATAAAATCAAAATAATTAACATAAACACAGAAACTAGGACAAAATCACAAAAAATATCCATTTTATTTTCCCACGTTTTAACCCCACACTTTGTTTTTAAAAAGCTGCACTCGATAACCGACCGTATTGTACTACACTTTAGTGTGGAATATTGTAGGGCAAGTCTGAGCCGAATTTTCCCGAAGATGGTCCGAGTATAGCCGAATGGCCGGAGGCAAGTCGGACAGGTGCTTTATCCATCTTGTATCCACCGGACGTTCGAGGGTTAACTCGTTTTGATACTTGTTCTGAAGATAATTAAAGTTTGAAGTGTTGTATCTTACTATAATTTTAAGTGTAAGTAAGGAAATGTGTGTATTTGTTAGGTACTCCTTTAATTGCGATGAAAGTTGGTATAGACTTTTGTTTGTATTTTGACATAATTAGGTATGTGTCAATACAACTTTCATACTTGGACTTTTGTTTTTGACGCGTTAGTGGAACGTCGTCATGAATTTTTATTTTGTTAAATCAAGTTTTATTGCGTTTAAATTGTTTAATTTCGGCGGCATGTTATCAATTTAGTTACGCGAAGTTCAACGAGTTAAGTGAAAATAAAAATACCAGTGCCAAACACGAAATTAGCACGTTACAAACAAATGTTCCATGGGGTTGGAGAAAAATCGTCGCCATTTTTTCTGCAGCCTTCACGCATTGAAAATTATTTCAAACGATTACAGTATAATAGTGGTAGTTCACTATTAGTACTAGATACTGGCTAAATTGTCCTATATTGCTGACAGAAGCCATAACTAAGAAAAAAAAGAAGAGTAGCATAGGCATAGGCCACTTTTCTCTCTTTTAAGATATAGTGAATCACACACTTTCCGACTTCTACATATAAAAGAGACCCTTTATTTTCAAGATATTACCTTGATGGTGCTCTCCTGGAACCACCTTATCATCACATTAACCTTATCTGAAGAACGACTGCTGGTTAATACAATATTATAATATTATGTAAAAAAGGTCCTTCTAATAAAGGCCTTATGTTCGCAGAACTACGACTCGTATCAAAACCGAATGATTGTAGTATTCGTAGTTTATAATTCTCACTGAGTTATGATCATGTAAGTAAGGGGTAATAAAGTGGGAGTATCCGTTGTATCGAGATGGAGGGGAGAAATATACTAAAAATGCAAAAGTATTCTGATAGAAAACCTTAAATCTATCTTAGAAAGAAACTAATTTACGAAACATTCATTGGTGATCAACAGGAACATAAGAAAACTAACGATTTTAAGATTTTCATGAAACTGAGTAATTAAGGAAACTGGCGAATCAGGAATTAGGTAAAGTTAAAGTTTTAACTGTGAGTTTCCGCAATTAGCCCTACTATTGGGCCTTTGACCGTGATTTAAAGCCGTGGGTTTCCTCACAATGTTTTCCTTCACCGTAAGAGCGATATTAATAGCGCACATACAAAGAAATAGACAAAGGCCGGGATTTGAAACCACGACCTACGGAATGAAAGTCGGGGAATCTACCACTAGACCAACACTGCTCGAAATTAAAGGAATTAGGTAACTGACGAAATATAACACGACTGATCTAATACAGGTAATTAATAAAAAAGACAAGGTTTTTAAATATTTTCAATGAAAATCCAAAATTAATTTAAACTCATTTCAAACCCTCGGAATCTAACGTAGGCACATATGTTTAAAACATCTTAAAACACGTACAAAAGGCCTTTGAGGGAATTGTTTTTATACCTATCTTTTACAAAAAACGTTATAGGTAGAGCACGTAGGTACTAGGAATAGCGAAAGTAACGCAAAAACTTAAAAATACAGTTGCTAACCTTTTGTAGCAGGTTGTTCATAGCTACCTAAAAAGGGCTTTAGACAGAACTGGCCTAGTAACTGAAAAATGGTGTTGCAGAACTTGCAGATTGATATGTATACGAATCGATAGAGGGTATCGACACAAACAAATAATGTTTGTTCACTATACCTCTAAAACCTGGGAAAATCGAGATTTTTAAAGACACATGTCCGTGAACTTAACAGACCATTGTCCTACAGATCAAAAAATAATATTATAAGCTCTATGCGCCTGCAGTCGAGTTCTATAGTTCATGATACTTTGTAGAAATATTCGTTTTAGCTTTAAAAAAGTGAATTTGAGTTTATTTTCAGCAGATAAAAATATATTATAATTCAATTTAAATACAGCTTAGTTCTACAGCTCATAATACTTTTAGAAATAGTTCTGGTGGTTTACTACTTCTAATTGGATTAAACCCAAATTCAAGTGTGAACTAAATAAATTTAACATCACCATTGCAAAGCGTTTAAGTAGTGTTTCCGACTCATTAATCTTATATTTTAATATCAAACGATTACATTTAAGTCTCAAAGTGCACCGTAAATATTGCACACAATCGTATGACATGACGTTTTACCCAATATTCAGATTCTGACGGGTTTTAAGGGAATTAAGTGTCAAGACAATTAGTTCATCGATTGACATATACACCGTAATAAAAAAAACCTATACTAAACGTCCATAAAAAATGGCCTATCTCCTTTGAAACCCAAAGCAGACGGCAAACGGGGCTCGGGATAAAACATACCTACATTTGATGGAGTGTAGTTTATCTTACAACTGGGAAAACAGACTGAAAAAATATCGTGCGCTAAGGAAAATATTCGTAAATGAAAAAACAGCAGCTCTACGTCGCGTTGTGCCTCACAGGGTTGCTAGCTTATCTAATAATTATAATTTATGCTTTAAATAACGTGTTAAATGGGTCGGCTTATTTAAAAAAAAACGTTTTATTCCAAATTGAAATGTTTTATGACTTTCAAGGTTTCGGACTGCTTATAACTGTTACTCAAAATCTTCTTCTTCCTGCTTTATTCCCAACTTTCGATGTATAACTCGATATAGTGTTTCGATGTATAACTTTTAAAAATCTTCTTTTTTTTAGTTTAGAATTAATATTTGACTATTTTAATTAAAGTTTTGATTTAAAATTAATTAAAGTTTTGATAGTAGTCGTCAAAGCTGATTGAAAGAACAAAATAAGGTCAATGACCTCTACCTCTAAGAAACAGCTGATTTTCAAGTAAACTTTAACTTAAAATTTTCGAAAACTACTTCGTATTTTCAAAATTTGTAGAACAAAAGTTGTTCGCCTAGACGTCTAAAACAACCTACTAACGTCTTAACTTAAATGGTCAACGTCGGAACACGCTGTATATTTTTAGAGCTTTTTAGAAGTACAGACAGCCCTAGGATTCCTAACTACCTAGTCTAAACGGCGCTCAGAGGGCGACACTCGTTACTTCAATGAGAGTTACCACTCCTGTTCACCTCCACGGATATAAAAGACTACAACATTAACTGTACTGAACACTAAATAACTACTTAATTAAAGGTAGGCAGGAACCTTTACTCCGTTTTTTAATGTCAGGCTATTTGACGTTTTGATCCCTTTTATTTGCCATTTTTCATCAGAAAGAATTGTCAAATCGTAATTTACAATTAAGAAACGAAGTATAATTGTTATGAGCTCGTCAAGCACAAAAATGTTAGATGTTCATAAATCAGATATTTATTGTTATGTTTTGTGTACACAAGGGTTTTATTGCTGGCTGACACAAACTGGATGCGAGAAGCCGAAAATAGATCTGGGTGGTGTGCAATTGGAGATGCCACCAACTACTGTACGCGCCTTTCGAAGCACGGAGAATCTCGAGAAAAAATTTTTTTCCCACACAAACTATCGGTGGCCCATCCAAGTAATGGCCGCGCCAAGCATTGATTAACCGCACGAATATTATCTCTGTCTTATCTCAGATAGTAGTAACTAGGAGTTCACCCCGAACTGAGACCTCACGACCCCCTATCTCCCCAAACCCCTGACCGATCCGGCTCATCTTCGAACTCACAAATCCTACTGACCTAAACTACGCGCATATCAAAATTCATGAAGATCCGAGCTACGATACTTAAGTTATCGTCGAACAAACAAACAAAGATACAAGCGCCAGGCCAGTTTACACTCAATTAGGTCAAGTTACAGGGCGACCTGAAAACTCTATATAACCAAGTGAGCCACACCCCTATATGAAAAGAAAAAGAACAGGGAGAATCTTGAGCTTGTGACTCTCCTTCTACTTTACGTCAAACGCTTGTTCTCCTCTACTCACCTCCTCACTAGCACCATACCGCTAAAAAGAAATGAACTCTTTTGACTTCAGGCCATATGACTCTTTCCCGCTATTTTCTCAAAGCGCGAAACAGGTGAGTCATTTCTCTTTGGCGGTCAGGACGTGACTTTAGAAATCCAATAATTATACGGTCTGGAATTATACAAAATTTTACCTAAAAAAACCGACATAAGTGTGTCACTAGGCGGCTCTCCTAATCGACCCCAACCCGCGGGAATGTTATTCCTCCTCCGAGGTACAATATTTTCACTGGGCCTAAAACAACAGGGTGGTTTTAGGGTGTGTTTTCGCGACATCCCAGCTCATTTGCTCTCTCTGTTATCTTTGCAATATCGCGAGTCTAGATGAGGGAAATTTCGGCTTTTTTGCGTCTCGTTTTTATAAAATGGTAAAGAATTGAGAACTTGTATTTTTAGGAGCGGTAGGTACGACCTATTCTTTATTCTAGACTTCATTTATTTCATACTAGCTGTGCCCCGCGGTTTCACCCGCATAAATTCCTATCCCGTCAAGTATATCATACCAGGAGTTGCTTATCCCGTTCGATCATTTAAAGTATCGTATTTATACCCTTAAAGTATACCAAATTACATTCTAATTGGTGCGACCGTTTCTGTTGACCTATCACGTATATGTCACGCCAAGCGTTGCTTAACCCGTACGATCATTTAAAGTACCCTATATCGTATTTGTACCCTTAAACTAACCCTGTACCAAATTTCATTCTAATTGGTGCGATCGTTCTTGGTGACCCATCAAGTGTGTGTCACGCCAAGCGTTGCTTAACCCGTACGATCATTTAAAGTACCCTATATCTTATTTATACCCCTATACTAACCCTGTACCAAATTTCATTCCTATCGGTTCAGCCGTTCTTGAGATATAAATAGTGTAACTAACACGACTTCCTTTTTTATAGCTGCGTCCCGCGAGATTTACCCTCGTAAGTCCCGCCCCGAAAGAATATCGGGACCAAAGTAGCCTTTCTCGATAAATGGACTATCAAACACAAAAATAATTTTTCAAATCGAACCAGCAGTTCCTGAGATTAGCGCGTTTAAACAAACAAACAATTAAACAAATTCTTCAGCTTTATACTATTAGTATAGATATAGACGCAATTAAAAAGATGGTCGTGGGTATTAATAAATGGGTACTAAAGTCGTTTGGGGTTTTCAAGTCGCGAGTGAACAGGTTTCTTCTTGGTTAGCGTGCTACATCTTCGACCACATCGTCGTTTTCCATCAAAGGAGATAGTGGTCAAGCAACCTATCAACTATAAAAAAAAAACAATTTACTATTGAATATGAATTGTTTTATTTACTGAAGTAGGTACAGTAGAGCGCCGATTCTTCGAACGATTTGAGGGATGTGGGTGGTCGAAAAATTTCGAACCAATACCTACTATTATGTACCAATTTACCAATAAAAACACAAAAATCCAATTCTTATTTTTTTTGAATTTAAATACACTATTAATATTTAGTGTAATAAATAAATGAACATAATTAGTAGGAAAGTAATAAACCATGGTTTGCTTTTAACTACAAATTGCGAAGAGTTGCCATTTTGGAAATATATATTGACTTTATGAGAAGTTGACCAAATACGAAGTTGTCATTGTGGGAAGTTTACATTTCGAGAAGTTGGCTTTTTGCGAAGTTGACATTTTATGAAGATGATGTTATAAGAAATGTGATTTTTTTTCCGGTTGACATTAAGAGCCGAAACGCTGCAATCAAATTTTTAGTCTAGTATCGTATGCACTTCAGTTTTTATTTTAAGGAGCATTATTTATTTGGCAATGTTTTAACGGTAGTTTGCTGTCTGACACCAACACTCCTTGAAACCAAGCTGTTTACCTACTACCGAACGGGAGTTAAAAGGAATTCATTTAGATTACATTAACTCTTTATTGTACCAAATTAAAACAAACAAAAATAAAAATTACAAAATAAACAAATACATTAAAAATTACAATATAACCATTTAAGTGACATATAAACTATTTAAAAAAATATATTTTAGATTTAGGGATAAAAAAAAATAGATCTAAATCATCTTTACATGAAATAAAAGCAGTTAAATATTCGGATAGAAAAACAAGCATTCTTAATTCGAAGTGACACTGAAAGATATTTCCAAATACAAATCGATTATTAAAAAAATCGATTTTTGCATATCGAGCACGAGTATCGAGATCGATTCACCGCGCGTGCGCAGTCACGCACGTCTTATCGGCACAGTCCGATGCGATCCCAGTGACCACTCGTTTCGATATCGATTCGCATTTTTTATCGAATCACAACTTTTCTCATCAGTTTCGTGGTTTTTTTGTTTCTTCTGTTATGGGCGCCCGGTTTTTTGGCTCGCGTCTTCGTAGCCAATCTCTAGTAAAGGCCCCTTCTTACGGTGCATTAATCTCTCGAGTGGTTGACTGAATGACTGAACTAAACAACGCATAGCCTGAATCTCTGGTCTTTGATACAAGAATTTATAAGACGGGTGTGTTCTTTATGCAATGTGTAAGTTGATATACAAATCCACTAAGATTTTTTTATTTTGTATTTTTTTTATTGCTCAAGGCATTCTACTATAAATAGGTATTTTAAGGACGCGACTCATGTGAAATCCCTTCCGATTGAATAGTTTTCTTCATAACTGGTACCAAATAGATCTTTAAACAATATTTAATGTTATTGTACATGATACAAGAAGTGTCCCCTTCATTTCAAAAACAATAAAAAAGAACTTTAAATACCACTATTATACAGGCAAAGTTACCCCTGTTTTACAAAATAAATCAATTTTTCTTCTAAATCCTTAACCGCTATATTTTCTTATAGGCATCATAATATTAGGAAATACAATACCTAGAACCCCTTCATCGCATTTTATAAAAATATTATTTTAATCTACGTTAATTATTGATTTTACGTGAAATTGTAGATTTTTTCACGCAATTCCATCTCGCTCATTTATATGCAATCGGACAAGGACCGATGATTATCATCTATCGCCGCCTTAAAGGAAAAAATCATCTTCAAAAGTTCACTTGCGGCGATGATGGAACTCGCGCCTTTGGGTCAGTACCCCAGCGCTCTAACCAACTAAGCCGCGCGAGCTCCTATCTCGAGCGGCGAATTTAAGAATATGAATGTTTCGCCGATCTAATATTTTTCGACTACGGCTCGATTGAAACGCCATCTACAGTATCTACAACAGTTATCTACACTACACTTTCCAGTGAACTGTGCTAAGATTTTTTGTCAGTATTCTCTAGAAATGGGTTTTTGAAAAACTCACGGGATCGAGAATTTCGCGAGTAAAATCACACGTCGCTACTAGTTTTTATATAACATCATTAAAATCGAGACTCCTAAGGTTGGACAGTTTGTCATATTGTCACCGTGTAAATGGTCCTTTATTTTTTTCTTTTTTTCCAATACCTTTTGTTGTGTACGGTGGACAGTGCAACGGCTTGTTTTTAGAATCTTTAACCGTACCATCATCTCTTAATGGTTGTTAAATAATCTACGGCGACCGTTACTTCGGTTTTTGAACCTAAAAACTTTTTCTGTTCTATTAAATGTTTAAATTTGTTTTTTTTTCTATCAAGTTTTTTTGTAATGGTCATGCCCTGTTACTAACTGTTTTGTAAGTGTCATTAAGACGATTTTTTGGCGGGAACAAGTTGAGGAAATATGTCGCTAAAATTTAATTTTCATAAGATCTAAAGAAATGTGTGTAAATTGTTTAATATCGATAATATCCGTGAAAGTATATGAGTAAAAAGTTTTTAAAAATAGCCGCCATTTTACAACAATTTACGCCCTCGACTTGACTTATGCTTGACATACATACCTACGAGGATTTGACTGTTTTTTTGACATTGGCTGATTCCCAAATGACGATAATTCAGTTCAGGTTCATAATCCTAGATTTTAGTGCAGTTTCCAGACAAATATGACGAAGAGTGTTGAAGCCTATCCACATTTTAACCAAAACAGTCAATTTTAGACTTAAATGTGGAGAGGCTTTAAAACAATAAGAAGTTTTTGTCTTTAAACTACACCAGAATGTAGGGAACAATGTCATTTACAAATGCTACAACTGAAAATATTCTAAAATATTGCATCAGAAAATAATCAACAATTTTCGATGAATCCGGAAGGGGTTTTCAGTTTAACGCGTTTAAACCCTAGTCATGATTTGAAACCTTCCTAAATTTCTATCCAGCTGTAAAATCCCAATATTGGTAGTCATTTCATAAAACACAGCTTTGAGCTTTAATAAAATAAAGATGGTTTCAAAGTGTATACAAAAATTAAACAGCTCGAAATCAATGTCATTAGGGTTTCCTATGGAAATTATAATAACATTTCGATTTTGATTCAGGTAGTTTATTTACAATACGGCGGTAAATATTAGAGCTTAATAATTATAACAAGGCGTAACAGCTTACGCCGTAGAAGTTTCAACTCTGCCATTTAAAAAAAAAACTAGAAATTCTCAAACCGGAAGTATTTTTATTTGAACCTTTTAAATAAAACATTATAAATGCACTTAAAACTCGCTATTACCGTCGAAACCTTCGCCACTTTTCAATTTTACTTTTATATCGTTTTTCGACAGTAATTGACTTCCGATCCTCGATTCGCGATCGCGTGGATGCTACCTGTCCATCTCAAACATTTTCATGATTGACATGCACTGTTATAATACAAAATACACCTTCAGGCTACTGAATTAAAGTTTAATACTGCACGAGGGATGTTCGCTACTGGATTTTGAAGTAAGTCTAGGTATTAACTCAATGTTTCTTAGACTTTGGTAGTCAAACTTTAGAGTCTGAATTCGGTTGGCTGTCTCTGGAGTTATGAAGTTTCGTGTTTGTAAATAAGGAGAATGCTTCCGTTAATAGAATTTTAATGAAGTACAGTCAGGCAGAGGTTTTGCTTGTCATGCCCATCTCCTTACGTGCTCTGACGCGTGCGTCCAGTTTCTGTAGGGACAGCATAATAAATTGGGGCAGAATTTTGTAATTTTGTCACATAGAGCCAAATAGAACTAAATACTCGAGGAGCTGGCTGCCTAGACACGCCCGCCATTTTTTTATAGGCGAAAGAGGCAAGCAAAGCCTGGCGCGGTCATTCCTATCTCTGACAGGAGTCGTTAAGTCAAGGCCTTAAGGCGACCTGTAATCTATATTACTAGCTGAGCCACATCACTACACGAAAAGGATAATAAGATGATCTTCATTTCTCTTCTGCCTCCGAAATATCTCGCACCTATGCAGCACTGGTTCATGGTAAAGGTATTTCAGCCCCGCATTAAGCGATTCCGTTCGTGCGTCGTTCATACGGAAGAATGGAAATGGTTTACTAAATCAGTATTTTTTGACATGTCTTCAAGTAGCCAGTAAACATATTTTTCTAGGTATATGTGCTCCACCATAGAGCACATGGTTACTTACTTCAACATGAAATAAAAAAATCAGAACACAAATATTACCCAAATAATATTTATTCCATTAGCATGATATGGTTGCCAGCATTTTGGGCTAATTGCCAAATAAAAACAAACTGGGCATGGCTTAAGTTTTATCTTAAAATTAGAAAACTACTTTAACATTTGTGGGAAAAAAAAAACAAAAATAATAATTTTACATCGCGCGCTTTTTTTATGTTGAGACCATGTGAAAATAATTTAGTTTATACCCGACTACGGTAAAGCCAAAAGGAAGAGTTATGTTTTAGGCAGTCTATGTATGTGTTAATGTCTAAGTAATGTCAGTTAATTCGATAAGTGATTAGAGTTAGTGGTGGTAATTGGATAGTGTTTGTTGTCCTAACTAAAGACATATTAAGTAAAAAAACATAATGTTTTACAATAAAAAACGTTTCTCCTAACCGTACAAAATGTGAGTGGGCATCTATATTTGCCGAATCCATTCCATCAAAGAGATGATAATAATTACTTGATACAGTTATAGATCTCGTGATACGGACGGACAATGTGAACGTACTTTATAGTAAAAGTTTATATAAAATGTGATAAGAATTCTAAACTTTATTTTGGTTACATTTGTCGACTGCAGGGCGGGGTTTGCAGCGCACTGCAGGGCTCCAGGGTCTCTCAAAAACGTTAGGCAGTAAGACGCCATGAGAGCCTACTCCGGATCAGCGAATGTCTCATGCCTTCGGCCGGACCGTGATGAGTCCTAGGCCATGTCGGTTTCCTCACGATGTTTTCCTTCACCGTAAGCGCACATAAGTGACAAAATACCAGAACTTCCACCCGTCTGCGCCATCCTAGCTCGTTCCAATTACTGTTTTATTGTAATTTGATTACTTTCGACTTTTACGGGAGCGACTGCTGTCTGATATTCCAACCCTGGAGGGAAAGCCTGCGCCAGAGTCTCGTCCGTTCTTCAGCAGGTGCATCTTGGTTTGGCAGAAACTCAAAGGTCTTTAGAGGGTTTCTTACACACCAGGCACCATGCCAGCTCATTGACACAACATAAGCATCTGAAAATAAAATCAGTTAAACACTGTAAGTTAACATCGCGAAAACAGAAGAAACTACTTTAACTTTTACTTTTAAATGTAAAGCCAACTGGATGTGCAGCCTCCATGACCATCTCTATCATAAATCATCATCAAATCCACAAACGTCGTGTTAACCGTAGTAGTTTCGTCTGGTCGCAGTAATTAGGGTCGCGAGACACGGTGCAGCATCGCTACCTAACTAGTACACGTGGTTTTAACAAATTGAGGAGCGATTATTGTTAAGGTAAATAAGAACATTCGCGTCTCATCTCGTTGTCTCGTCTCCTATCAAACAAAAAAACCTATACATAGTTTACACAGACACCTTAAAATTATTATAATAGCCCTTTGTTCCGTTTTTCCAAGGGTCAAAAAGAAAATTATTAAGGGTAGCGAAAAGCAAACTTACATCAAAGTACGCTACACTGTAAATAACTATTAGACTATGAAATCAGCCCAAACCTAAATATCTGCGAATCTGACAAGTTTTCAGGATGCTATTTTTACTGACTTCAAGACTTAATTCTAAATCTCTGGGATGGACCACGTATGTCATTGACCTAAATAATGGAGAACTAATCGAGAAGTAATATCGATCAAGATGTTTAGAATCGATTAGACATTCGGGTGTATCGTTTGATGAGGCGGTCACGGCGGCGCACGACCGTGTGAGATGGGCAGTAGCTTTTGGGTTAGGATTGTAGTGGACTTGTTGATAACGCTATAGTCTATGACTATGGCTTTCACAAACCACTCGTGGTGAGATCTGTTAAGGAGTTGGGTTGGTGGTAGAAATAGTCTGACAAGGAGAAGGATGGACCAACTCGCATATTGTCCCTATTAGTGGCGGTAAAGGGTAAAAAAATACCCTTCACTAATCTTCCTTCAGGCGAACAGTACAACACATGGCGCGGTCATTATTTGGATGAGTAATCGACAATTTGTGTGGCAAAAAAACACATTTTCTCGAACTCCTCCGTGCTTCGGAAAGCATAGTAAGCACTTGGTCCTGGTTGTTATCTTCTATAGCAGTCGTTAGGTCAAGTTAGAGGGCTTAGGGTGAACTGAAACTCTGACACTAGGTGAGACGCACCACCTAGGTATACGATAAGGAAGAAAACGCACATTATATAAATAAATATTGCATTACACACAGCGCAATCTATCCCCAAACTAAGCGCTTGGTCTGTACTATGGGTACTAGACAACAGATATTACTGCATATTGTACTTTTTTTGTAGATACATAGGTACATTATTATATAAAGAAAGACACTCAAACCAGATACAAATAATTATCTTTAAGCTTAAATATTTGTACCCAGCATTTTTACTTTGTACCAATCGATGTTGGTTACAAAACTCATGAACCGTGATAGCGTGATAGACAGTTGAAATTTTCACAGATGATGTTTTCTCTGATAACAACAAATACTAAAAACAAAATAAAATAAACTATTTAACTGAGACTCTCATACAACAAACCTGATTTTTCATGTTGTAGGTACCTACAGAACCTTTCGTGCGGGAGTCCGACCGTCATAGCGTGTCTTCTACTGGTCTACAGGTATATTACAGTCACGCTCGATCAGACGGAAGCTGAACTCGTGAAGGCAGATGTCAAGTTCCATCAGAGATGATAAGTGCCTTCCATCATGTTGGATCCATGCCTCTGACGCTATGTAACAGGTTAAGTAAAATATGATGATGACTCAATGGGAATTTTTTTAAGTTATTTATGTACAAATGTACAATTTATTTACTAAGGCATTTACATAGTAGACATCAGCATTATGATTTCAGCAATTATCTGCTAAACAGCGATCCGGAGCCACCTCCATCCAACGACTCCCTGCGACCGCTACAATGTCGTCAGTCCACCGAGTTGGTGGTCTTCCAAAACTCCGTTTCGCATGGCATCGTGGTCGCCACTCGAGGACTTTTACTCCCCAACGGCGACACGTTTAGTGAGTGAGTGCGACTAACAATTTGCTAACTTATAGCTAGTACAGTTACACTTAAATCTAATCTCTACCTCTTTAAACTAAGTTCTAAACTTAGAGAACTTAAAACGACCTGGAAACTCAAGACTGCGGCCGCATAGGCAGGCGGCTTGATTCGCGCTTAGCGCTTGGTGGCTTGCATTCTGAATGATACGGTGCTAGGCGCCAAGCGCTTAGTGTGGCCGGTCGCGAACTTTCTAGACCGTTCGTTAGGTCTAGAAGCTAAGCCGCTAAGCCAGCCTGTTGCCTATGCGGCCACAGCCTAACACTAGGTAGGCCGATAACCAAAAAAAAATAGTTTTAGTAGGCCAGGGTTGGGTGTGGTGTTAAAAATATTGATTATTGGATACTTACTGAAATACTAAGTGGGCGCGAGAAAAAAATGAAAACGGCGATATAAAAATGTAAGTTACGAGTAATTCAGAACTGATGTGTGTTAAGCTGTCGTCCAAATACAAAAAGAAACACTACTCAAAATTTAAGACCTACTCAAACCATTAAGCAGCTCATAAAGTAAGCAAATCCCATAATAATTTTTACCCGGCTGCAAGGAAAAGGGTTATGTTGTGCGCGCTTATCTTTGTATGTTTGTAATGAGTTTAAAAGTATCTCATTTATTTAAGACGGCGATAGATGATAATTATCGGTCCTTGTCCGATTGCATATAAATGAGCGAGATGGAATTGCATGAAAAAATCTACAATTTCTCGTAAAATCAATCATTAACGAAGATTAAAATAATATTTTTATAAAAATGCGATGAAAAGGTTCTAGGTATTGCATTTTCTAATATTATGATGCCTATAAGAAAATATAGCGGTTAAGGATTTAGAAGAAAAACTGATTTATTTTGTAAAACAGGGGTAACTTTTCCTGTATAATAGTGGTATTTAAACTTATTTTTTATTGTTTTTGAAATGAAGGGGACACTTCTTGTATCATGTACAATAACATAATATATTGTTTAAAGATCTATTTGATACCGGTTATGAATAAAATTATTCAATCGGAAGGGATTTCACATCAGTCGCGTCCTTAAGTCATCCACACATTGTTTCTGCATTTGGGCGTACCAAAGGAGCCTATAGACTGAAAATGAACGTTCAACCTCCAACAATACGGTAAGCGCCAACCTTTACCACCTCACCAAGCAACCAATCAACATGATTCTCCAAATCAATTACTTTCATTAAAAGCTCATGTATTTACACGTAACAAGCTCGCGGTAGTCGCGGCGTACTAAAAGCTTCCCAATCAATTTGAAATAATGAACTGATGACAGCCTTTCTAATACGATTTGGTCACGTCTCTTATTCGAGGCGATTTCACACACTCGTCTTGTCCGCGACCTTGTTCTGGGTGAAAATTGTATTCAGAGCGATAAAAAATGGACTGTAAAAAGTTGTTATAGTACCTACGATTTGTAATTTCGTTTACAAATAGAAGGTGTTATAGGGCCTATCTATACAAGGTGTGCTCTTTTAAACCGAAAGGAGGTTGTTTTAGACGTCTAGGCGAACAACTTTTGTTCGACTTTTGAAAATTCGGACTTTTTTTTTTAAATTTTGAGGTTATGTTTCACTGAAAAAACAGCTGTTTTTCAAAATATATTTAATTAAAGTTCAGATTAAAGTAGATTAAACTAACTGAAAGGACAACTTAAGATCAATGACCTCTAACTCTAAGGAACAGCTGATTTCCAAGTAAACTTTAAACTTAAAATTTTCGAAAGCTATTTCGTATTTCCAAAAGTTGTGTACATAACAAAAGTTATTTGCATAGACCTCTAAAACAACCCCTTTTCTGATTAAATGGGTATCCTCGTTACACTTTGTATATAAAAGGGAAAATCACTGACTCACTCATCACGAAATCTCAGAAACTGTAAGTAATAGGAGTCTTAAGGACGCGACTCAAGTGAAATCCCTTCCGATTGCATAGTTTTCTTCATAACTGGTATCAAATAGATCTTTAAACAATGTATTATGTTATTGTACATGATACAAGAAGTGTTTCCTTCATTTCAAAAACAATAAAAAATAACTTTAAATACCACTATTATACAGGCAAAGTTACAACAGTGTTTTACAAAATTATACAATTTTTCTTCTAAATCCTTAACCCCTATATTTTCTTATAGGCATCATAATATTAGAAAATACAATACCTAGAACCTCTTCATCGCATTTTATAAAAATATTATTTTAATCTTCGTTAATGATTGATTTTACGAGAAATTGTAGATTTTTTCATGCAATTCCATCTCGCTCATTTATATGCAATCGGACAAGGACCGATAATTATCATCTATCGCCGCCTTAACGATATAAAATATGCGCGCTGTTAAGTCGCGGCAGAGGTGCATCTCTGTAGCTTTGTCGCCTATTTGGCCTATCGCCTAATCTACAGTTACCTATGTTAAATAAATTTGCGACGCTACGGTAACGCGCCTCTACTGCTATGTCCACATTGAAATAGGTAGCTATTTCCTGAAATGATTTCAATCTTTCATAAATTAATTATTACTAGTTATTGAAGACTAGGTACGCTCCACGGTGTCACCCGCTTAAGACTCAATGGGAATATCAGTTTAAAAATAGTCATTAAAATTAATCCAGAATACCATCGGTCTAGATTGAAATTTTAACAAACGTTATATGTAAATACTTTTGCACTTATAGAATAATAGGGAGGAGGTAGGATTTAAGCAACTTCCGAATAACTTCTAACAATCGGCAAACATCGCGTTTCGTCGGTAAGGGTCGGCAAACATCGGTAATTGTCGGCAGACTTCGCCCCCGGCGGAGCACCTGTTCTCACAACACGCGACGCCAATCGAATGTGATGGACTGGGTGGTAATACCAGTAGCTGATTTCTTTTTTCAATAGGCTTTAGGTATTAATTTTTCTGTTCATTTTGGCTAAAGACATTCTATTACAAATATCCCCAGTGGTAATTATTAGCAATAATTAGCGCACTCGCCCTTCAAACGAGAGACACAGGCTTCGAATTTTGTAGTATAGTTTTACCGGGCTTTTATCCGGTTGCATGGAAAGGCTTATGATTTTCGCGCCCATCGTGTAGGTATGTTTAAAATATTATTAATTTTCTCGGATTTTCCAAACCACTCGATGGATTTGTTTAACTAAGGTGTCGTTCGATTCCTCTCATTTCTCCAATGGTTCTTCGATGGGTGAAGAGATAAGATAAAAATTATTGTCTTCTATCTACTCTTTATCCCGATATTCCCGCGGGAACGGGACTTACGCGGGTAAAATCGCGTGGCGCAGCTAGTTACCTATGTAGGTACCTAATATCGAATTTCTATACATATATCGACAAACTCAACTCAAAACCAAGCACTTTGCATCCTTTTACAAGTTAAGTTAAAAGAAACATTTCGCACGCACTTCGTCTGTACATTGAAGCGTCATACATAAATCGCCGTCAGAGTGGCTGGCAGCGAGCCTGGCTGGCTGGCCGATGTGCCAACTCGGCTTCCGGGCGGCTCGCACCCGCCGCCGTCACCCGCTCTCACCCGCGGCCGGACGTAGCGTAGGTTGTACGGGCGCGGACGAACGCATCAATAGGTGAATTGTATGGGCTGTTCGAGTGGTAAGTAAATCAATATTGTTTTGTTATTTCGTATTGTATTATTCCTATTACCGAACTGTCCCGCGGTTTCACCCGCGGGATTATCGGGATATAAAGTAGCCTATGTGTTATTCCAGGTTTCCAGCTACGTATATTCTAAGGTTCAGTAGTGTCGTTTGCGTGATTGAGCAAAGTCACATACATACAGATATACTTTCATACAAACTTTGGCGTTTATAATACTAGCTGCGTCCCGCGATTTCACCCGCGTAGGTCCCGTTCCCGCGGAAATATCGAGATAAACACCTGCCTACCTTAGTAAGTACGTTCAAGATTGAAGCGATTGCGAAGACCTTTATAAGTGCGAGAGATTAGATGTTTGTTTGTTTGAATGTTTGTTTTTCATTCACGCAAAAACTACTAGACCGTTTGCGATGAATTTTGGATAAAAACATAGGTTTCTTTTGAAATAGCCCTCCAGGAATGTAGGATTGTTCGCCTCGACGTCTAGAACCCTTCCGGCATTAATGCTCATCGTCAAAACACCCTGTATTAAAATATGCATTTGGACAATAACCAAAAATGTCAAACAGTAGACTTAAACTAACAGTTATACCTACCTACAGTTGCAGTAAAATCCAAACTACTTACATCTCAATCAAAAGCTCGTGTAAGCTTGCAAATGAGTGCCCATGTCTGCGGCTATTTATATGGTAACAAAAAATGTAATGAGCGGTCTGATTTGTACGTAACGTGGCGCAGGTCAGTAGCACGCAGAAGGCACTAATGTTTGGTTTTGTATGTCTACTGTCTAGCCTAGGACGGTTTGTGCGAGATGTAACCAGGAATTCTAATGACACTTTATCTATCCCAAGTCATTTTAAAATGGTCGTCATCATTCCTACAAAATAATAAAATAAATCTTGTGACCCACATACAGGGCCATCTAGCCCCGTGGTAAGCTGCTAAGCTTGTGTTACGGTGCCTAGACAACGAATATACTACTTATATTTATTTATTAATAGGGAATCATTGGCATGTCGGAGGGTTTCTAATTGGTTAGGACTGGATATATAAGTCTAAAAACATAGCCTTGCCTTGATCCCCGTGGTAAGTTCGAAAAGGCCTTTATTATTAGTGGTAGAAATAACACACCCTCCAAATTTCATAATTCTAGGACTTACAGTTTGGTGTGTGTGTTCAGTGAAGAAATTGAATTTGATTATATTACCTATAGCCGAAAGTTTTTTTTAATGATTTTTACAATGAAGCTGTTGCATTTTAGCATAAACAAGTCCTTCTTCATTAGCAATTCGTGGTTATGTTACATTAACTGCCGCCAAAACAAACCATGTATTTACGTCTTCAACTCAACATGCGTTTGTGGCTTGGCTTCGCACTGCTTCTGCATACAGCCAGTACTTTTTACATGAAGATAAGACCCGACAGATGAGACGGGAAAACGACTTTACCTACTGACTACTGACGGCATTCACGTGTCAACCTTAACGTGTTACTTAACTTAAAAAAGACGCACTGCGGGCTGCGGCTGCGGGGTTACCCACGTAGTTCCCATGGTGGGAATACCGGAATAAAATAAATATAAAAATTGCGATGTATCTGCCAAATTTTTTGCCAAATCCGTTCAGCCGTTTTGCGATTGACAGACAAAGGTCCAAACTTTGGCAGCGAATAGTAGATAATATGTTCACGGCCACCTATCTCGACGGACCATAAATAAATAAATATTGCACGACATTACACACAGCGCAATCTAGCCCCAAACTAAGCACTAGGCTTATACTATGAGTACTAGACAATGGATATACTACATATTATAGTTTTTTTTCGTAAATACATACATATGATACATAGAAAGATACCCAGACCAGATACAAATATTTATTTTTAACATAAATACTTGTAATTTCTTCTATGGTTTTCGCGATTTTGCATAATAAAACACTTTATTTATCCGGTTTTATCGCGTTTTTATTCATTATTTGACCCGAGCTTTCGCCAACTTTACAGTTGGCTTTTTCAAGGTTGGATAAATACTTGTTCCCGCCGGGAATCGAACCCGCAACCTTCCGCGTTGTAGTCGGAACTTTGCCCAACGCGCCACAGAGGTCGACAATCTTAGTAGAGGTCGCGTTTTCACCCTTGGTGTACGGAACACTTAACATTTTTAATAGAAACATAGCGATCTTCTAACATTCTGCGCGTGCGCACAATTACAATTAATGTATTTAACTGTTCCAAAATCTAGACTACCTACTGCTTTTATGTCTGTCTGTCATTAATTCGCGATTAAGGTGCCTCTATCTAACTACATAATATATTGTAGGCTGTGTTATTTGGGTTAAGAGGATGTCATACCGGATGTCTGGCGAATTCGAATACTTAAAATAATTTTTTGGTCAAAATATAACGTGGGGAACTTTGTAATTTGCGTTTTTAGACATTGTAATTTCCTAAGTTACATTATCGTTTAAAAAGTAAACGAGTAAAGTTACCTTATTTACAGAATGACGTTTAGGAAGTACGTTTTTGTGAAGTTTAAATTTTAACATTCAGTCATTGGTCTCAACCAGAGACATGTCACATCGTCGTCTTCGCTCCTAGAAGACTGTGCACGTGACAACTTTTGAAATATGCATCTTAATAATGATCTCTAAGGTTAAGGTAGTTTAAAACGCTCCTGTTGAACCTAGAAGGTCCCAGTCTGTCCTTATCTAACTAACCGACAAACACTAAAGTGAAAAAAGGACAGACTGAGAACTCTCTAACATCAAGAAGCCGGAACGTTTTTTTGACGACGACACGTAAGCTTTCTGGTTACTCTGTAGTACTATTTCTTTGGTCTCAATCTTTATAGTAGATATGACACCAGAAGTAAGAACTACTCCACTGAAGTTAGGTACGCTACCTACATGTAAACATTTTTAACGATAGACACTTTCAGCGCTACAGCAGGTTTTTATATTGATTTCGCGTAAAAGGTGCCTATAACCAATTATTCCCAGTTGTCCTCTCTAGCCCTGTCTTACCCCCGGGGGACAGCTGGGAATTGTCTTCCCGCTTGTCCCCGGGGTGATGGGTGAGTGACATTAATTGAGCCATCAATCACCTATTGAGAGTTTTGGCGGGAACTCGTTGAGGAGATGTGTTGCTAAATTTTCATTTTTGTGAAACCTAGTTCAAATGCGTGCAAATTGTTTAATTTCGGGGGCATTTTAATCAATTTAGTTTTGTGAAGGTGTGCAGGTGGAATGAAAGTGAAAATCAGTGCAAAACATGGACTGAGTGGTGTCTCCAAAGCTCCGTGAAAAATCTTTGTAAATAAATGTAAGCCGCCGTGCTTACAAATGATTCCCTAGACTTGATTTTAACTATGACGACTTGACTGTTTCGATGCAAATAACATGCATAATATATTAATAATACTTGACACTGGCTAATTTCCTAATGGCCATAATCGGTTCACAACCGATAAGAAATAAATAAAAATAATCACCTATTGCACTAGTCAATGCGTCTAATGACCAGAATTCAATAGAAGATATCTAATTATGGTTATTTTGGCTAATTTAATATTATAATAAATTTCGTAATAAACCATATAGGTATAAATACGAGTTTAAAAAGGGTAACAAATCTTACAAGACAGTACTAATGCGTTTTGTTCAACATAGCTATGTTAAATCAAATAAATCTGCCCGTAGCACATTAATTTCATCCTAGTTGTACTTTGTTAAATAAAATTTAATTTTAACTTCAGCGAATTTTAGAGTTCCGTAGGGTTATTTCTATGCCATCTATACTGTTTTACTTATCTTTATGTTTTTATTTTAATTTTGGTATGTTACAATGCATATTTAATTATCATCGTAATAAGCATAATTTATCTATCTATCTTGATCTCGTTTAAAATGTGACGCATTTATAGATTTTTAATTGAAACTTTGTTCAGTAGTTTTTGCGTGAAAGAGTAACGAAATCACATAAATACATATTACGTACAAACTTTCGCGTTTATAATATTAGTAAGATTATCTATGACATCTCATTTTCTAGTTAGTTGAGTGGTACAATTTACAATGAAGTTAGTAGGTTAGTAAGTATATGTAAGCACAAATAATTGCTGTTAGACTAAGAGTTTTCTGCCAGTGTTTACGGTACCCTAAAAGCAGTGATCTACGTAAACCGTTACATTGGGCGCTGCTCATTTGTGAATTAGTTCTGGTATCAACTGCTTACTAAGAAGTAACTAGTTAGGTACATTTTGAAGGTGATTGAGCCTCTCGAGATATTGAAGAGTGAAATACTTTTAACGGAATTTGAAAATTGATCTCAAATTTTACGGTCTACGGATCATTGGACTGGCAGTTTAAACCGACTTAAAAAAAAGAAAAAAATTCTATAAGTCGCTACGTAGGTACATTATTTTTTAGCCCTTACTTACTTACTTATAAACGACTAGCTGCGCCCCGAGATAAAAGTTGCCTATGTTCTCCTCAAATGTTCCGTCTATCTTTATACCAACAAAATCGGCTTAGCAATTTAAGCGGGAAAGCGTTACAGACAGATTTACTATGCGTAGTATTGCATAGGTATACCTAATACAATATGGCTTGTATTCACAAGCAAACTTTTGTCATATTTTCACTGACGTTGATTATTGTCAGTCACAAGTGCAAGACAAAGAATTAAGGAACGCATAAGCGTTTGTGAATACGGGCCTATATATCGTGTATTTTACTATGATACAAGTAAAGTTAAAGTTTTTAACTGTGTGTTTCCGCAATTAGCCCTACTACTGGGCCTTAGTGCGTGACCTTAAGCCGTGGTTTTCCTCAAGAAGTTTTTCTTCACCGTAAGAGCGATGTTAATAGCGCACATAATTTTGTCTTCAAGAAAAATACATTGGTGCGCGGCTGGGACTTGAAACCACGACCTTCGGAATAAAAGTTGGGGTAGACCAAGACCGCTCTGTGAAGATACAGAGTATCAAAGTTACATAACGCGTTATATAACTCAAAAAAGATAGGGGGCAGTGTTCTCTTTACGTACCTAATCCAAGAGCGAAACTTACCACCATTTTAACTTATCGATAATGTAAAGTACAAATCCATTTATTGGCACGACCATCGCCGGTCGTTGGCACGAAGCCAGACGGACGCGTGCTGACGAATTTATAGCTTCATGTCCTTTGTTAATCTGAATTACTGAAAACAAAATGTTAGTGGGCGATTGTTACACTGAAATGTAGTGAAGTTCATTGTTTATTGGAGGGTAATGAAATAACATACATACATAGACTGACATACACATACCATAAACTTTGCGTCGCGCAGTCGCTAGTTGGATGAAATTCGTCGGTTATCCATCAGCTATAACTTTACAAAGCCATACTTTTGAACCAATTGATTACAGCCGAATTCTGAAACGAAACTTTAAATTTGAGGGTTGCCTATTCGGCTTTTAAATTCAAATTTAGTATGCGATTTTAAAGTTTTAGAGCTCTTAAGTTTTAAAAGCCGACTACGGAAATTTGAGGGGTTACATCAAAATAGAGCACCTAAGAATTTAAAATTAATAAGGATTTTTTGAAGTTTATGAGCTGCTTAAGTGTTTAAGCAGTATTTAATTTTTTGAGTTGCTTTAAGTTATCTGTCGTTACACTATTATTTTCTTTGACGGTCGAGTTTCATACGTTTCAAAAACTGTTCGAAAAATTATACATACACACACCTTTGATAAATATGTCTCACAATTGGAACGTCGTCGTTGTTCTATTACAGCACATTTTGGCCTCAGAATAAGAGACAGTTTATAGATGGTTCTATATCGAGATATATAGGTAATCTTAGATCAATAAATCAATCAGGTGACAAAAGAGCTGGCAGCTACTTTGGCCAACGAATTGGTATAGCAATTCAAAGAGGCAATGCAGCCAGCCTTTTGGGTACCTTACGTAGGGACGCATTTTTAGATTTTTAATTTTAATTAATTATATTTAATGTACCTACTTTAAAAATATTGTCAAATAAATAAACTGATTTATTTAATTTCTCATATCAATATTTTGATTGAAAACAATGGACGCCTTAGAGTGAATAGATAAGAAATAAGATGTAAAGCTAGACAGTCAGTGTCCCACTAATAGTCAGTCGTAAGTCATATATCGGGGCTATAAATCAGTCAGTCGCGAGTCGCGGGCTGGACCAAAGCCAATACGAGAACTTAACGCCTTCTATCTACTATGTTTAGTACGTTTACGTACGTATATAGGTACTGCTGATGGGCCCAGCGTTTCACCCGCGTAAGTCCCATTCCCGCAGGAATATCGGGATAAAAAGTAGCCTATGTGTTATTACAGGTTGCCAGCTACGTATATTCCAAGTTTCATAGCAATCGGTCTGGTAGTTTTTGCGTGAAAGAGTAACAAAGTCACTTACATAGAATATTAGTATACTAGCTGCGCCCCGCGGTTTCACCTGCGTAAGTCCCGTTCCCGCGAGATTATCGGGCTATAGCCTATGTGTTATTCCCGGTATCCAGCTACCTATATTCTAAGTTTTACCGCAATCGGTTCAGCGGTTTTTACGTAAATAAGTAACAAACACACATACTCACAAACTTTTAGCCTTATAATATTAGTAGGATTAGTAATATTAGATAGACTTTACATGATTTACGGTTTTGATTTTTCACTTATGAAAGGCCAAATATGGGGAGTAATTGTTATTGAACAGTTTTTGACTTGATATTGATCTTCCACGAAAGAAAAACGGGACCATATTTCTGAGACTTCGCTTTCCGTCCGTCCGTATGTCAGTCACCAGGCTGAAACATGAAATATTAGAGATGTTTCTTGGTAAGCATGCTTACATTCGACCACCTCGTAGCTTACTATCTGGGGAGTTAGTGATGAAGCGTACCTACACCATGAAATATGTTTAATTTCTTCTATGGTTTTCGCGATTCTGCATAATAAAACACTTTATTTATCCGGTTTTATCGCGTTTTGAGACATCTACAAATTTAATTACGTACCAGAACAAATAGTTACAAAAATAATATTAAAAATAAAATAAAACTACTTACTTAAATTGAAATTAAACTAATTAAAAACTAAACTATATCTAAATCAGCTAAACCCTTGGTGGAGGGAAAAGTTGCCAAAATGCTGGCTGCATTGCCCCGTTGTTGTATGCAAATACTTATTTTTTGGGCAAAATACAAGCCAGCATTCCGGTCACCCGATGCCTCCACCAAACGTTTAGCTAGCTCTCTGTACAGCTCCAGAGCGACCGACCCCCACGGACCTAAAGTCTCCACCCCAAACGGCACAAATACGTAACCTGAATCTAGATTACTATATTTGTGCCGCTTGAGATTTCCAGCTTTATCAGCGGCAGCTCCTGCCCGCGTCGTGGTCACTGGTCACCATGAAATTGTTTTAGACTAAATTCTGTTCCAATCCAAGATTCAAAGTGCTGACTGATTAACTGACTCACTGACAGCCTAAGCCCCTGGTTCTAGAAATGTGAAAACTAGACTGTTCTTTGTGATGTGTATACAACAAGAAAGTATACATCAATGTATTATCAATTATGTAGTATACAACAAGAAAGAGTTTTCTAAATTTTTACGGGATCCCGAAGTACTCGTTTACACATAAGTTATATCACAATTGGTTAAGCTCAGACTTATCTATTCACACTACTAGTAGGTCCTTACAAAGAATCAAAACTTCGAAAGTAAATATCCAAAATGATTGTGCGTATAAATCTCGGCTACATTTGTATAGTGGTATAACAACCAGCAAGTATATCGGTCTTAGGGCGCTCCAGGGGCTGGCGACTTGCCAGTGACGAATTTATGGCTCGCTGGGGTGACCATTCGATGAAAAGTTCATGGATTGTTAACTAACATTATTATTCATTTATGCCATTACAGTTTTTCAAAGCGATTGTAAAATTAAATGCAACTATAAAATAAGTATCTTCTCTAATTTATTGATTTCTAACAAAATATTAAAACAAGTTTGTATAACAACAAAATTTTATAACTAATATAATTAAATATCCAAAAAGAATTTGTCGGCAACGGCGACACTAGGAATAGCGCTGATGCTGGCGGCAGCGTTCCTGCACTGGATAGCAAGGCAGGTCTAAAAAATCAACAGCTCTTGCAAAATGACATGTGCCGACAACTCCATAAGAAAGTCCTTTGTACAGGGTATTTAAACAAAAACTATATAAAAATATTTATCTCCGAGCGACCTTCGTGTACCACCGATAATGATAAAACGAAGTTCCTTTCAGCGGATGTGTGTCTTTCTATTTATGCTACAGTAAAAGAAACCAATTGTCGACCAAACTACTTACGAATATTCTACAAATCAGATCACTATAAAATAGTTCTTTTTAATTTACGAATTTACTACCATGGTATAGTTGATTTCACTACAAATAATTATTATTAAAACGAAGAAGTACTTATTTACAATTTCATTTGTTTTTTATGAAGCTCAATACTATTTCCATTATTGCAAGCACTGGCTTTTAATTGCAACTGTGCAATTACGCGCGAAATATCGAGCTCGTGAAAAACAAATTAAATCTTGGTAAATACCCTGTTTTTTTTTCATAATACTTGCAGTACTTTTTTGTTTTTAATAAATAAATAGATATACATGCAATATCTCTCGATAACCAAAAGCATGGTATACCTAGTTAAATGTAATGCGTTACACACTGCGTTATTCGCCATGAATTAGATCGCAAATAGAACTTAAAGTAAATTCTATCTAACTAACATTAAATTAAATACGTTGTTCATACTTATTTGTTTGGTACAATTAATTTATAATAGCTTTTATTACAATCAATTAGAAACACAAGTTAAACTAAAAACGGTATACGAATATTATTAATATCTTACTAGCTGCGCCCCGCGGGTTTACCCGCGTAAGTCCTGACCAGCTTGAATATCGGGATAAAAAGTAGCCTATGTTTTAATCCAGATCTCCAGCTATCTGTATACCAAGTTTCATCGCAATCGGTTCAGTAGTTTTACCGTGATTGTTACGCAAACAAACATCTAAACTTTCCTATTTATAATATAAGAAGGATGATACTTTTTAAACTGATACAATTTGTACTCATATTTACATTTTTCCCGGGTCTTATTCACGTACCTATTATTTTAATTTTTGTTAGTACAATAGTTTTTGGTCGTGAGGAAGAACAGTACGCGAATAAGACCAGGGAAAAATATCAATAAATTTAAATAAAATTATATATCTACTTATTTTAAAAGGTATTAAACCGCATTCATTTCTTTTCTACTTTCTGTTCATAACTTTGTTTTGTACCTAATAAAGAAGAAAGTTTTTAGACTAAACGACTAAGACCAAACACCGTATCTATAGACGAGTCTATACAAGGTGTAACGGGTAAGCCCTTATAATCCGAAAAGGGTTAAATTGTTCTAGGCGTCTAGGCGAACAACTTTTGTTCTACGACTTTTAGAAATTCGAAGTACTTTTCGAAAAATTTAGGTGTTAAGTTTACTTGAAAATCAGCTGTTCCTGAGAGTTCTTGGTCATTGACCTTATGTTGTCCTTTTATTTCGTTTGATGGTTTACAATCAAAACTTTAATTACCTAGAACAAAAGGTGTTCGTCTAGACGTCTAGAACAACCCCCTTTCGGATTAAAAGGGCATACCCGTTACAAATTGTATAGTAATAATTCTCATCTTAGAAAATATGACTGTCACATTTTCTCTGCCGTTGAAATAATTTGTAAGAACGAGGAGGGCATTACTTAGCCAAAGTAATTACTTAGACACGTCTATAATTACCGATGTAAGTCTTTGTAAGCCGATGTTAGCCTAAGTCTAAGAGAAATATCGCCGAATGACATAATTATAACTGACATAAAAAACTACTAGCTGCGCCCTCCGGTTTCACCCGCGTAAGTCCCGTTCCCGCGGAAATATCGGGATAAAAAGTATCCTATGTGTTATTCCCGTTATCCAGCTACCTATGTTCCAAGTTTCATCGCAATCGGTTCAGTAGTTTTTGCGTGAAAGAGTAACAAACTCACTTACATACATACAAACTTTCGCGTTTATAATATTATATAAGTATATATAAGTATTAATATTCCTGTCTAACACAAAACCACGGAACCTTAAAAAGATATTAAAAGAATAAAAAACCCGACTGCTGTTTTAACAGAAAAGTGAAAAACAAGATGCTTCTAGTAGCTTTAGGAATGGTGGATGCAGTCGGGCGGGACTCCAACTCGGCGTCAAAGTCAAATCCATAGATGAGATATTTATACGAGTCAAATCGAAAAGTTTTTAATTAACGTTCCGTTGTTCTTGCGAAAATTACCTGCGTAATCATAATGTCATGTAGTAGCAACATAACTTTCGAAGATTAACCATTAGAATTACTATTAGAATACATTATTTATACGCGGATTGTTTTCGCATGCGAATATTGAATTTCTTTGCGAGAATTCAAAAATCCCAATCCAGAGGTAGTGCCAAGCCATAAATTGAAGTAAGTAAAAAGAATATATAAACGTCATTAAAGACAAGACAACCGAGCCGAAGGCAAGTGACATATTAATGAAGACAACCTACCTAAACGACTTCCGATAATTTTATAATTAATTATTTTAATACTTAATTGTAAAACTTTACAAGCAATACTTTTCAAATGTAAATTTACGAAAGAATAAAACATATCGTTTGAGTGAACAATGTTACGCGTTTTCTCTGTTTTTTATGGTCTTTACAAATCTTGGTTAATGGCGTTTGACATCATTTTTTTTTATTTTATTTATTTATTATTTTAATGTACCCTATGTCACTCTCACGGTCATGACGAATCTAACGACGTATCGTTTATCTAAATCGGCCCAGCCGTTTAGGCCCTACGACGGCACAAAAATAGGTCACATACATACATACACTCACGGCAAAAACATAACACTTCCTTTGGCAGTCGTGTAAAAACAAAGAAAAGTTACAGAGAATTTAAAGCATAAAATTTTAACAAACAAATCCAATAATCTGTACAAAGGAATTAAATAAATCAATACATAATAGGATAGCCGCATCAATTAGGCCCAGGTCAGTACATCGCGTCAAAGTTGAGAGCCTACCCCCTACCCCCTGGAGGCCCACAGAGCGGTGCAATTTTTTTTGGGGGGATTTGGCCCCCTGGGAGGCACTGTGGACTATGTGACGGTTGCACCTCTGTTGTTGGGGTGGAGAGGATTGGCTGGTTTTTCGCATGTCGATGTGATATACTAAAAAAATATTCGGTTTTTAAAATGTAATGAAACTCATTTACCGATTTGAATCGCGCTGTTTTATTTTTACCGTTATTGCAAAATAAAAGGTAATTATAACGTTTTTGTTTAATTTTTAATTATTATCAGGCACAGATCTATAGAAAATATTCTAAAAGCATACATATACTCACGGCAAAAACATAACACTTTGGCAGTCGTGTAATAAGCAATATTTTTTCAACAGTACCTAATTGTCTCTAATTTTGTAAATTTTCAAAACAGATATTTTTTCGCTTGGAAAATTGACCTACTTGCTTTATTTACCTACCTAGAAAAAGGTTTTTTAAGTGCCAATAAATGAAAAAAAAAGAATTAATAATTATGAAGTAATGCAGCTAATTTGACGGCTTTAATGGGACTTTGGAAAGGTATTAACTGGATATATTATAGGTAAGTTGTTACCATGTGACATGTTGTTATAGTGTTTCTGTCTCTTATATTTATGATATAACGCATTCCATCCCCCATAATACCAATTCAATGGTCGTTTATGAATTCTACTGTAGAAGTAGTCAATGAGTTTTCACCAATAGCAATAGTTTTGCAAATGCCTATTTGTAAGTACTATGTTGTTACTAATTGTCAAGTTTACAATAATTAGATATCATTCGGCCTTTTGGTTGAAAATATAATATTTTCAAAATTAAAATCAATATTTTTCCAAGCGACAGCCTTTACAGCCAAATACGGAGTCCTACTTAAATAATTATAAGTAGCTCTCAAACTCAAAAAATCCTGGTAGATCTATCTAGATAAGGAGTAGATAATGCAATTTAAACCTCGACAGCGAATTCAACCTACACACAATGCTCGCGTCCATTTTGACGTGTACATTTTTTTGCTCGGGCGTTGTGTTTTCGTTTATTTCGGCTCACACATACACACACACCGCCCAATGCGGCCGATCGATCCGTGTCGTCCGTCATTCACATTGCACTAATATACGAGTACACGAATATTACACTATTTATCTCTGTAGGACTAGCAGAGTCCCGCCGTTTCACCCACGTTAGAGTCAAGATCCCTCCGCCCCTCCCCTAAAACCCTTTCTTAGTGAATACCTTCGCACCTCAAAGTTCAGCCTTTCCAAATTTAATGTCTCAAGCACCAGTAGGCTGTCGTATACATGGACTAGCAGAGTCCCGCCGTTTCACCCACGTTAAAGTCCAGATTCCTTCCCCCCCCCTCCCCCTAAAAACCTTTCTTAGGAATACCTTCGCACCTCAAAGTTTAGACTTTCCAATTGTTATGTCTCAAGGACCAGCAACTTGAGTTCTGCGTTGACAATAGTCAGTTAATCAATCAATTAGGATTTTCAATTCTATAATATGTCTAGACAATAACAAATATGCTCCACGAGAGCCTACGCCGAGTTTCCATCGAAAGATGAACAGAGTCGTTAATGTTTCAGGTTTAATAATGTTTTTTAATGTTTTATGCACGAAAGAGTCTTTTGACTAAGAAGCCATGAAGTTACATGTTGAAGTGACACATCATCAATGACTCCGTAATAAGCACATTACTTAATCGTTCTTTGCTGATCCCTCAATTTGAACTTTTGACTATGTATTTTCCAGTCTTTTCTCTACATCCTCTTCCGCATTGTTGTTGTGCTCAGCCATAAACATTTTCATCTACCATCTTAGTGGGGGGTTTAGACTTCATCTTTGGTAAAGCAGATGATCTTCCTCATACACTAGCAATATATCTTTACTGCAAAACGGCCTTCTCGCTGAAAGTGGCATACATGTTATATCTAACTGGAAGCACATAAGCACAGAACTGGAATAACATAAACAAATGTTCTTACGTCTAACCTAAAAACTATTGTTAATCATTTTTACGTGTGGATCCGCGTTGCACAGCTAGTAATGTAATGACGTCACATGACTTGATGCGCCATACATTTTGGCGATCTGTAAATTAGTAATTAATGAATGCAGGGAAGGGCCGCTAGGGGGAGGGGGGCGGTGGGGGGGCATCGTATTTTTTATGCTGCTGTAGGTAGCCTCGTAGCCTGCAGAACAGTTACAGTGCACACGGGGCTAAGTTCAGAAAAGCGTGTCGACGGATATCTCGTTGCTTTATAGAAAACAATTTTTTGAACGTTTTATGCAAATGTATTAATGGAAGAGGTGTCTTTTGCGTTTGTTGTTATTCAAATAAAGATTTCCCTAAAGATGTAAAGTTCGCAAATTTACTCCAAAAATACTTGTTTATTATGTTTGTAAATTCACTACAATTGTACTGGCAAGACATTATGATGGCCTCTGTGGCGCGGCGGGCGAAGCCCGAACTGCGACACAAAAGGTTTGGGGTTCGATTCCCGCCGGGGACATATATTTCTGCTGACAATAAATGTTTGTTTCTGGTTCTGGTTGTTTTCTACGTATTATATGTATGTATTTACAAAAAAGGATAATAATATACAATTTGTAACGGATAAGTCCTTTTAATCCGAAAGGGGGTTGTTCTAGACGTCTAGGTGAACAACTTTTGTTCTACGACTTTTGAAAATTCAAACTTTTTTTTTAAATTTTGAGATTATGTTTCACTGAAAAAACAGCTGATTTAGAAAATAAAAATAATTGAAGTTTTGATTGTAAATCATCAAACTAAATAAAAGGACAACAGAAGGCCAATGACCTCGAACTGTCAGAAACAGCTGATTTTCAAGTAAACTTTACACCTATATTTTTCGAAAAGTACTTCGAATTTCCAAAAGTCGAAGAACAAAAGTTGTTCGCCTAGACGTCTAGAACAACCCCCTTTCGGATTAAAAGGGCTTACCCGTTACACCTTGTATACAAGCCTAGAGCTTAGTTTGGGGCTAGATATCGCTGTGTGTAATGTCGTGCAAGTTGAAGTTGGTTTTTTTTATTATTTCATGTGTTTTTTTTTGTGAAAATTGAAGATAGTTTTTCACAGTGAGCAATTGCGACAAGGGTAGGCCGTAATTATTGTACTTGTAAGCGTACTAACCTAAAAAAAGTTACGTTTATAATTCAAACTTGTTTCGACACATTTACTTATTTTAAAACTAAAACTTGCATAATTTTCAAATAAAACATTACACTACAGACATGATCAATGCAGGAACAAAAACAAACATAAAATAAACACCTACAACTGTATTCATTCTACAACCAACCAACGCAGGCAATTTCAAAAATTCAAATAGCTAACAAAATTTCTATTCCCGAAAATTCTAGATCAATAAATAAAAAAAGGAAGACACACCGTTCGTACCCCCTGTGTACCGGTCATTTTGAGCGTTTTTTCGCAGCGAGCCCACAGCATTCGTTTTTCACCCCTTTCACCCCCTGTCCGCCCTGAAGCTCCCTCCCCCTACCCGATACGACGGTGCACGGAATTTGATTAATGCAATGTTCGCGATAATAATTATTCCTGTTACTATTTTTTGACAGGATAAAGTTTTTTCAGGTTCGGTGTTGCTTTTTTTCTCGTTTTAGGGTTAAGGCGTTCGTGTGGAGAAAACGTGTCATCTAAATAAACATCACTTAGTTATTAATTATTCGTTTGTTGGTTTTTCAGAAATGAGTTGTTGGTTACAAATTTAAATAAAATATATTAATAGAATAAAAACTGTCTCATTTTTAAAATAGAATATTTTTTTCCTAAATACAGCGCTTATACTCACGCCATACCTAATTTCACAAAAAAAATTACAAAAACAAAATTCCATGAATATAGGTAATAATTTAAAAATGCGTCCCTACGTAAGGTACCCAAAAGGCTGGCTGCATTGCCTAATAATAAATTACAATAAATAAATGATATTGAATCATATACATTTAAATATGTGCCATTTTATTTTTATTATTTATGCATAAAAAAACTGCAACCTAACTAGTTTTTAAGTTATTCATGAAATATCTCATCTCTAGCTCGTATGTATGTACGGAGCCCCTCAATACAGCGCCCGACTCGTACTTCACCGGTTTGTTTCGCATTGTGTACACGACGTTATATCCGAAGCGATCCATTTTTAATATTTGTTTTAGATTGTACATTACTTTCGAAGCAAAATATTTTAAATATTTTTGTTGCAGCCAACAGGTGGCGTTTAGTTAATTTTATTTATTGATGAAAATAAAACTACTTGACACTGGCTGGATGCGAAAAATCGAGGCGTTATTACCTCTCAAAAATGTAATAAAACTAAATAGCCTACCCAAAATTGGAATTTTGTTTGCTACCCGTTAATCCCTGTAAATTGTTTAATTTGATGGCAACACTAACAATTAACAATTTATTTCCGTAAAAGTTAACGAGTGAAACAAAAAAAAAACAATGCCAAACACGGAATTAGCTCGTTATCAACAAATGACCCAATGGGATTGCAATAAAATACGCCGCCGTATTTATTGCTTCCAGCATTGCTAAAAATTATTCAAACGATTTGGTAATACACTATTTAACCTGTGAAACTGGTCTAAAATGCCCTTTATGAACGGCAGAACGACCATAATTTAGAAACTGTTGCCTATAATAATTAATAAGTTATTTAAGAGAAGGAATCTGGGGATAGAGGTTCGGCGAATCAGGAGTTCTCCCCGCGCGGTGGTAGGTAAACTGCTTGATCCCAAAGAGGATTGGAGGCGGCAGGCCGTAATATATTTCTAAATTTAGTTGGCGTCGATATTATTATTGAAGATTTAGATACCGCCTCATTATTATCAATAACTAGCTGCGCCCCGCGGCTTCACCCGCGTAAGATTCATCAAAATCGGTTCAGCATTTTTTCTTTCATAAAAATTGACTAGGTATACAAGATGAAACGGGTAAGCCCATTTAAGCCGAAAGACGGTTGTTCTAGACGTCTAGGCGAACAACTTTGGTTCTACGACTTTTGAAAGTTAGAACTTTTTTTTGAAAATTTTGAGGTTTGTTTCATTGAAAAAAAAACAGCTGCTTTTGAAAATAAAGGTAATTGTAGTAGACCAAACTAAATGAAAGGACAACATAAGGTCAATGACCTTGAACTCTAAGAACAGCTGATCTTCAAGTAAACTTAACACTTAAAATTTTCTAAAAGTACTTCGAATTTCCAACAGTCGTAGAACAAAAGTTGTTCACATAGACGTCTAGAACAACCCCCATTCGGCTGAAAAGGGCTTACCCGTTACATCTTGTATAATCTGCAAAAACACAAAAGTAAAGAAAGTAGCCGCACATTATTATAATGGAATAGGATGGAAATGGTGAAAGAATAACTGTAACGAAAAATAGTAAATTGTAAAATAAAACAGGTAGAAATACAAGTGCTATCTAAAACAATCTCCGCTGATAATATCCGGGCTTCGTTTGTAGTCGCAGAGTACGCTGCACTATTTATATAAATCTCCTTAAGTTACTACTTCACATACTGGCCGCTCTGCGAAAGGCCGAAGATAAGATAGAGTGGATACAGTTTATAAACGATTCCGTTTCAAGAATGGCACGAGTTTTAGTAATGAATGAATGAATAAATTCTTTATTATACACACCAAATACAAATACATACAAAGAAAACAAACAAAACTTAAAAATAGGTGGCACAATGGGCGGCCTTATCGCTTAAAGCGATCTCTTCCAGGCAACCTTTGGATGGACCAGAAGTCAAGATAGGTGAAAGGTAGGGTGCTTACACAGGAAAAAGGTACTTAAGTAGTAAGGTAGTTAAAGGTACTCACTTAGTAATGAAGAAGAAGAATACAGTAAGTTCCTTATTCTTTTCGTATATTGGTGTGGCTTACCTAGTGTCTTTAACTTGACCTAACGACTGCTATCAGAGATGATACCACAACCAGCTGCTTAACGTGCCTTCTGAAATACGGAGGAGCTCGAGAAAATGTTTTTTTTTTTGCCATACATAATATTATCGGTCACTCAGCTAAGTAATGACAAGCATTGCTTAATGAGCACGATTATGTATGAAGGTGTACACAAGATCAACGAACTTGTTTAATATTATCAAACAAGTTCGTTGCAAACAAGGGACTATTAAAATTTAACACGTGACTTTCCATTTAAAAAGGAAAAAGTCTTTTACACCCTTAAACATTTTCAGGCTCCATTGATTTTTGGAAATATCAATCGAAAACAAATGTTAATGCGAAACTGTGTTTGGTGGTAATACGTAATTCTAAAGGGGAGAATTCAACCTATGAGGTCGACTAGAACAACCTCATAGGTTAAATCCTCCTAGCTTAAAGCAGGCTTTCGAAGAATTATACAATTTTGAATTCGTCTGAATTTGAATGCAATAAATGAATTAATATTTCATTATTTTGAGAAGTTTCTTATGTATTTAGTTGTAGTAAAATATCTTATGGAAAGAATAAAATCCATATTGTTAATCCACAAAATCTACAAAATAAAAACATCAACCTCTTCGTCTATGTAGAAAAGCGCGCTTAACAACTTCACCCGCAGTTGTGTTGAACCGAACTTTTGACGCGATATGCTAACTTACAATTTATTACATCTAAACGTCTACCTTGTTAACATTTCAACGGATTGAAATAAGAACTGCCAGTCAGTCTGTCAGTTTGAGCTCTAACGGTGGAAAACATCGCTAGGAAAATAGAGGCTTAGGCTGTTTCCACCAAGTATGCAAAAACGCCTGTGTGCGCTATACACAGGCGAATAAAATTGGATATTGATTTCGTACTTATTGATTATTATTTCAAATGACATGTACATTGAGTTATAAATGAATTAGGTATTGTATTGTACGCCTGTAATAACATAATTTCATAAAATATATAGATTATAGTTTCCTAAAAGAAATCACACTACACGTAGTGCAGACGCATTGGTTAAACTTAAAGAAATCGCTCGTTTGTAAATTCAGCAGAAAAAGTAAGTATGTCATCTGACTACGTCAATCTATGTATGTATAGGTATGTAAGGATGTATGTTTGTATGTTCTACTGTAGTGTCTATATAACTGCACCGAATTGAATAAATGAGGTGTCATTTATAGTTATGTTTTCCTTAAAATTTCAGAATAACCATCTCATTAATTATTTTAAAAGTTGGAAAACGAAATAAAAACAAGACCACTGGTCCATCCACTCCACAATGGCAAATTGCAACCCTCCAAATAATATAAAGTTCATAGTACTACCTAGTACTAAGGTTTTGAAAGAAAGGTTTCATAATATCTTCAGGCGCGGCATTGTGCCACTAGTATTGTGAGACGGGTGTCCCCCATTGTCTCGCGGCCATTAACGCCTTGTCTTAATTAAGTGTTTTTATAAAGACTATGCATTTGCGGAATTGTTGGGTGAAATGCCGAATAATTAACACGTTTTATTAGATGGCCCGTAGTTTTACCTTCTAAGTTCTGCTATGTGAAAAACATGATCACAGAAAAAATACATCAGTTTCTTGTGTATTCTCTAGTTCTCATTAGAGGAAGTGTTCACAGACACATCGCCTTAATTTTAGAAAATAAGATGATACGAAACGATAGTGTGGATGTATATCTATAATTGAAATAAATTTGAATCTATATTTGAAATAAATATTTTCAAATTATTGTTCTCCCGAAAATATTTGGATAAAATAGAACGTATACTATGTTTTCATCGCTATTGCTCCTTACTGGGGGCTTAGTAGTTTCCTTCCTTTAATGAACGAACAAACATACGACTATTTCGTAACTAAACAACCAAAGAAACATACAAAACCCAGTTTTCAAAGATCAAACACAATTATTTCCCCTAGAATCTGAGAAAACGTGAACAAATTGCAGCAGAGAGCACCACCCAAGTACTAGGCTAGCATGAACAGGCAGGCATTGCATAAGATTGATGCGCTAAGGGCGCGGGTTGCGCGGCGCGGCGGGGAGTGATGGATGATCCACGCTATTATATCTGGATACCATAGTACGTAGGTAGTCAAGGTTGAGAGAGTTCTTTAGTTTTAATAATTAGGTAGGTATCAGCCTCTTGCGGCTCAAACCGCGTACGTCTCAGTCCTGAGCAAATTTCGGGATTAAATGAGACCTATGTATTACTGGGTCCAGATTGTACTTTGGTTACCCAACTTTAGATTACATAACAGATAAGTCGGTGGCACTGGTTAAAGAAGTAAATTTGTCCTCTTTTGAAGTCAGTTTTTTTTAATTATTGTTTGTTATACGTCTCGTATCACGGAGCTATGGAGCTCTAGACCTTTGGAAGGCGTGCGTGGAGCCAAAGCCAACACTTAGAGTCCCTTTCAATAACAATTTTACTAGCAAACTATGAAGTAGACACCAAGCCGGCGATTACTCCTGTTTGCAAGATAGTTATTTAATTTTATTAGTTAGTAATTTATTTGGCTGTTCAACTTTAGATTTCAGATTAGACAGAGCTGAGGCATAGATGAGCCTTGTTATATAGTTATAGATTAGATACCATTTTAGGCCTCAGTTCTTCACTATCTGGGATGAGACATGTTATAGTTATAGATTAGGTACCATTTTAGGCCCCAGTTTTCGCTAGTGCTACCTATCTGCACTTATAGTAACAAACAACATCATTGCCACGCAAACAGCTCAGCGTGAAACTGAAAAAAGCCTGTGAATCGTCCAAGTAGCAAGGGTCAGAAAGGATGGTATTATACAAAAAGAAGCATTAAGACCGTTAATGAGATCGTCGAGCCCTTCTCCTTCAACAAGTGGTTGGAGAGAGGATAGTTAGGGTTTCGCGAGATATTACGTTCAGGGGCTCTATTTTTGAATCACTAGCGCCACTTCGAGTGATTTTCAAACCTCTATTTCTACTGATTTACATTCGTTTTCTGTAATGTTTCTTTGTAAATCGCACGACCACAACGAGTAGTATCAACCAATCGCCGCAGGAGTCAGACATCGGCCGAAAATCAGCAGATTCGAATTGTTTAAGGACGCGACTCATGTGAAATCCCTTCCGATGGAATGGTTTTATTCATAACCGGTATCAAATAGATCTTTAAACAATGTATACTGTTATTGTACATGATACAAGAAGTGTCCCCTTCATTTCAAAAACAATAAAAAATAACTTTAAATACCACTATTATACAGGCAAAGTTACCCCTGTTTTACAAAATAAATCAATTTTTCTTCTAAATCCTTAACCGCTATATTTTCTTATAGGCATCATAATATTAGAAAATACAATACCTAGAACCCCTTCATCGCATTTTTTCAAAATATTATTTTAATCTTCGTTAATTATTGATTTTACGAGAAATTGTAGATTTTTCACGCAATTCCATCTCGCTCATTTATATGCAATAGGACAAGGACCGTTGCTTATCATCTATCGCCGCCTTAAATCGCCTAGCTAGTAACGAGCGATTCAAAAATAAGGCTCCAGGAAAGTTTCGTAGCGGTTGATTGTTGCAACGAATTGTCGTTTTGTTACCACTTTCACGGTTAAGTCGTAGCGCAAAGTGGACTTGTCCTTATTACTATTCGGGCCGATGCAGTTACTTCTTCTTTCAGTATATTGGTTGCCTGGAACTGATCGCCCATAGGCGATAAGGTCGCCCATTCTGCCACTTTAGTTTTAAGTTGTTCTTTTTATATAATTTGTTGTAATATTTTGTGTTTTTGATATAGAGACCGACTGGATCAGGCATTGCATGGAGCATCATTTTGGAACAAAATAGATATAAATAGTAAAAATACAAAAATCATTTATTCCGAAAAATGTAGTATACAGAATCTTAAATAATAGATTCAAAAATTTACCAGTTCCCAATCCTGTACCTTTCCTACTTTTTGTTGTATGTGACATCACGTTTACAACTAAGCAACGAGTGTCAGTGAAGAAACTCAGCATTAGATGGCACTATTACAAATCACAACTTATCTAAAACCATTCACATGACATGCATGACGGGTCAAACGCTTGATAAAATCTCGTAAACTATGTCTTAAATACCACACAAAACAAAAGCTACTCTAAAATAATTTGAATACAATCTTTTTTCGATCGATTAGCATAATTTTTAAGCATATCCTTAGACGGTAATCAAAAGGATAATTCATGTTCAATTTGAACTTTAAAACGAAGTAACTAGGGTGTATTTTTCGGTGGTCTTACTTGTAAGGTAAGTTAGGTCGTGCAAGGGTGGAATCCCACAAAAAGCAGTCAGACCGGTCTTCACTGATACAGACTCATTCCAAACGAATGAATAAAAATATAGTAGGTACCTATCAAAATCTAATATTATTATAAGTAGAGCAGTGTTGGTTTCACTGGAAGATAACTCGACGAAAACAAGTTTTTAACCGACTTCAAAAAAGGAGGAGGTTCTCAATTCGTCGCGTATATATATATATATATTTTTCCTTACCATCGATGACGATACAAAGTCCGCCAGGTCAGTTAGTAGAGTAGGTAGATAATATAGTAGAAAAATGTATTTACAATCCGCCCTGCTCTGTGGGGTTTAAAAGTAGTCTGTGTATTTTTTATTTAAAATTTACTTTTGAGCGACGACATAGCAACAACAAACAATCATGGTAGCGCGGATTGTACTAGATAGTTAAAATTAGAATGCGTTTGATAGATTATGGCTACGATATCCTCTGCCGTTGGAATACTGAGCCCTTAGTATGAGTTTTGATAGTTTATCGTCTCGATCAAACTGCCAGTAGTTTACTTCATACATTTTCCATCAGCGCCATAATAATATATGAAAGTAAACTGCCAGTTTAATCGAGACGATAAACTATCAAAACTCATACTAAGGACTCAGGTCTGCTGAGCGATCAGTTAGTGGTATTGCGAGACTTTCGGGCATCACCTATAGATAGACATAACATGCCTTAGCGATGTCCTTACCGACATCGGTTCCGACCGAAGCTCATTGAAGGCTCTTATAGACCAGGGATGAAGCGGTCCAGGGCTGGCATTCGTGTAAACCCGCATTACACCCGGAAGATTGTCGAGACTCCTTCGGGACGTACGTCGCACAAACCAAGATGCAGGAGGTCAAATTAGATCTCAGGCTTCCCTTTACCTTTACCCAGAATATACCCAGGATTTATAGTCGGTTACACTCCGACATTCAAGTCGCCCTATGGCCTCCAAAGTTAAATCACTACTGTTCAAAGATCACCACCATCCAAAAACCTGTCTAACGTGCCTTCTGAAGCACTGAGGAACTCGAGAAAATATTCTTTTGCCACATATATTTTCATTCGCCCATCCAAGTAATGACCACGCCAGACGTTACTTAACCCGCACGATTATACAAGATCAATCTAAAGAACGTAAAATACAATCATATCTGTAGGTCCAGTCGATCTGTCTGTGTGTACCTAAACCAGAAAACAATCACTGCTCACAGATTTACCTTGTTAATGAACGGATAGAAGGCCGTTGCGTCGTCGGTCGCGCTGCGTATGTACCCACTGAAAGATGTAGTTTGTTAATGTTTTGAATTGTTAGGCTGAAAATAAAAAAATACATACTTAATATATACCGGGTTATACTCGCGCTTTGTTGATCAACGCTCGGTCGTTTAAAAATTTATTTATTTAACTTACAACCATCATTACAGGTATGTGTGTAGGTACCTAATGCGATAGCGAAGCACAAAATATTATCATTAAATAACAACATATCATTCATTAATTACATCAAACATTATTATAAATTAACAATTAAATTATATTAATAATTGACGCTGATCAATAAAGTGCGAGAAATACCCGGTATATACAAGGTGTAACGGGTAAGTCCTTTTAATCCGAAAGGGGGTTGTTCTAGACGTCTAGGCGAACAACTTTTGTTCTACGACTTTTGAAAATTCTTCTTTTTGAAAATTTTGAGATAATGTTTCACTGAAAAAACAGCTGATTTTGAAAATAAAAATAATTGAAGTTTTGATTGTAAACCATCAAACTAAATAAAAGGACAACATAAGGTCAATGACCTCGAACTCTCAGAAACAGCTGATTTTCAAGTAAACTTTACACCTACATTTTTCGAAAAGTACTTCGAATTTCTAAAAGTCGTAGAACAAAAGTTGTTCGCCTAGACGTCTTGAACAACCCCCTTTCGGATTAAAAGGACTTACCCGTTACACCTTGTATTGTGTTTTATTATGCAAAATCCAAAAACCTTGGACAAAATTAATACTTACTTATTGATTTATTCCAGGCAAACATTTCCCATGTAAGTACAAAATATGATTTTACACAGCTACGGCTCTACAAAGTTATTTTAAATGACCAAAAAGATTCGTCTCTAGAGCATAAATTGCACGTTAAAGACTTAGGGCTTATTAATTAAATTTTGGAACGTTGATATTTACGAAGGTTCTGGGCAGAGAAAATAATCACTACAGCTCTCATAGCATACGGCCAGTTCGAACTAGCCGCCTAACTATAAACTAAAAAAAATTGTTCTTTTTCTTGCCATATAATGATGGTGAAGATCTGCACCCATATTATCTATCCAGTGGACGTCATACAACAGTAGAAAATGACAGGCACCATGCAGTACATTGCTGCTTTGAGGTAATCACCGGTAATATTTAACCACGTTACGTCAAAGCAGCAATATAGGTACTGCATAATACCTGTCAATTTCCACTGTTGCCCGACATCCATTGGATAGATAATACGGGTGCTGATGAGATGTCTTAACCGTGTCGATGTCATTATACACGGATACGATGTCAATATACACGGATACAATGTCAATATACACGGATACGATGTCAATATACACGTCAATATATATACATAAGTAGAAATACAGGATCGGTGGTAATTTAAAGATCGTTATTATTTCAGACATTGTATTTACAACAGTCTGTGTGGGACCGGCCTTGACGCGTCGCGTTCATTATCAAGGTAAAACAGTTACCCCGATATAGTGAATGTTAAGCACTTATAAAAAGAGACGACATTTATAGCAAAATATTTAATTTCTATTTAAATAAGAAATTAGTGCACCGACATGCACATTCATTTGGGGAACTTGCGTGGTACTGACGCAGAGACGCGAGTTCGGGCCTTGCCGCGAGTGGATTTATGAAGCTGATTTTTCTAAAAAAAAAAAAAGAATTGATAAAAATGACCAAAATAACCTCTACATAGGTACAGAGCCACCGACTAATTAATCTGTTTTATCATCTGAAGTCGGGCAGCCAACCTAAGTACAATATGGAACCAACCAGTAAAACTGCCCGACTTCAGATGATAAAACAGATTAATTAGTCGGTGGCTCTGTACCTATGTAGAGGTTATTTTGGTCATTTTTATCAATTCTTTTTTTTTTGGTTGTTTTTTAAATTATTTTTTGTTTATTTTTGAAGTCGGTTTTTTAATTGTTAAATTATTTTTTTATTTTACCCTTTTTAGTATACTTACCTACCTAAAAATCAACAATATTGTTACCGTAATTTTCATTTGTGAGGAGTTTGCTGATGAGAAGGTGGTTTCAGGTGCCCCATCAATCTGTACTTAGTACTTAGGGGTCTATTCTTTTTGGTAGAAGTCCAAAAATGAGTAATTTATTGAATTCTGGGATGCTATCCTGTCCATCATTCCGAAGATACTCATCAGATCCTTACCAAACTTTCATGGGACCACCTCGTAGCTTCCACCTTTCCATTAAAAAAAGAACTATATCAATCGGTTAAGCCATCTTCGTATAATCGATGAACAATTGAATTGAATACAGCGTTTTGAGGAGCATTCCCGGTCCTCACTTCGAAGATCCTCATCAGATCCTCATCAAATTTTTATGGGACCATCTTGGAGCTTCCACCTTTCCATTAAAAAAATAATCATCAAAATCGGTCAAGCCATCTTCGAGTAATCGATAAACGACTGGATTGATTAATGCGTTTTGAGGAGCATTTCCGTTCATCACTCCGAAGACCCTCATCAGATCCACATCAAATTTTTATGGGACCATCTTGGAGCTCCTACCTATCCATTAAAAAAAGAATCATCTTAATCCGTCAATCCGTCTTCGAGTAATCGGTAAACATACAAAAAAAAAAAAAAAAATTACATACAGACGAATTGATAACCTCCTCCTTTTTTTTGAAGTCGGTTAAAAAATAATATAGTATAATATAAAAAAAATCACCCTATATTGCTGGCAGATATGTCTATAACAAGAAAATGTATTGGATTTCAATACTCACTTTATTTAGACAAAGGATCAGTGATCCATGTGGTAAGAAAAAAATAGGTAAACAAATTTACTGAATTTTTTTATATTATTTTATTTAGTAGGTATACATACAATGTACATAGGAACAACAATTAAAATATTAAGTATAAAATTAATCATGTTTTTCAGTTTCCTTTTTTAATAAAACTAAGTAAGTGCCTACAAATAGTAGGTACTTGAATAAAATTAAAATAATTACTAGAGAAGGGGAGGTCGTGGGTTCAAGACCCGCAAGATATTTATTTTTTTAAATACATCCCTAAATAATATCTTTAAATTTAAAATATAAGAATGTATATACAAGATGTAACGGGTAAGTCCTTTTAATCCGAAAGGGAGTTGTTCTAGACGTCTAGACGAACAACTTTTGTTCTATGACTTTTGGAAATTCGAAGTACTTTTCGAAAATTTTAAGTGTAAAGTTTACTTGAAGATCTACTACAATCAAACCTTAAATTACCTTTATTTTCGAAAACAGCTGTTTTTTCAGTGAAACATAATCTCAAAATTTAAAAAAAAAAAGTTCGAATTTTCAAAAATCGTAGAACAAAAGGTGTTCGCCTAGACGTCTAGAACAACCCCCTTTCGGATTAAAATGACTTACCCGTTACATCTTGTATGTATGTTAGGTGGGTATGACAAAACTTACATCGAAATATTTTTAGCAAGGAAATATATTTCCAAAAAATCCCCATTTATTATTCGCTAACCAGGCGAATGCTCGCAAAAGGCGAAAGGCTTAGCGAAAGGACGCAGGTTCGAATCCTGTCATGGGGATTTTTTGGAAATAATAGGGGTTAAAGTATGAAATTGCCGTTTTATTGCAATAGGTTTTTTGAATTGACATAGAATCTTCATGGTTTGAGGTTTTCGAATGAAACTTTTTTCAAATGGTTTCTGTGATGTTCTTTTTTTAAAAAATGTGAAACATTTGAATATCGACTTTCAATTGTTTTTGTTATTCAATTTAGACAAGAAAGATGGATACTGCGAAAATTCGAGTGATTTTTGAATACGAGTTCCGACGCGGAACTAACGCGGCAGAAACAGCCCGCAATATCAATGCTGCGTTTGGAGAGGGGTCTACTAATGAACGCACCGTGCGATTTTGGTTTAAACGCTTTCGTGATGGAAATTTCGACTTAAAGATCGAGCCACGAGGAAGACCGCCCACACAGGTGAATAACGATGAATTAAGAGAGATAGTGAAAGCCGATCCTAGTCAAACTACCCAGGAATTAGCGGCATGGTTTAACGTTACCTTACCCACTTTATTGACTCACTTGCGTCAAATCAATAAAATAAAAAAATACGAAAAATGGGTGCCTCATGATTTGACTGATCTGCAGAAAGAAACGCGTGTTGAAACTTGTGTTGCCTTGTTAAACCGGTACAGAAATGAAGGAATATTGGATCGAATTGTAACATGTGATGAAAAGTGGATTCTTTATGATAACCGGAAAAGAAAAATGCAATGGCTGACCCCAGGTCAAATGCCACAACAGTGTCCTAAAGCAAAACTTACCAATAAAAAGGTAATGGTAACTGTTTGGTGGTCTCAGCATGGTGTTATTCACTATAGTTTTCTTCGATCTGGTCAAGCAATTACGGCAGATGTCTATTGTGCCGAACTCCGAACCATGTTGACAAAACTAGCAGTAAAACAGTCCCGACTCATGAAACGATCTTCACCATTATTGCTCCACGACAACGCGATACCTCACACAGCACGAGAAACCATTTTGACCCTTCAGGAACTGAACTTAGAAACCATTCGTCATCCTCCGTATTCACCAGACCTTGCTCCAACGGACTACCATTTTTTTCTTGATTTGGACAATTATTTACGTGACAAGAAGTTTTCTTCCCAGGAGGCAGTACAAAATGCTTTCACACAGTTTGTGCAGTCTAGATCGTCGGAGTTCTATCGCAAAGGCATTAATAACCTTCCCATTAGATGGCAGCAATGTATAGATAATTAATAATGGCAACTATTTTGATTAAATAAATTTGTTAAAAGTTTAAAAAATAAACAATTAAGATTTTCAGTACAAATCGGCAATTTCATACTTTAACCCCTAATATATTGCCTTGCTAAAAATATTTCTATGTTTAAAATGCCTTGTGCAATAAAAACAAAAAATAAATATTAAAACTTACATCTTCAAAAAATAGGTACCGCGGCCAGATTGGAATTTGCTACCCTCTCGCTGCCCAATAGGCGTCAAGACGACTAATTAATCTGCATTTTCTTGTCAACTTCTTCTTTTTGTATTATGTGACTCACCTAGTGCTAGAGTTTTCAGGTCGCTCTAACTTTGCCTAGCCAATCGTTAGGCAAAGTTAGAATCTTTAAGACGACCTGAGATATTGGGCCCTACCATGATGTCTTATAAGTCGTCGCGTTGTCGTTCAGCTAAAAAAATTTAAAAACATCAAATATTAAAAATAAAAAAAATACTTAAAAAAAACATTTTTTTAATTATCTGTGGTTTTTAAAAGTAGTCGGGGTTTTTTTTGTTTAAAAAATACTTTATTTTTTTTAACGACAAAAGGACGACATACCAACGACAAACGAGCATAGTAGCGAAGAACAACCAGTACCAACTGCTTTTAACGTACCTTCTACTATTTTCTTTGTTTAATAGCTGTAGCTGTATTTTTCACGAGTCATATTGTCATACGAAGAGCCCTTAGAGATAACTTTTTTAGTCTGTATAATAAAAAGATGGCGCATGTTTGAAGTGGGCGCATTGTTTCGTGTATGTAGGTACGAGAGGTGAATTGTTGGATATTTCGTTGTTTAGTGCCTCTGTTTCTAATGTTGATTACTCTCTTCGTCTGTAGTGGTTTCCTCTTCTATATTCACTGGATGTTGAGGGGTTATACAGTGTGTTACAGCGGGGGTAACAACATACTTACAACATTTTGAAATCCACCTTTTGGGAAGTTCAACATATTAGGAAATCAACATTTTGGCACTAAAAGAATAGGTAGATTAATTCTTTAACACACAATCGAAATATTTTAAGTCCTTTTTTTTACAAAAGAAATCTAAGTCCTAGAAAAGTGCTCATTCTGATTCTGAGATTATGGACATTCTGGGACATGGACATACTGGGATTTGGACATTTAGAGATATGGACATTTTGGGATTTGGACCTCCTGGGATTTGGAAATTTCGGGATATGAACAATTTGCACCCGCTGGACATGAAAAAAATTCTAAGTCCTAGAAAAGTGCTCATTCTGATTTGGACATTATGAACCTAAACGATATAAAATTACAATAAAACGAAATTCTCAATTTAGGTACTATTAGTAAGTAGTACTTACCACATAGCCTATTTTTTATCCCGATATTCCCGCGGGGTCGGGACTTACGCGGGAGACACGGGGCGCAGTTAGTACTTAGATATAACATAGAAACCCCAATTTTTTAGTCTTTGTTCGCGACTTTGAATTTAAATAAAACGTTTCCTTATTCATTTATTTAAAAAAGGAATCTGAAAAAGCTCCGAACGGCATTGCAGCAATACTTAAAATAAAAATAACACGATTACAAACGGAAAAATAGTTCAATTTCAATAGATATCCAATTTCTAATTATAATTAAAAATATACATGACGAATTCAGAACCTCCTCCTTTATTTTAAAGTCGGTTAAAAACTTAACAACAATAATGTAGATAGATATAAAAACACGATGATCTAGTTGTCGTGTTATTCTTGTTTGGCAAAGTTGTCGTAGGTCAGGCAAGGTTATATCAATAACAAAAATATAATAATTTACTTAGCGATTTAATAACAATGCCGTTTAAATGATGATGGCTTCTTTGCTGAAAAAGCGTACCGCGATATTAGAGACTTTTTGAATGACAGATTAAAGTGATATTGGGTGTTTTAGTCGCAGTATTGACATTATATTATATTTTAGTGGTGAAGAATTATTATTTATAACAATTGTCATTCTCTATTATACCAAATTTCAATATTTAAATTCTACTAATACTGACATCTATTTTATTTTATTTATTTTCTATTTGACATTTACACATTATTAACTACTAATTCTATTTATAATTTGATTAATTGCAATGTATAATTTAATAAGAACACGTTCATATGCCGACAGGCGAAACATAGCTGTACTATATTTTAATTTATCAACACCATTTGTATAACAAAATAACCTATGTTTATGGACAATAAATGAATATGAATATGAATATAAATATGGCAAGTTTCTAACTCTAAATTACAATCGAATCATCTAAGTCTTTATGACTCCAGATTTGGATCCAATTTGAATTGAAAACGGGTTTCATGTTTATCACCATCAATAAGTCTAAAGCTTTCCACCATGAACGGAGCGGAGTCATTAATGTGTCCGTTTAATGACTATAAAAACGTTCGTTAGGTGTTAGCCATATTTTAGACTCCGCTCCTCGACTTAAGGTCCTTATACCTACGCGCTAAACTGAAAATCCCTATTTAGCTCGTAGGGAACAATGTCGCAATTTTGTTTTGTGTTTTTGTTGTAAGTATTAAATTAATTTTCAATAATAAAATAAGAGAGTGAATTAAATTCTTTACGTTTAGAAAAATCTAGAAGAGCTCTTTTTCCACAAGTAGAACACTTATTACACTTCAGGGCAACGTAAGTTAGGTACCTATCTATACATGTAAAAGTTTCCGCCTCGGCTTCCAGAGGTTTTCCATAAATTAGCGGCCGTCAGTCGCGTGACGTTGCACTACCTAGCACCTAGCTGTACACTGCGAGACAACAGATTTAGAGAACTAATCATATAATCTATATATAGTAATTATATTATGTTTATATGATGTTATTTCTTACAATTTTGTTTAATTAAAAATAATAATCTAAAAATATTTATAAAATTTGTTTTTATTGCTCGAGGAAGCCTTGTTGCCTAGTTGGATAAGGCGCTGCCGTAATGACGCAGAGACCCGAGTTCAAACCTTGCTGAGAGTAAATTTTTGAAGATGAATTTTCCTTTAAAATATTTAAAAAAATCTTGTTAGTCTTTCAAAAACTGTCTTATTCTGTATTAGCTTTAGTGTTATTTACATTGCTGCACCCAATAAATGAAATATATTTGTTCAATAAGATTTCACATGATCATTTTGATTCGTCAGTAATTTAGTGTGTCTTCGCAACGCGACCTCCAATAAAAAGATGACACAAAAAACTAATTGGGTTTGTTGTTGTGATATGACTTCCATCGTGTCTGATTTAACAATTATTTTCTTAATAAACTCGAAAATACTGACTCAGAAGCGTGTGTTTGTCAAGATGGAAGGGTATCCTTTGCCAGTAAGTGAACAGTGAAGATTTTTCTAAGTTCTTGGAAAAAAAAATAACTCAAAGAAAACATTCTTTCATTTGTGAAATTGTGTTGTACATTTTAAAAGCCAAGGTAGCCAAATCTAACGTTTCGAAGAAAAAGTCCTAGATATTTTGTCCTGCAGTGTATCGATCTGTCAGTAAGTTTTCCCATGCATCGTGCGAAGACGAATGACAGAAGTTAACGGCGGCGGGCGGCGGCGGGCGGCACACAAAAACTGCACTAAACTTGGTCTTCGGTAAAAATTCTTTCAACCAACACACCTACTAGGTACATTGTGACACTAGAAATATCGACTAGAAAGAAATAGTTTTTACGACGATCTTTTACATTTACTTATAAGGTTTTTGAGGAAAAGGGGATATTGCACACACGGATATAAAACTCGACCCCTCCCGTCCCGTCACGTTGTATAGTTTTTAAGCGCAGATTCGATAATTTACTATGAGCGCGCGGCCACTTGCAATTCTAGGCTAATATCTAGAAAATAAAAGTAAAACTTCCGAAAGTCAGGATTTTTCCTTGCTTTACAGACTAAACTCTCTGATGTTTCGTAGCCACGACTTCTTCCTACGACCAACCTTGGAGTGGACAGGAATAGCGAGTGCCGCCGAACTATTCAGTCTCGCGAGAGATCGGAATAAATATGCTGAACTGACTGCCAACCTTCATTAGTTGGAGAGGCACCCTGAGAAGAAGAAGAAGACAGACTAAACACTAACTATTTTCCAAATTTGAAACTTGTAGGTCTGCTAGAATAAACCTTTAAATTGTACCTTAAAATTTTGATGATCGGCCAGTGAGTCGCCAAGTCGGCGTTGCAATAATTTAAGCAATGCATTAACACTAAAAGAAGTATTTCAATATATTTGTTAATTTAATGATGATAATTGAATATTCATGTAATACATTCATGAAACAAAGCCCGATTGCAGTGTTGCTGCGCAGAAAGAGCGATGTCATAGTCCGAGTATAAATGTTCTGAAAGCTCATCACAAATTCGATCGAACTTCATTTGCTTTATTTGCCAGAGCCAATCAATTGACGAAAAAAAATTGATGGAGCGTATTGAATGTAGTACGGAAATTAGGTTCCGTAGAATTTTCAATAGATGTTTTTTTACTTGATAACTATAGTGTAACAATAAGCCCCACTTACCTACTTAGTTTTAATACATTTGAGTGACAAAGAACATGTATTATACATACTCATATTTAAATAAAATTAATTAAAATTAAAAATCCAAAAATGCGTCCCTACGTAAGGTACCCAAAAGGCTGGCTGCATTGCCTACTTAGTTATTTAAAAAATAGGATTAGTTTTTTTTCTTTTTCACGAGATAGGCTTTAGACCTTTCGACCTTGACCCTTTGACCTCATACTACTTAAACGCGTATTATTATTCTAGGTATAGTCTTACCTCGACATTTCAACTATGTTACAAAAGAAAAGATAAGATAATTAAATAAATAAATAAATCTTCTGACTAACATCTAGCCCCATGGTAAGCTGTTAAGCTTGTGTTACGGTGACTAGACAACGGATATACTACTTAAATTTTTATTTTTCTTTTGTAAATACATACATATTATACATAGAAATACACCCAGACCAGATACAAATATTTATTTTTAAACATAAATATTTGCACCCAGCGGGAATCGAACCCGCAACCTTCTGCATTGCAGCCAAGCGTTCGCCCGACGCGCCACAGAGGTCGGCAAAAAGTGTTGGTCACGAGAAGACTATTGTGACATAGTTGTAACGACAAATCGCTCACTTAGATAAACAGAGTATTATGTCAAAAACGTTGTTTTTTTCAGGAAACCAATTTTAAACTATTTATTTGGTAGTATATCTGTTATTTTATTATTTTTATTCCGTTTTATGTTTTTGAGAAAAAATTGAAATTGTTCAAAAAGGTGTTACAAGTCCCTGCTCATTAGAAATATCTCAATTTTCTTAATAATACTGCATTTCTTATCCAAAAGTCGAGATTTTTGAGATAATTCCCTGTTCATTAAAATGAACGAAATAATGATCGCGAGCTACCTCCATGCAACGACTCCCCGCGACCGCTACAATGTCTTCGGTCCACCGAGTAGGTGGTCGCCACAACACTCCGTTCCGTATTGCATAGTGGTTATCACTCGAAGAAAACAAAACAACCTGCTACATAACTCCGTAAATCCTGTGTTTAGTCAATCCAAGACTGTATAGAACAAATCTTATATATAAAAATGAATCCTTATTTTGCGTGGTCACGGCATCACGCCTGAACGGCTGTCCGATTTCGATAATTGTTTTTTTGTTGTCTTCCTTATGATCAGGAGAAGGTTCTTATGAAAGAAAAAATGCTGGACCGATTTTGATAAACCTTGTGCGGGTGAAACCGCGGGGCGCAGCTAGTAAAATTATAAATGAAGAAAAAAACTATATTTTTAATAAAACCAAGGGAACCCTACAAACAAATAGGTAGTCAGACGATCTGCATTGCGTTTAATCAGAAAAACATACATCGAACGTACATCCAGTGATATAGGTACCTATAATATAATTATGCAGGTCCTAAAGTCAAAGTCAAATGTCATTTTTTTATTTTATTAAATAAAATAAAGTTTATTTGCACAAAAAAACAATAAAGTTACATCGTTTTGTTCTAAATTTTAGCTTAATAAGAAAACTCAAAATTTAATTTAGTAGGCACATTAAATTAAAGTCGAGCGAAAGTATGATGTCAACAGTGATAACTACCCTCCGCACTAGTTAGAACTGTGTTGCGGCAGGAGTAGGTTCACCGAGCCACTAACCACTCTTGCTTGGTATGCATTGTCGCGCTAAATGCTTATTTAGTTGGATGTGTTGATCACTTTAAATACGTCGAATGTTATTACAACTATGACTCTAGTGTGGCTTCGGAAGGCGCCCTCCGATGAGAAGCCACAAGAACAAGAAACTCATGGGGCTTTTTTTTGTGATCATGTTTTACAATCGTCAAATTACATATATTTTTTACTTTTTATTAAAATGATCATAGTATGATTCACATTGTCGCATATTTATGGCTATAATGGAACCGGAGCAATATTCTACTATAATATTTAACAACAAAAGGTTCCAAAGTAATTCTTCCTAGGGCATGCAATCTTAGTGACTTCCTGTTTGCAAGACCTGCCAGCTTCCGAGGGTTCAAATTTTGAGTAATTTGTTCGTAGTATTTAGCCCTTGATTATCCACCTAGTGGCATTGAAAAGCGATAATTTGGTGGGAGTTGTCACCCAACCAAATGTCTAAGTCGTAGCGAAAACCAGACTTGTCCGTTACGCGATGGGTACGTAGTTCTTTGCAGCCACTAAGTCAGACGGGTCGGTACTAAAAAAGTTTAAAAGTTATCTAGTCCCCATATACATTTATATGTTAGGATACAGGATCAAGTATGCCTTCTAAAACTTAGATCACAATGATAAATAAGGTGAACGCAGATTGATCGGAGCTGGAAGAATCGAAATAATCGAATTTTATGTCCATGTCACCGGAAAATAACAAGAACCGTAAGTTTATAAGTAAACATGAGATAAATTGTATTATTTTACGACCACATTTTCGTAAATTTATAAACTTACGACGTCTCGTAGTAAATTTATAAACTAACGGATATCCATTCGTAGGATTCTAAACGGTTCGACGAATAACAGAAGAACTTTTCATTTTACGCTTCTTTAAAATTTATAATTTGAATCTGCATCGCCAGCGTCGGCCGAATCTGATGACGTCATCAGAAATATAAATGTTTTAATCCACGGGTAATCTTTCTAAGATAATATGCTAAACATTCTAAACAATACAATGTTTCGTGCAAGTAATGCGAAGTAGGTAGGATTTTATGGTTTGTGATCGTAAACTCCAATATTATTGACATTTACACAAAATTCCAATTATATTTTTTTAAATAATCGTTTCCATTTAAACTTTAATTGCCTGGATGCACTTATAATATGAATTTTTAACGAAGAAGCTCCTATTATGGTGTCATGATGACGTAATATTTGTGGAGATTAGCTCATCATATCTGTAATGATATCAAAATATATACAATTTGTAACGGGTAAGTCCTTTTAATCCGAAAGGGGGTTGTTCTAGATGTCTAGGCGTACAACTTTTGTTCTATGACTTTTGAAAATTCAAACTTTTTTTTTGAAAATTTTGAGATTATGTTCCACTGAAAAAACAGCTGCTTTTGAAAATAAAGTTAATTGAAGGTTTGATTGTAGTAGACCAAGCTAAATGAAAGGACAACAAAAGGTCAATGACCTCGAACTCTAAGAAACAGCTGATCTTCAAGTAAACTTTACACTTAAAATTTTCGAAAAGTACTTCGAATTTCCAAAAGTCATAGAACAAAAGTTGTTCGCCTAGACGTCTAGAACAACCCCCTTCCGGCTTTAAAGGGCTTACCCGTTACATCTTGTATAGTGTGTTGTTGGTACGGAAATTTAAGATAAAAGGGGGTGTTTTACCAGTCTAGGCCAACGACCTAAATTATGTTCTACGATTTTTGGTAATTCCCGTGCCCGAATTTTATAATATACAAGTATATAAACGCCTATGGCAAGGTATGTTTAGGAGAATAAATGCGCTAACCGCGCACCATATATTTAAGAAAACTATATTTACAAGGTGTAACAGGTTTGCTCTTTTAAGCCGAAAGGGGGTTGTTCTAGACTTCTTGGCGGACAACTTTTGTTCAATGACTTAAAATTCGAAGTTCTTTTCGAAAATTTTATGAAAATCAGCTGTTTCTCAGAGTTCGAGGTCATTGATCTTATGTTGTCTTTACATTAAGGCTTTCGGCTTAAAAGGGCATGCCCGTTACACCTTGTATATTTCACCCTTAGAGTATATATTACTACAAGTTACTCTAAAAGTTCACCGGAAATAACAAGAACCGTAGGATTCTAAACGAGAGATAAATTGTATTATTTTACGACCACATTTTCGTAACTTTATAAACTTACCGACTTCACGCGTAAAATAATAAGAGAGTGTCAAGTGCGTTCTGATTGGTTGAACAAGTCACGTGTTCTTTCTCCTTATACATCACGCCTTTTCGTTTAGAGAATTAGGCGCTTTGGCGACCGAGTTTCTTATTACTTTACGGTGACAATACGCTCTTGACATGCATCTTGAACTGTTAAAGAAAATGAGGTGGAGGAGGAAACCGACATGTCCTAGGACTCACCACGGTCCAAAGCATGGGGCATTCGCCAATCCGGAGTAGGCTTCCGTTGCGTCTTACTGCTTAATTTATCTAAGAGGAAGCTATTTATTTATGTATTAACATAGGGATAACAAACAGTTACAAACAATAAGGTTTCCTACGAGCTTAATCTATAACTTATATAAACAAGAGTATAACCCACAGCATTATCCTCATATAACCAAAAGTTTAATTAAAACATTGGTGTCGTGGAGGTTTTTGACGTAGCTGATTACTTATTCAAGCAGTATAGCTATTATAATAACATTAGTAATTATTTTATTAGCTATTGCGCTATAGTGTGACATATTTTAACAAACTAACAGAAACAAAAAAAAAAAGAAGACGACCGGTCAGAAGATGGGCCGAAGACCTTAAGAAAATAGGTGGACCACTATGGATCAGAACAGCAAAGGACAGACAACAATGGGAAAAGCTGGAAGAGGCATTTGCGTCGAAAGATGCGCTGGAACCAGAAACCGACGTGGAAGTAGAATTGTTTACTTATTTAAATTTAATAATAATAATAATAATTGGCCTTTTCATCTAAATTTAGATGATTTATACAGCGCAAGCAACATCGTGAGGAAACCCACGGCTTAGTTAGCTCCAGACGTATTGACCAGTTCTTTCCTCTGGGCATGGCTGACTAGGCTGGGATTTAAATTTATATAAAGTAATAAGCAGTACCTTATAATACTAATTTAGTTTGTAATTTCCAGTTAAATAAAGGCATTTACATTACAACGAAAACAAAGTTTATTTTTTGTTGGCTTCTCTTACGAGATGTTTTCCTGCGCCGGCGCCGCTGTACATCGCGTGGCTGGATACAAAAACTACTATTCGGCATGGTCTAAAATGGTAAAAGTGCAACGAATATCATTATAATTATGTAAACAAGGACGGTGAAGGTCGGCGCTGCATCAAAACTAATGCTGTTTGGCTATTTGTGGAATGTGTTAAATGTCATCAAAGTGTGAACAAATGCTAATCTATTTGCACTGACCTGCACATCTATAATAGGAAGAAAAGTATGCCAAAAATATAATAAAACACAATAGTTACCGGGTTTTATTCGCGTTTTATTTTTTAACAGCATTATTACAAAAGTACTAGCTTTCGCTAACTTTACAGTTAGCTTTTTCAAGGTTGACTGAGATGTGTTTTGATGTGTGTGAGATGTTATTGTGTTTTGTTATGCAAAATCGCGAAAACATTAGACAAAATTATGCCAAAATATGTTAGAACTAGCAGCGCACCGTGAATTACCCGCAGCGGTGACTCTATACCGTAAATAAGTGATATGCATCTTAAAACTTAGTATATCCATACATAATAACCTATTTCTACTAAAATATTTATTCAGTTATCTCTGAAAATTCACATTTAATACTAATAACCGAAATATTTTCTTTATATCATACGCAATATTAGAAATTCAATAACATTCGCTAGTGTGTTTAAATGAATATATTAACATACAAGAATATGGTAAGAAGTTCTAAGATAAATGTTGGGTACTTCTTACTAATATTATAAACGCGAAAGTTTGTATGTATGTATGTGAGGTTGTTACTCTTTCACGCAAAAACTACTAAACCGATTGCGATGAAACTTGGAATATAGGTAGCTGGGGACCTGGATTAACACAGGCTACTTTTTATCCCGATACTCCCGCGGGAACGGGAATTACGCGGGTGAAACCGCGGGGCGCAGCTAGTATTTTATATTTAAAGTGTTTGAAATATATAGCTTAGACCAACCTATCAACCAAAAAACTATATCAAAATTTCTGCATCACCGTCAAAGTACGAGTCGTAAGTGCAGTTCTATACCTTATATCAAATAATCATTTGTTATATGGGAGCCCCACTTAAATATTTAATTAGTTTATCTATACTTATAATAAAGGAAAAGAGGACAAAAAGACTGTACTTGGAAATTAATTTAAAAAAGTTGTTTAGAGGACTTAGGAAAAGTAGTAGAACAAAATTGTATAATTTTGAATATAGTATTTGTATATTAGTAATATAGGACAGGTATTAGCAACAAAAACACGTCATCTGTGAAAATTCTAACTATCTAGTTATCACGTTTCATAAGACACAGGATGGTGACAGACAAACGGACAGTAGTGAACAGCACAAAATGGAGTCTTATATAGTGGAAGGATTACGATTTTACCATTGAGTACGTTACCTTAACAAGAAATTTTACTTTGGTAAAAATTTCTAGATTTTTCTCGCTCGGTCAATCATTTTGATAGGCTGTATGAGTTTGTACCTATGGGTTGTATGAACTTAATGCAATATAACTATCGGGTCTTTGACTGCCCTTCGCACGACTGTATTGTAAAACGAAAAAAAAAACAATGGGCGCTTGTACAGTGAAATAACTTTTGTACTATAACTTGAGGAAAAAATGCCAAATATAAAAAAACCAAAACTCAATTCACAGTCTAAAATTGAAAAATGTACTGTTAACAGCGGATAATATGACACAGAAGGAAAGCACTGTCATAAACACAATGATGCTTTTACGAATGAGAAAATAACACCACTAGTGACCAGGGTGCACAGTGGTTATCAAAATTATTGAAACGAGGGATGCGATGCGAGATGCTACAATCTTTTCGCTCGCTCGGTCTGCCAAAATTTGCTTTCGTCTGTCAGTAAGTATATTATGTATATTGTATGTTTTTTCCTCCTACTCTACAGTCCATATCTTCAATCGATTTTGATGAAATTGGTGCACAAGTTAAATGAGCATATAGATTTTTGCACGACTGCCAAAGGAAGTGTTATGTTTTTGAGGTATGCAATCGCCCTATCTGATCTTGTCTAGGTCAATTTTAATGATACCGGCATCTTGGTTTACAATGTTGCTAAATTAAGGATGACTTTGTTCTCTCTCGCTCGGTCTTTATAGGCAATTCAATTTTCTTGGAATTCAAATTATGATTTGGTACCAAAGACATGTAACCATTGAAGCGCCTTGTTATAACAAAACAGTGATTTAAAATTGGCCTTAATCCGTCGTTCTTACTTAAAGTGACATTATTACATCTCGCTCTTTTTTCAAACTTAAGGTAATTTACCCTAAATTTAGGGTAGGTAAATTACTTTTACCCTAAATTTAGGGTAACTTACTTTTGTTTTGTGTGGCAATGAAAAATTTAATAAGCCCTATCCTAAAACGTTTCCGGTTGTCAAGCTAACAACAGTGAATATAAAGTGCTCCCAGTTTTTAATCGAAATCACACTGAAAACCCAATTTACAGTAGCCGTACACCAAATATCATTGATTGGAAAGAACTATAAAACATAAATAATAAGAAGAAATCACGCAAGTAAACCAAATATACCGAAAATTTGTAAAAATATAACACGACAACTTGAGAGGTTATATTGTTTCGATCATTGTGACATATCATTAAAGCAATATCATTGTGACGTGTACGTCGTCCATCAGCTGACGTTGACAACCAGTTGTGCCAACCTAACGGGCAAGTTACGTTCCGATACTCGAAAAAATAAAACGATTGTTTTGCAACATGAGTGCGACCGGTATGTCCGAAGATATGACGCGATTGTTCCAATTGATGAAAACCGAACTTGAAAAACAAACTGCAACAATTACCGAGAACATTATGCGAAATATGGATGAAAAGATTCAACCACTATTAGAAGAAAACAAATATTTAAAAGTCCAGATTGAAAAGCTGAATAATAAAGTAAAATATTTAGAAGATAAAAACCGAAGAAATAATTTGATATTTCACGGGATAAGAGAAACAGAAAACAATTATCAAGAGTTATTTAGTTTAATAAAGGGAACGTTGGAAAATCTGAGTGTTTCCATCGAAACCTATGAAATAAACAATTTCTATAGACTGGGAAGAAAAACAGAGATGGAAAAAACTAGACCAGTTCTTATCACTTTCACGTCTTACCAAAAAAAGATAGATATACTGAAAAATAAAATTAAAATGCCTAAACAAACATATATAACGGAAGATTTTTCGAAAGAAATGTTAGAAATGCGCAAAGAGTTACAGAGTAAACTAAAACAAGAAAGAGAAAAAGGTAACAACGCATTTATTCGAAACAATGCCATAGTGATAAAAGAAAAATCAGATACTGAGAAAAGGAAGAGAGAGGATTCGACATCACCGCCTAGCACAAATACACAAACAAACTCCAGTGCAGTGAAAAGCGTCCTAACACCTGCTAAGATGCATAGAACAGATGCATTTGCGCTTATGAGGGCCAGATCTTCCTCCTTTTCTGAAAACCCAGTAACTCGGCAACATAAGGCATAGGATTTTCCAGACACCGGTAACGAAATTAAATCAAATAGTGCTAGAATCATATTAAGAAAAAACCACCAAAGCCCCAATACGGTTGGTCACCGCGGGGTTATCGACCACACCCCCCAAGTTACGAGCAAAGGAAATCAAAGAAAGAAAAAACTATACATTGCAACACTAAACACAAGGTCAATGAAATCACATGAATATCTAACTGAGCTTGAACAAGCACTGAATAACATCAATTGGGATATCCTTGGCATAAGTGATGTACGCAGATCCGAGGAAAAAATTGAAGAACACGAAGGTTATATTTTATACTACAAAAATGAAATACCAGGAATGTATGGCGTGGGCTTTTTCGTTCAGAAATACCTGAAAAATAATATAATAGAATTTAAAGGAGTATCGGATAGAATAGCAATTTTAAATATCATTCTTCCTGGTCACAAGCACCCAATTTCAATTGTCCAAATATATGCTCCTACCGAGATGGCAAAAAAAGAAATAAAAAACAACTTTTACGATAATTTAAACAAAACTATGGAAATACTACTTAACACTGTGATCGTAATGGGAGATTTCAATAGTCAAATTGGTGGGAGGATTAGAAATGAAGAAAGAATACTCGGACCCTATTCCACTGGTAAAAGAAATGATAACGGACAAAGATTAGTAAACTATGCACTAGAAAATAATTTGCAAATTATGAACAGCTTTTATAAGAGGAAACATAAGAGGAAGTGGACTTGGGAATCTCCCAATGGACAAGTAAAAAATGAAATAGACTTCATAATTACTAACAAACCAAAACTATTCTTGAATGTGGAAGTTTTGAACAACTTTAACTATAATACTGACCACAGGCTACTAAGAGGTCATGTACAGATACTCGAGCCAAAGAAAGCAAGAAAACATTTGCAAAACACAAAACTACCAATAACACTACCCCTGCCGAATACCATCTTAAAAACATTACAGGATAAAATAAATCAAAGACATTATTTTCAAACAACTCAAGAGAGATACGATGCATTGGAAACAGAACTAAAAGAAATCAATGAAAAGCTGAAAAGAGAAAAAACTTTGAAAGATAAAGTAGGACCAAAAGCAAGAGATTTAATTGAACAAAGATTATTACTATTTCACAACAGGAAAAACAATAAACAACAAATAACTAAATTAAGTAAAGAAATAAATGTAGAAATAAGAAAATTCAGACATAAAATGAGAACACAAACAATACAATTTCATATAAACAGAGTAGGTGGTCTCAAAAATGCATGGAAAGAACTTCAAGAAAATTCAAACTGGATCAAGAATGTGACACATCATAAAACTAAAAAACACAACTCAAAAAGAACTGATATATTAGAAACAGCTACTGATTTTTATCGTGAACTTTACAACGATGAGCAGGAAAGACCAATATCAATTGAAAGATGTGATGAACCAACTCCAAACATATTGAGAGAGGAAGTAATGAAAGCCATTAAATCACTGAAAAGAGGAAAAACACCAGGTGAAGACGGCATTACAAATGAACTGTTAATTGGAACATCTCAAATTATTTTGAATAAAATCACAAACTTATTTAACGAAATCCTCACTAAAGAATACATACCACACCAATGGACAACTTCAACTATAATTTTACTCCATAAAAAAGGAAAAACAGATGATATTTCTAACTATAGACCTATCTCAATAATGTCTAATATATATAAAATATTCTCCAAGATAATACTAGAACGGTTAACACGAACTTTAGACGAAAACCATCCCAAGGAACAAGCAGGGTTTCGAAATGGTTTTTCAACTATCGACCACATTCACACCATAAAACAATTAATTCAGAAATGCAATGAATATAGGATAAACTACTATTTGGCGTTTATTGATTACAATAAAGCATTCGACTCGCTCAAACATAAGGAGATATGGGAAGCCCTCGCTTCACAAGGAGTACAATATAAATACATTTCTATAATCAAGAACATCTACGAAAACATGAAAGCTAAAATACGCACAGAAAAGGTGGGAGAATACTTTCCCATTAAACGAGGTGTTAGACAGGGTGACCCTTTATCACCCAAACTCTTCTCTGCAACCCTAGAGAATGTATTTCGACATCTTGAATGGAGCGGCTACGGTATAAATGTAAATGGAGTATTATTAAACCATCTTAGATTTGCTGATGATCTTATACTTATATGTGAAGATCCAAAAACTCTTACGATCATGATAGAACAACTTGTTTACGAGAGTGAAAAGGTCGGATTATCAATAAACACTAGTAAAACAAAGTTGATGACAAACCATATAAAATTCCCAATTCAGCCTAGTAATGTACCCGAACTAAAATACGTGGATGAGTATGTGTATCTCGGTCAAATAATAGCTCCAACGGATATAACCACTAAAGAAGTCAATAACAGAATAGCTATAGGATGGAAGAGGTACTGGTCGCTGAAGGAGGTTATGAAAAATTCGGAGATATCATTAAAATCAAAAAAGAAAATATTTAACACATGTATTTTGCCGAGCATGACCTATGGGTGCCAGACATGGAGTTGTACAAGTAAAAACACAAAGGCATTGGAAACCTGTCAACACAGAATGGAAAGAAGCATACTTAATGTAAGATTAAAAGACAAAGTAAGATTAACTACAATTAGAAAACAAACCAAAATTATAGATATAAAATTTAAAATCAAACAACTAAAATGGAAATGGGCAGGCCATCTAATGAGAAGCGAAGCCGAGAAGTGGGCTAAAGAGGTAACCGAATGGTGTCCTAGATACAATAAGAGAAACAAAGGTAGACAGTATCGTAGATGGGAAGATGATATGGAAAAAGTAGTAGGAACAAACTGGATTAGAAAGGCAAGAGATAGAGTCACATGGCGTACACTTGGGGAGGCCTATGCTGGAAAGCAAGACAATTAAATAACCGGTGTCTAATATATAAACTTATGTATATGTAAATAATTAATAATTGTTAATAAAGGCTATCTTTATCTTTATCTTTATCTTTATCCTAAAACTGGTAAAGAAAAAAATCACGCAAAATCTTGTTTCAAGTTTTAAGGTCTAAGCTACTACATAGTAATGGCACAGGTAGGTACAATCATCATCATCATCTTAACCTGTGCCTCACAAAGGCCATACAACAACACAAACATCGGTTCTGAACTACCTCCATCTAACGACTCCCCGCGACCGCTACAATGTCGTCGGTACAATGTGGTAGCATTATAGAAAGAAAAAATAATACGCCAACTTGCCTGTTTTCTAAAAACTGCATTCGACAAGTTATGTGTCAAATTTCCTACATTTCCTACAATGTATGTGACCTTTCCTACAACTTATGTGACCAGTCCCGGGAAACAAAATTTGTATGAAAGTTGGGTAACAGTAAGAGCGTGGCGAGGCGCCAACTACTAGGTAAACTGTGATTTTACACAGTGGTAGCTCAGCGACAGTCATCATCATCATCTCAGATTTAACCGTCCACTGCCTCACATACGACGCCACAAACAATACCCGCTAACAAAACAGTGATTTAAATGACCTTAATTCGTCGTTCTCCTTTAAAGTGACATAAATACATCTCGCTCTTTCTTCAAACTTAAGGTAATTTACCCTAAAATTAGAGTAAATTACTTGAATTTTAAAATTAAATTATAAATAACGTAAATTGCTTTTTGTTTTGTGTGGCAACACAAACTGCGATTCCGTGCTACCTTCATCTAACGACTCCCCGTAACCGCTACAATGTCATAGTACAATGTGGTAGGTACAGTCCGATGTAGATAATAAGTCAAAAGTAGAGAATGATCTGTGGTGTGACCGCATCAAACTCTGGACCATATATTAAGATCAGTCTCAACGAACAGGGATTAATGCATCATGCTATGTTGTACGGGATAAGTGTACAGCTATCGCGATTGTGGAATGAAAATACCAGCCAAGGGCGCGCACGTAGGATTCCGTATGACGTTTGGTATTTAGAAACCCCACCTAATTATTAACTATACAAGATGTAACAGGTAAGCCCTTTTAAGTAAGACATGATTCACTGAAAAAACAGCAGCTTTTGAAAATAAAGGTAATTGAAGGTTTAATTGTAGTAGACCAAACTAAATGAAAGGACAACATAATGTCAATGACCTCGAACTAAGAAACAGCTGATCTTCAACTAAACTTTACACTTAAAATTTTCGAAAAGTACTTCGAATTTCCAAAAGTCGTAGAACAAAAGTGGTTCGCCTAGACGTCTAGAACAGCCCCCTTTCGGCTTAAAAGGGCTTACCCGTTACGTCTTGTATATCCGAGGACACGTTGCCATCCTTTGACTGTACCCAAAAACTTTGAAAAGTCAACTAACCAGTAATGGCAAATAGTGGCGAATGCGGAGGCTAGTAGCTCGAAGGACTGATGGTAACCGTTAGGGAGTAAAAGTCCTCGAGTGGCGACCATCTTCCAACACTCCGTTTTGCATTATAACATATGCATAGGTATACAATTTGCAACAGGTATGCCCTTTTAAGCCGAAACGGGGTTGTTTTAGACGTCTAGGCGAACAACTTTTGTTCTACGACTTTTGAAAATTCGAACTTTTTTTGTAAATTTTGAGATTATGTTATACTGAAAAAGCAGCTGCTTTTAGCAATAATCAAGGTAATTGAAGTTTTGATTGTAAAACATCAAACTAAATGAAAGAACAACATAAGATCAATGACCTCGACCTCTCAGAAACAGCTGATTATCAAGTAAACTTTACACTCCCTTTGGGTTGTTGGGGTTCCAGTGCCATCTTTGGCACTATATTTTTGAGGGAATTGTCGCGACGTCTGATCGAGGCGACCGGTGATCCCAGGGCTGGCGGGTTCCTTTCTCAGCGAGTTAGTCTCGCTATACAGAGAGGAAATGCTGCCAGCATCTTGGGAACTATGCCTCGTGAAGGCGTCGACGATGGCTTCTTCTTTTTTAGTTAAGTGTTTGTTTTTGTATTTGTTTGTTTATAATGTACTAAGTTTGTCTAATAACAGTAAATAAATGAGATTATACTTTACACTTAAAATTTTCGAATAGTACTTCGAATTTCCAAAAGTCGTAGAACAAAAGTTTTTCGCTTAGACGTTTAGAACAACCCCCTTTCGGCTTAAAAGGGCATACCCGTTACTCCTTGTATAGGCTAGGTATCATAGACTGGGTGTCGCTGTTTGTGGCGTCGTAGTATGGGGAAGGCCCATGGTTAGCAGTGGACGGATGGGCTGAGATGATGATGACTAACAACTAAATCAGTCCCTAAAAAGTGACTGTCCTTTCGCCACTAAGACCATTGGAACATGGTTCAAACTTTTAGGTAAGAGATTAAATAATAATACGCGATTAAGACGCAGTAAAATTTTAATGTTACTATGTAAACCAATCCTATAGAAAAAACGAAAAAACTCGACGACTACCTCAACAATATTATACGTTTTGAGTCCCCGCTACCGCTCATGCCTGAACCCCACGACCCCCCGGACCAAAGAGTCGTGAAGTAGATGAATTACGAAGCGTACCTTCCCTCAGTTATCTCGAACTAGGATACTACTCCGGACTACAAATTGAAAATATCAGGATTAATGAGTAATGAGGCCACGCCAGGGGTCCTGGGAGAGATTTTTAATTGAGGTACTTCATCATTAGGGTAAATTATTGTATGGGTAATAATAGCAAGGCAGCATCTGCCGGGTTAAATCGTATGGCCAAGTGAACTCGTCTGAGTTTTGATCACAAGCTGATCAAAACTGCTATCATCTCAGATTTATACGAATAAATCCGTTGAACAAAGTGCAGATCAGCGAATTTTATAAAGAAAATGAAAGTAATTAATTTTCCTTATTAAATTTGATATTTTTGGGTATCTAATAAAATGACTTGAAAGCTGAAACCATCTCAAATCATTTGCTTCGGTAGTGTAGACTTGTTGGTAAAGCCAATTCCCGGATAGTCCCAAATTTCATTTTTTTTTTATTTAACTTTTCATCGGTTTGACAAGTTTTAATGATGTAGTTTTTTAGTATTTTAAATTTTAATCTTCATACCTGAACACAGATCTTTGTTTTATACCCGCATTATTGTAATAGCGCCCTCTGAAACACAAAAGCTCATTATCCGACTTCCAAAAAAGGAGGCGGTTATTTCCCTAATCAAGATATCAATAAACAACACCAACAGCTTAACAAAACAAAAACATGAATACCATTCAACAAGACGTAACCACTTAATAAATACCATCTGATTGCGTCTAATGAATAACACCGTCCAATTTGGACAAGCAAGAAGCGCGCCGAGACTGTTGCTTTTATGTTTACACTGGCCATGAAGGCTGTACCGCTTTTAAGTAAATATATGCAATGTGTTTCAGGAACGGCAATTTAAGCCGAAAGGAGGTTGTTTTAGTCTAGAGATCTAGTTTTTTTTTAGAAATACGTTTTTTTTTAAATGTATGTATTATGTAGATATGTATTTACAAAAAAAGCCTATAATAATAGGGGTTAAAGTATGAAATTGCCGTTTTATTGCAATAGGTTCTTTGAATTGACATAGAATCTTCATGGTTTGAGGTTTTCGAATGAAACTTTTTTCAAATGGTTTCTGTGATGTTCTTTTTTTAAAAAATGTGAAACATTTGAATATCGACTTCAATTGTTTTTGTTATTCAATTTAGACAAGAAAGATGGATACTGCGAAAATTCGAGTGATTTTTGAATACGAGTTCCGACGCGGAACTAACGCGGCAGAAACAGCCCGCAATATCAATGCTGCGTTTGGAGAGGGGTCTACTAATGAACGCACCGTGCGATTTTGGTTTAAACGCTTTCGTGATGGAAATTTCGACTTAAAGAACGAGCCACGAGGAAGACCGCCCACACAGGTGAATAACGATGAATTAAGAGAGATTGTGGAAGCCGATCCTAGTCAAACTACCCAGGAATTAGCGGCATGGTTTAACGTTACCTTACCCACTTTATTGACTTACTTGCGTCAAATCAATAAAATAAAAAAATACGAAAAATGGGTGCCTCATGATTTGACTGATCTGCAGAAAGAAACGCGTGTTGAAACTTGTGTTGCCTTGTTGAACCGGTACAGAAATGAAGGAATATTGGATCGAATTGTAACATGTGATGAAAAGTGGATTCTTTATGATAACCGGAAAAGAAAAATGCAATGGCTGACCCCAGGTCAAATGCCACAACAGTGTCCTAAAGCAAAACTTACCAATAAAAAGGTAATGGTAACTGTTTGGTGGTCTCAGCATGGTGTTATTCACTATAGTTTTCCTTGATCTGGTCAAGCAATTACGGCAGATGTCTATTGTGCCGAACTCCGAACCATGTTGACAAAACTAGCAGTAAAACAGCCCCGACTCATGAGTCGATCTTCACCATTATTGCTCCACGACAACGCGAGACCTCACACAGCACGAGAAACCATTTTGACCCTTCAGGAACTGCACTTAGAAACCATTCGTTATCCTCCGTATTCACCAGACCTTGCTCCAACGGACTACCATTTTTTTCGTGATTTGGACAATTATCTACGTGACAAGAAGTTTTCTTCTCAGGAGGCAGTACAAAATGCTTTCACACAGTTTGTGCAGTCTAGATCGTCGGAGTTCTATCGCAAAGGCATTAATAACCTTCCCATTAGATGGCAGCAATGTATAGATAATAATGGCAACTATTTTGATTAAATAAATTTGTTAAAAATTTAAAAAATAAACAATTAAGATTTTCAGTACAAATCGGCAATTTCATACTTTAACCCCTAATATGTTGTATATTAAGTATAGGTATCTGTTGTCTAGTACCCATAGTACAAGCCTTGTGCTTAGTTTGGGGCTAGGTTGTCACGTCTTGCAATATTTATTTTCATTTATTTTAAGTGCACCAGCAAATCGTCCCACAGAACGAAATTACGAATTTGGGACGAACATAATGTTTACCCAAAATCACAGTAACCACACATCTCGGTAGAGAAAAATCCTTCTGATAGGTATTGCTTAAATGGTCACACTGCTAAGGAAATTAAATTCTCTTCAAGCTCAACGGTTAATTATCTACCTTAAGTTATAGTAAATAAAGTTCATTTTCAACTTAGCAATCCAAATGTGCCTGCTGAATCACTGTGTTCAAAGATAAAGAGGGATATACTAAACGTCGGTCTTATTGTTAAGGTGTGAAAGAGAAAGAGGCGTTCGTGGTAAATGTTCGAAGTCTGCTAATGCGCAGTCTAAGTGAAGAAGATTGATGGTGGAAAGGTTAGGTTTGAATGCAACATACGGATTGTAAAAAAGGACAATTAAACATATTTTACAAGGAGAAATGCATCATCAATAAAGATCCTCTTAATCGAAAGTAAAAACATTAAAAAAAGTAAAAGCAGTAAAACTGCATTTTGAGGAACAGTCTCGTCCATGACTTCGAAGATTATCAAATCCTCGGCAAATATGTATGGGACCAACTCGAAGTTCTTATCGTTCAATAAATAAAAAAATCATCTACTTCGGTCAAGCTGTCCTATTTTTGTCCTTTTTTTAAGTCGGTTTTTAAAATTTTAAAATAATTTTTTAAATCACCCTTTTTAGTGTAACTACCTACTTTCGACTGCCACTAAAAATCAACAGAAGTGTAGGTAACCGTCATTATAATTATTGAGGAGTTTGCTGATGAGAATGTGGTTGCAAGTGCTCCTTTCTTATCGGTTGTGAACCGATTATGGCCATTAGGAAATTAGCCAGTGTCAAGTATTATTAATATACATATACAAGTTATTTGCATCCAAACAGTCAAGTCGTCATAGTTAAAGTCAAGTCTAGGGAATCATTTGTAAACACGGCGGCCATTTACAAAGATTGTTCACGGAGCTTTGAAACTAAGTCCATGTTTTGCACCGATTTCCACTTTCATTCCACTTGTACACCTCCACGAAACTAAATTGATTAATATGCCCCGAAATTAAACTATTTGCACGCATTTGAACTAGGTTTCACAAAAATGAAAATTTAGCAACACATCTCCTCAACGAGTTCCCGCCAAAACTTCAAAGAGGATTTTTGATGATGCATTTCTCCTTGTAAAATATGTACTTACCGCTGCGACTTATCATTGCGATAAATGCTGCGTAAGAAACTCCAATATTATAGTACAAGTTACAAGCTCTGTTTAGTGAAACTTGTAGTAATTCGCAACGCTACGTCGACGCGTCTTCGCCTTATCGGAGCGATAAATGCCGCATTTATAATAAACGTGCATACCTTATCCTCAATAAGACGTGGGGGTCTTCAAGTCGCGAGTGAATAGGTTTCTTCTAGGTAAGCGTGCTACAACTTAGACCATTTCGTCGCTTTCCATCAGGTGAGATAGAGGTCAAGCGTAAAAGAGGTCAAAAAAAAAACTTCAATGAATAGATGTTTTATTAAACTTTTTAAACTAACATGATTGGAACTAATTTTAACACATTTTCCAAGCCAGTCCAAAATCATTGTAACATGATCGAAACGTCGAGGTAAAGAAAATGAAAACTTCAAATCACCGGAATGAATAGATGTATTAGTTTGCGACGCTACGACTCCGCAAGTACTGTGCGATAAATGCTGCGTACAATGCAATACAAATGCGTACGGAAACCTCAATACGTACAAGTTACAAGCTCGCTTCAGTGAAACGATGTATTACTCCGCGCAGTTTGAGCTTACAGGCCTCTATAAACATAAGGTGATTGGTACAAGCTATGAGCGAGATACTTTTAAAATAATCTTACTTAAAATTAAACTTCATTGATTTTAATTTCTTATATGGTTTTCGCGATTTTGCATAATAAAACACTTTGACCGTCAACCTTGAAAAAGCCAACTGTAAACTAGGCGAAAGCTCGGTTCGTTTAAAACAATAAATAAAAACGCGATAAAACCGGATAAATAAAGTGTTTCATTGATTTTGAAAATAAAGTACTGAACTCGAATATTAGCCCTCCATAATTTCCTTCAAAAATAAAAAATACAAGTGAAAGCATTACATCGATACTTTATTTCAATTATTATTTATATTAGTAAACGTGCGATACGGAATCGTACTCGGTTGTGACGTCATCAAACATCACTCGCTTTGTCCGCTCGCGCTGTCAACTCGGTGTCGTCTTCGTTTATTAGCGGAGCGATGTTAATGACGTCACGTGAATGTTAGCGGGTCTAAATTTTGTCGTAAGTTTAAATGCCCGTAAAATCAAAATTAATAGGTATTTTTGACTACAACAAAAACTAGCGTATTTGTATACTAACAAGCTTTACTGCAACAAACTTTCAACCGATTTGGAATATTTTTTTACATTCTTCATTGTGAGAAAGCATTTCCCCGTATTTTCGCTAGTAAGGCATAAGGGATACATAAGGCAAATAAGGTTCTGAAAACATTTTCTATAAACAATATTTCCTGAGAGAGGGTTCGAACATTATTAGTAATAATGTTTAAAATCTTTAACGTCTTGCTTCATGCTAAACGTAAACAACTTAACTATACAAAACTGTAACAATAAATAATAATTCAAAGTTATTGTAAGGGAAAATAGCTGATTGTGTATAAGGGACAAGATATCTTTGAACACTTGTGATATTTCTTAAAAGAATCGAGCTCACACACGACAGCCCTGGATTATTTATAATGGTGACTCTCTAGAGGCCAATTTTCTTAGACCTCAGAGACTCAGACAAAGTAACTTGTTACCTGTGTGTGAGCGAGATATGCACGATGAGATAGTGGTGAAACACTGTGTTAGGGGTGAAGGTCCCCCCCCCCCCCTCAAAACTGGGACCAGGGACCACTTGACCCCTTTCAAATTTGATAGTAGTCAACTGGGCCCAAAGGTAGTTTAGACATTGGAGGTGACTACATTTAATATTCTCTAGGGTTAACACTATCTCGATTATTCCCAGCTGTCCCCTCTAACCCTGTCCCCCGGGGGGACAGCTGTCATCGTGCATAGTCAGGATCAATTCGCCATCTCGAGTCTTGGCGGGAACTCCTTGAGGAGATGTGGTGCTAAATTTTCATTTTTGTGAAACCTAGTTCATATGCGTGCAAATTGTTTAATTTCGGGGGCATATTAATCAATTTAGTTTCGTGAAGGTGTACAAGTGGAATGAAAGTGAAAATCGGTGCAAAACATTGACTTAGTGTTGTCTCCAAGGCTCCGTGAAGACTGTTTGTAAATGGCCGCCGTGTTTACAAATGATTCCCTAGACTTGACTTTAACTATGACGACTTGACTGTTTCGATGCAAATAACTTGCATAATAAATTAGAATACATGACACTGGCTAATTTCCTAATGGCCATAATCGGTTCACAACCGATAAGAAATAGAATTCGCCATCTCATTCCCCAGTGTCGAACCGCTATAATCTCGTGCCGCGTCCACGCCACAGTCCTCGACCGGAGGGCAGTACCGGTCGTCCTTGGAATACCACTCTCAGTTTCCATCGCCTAGCGCCTACCTCCGATGGTGATGCTATTTTACTACACAAGTACACTACACATATACTATAGGTATAGGTAGGTTAGGTACCACATCATTTATTTGCTATTTTTTTAGAAGCTTCTTTATTGGACACAAACAAACTTAAAAATACATTGGAAAATAAATTATAATATTAAAACTAAAATAAAACTACATACTTAAATCAAAATTAAACTAATTATAAACTAAACTATATCTAAATCAGCTAAACCCTTGGTGGAGGGAAAAGTGGCCAGAATGCTGGCTGCATTGCCCCGTTGTATGCAAATACTTATTTTTTGGGCAAAATACAAGCCATCATTCCGGTCACCTGATGCCTCCACCAAACGTTAAGCAAATTTGCTATTTTTTTAAATTGTTTCAATGATCAAAAACTTAAAAACCATTCATAGCACCGAAAATCACTACTAATTTGTCTGGTGTTTGAGTAAGTACGGAAATTCGTGACTGCATGCGTAAGTCTACAATAATTAGTGGGTCTAAGTCTTTGAAATTATAATTTATTAGCTGCACTCTGCGGTTTCACCCGCGTAAGTCTCGTTCCCGCGCATATTTCGGGATAAAAAGTAGCCTATGTGTTATTCCAGTTACCTACATTCCAAATTTCATCCAAATCCGTTTTCGCGTGATTAAGTTACAAACACACATATACACATACACAATCTTTCAGTTTTATAATATTAGTAAGATTGACAATAATAAACATTGCTCAAGAAAGAAAATTTTAATTTTTCTATATTTTATTTCTATTCTAATTAGAAAATGAAAACGAAAACAAAACGTATGTAAGGTCATGGCGGACATAGGTAGTGCTTAAAACATAATATTTACTCTAATGTCTTTATCCCGGGATGAAACAGTCACTTAAGCATCTGTTAGGAACATTTACCCCCGTACTTATAAACGCTAGTCAACAGCTGCATAACTATGTATCGTTTGTCTCTTACTGTGACATGAAGTTTCAAAGTTAACAGACAGAGACAAACGTCACATAACTTGGTCATATTCTGTTAAGGCGACGATAGATGATAAGCAACGGTCCTTGTCCTATTGCATATAAATGAGCGAGATGGAATTGTGTGAAAAATCTACAATTTCTCGTAAAATCAATAATTAGCGAAGATTAAAATAATATTTTTATAAAATGCGATGAAGGGTTTCTAGGTATTGTATTTTCTAATATTATGATGCCTATAAGAAAATATAGCGGTTAAGGATTTAGAAGAAAAATTGATTTATTTTGTAAAACAGGGGTAATTTTGCCTGTATAATAGTGGTATTTAAAGTTATTTTTTATTGTTTTTGAAATGAAGGGGACACTTCTTGTATCATGTACAATAACATAATACATTGTTTAAAGATCTATTTGATACCGGTTATGAATAAAACCATTCCATCGGAAGGGATTTCACATGAGTCGCGTCCTTAATCATCGTTTATAAGTAAAGGGGATAGACGTTTAAAACAACAAAGCCAACACTTGACTTTTCAGGTGCGCCGAAAATCTGGTTTTTGCTTTGCAGGTTTGGCAGGTAATACCACTCTCGATTTCCGCCTTCGCTGATAGCTATACTATTTTACTATACCAGTTAGTACTAAATAACATACCGCGTTATTTCTTTCATAAGTGGGTATACTTAACTACTAGGTACCAACTGTAAATTTTATTAGCCTATTAATAAAAGGGGAATTAGGTCGGAGTTATTTCTATGTATAATAGAAATAACTACTCCGACCAATAACTTTTACTTGAACTAACTCTTAAGGTTGAATAAGGCTACAATTTGAGCCCTCTGACACTGTACCATTTAACTATGATTGTTTCCAGGATTTGGTGACTATCAGCAACACTGTTTATCGATACAATCCAGGGCGGAATGAATGAATGAATGAATAAATTCTTTATTGTACACACCACATAAATTATAAGATAAATAGATAGAAACAAATCCAGCTTAAATTGAGGAAGCACAATGGGCAGTCTTATCGCTGAAAGCAATCTCTTCCCGGCAACCTTTTCCGGCGGACGGACCATGGTGTCTTATAAGTCGTCGCGAAGTCGCCGTACTGTCGTTCAACTTAAAAAAATACATCAAATAATAATAATAATAAAAAAGTTCATAAAAAAACCAGATGTTTTAAAAAGTAATCGGTTTTTTTTATTTACTTTGTTTTTTTAGGACGACATGGCACCGACAAACAATCATGGTAGCGCGGAATACTAATGGTGTTTATTTTTCGCAAATAGATAGGATTCAATTCGAATTTTTAGGGTAATAAAATCAAAATCGAAGATGCAACTCTTTTCAACATTATCCGCATAGTAAATCCTCCTGAAGGATAGTGTACATAGTATATTCAAGGATATTTTGTGACACCTCTAGCATAATTGAGATATACAAGATGTAACAGGTAAGCCCTTTTAATCCGAAAGGGGGTTGTTCTAGACGTCTAGGCGAACACCTTTTGTTCTACGACTTTTGAAACTTCGAACTTTTTTTTTAAAAATTTTGAGATTATGTTTCACTGAAAAAACAGCTGTTTTTGAAAATAAAGGTAATTGAAGGTTTGATTGTAGTAGACCAAACTAAATGAAAGAACAACATAAGGTCAATGACCTCGAACTCTAAGAAACAGCTGATTTTCAAGTAAACTTTACACCTAAATTTTTCGAAAAGTACTTCGAATTTTCAAAAGTCGTAGAACAAAAGTTGTTCGCCTAAACGTCTAGAACAACCCCCTTTCGGATTAAAAGGGCAAACCTGTTACATCTTGTATAGTATGTATTATGTATTTACAAAAGAAAAAAATATATAAGTATTAATACCTACCCTTTGTCTAGTCACCGTAACACAAGCTCAATAACTTACCATGGGGTTAGATGGCGCTGTGTGTTGTCATAGAGTTTATTAATTATGAAGTAACGTAATATCTCAATGGTACGTACATACAACAGGTGGAATAACCAGCTTATATCGTACGTATGAGATAATTGAAGACGCGACTGTAATTGTGCTTTTTGGGCCGACGCGTTGTTCGACACGTAATTATACCTGAGAGGACAGAATAACGTGGATAAGATAAACGAAACGCCCTATAAGCATCCGGATATTATTGTACTAGTACTAGAGGCGATGTCTCAAACATAACCCATGTTTAAACTTAAAAAAAATCCGAAAGGAAATACATTTTAAAAAATTACTCTTGACTCGAAAGATTCGAACCTGTGCCTCTCACTATCCAGGCAAGCACGCTAACCACTACGCTACACAAGAATCACGTGATATGGTGTAATTAATGAACATGTTCTCCCTGCTTATTGTTAAACCAACTGAGGCATGGTTTCAGCGCCATCTAACCAGAACAATTTAACAACTATTGACTGGTTCGGGTGGTCAACTTTACAGTTGACAGTTCCGACGTAAGATGTCGTTTTACTCCAATTGAATATTTACACCATGTCACGTGATTCCCGTGTAGCGAAGCGAATAAAAATCAAATTAGCATCGCAGCAAGTCGATGGACGACGATAAAAAGCTACAAAATCATTATTGAGCTTGTGGTAACGTTACCGCAGTTGCTGTTTACTACTGTTATCCTTCTTCTGACGCTGCTGAGGTTGAGATCAATGCAGCACCTGGAACCACCCTCTCATTACAAAACTCCTCAATTAGTAAGGTTATTCGAAGAATTTGCAGCGTATATTTTGTTTGATCGAGTGTAAATATTTTTGTAGTGTTATCCACATTAGTGCCTTCCCCTCTCACTGTGTTCACGTCTTGATCTGTGTTTACATATGAGTAGTGAGTACTTCGAGTAAGGAAACAGGCGCTTGCTGTAATGCATCATGTTCAATGTTCATGTTTTACTTTATTGAAAGCAGTTTAAACTTTGGAAATAAATATTATATTTAATTCCAAAGTACAATAGTAATTCTCTAAATATATTAAAGTTATGTATGTACATTTGTCATTTTGTTCCAATATAGCTCGAAAACTTGGCGATACTAAAGTTATGTATGTACATTTGTCATTTTGTTCCAATATAGCTCGAAAACTTGGCGATCGGAAACCTGAGAAATTTAGGATAAGTCGATAGGTTTCATCTTTCCCGGTCAGCGACCGGGACGGATGAGACCTACCCCCAATTAAGGAGTCATGTAATAAGAAGGTTTCCCTGCTGCTTTATGAAAATAAAGCAGCAAAAATCTTAAGTCAGTCTTAAGACGATGTTGTTTTTCAACAACATCGTCATTTTTGAATAATTTAAGGAGTATATTTCAGACGTTTAACAGGACCACGTTTATTCTACCACATTCATTCAAACGTTTTTGTCTCCAAATTAGAATTTAAAAAAATAGTTGTTACGCCTCAAGATTCTCCCAAACTTGGACGATTCATCGAACGCCATAAACTCCAGTCCCTCTAGCGGCTGCACAAACCCAAAATGCTACCGTACTCTCGATCCAGTTACTGACCTCTTTCCTCCAATTTTTACCACATCTCCCCTCTCTTTCCCACCTCATACCTAACGTACCATTTGATGATCATCTCCCTTCTCTTTCCCCCCTAATAACGTGCTATTTGATGATTAATACACTCAGCGTAATGCATATCATTAGATTGAGTGGGTTTTAGTCTTCATATTATGTCGTGAATACGGAGTACTATCTATTATGGGCCAATCACACGGTGCTGATTTTCCAGCCTCTTCATGCGAGACAAGTTAACCAATGCAATACAAAATGCTGAAAAATGTAACCGTAGAAGTGCATTGTTCTAACAAAATGGTCACCAAATTTTGACATTCAAATAGGACAGCTGTCGTTTTCGCTCGCACTTAAAATAAGACGTAAAATGGATGAAGATCTGATGAGAACCTTTGGAATGATGAGCAAGATAGTACCCCAGAAAACAGTAAATTACTATTTTTTCTACCAAAAGAATCTCCTTAGAACTAGGTAGGTACCTACAGATTAAAGGAGCACCTGAAACCACCTTCTCATCCGAAAGCTCCTCAATGACAACCATTTAGGCTTTAGCCAATTGGTTCGACCGCAATTATGTGACCTTTTTTCAGTTGGTTCTTGGTTCTATTTTATAATCTTATCAAGTGATCAGCTAAACTTCAGAATGGCATAATGGAACCACAATGATTAGTTCACCTAGTTTGATTTATCGAAATAAGGAATCCCAAGTTTTTATAGTCTGACTACGAACCTTTATGCAATTTGTATGACTCATCAAAATTCATAAAATAAAAACTAATTAAAAAAATGAAAACCGACAAAAAAAAAACAGAATAACCTTATAGTGCCACTGACTTATCTGTTATATAATCTGAAGTCACGCACTTTTACAACATAAGTCGGTGGTACTGTATATTGTATACGAGTTAATTTTGTAATTTCATAATGTCGATTGTGGCGTTTTGTATTTTTTTGTATTTAGTACTTTTTCTTCAGGAAGATTTGTGTCAAATCTTAAACTACAATTAAAAACATATTATAACTCTTCCATGGCATTCGGAGTTTTGGCGGGAATGCGTTGAGGAGATAAGTTGCTTTAATTTTCATTTTTGTGAAACTTAGTTCAAATGCGTGTAAATTGTTTAATTTCGGGGGCATATTAATCAATTTAGTTTCGTGAAGGTGTACAAGTGTAAATAAAAGTGAAAATTGGTGCAAAACATGAACTTTAGCTTAGTGTTGTCTCCAAAGCTCCGTGAACAAACATTGTAAAAAATGGCCCCCTTTTTACAATGAATGCCTCGACTTGACTTTAACTATGACGACTTGACTGTTTAGGTCAATGCAAATAACTTGTAAATATTGATAATACTTGACACTGGCAAATGTCCGAATGGAAAAGCCATTTTATAGAAGAAGAAGAAGAAGAATTAAAAACAAAGTAATGTAGGTAAACTATGGCTCTTGTAGACTCGTAGACGCGTTGAACTCTGTTTAATCAAATAACCGATTACAATTCTAAAATCAAATACCTAGTTAAAAATTAAAAACCAACCTAGACGCCATCACATTCGATATTCAAAAAATCAAAAATGGCGAATGTAAAATGGATGTACAATAAAACGTTCGTTTCAAATCCCACATCAGATTTTAGAAGCGAACGCGATGTATGCAGAAGAACATTGGTATCTATCATTCATTAGTACTGCTAGAATCCAATACGACATTTTTTACAATCTCCCTGGTCCCTGCACAAAGAACGGGCGTCCGTACCCACACATAAATAACACTCAATAAACACAAACGCCCTCTAGTGTGTGTAATAAAAACTTGAAAAAAATCACACTGACCCGCACACAGACGCAAGCCCCGCGAAAAAAATCACGGACACAAAGAAAGTCGACCGAAAACTTCTATAGAAACTTTTGCAGAGCACACAAGTGCATTCCACCCACACAAGCGCACATACAAGGAAGTTGTGTTTGTGTGTGGAAGTGCAGTGTGTAATACGACGGCTAAACTTAGCTTAGTACGTATGTGTGCGTCTCTCACAGTTGCAAGAGTCGAAAACTTCGCTTGTCTTTGCTTGGGAAACGTATCATATCTTTTATTAGCACCACTCAACTTTGAAACCTATTTCACAGACATTACAGTTAAATTTAGATTGTTTTAGAACTGTAGTTAGGACGTTTTAATTATGTTGGAAGCTGCGCGCCGCGGGTAGTTTTCGTATGAACCTTGGTGGCGCGAGATGCATCGAGGGAGAGGGTTGTGTTGCCGTCTCTGTCGCACGCCACCCGCTGCCCCGGGCGGCGCGGGGGCACGGGATTCCGGGGGAAGGGGTTCGTGTCGCGTTGATGAACATTTTTCTCATTTTTTCTTTATTTTAACGCGAATCGTTTTTAAAAAGGGTTTCGTCATAATTGCGTCGCTGCACCCGATTATGTTGGCGTACGATAATGTTATCTGAAATGTTTGAAATCGTTAATAAAAAGAAGATTATATCGTTTATTTAATGAACTTTTCATTAGGTATAAAAAAGAGATCAAAATCGAATAAGCTTAAAAGTAATCTTGATGAATTTTAAGCTGATTGATTTGTCTTAATTAAATTAAAATCACAGGCGACAGGTATTTTAATAGACCAGCAGTGTCCTGCGGTTTTACCCGCGTAAGTCCCGATCCTGCAGGAAAAATACTTAGAATAAAAATAGCCAAAGTTTTAATGTAGATTCCCAGCTATCTTTATTCCAAGTTTCATCGCAATCGATTTAGGTAGTTGATTTTGCGTGAACAAATAACAAACATAGGTAACTTACTCGATTAATTGCTAACTTTTAATAACTTATAGTAAATAAATAAGCTACCTACTTAGAAATAATCAATACCTAATTGAAGTGTACTCTACGCTCTATTTATTGTCCCAAAATCATACAATTATAGTAATTTATTGTTATATTATGAACCAATCAATAAACAGACAACCTCAAAGTTAAACTATAACTTACTCAGAGCTAAGATAAGTTGAGAGGTAAGTAAACTTTATCCCGTAGGAAACTCGTATTCTACAACAGATAATGCAATGAATTCAAAGATCCAAAGAACTACTTTACCATATCCGAATAATGAACACGTTGAAAAAGTTAATAAAAAAGGAAAAATTGCAACCAGCCAGCAACACTTATTACACAAAAAAACACGTGACCGGCTAAAGACTCGAAAGAAAAGAGTAAAAAATAAAAAAGTTAAGGTAAACATTGCGTTACGTACGCATGTCTCGAGTCAACGTCTCGGCGGGAAACTTCATTTTCCCGCGTTTTCTTCGACGCCATATTTGTTGACATTTTTTTTCTAACAACTTTTTTCATCATTTTGCCACCACTAAGCCACGACACATTTCGCAACATTTTCCTTATTGGATTCTCATTAGATTTCAAAAAAATCAATAAATATATTGTTAAAATTACCAATTAGATTCTCATTGAAGTATGTACCTACATTTTCAGTCTTAATAATAAAATCGAAATCAGTAAAGTTTTGTTTTGTAGACGATCGTAAAAAGCTATGGTAAACTTCATGTAAATATACATTTCATACGATCGCGAACAAAAGTTAGTTCTGTTTATGTTTCAATAAAAATATGAGTTAAAATATATCAGTTTAATTCGAATTTCGAACTTTTTAGTAGCGTCCTCCTCACACGGGAGGGAGCAAAAAAAGTAGAGGCGAGTGTCAGTCTCAGAGTAACCGCGGCGCGCGCCGGCCGCTCCAACGCATATTTTTTACATTATTTTACATTACGTGTTTCATTTCGCGTAGACATTTGGACGGCGGTAGAAAACGCGACATGTGTGCAAAATTGTGATTTTCGGACGTTGAAAACAATCAAAAATGGAACACTCAAAAATTTCGATGATAAACAAAAAAATATTTTACCGGCAAGCAAAATTTATCCGCAACTAAACGCAGTTCAAAATAGTATTTTTTTCTGAATAAGTTGGAGTTTATTATGTTGTTTTTTGTTCTATAAACTGTTTATTTTGTAACAAACTGTAAGCGACAGAGGGAGACAGAAGTATACGAAGTACGAACAGAAAGAAGGAGAAGACAGAAGATGGCTCTTGCATCTTCTGTGAGCCTCTACTACTCGATAGTGCAGCGAGCTGCGCGGCATTATTTGGAAGACTACTGTCACACAGGTAAGACCACTTCCGGACAAATTAAATACCAAGTCAACTTCCTGAAAAAAAAAACCGCAACACTTTTTTATTTTTAGCTCCTGACTTCCAAAGTAGGTGATCAGTTTTCTGTTTTCAGTATTCTGTTTGTCAGGTGAAATAAGAACTTTTTTAGCGTTTTTTAATATTATATTAGGAAGCATTTAAAAACTTATTTAATATCTTTTATTTTAATATACAATCAAAGAAAGCCATTTATTTACGTGCTTTATTTAAAATGTAGGTTTATTAAATTAAGGAAAAGGGCTGGGCTATTAGTACTATTAATTAACTTTTTGCTGAGTTTTCGTTTTCTTTACTGTCCATATCCTTAATTATTTGTGGTAGGCACAAATAATTTACTACTAAGCACAAAGTAAAAAAAAATTTTCTTTCATTTAAATATTCGTAGTCACAGTATCAAAATTAAAAAGAACATATTTTGGATTAGTTTTAATTTTTTAGATTAAAATTTGATTTAGGCATTTGTTATTTTATTAGTTAAGTACATCATGTTATTGCACGAATAAATGATCTGGTAAAAGAACATTACAAACTTAAAATTCTTAGAAAAAAAATAACCTTTATAAATTCCCAATCTAGCCATAAATTAACCTATAATGAACTGTAACAATAGGCTATTGAAGAAATACGTACATTTTTTATCGTTTGTTTTGTTTCCCGCCGGCCCGAAGCTTTCAGTAAAAGCTCACCCTCAGCACTTTCCCGCGCAATTTGTTATAAAAATAAACGAAGATGAAAATTATTATAATTTTTGTTTGATATTGTGTTTTGTACCTTGTTGCCTGTTGGTAAATGACAATATAGTCTAAGATGTAGCGCGTTGACTTAGGATATAGGAGATTTTCATTAGGAAAATCTATACGTACTATAATAAATAGAAAGAAAATAGGTACAGAAAGTCTGTAATTTAATTAGGCGTTAATTTAAAACAACGAGTTCATAATAGGTACCTAATACTTTTCATACTTTACTTTATAATTATTTTCATAATTAAGTACCTTAAGAGCCAATATAAATGTTTTATTTATAGCAGCTTCATTTCTGATTATAATTTCCGGAACAATTTAATAAGTAAAACAAATATTTAGTTTTGTTCTGTCCGTCTTCCTTTTCTTTTTAATATCTGGAAAATTGGAATTTCCAAATTGAGATGCAAAGCAGTGTTAGCTCTTAATTTGACTATTTCTTTAAACAAAACATAAAAATATATTTATACACGATGAATTAAGAACTTCCTCCTTTTTTTAAGTCGGTTAAAAGCCACTACAGACAATATTGTAACGTTTACCGTAAAATGAAATGACCATCGCTTTATATTAGACCGTCACTCGGCCGAGCTTCGTTGTCCATTGCTCGGCGAGCAGTCGACCGGTCTGTTGCAACCGAGTGGCGGCCGAGCAACAGACAACGAAGCTCGGACCCGGAACGGTCTAATATAAATCATCCCTTAAAACGTCAAAGTATCGTTGAATTTGAAGCAGTGTGACAATGACTTCAGTGTCTGGTTTCACATCTAAAGTTTGAGACCAAACTGTCCAGTCTTTTCTGCATTTATATACTACAGTGCTGACAAGTCTTTTACTTAATTACAATTGTAATATAAAGTTGGGATATAATATACATTAAAATGCTAATTAAATCAAGTAGGTATGTATTTTACATGATCATGGCCTTGCAACAAATAGCAATAGGCAGCCCGCTCACTGCTTCACCGGAAAATATTTAAATTTATTTTTATTAAATGCGATAAAAGATTTATTGTTACGCACGAACACTGGTATTTTAAATGCTTATTTTTTAATAATTTTGTTATGATTTTTGAGTTTTTAATTGTACCTATGTTATTTAGTTACCAATTACCATATTGCAATCCAATTAAAGTAGGTACTAGGTACTAGCACCCGCAAAATTCCCAATCCCGCAGGAACATCGTAATCAAAAATGGTCTCTCAGTATGTTACTTCTCGATAATGTAGCTTTCTATCGGTGAAAGAATTTTTAAATCGGTCCAGTAGTTTCTTCTAAGTAGTTCTGAGTCTATTCGCTACAAACAATGAAATAAATCTTTCTTCTTTATAATTTTTTTTTTAATTTTTATACGGTGAAGGACATTTTTTTACGCTTGCATTTATTGACCTCACCTCAGAGGGTGAGGTCGTCAATATAACAGCTTGCTTGGAACGGTTCGAAAACATGGAACATTCGCCAAAAAAATTACATCTATACTTGTATCATAATACCATAATAATTATTATTATAGAGTATTTAGGGGTTAAAGTATGAAATTGCCGATTTGTACTGAAAATCTTAATTGTATATTTTTTTAATTTTTAACAAATTTATTTAATCAAAATAGTTGCCATTATTATCTGTACATTGCTGCCATCTAATGGGAAGGTTATTAATGCCTTTGCGATAGAACTCCGACGATCTAGACTGCACAAACTGTGTGAAAGCATTTTGTACTGCCTCCTGGGAAGAAAACTTCTTGTCACGTAGATAATTGTCCAAATCACGAAAAAAATGGTAGTCCGTTGGAGCAAGGTCTGGTGAATACGGAGGATGACGAATAAATAAATAATAAATAAATCCTGTGACGAACACACAGCGCCATCTAGAGCCCCGTGGTAAGCTGCTAAGCTTGTGTTACGGTGGCTAGACAACGGATATACTACTTATATTTATTTTTCTTTTGTAAATACATACATATTATACATAGAAATACGCCCAGACCAGATGCAAATATTTATTTTTTAAGCTTAAATATTTGCACCCAGCGGGAATCGAACCCGCAACCTTCTGTATTGCAGCCAAGCGTTCGCCCGACGCGCCACAGAGGTCGTCAAATGGTTTCTAAGTGCAGTTCCTGAAGGGTCAAAATGGTTTCTCGTGCTGTGTGAGGTCTCGCGTTGTCGTGGAGCAATAATGGTGAAGATCGATTCATGAGTCGGGGCTGTTTTACTGCTAGTTTTGTCAACATGGTTCGGAGTTCGGCACAATAGACATCTGCCGTAATTGCTTGACCAGATCGAAGAAAACTATGGAAATTTCGACTTAAAGAACGAGCCACGAGGAATAATATTATTATGAATGTATGTACTAAAGAAAATTAAAATGTATGTATTACATCCGTTGTCTAGTCACCGTAATACAAGCTTAATTAGCTTACCACGAGGCTAGCTGGCGCAGTGTCTTAAATTGTTCACAGAATTTATTAATTTTTATTTATTTAATTTCAAGTCTTCAATAAAATTAAACAAAACTCGGATAATTGAACTAAAATCTGTTAGAAATAATTTAAAAGAAAAAATCATCTTCATAAATTCACTTGCGGCGGAAAATCTATTTTTAAAGTAACAATGCGTAATGTAATGTATAACTATAATGGGTATTTATTTTTGTAATGCATTTTTTATGGGAAGTGAGGCATATTTTTTTTTCACACACTGCTTCCTTGATAGCTGCACCGGTCTTTATATCGCAACACGGTCGAGTCCGGCGCTAAGACTTAGGCCGGTGGCTCCGCGACCGAAGCCTCCGTCCACTAAAACCATCTATTGTTTCATATATAAGTTTGATATTTGTCATGTAAAATGAAGCTATAAAAAACCTCTCTAACTTCTGTAAAAAAGGAACTAGTTTGATTCTTACCATTTATGTTTGTTTCTAAGTATGCCAACCTTATATAATTTTGTCTAACTAAGGTTTTAGCGATTTTGCATAATAAAACATAATATTTACCGGATTTTACTCGCGTTTTATTTAATAACGGCATTATTACTAAAGAACGAGCTTTCGCTAACTCTAAAGTTAGCTTTTTCAAGTTTTCAAGTCAACCTTAAAAAAGTTAACTGTAAAGTTAGCGAAAGCTTGGTGTTTAGTAATAATGCCGTTATTAACTAAAACGCGAACCTTGTATAGTCATGCGGGTTAAGCAACGCCTGGCTCGGTCATTTCTTGAAGGATGACCTATAATGTGTATGACACAATTAATTAACTCAGTTAAAGAACTTAGAGCGACCAGAAAACTTTAACACTATGCCCCCTTATTTATAAACGCTAATTAATGCGCTGCATAACTATGCATCGTTTGACTTTTACTGTCACATGAAGTTTCAAAGTTGACAGACAGAGACAATCGTCACATAACTTAGTCATGTGTAAATTATGTTTTATAAATAAGAGTGTATGTGATTACTAGACAAAAGGAAGAATTATCCTAGTGAGTTATTTATTAGTTAGTTATACGATCGCCATGAGCCAATCATAAAAAAAGTAAAAAAAAAACTAAATCTTTGAGGGGAATAAGAAATCTACTCATTCTCCATACAAACGTCGCAAATCGACTGATTTCTCCCTACATAAAACATTAAACAAATATGCAATAAAACTTAAATCAGTCATGCATGACCAGAACTGACCATGCTCTTATGTCTTTTTAGAATGCAGGAAAGAAAACATATAGAAATACAACAAACAAACAAATACAAATATATTTGCTCCAATGTCTATCCAAAAAGAAATCAGTCCACCACTTTTATATGTAAAAACGAGGAGGTATCTTTTCCTCTTAATAAAGAAACATAATCAACCCAAGTTTAATAACAACTAGCTAGGCAGTAAGTAACATCTCAACCAAAAAACTTCCTTCAATAATCAAAAATTCGACTCCACACAAAGTCCTGACCTGCCTAACCGAGCACTTTACCACAAGACTGTACAAACGAGTCGCTCCCAAACCTGTTCCATTCTATCGACGACTGTACTTTAACTTGGTCAAAACGCACCTTACCACTTCGACATAAAGCTTACAAACGTACGAGGTATGAATATGCTTTTCGAGACCGATTTCGAGTCCTATTCCTTTGTTATAAGGACGTGTGTTCTGTTGTTATATGGGTATATGCAAATGGTTGCATCTAAGGTGAAGGTCGGGTAGAAGTGGACCAGTCCTGCATCTCGTCTAGACTAGGCTTTGGTAATTCTATCAGTTTGTTCGATATTTAAATTTTCTTTGTTTTAAATCATTATTCTTCTTCTTTTAAATGCCTTTTCTATTCGGACATTTGCCAGTATTATCAATATTTGCAGGTTGTTTGCATCGAACGAAACAGTCAAGTCGTCATAGTTAAAGTCAAGTCGAGGGAATCATTGTAAGAAGGGGGCCATTTTTTACAATGTTTGTTCAGGGAGCTTTGGATTCAACACTAAGCTAAAGTCCATGTTTTGCACCGATTTTCACTTTTATTTTCACTTATACACCTTCACAAAACTAAATTGATTAATATGACCCCGAAATTAAACAATTTACACGTATTTGAGCTAAGTTTGACAAAAATGAAAATTTAGCAACACATCTCCTCAACGCATTCCCGCCAAAACCCCTAAATCAATATTGAATTGAGATGCGACATCTTACCACAGAACATCTATTATACATTTTTATCCGTATTAATAAAAGAGAAATAAGGTCTGAGTAGTTATTCCGCTTTTTGTTTCTGTCAACTTTAAAAGTTCTCGCCACGGAAAAAACAAACCATGTTTTCACCACTCCCACATTATTCCCCTTTTATCAAAAATGATGTTTTTCGTAAAACTTAGCTACTTAGCTAAACCTACAAGAGAAGAGAAAGATATGAAAAAAAAATAAGAAAAAGGGAAAGAAAAGGTTATTAGAATTAAAAAATACCAATACGCAAATTAGGGGATATCAAAATTTGAATACAAATAGAATAGAATAGAAGAAGAATACAAAAACATTCAAATCATGTAGTCTTTAAAGTTGAAACTTGAAATGTTTTGTTATTTATATCTAGGTTACAAAGCTGTGTCCTGGCTGACTGTCTGACTGACTGATGGATCAACGCACAGCATTTAAACTAAAACACAGTAATAAAGAACGGAACTTTGGTTTTTATCTTATGATAAGAAATGATTTTTCTAAATTCACAGTATCGAGACCTACGCGGGTGAAACCGTACATCGTAGCTAGTCTATAAATATAGAATTCAAAATTCTGTCTAATTGACTGATTAAACGGATACGTGAAGCTACGACCCGAGACTTATTAGTGCGCATCTTAGTCAATAACCCAAATAAACTGTCAAAAAAACGCAATTTTCCTCTTGAACCGTCACCCAGAGCACGGCCAATTACATCGACTGGCAAAAACCGTCGAATACCGCAACGCGACTGCGCCCGCGCACTCATTATGCTACTTCTAAGACGGTATTTAAAAATAGAATACTTAATAGGTTTTTAACAAGCGTTTTTATAGCAAACGTACTATAAAGTAAGTAACTAAATATAGATAGACGGTTTAAGGTGGAAGTACAGTACTTGGACGCGAAATTTGTGCTTTTACGAATAGATTTTTACAAATAAAAATGAAATTTAGATTTTTCTTCTGTTTCCGGGATGTTGGATTTATATTAAACTTTTTTTTCGGTTGGATTTCTTATTAAACTTTAATATTTATATTTCGCACCCAAGCGCTCGACATCAAACTTAACTTATTTAGAAACTATTATTTATAACAAGTTCATACTTAAGCTGAAATCTATAGTACGTACTTTAACTTTGCTAAGCAAAAACTTTGACAAATTTTTGGCATTCATAAAGCGATCTTCGCAACTTTCCAAAGTTTTTGCTTGGTAAAATCTAAGTTTTTCAAATTTAGAATGTAAAACAATCAAAAACCTAAACTTTACTTCTCTGTTATGACTATGAAGTTCTTTTTATTTCATTCGTATATTACAAATTCGACTATAAATTTCAATTCAAAGTTTACGCTTAGTTTTTGCTAAGCTCAGTCTGAGCAAAGTCAAAGAACGCACTATAGATTTTAGCCTTAGACTATTCTGACCCCACTTCAGTAGTTACAATAAGCCTAAAATGACTACAGTAGATGCAAATGATCGATTGATTAGGTGATTTAGTTCCGGAACCGAGTTTAGACCGGCAGTTAGCGAATTATCGGCATCAAGTTGTCAAGCGGAGAAGTGGACCGCTGATAATAATGTGGTCTAGTGTTCTAGCTCGGTTAACTAAACGTCTTGTTACAATTTAGGGTTTATTCAGCCTGCTGTAGTCTAGTGGCGTGTACCTCGACTGTTATACCGAAGGTTGTAGGGTTCGAAGCCCGGCTGCCAAATCAGACTACAAGTCCGAATTCATAGTCAATTTGCTTCGATAATTTTGCGAATAATTCGCAATTCGCAATAAAAACAAACCTTTACTCCACGTTCGTAACTGATCTTTGATAACCAGATACCAACATGGATTTTTTTTTCTTGGTTGATAACCAGTTATAAAAATGGAATTTACTTGTCGTTTTCGTAACTATGGTTCATAACCAACTACGAAAGTGGTATTTTATTTCTCTGTTCATAACCGGTTATTAATAAGGAATATTGTTATTTAATCAAGAAACTGAATATAATATATAGCTACATCATGTAAACGTGAAACGATGATTGTTACAAAATCTTTATAATAAAAAAATGTGTTTTTGATATGTTTTACTGAATCTGAATAACTGAGATGTTTTACTGAATACTTTTACCTGTGATGTAAAGTTGCACTTGCACTTGCAAAATGCACTTTTACCTGTGATGGGGGGCAATGCCCATCACAGGTAAAAGTGCATTTTCCGGAGGGGTCAAATCACGCAGTTTTTATATTGAAATCTTTATGTTTTGAGACGCATCATCATTACGTTTGTGAATCATTGGTTTGTGGGTACCTACGTCAAGTATGTTGTTGAATAACATGTTTTTCCTCCAAGTCCTAATGACTCTGTAGAATCTTACTTCTTACTATCTTATCTTACTAATATAATAAACGGGAAAGTTTGTATGTATGTGAATTTGTTACTCTTTCACGTAAAAACCACAGAACAGATTGCGATAAAACTTCAAATATAGACATAGGCTACTTTTTATCCCGATATTGTCGAGAACGGGCCTTACGCGGCTGAAACCGCGGGGCGCAGCTAGTCTTACTAATACTAAAACGGAAAAGTTTGTATGTATGTGAATTTGTTACTCAATCACGCAAAAACTACTAAACCGATTGCGATGAAACTTATGGATGAACGATGATGGAATATACGTAGCTGGGGACCTGGAACAGCACAAAGGCTACTTTTTATCCCGATATTCTCGCGGGAAGGGGCCCTACGCGGGTGAAACCGTGGGGCGCAGCTAATCTACACTATAATTTTTGATTTATAAAAGCAATCATATTAATATGAATAAATGAAAATGATTGCTCTTCATATTAATATGAATTAATGAATGTGATTGCTCTTATTTTGAATTCCGACGAAAAAATAGTTCAACATTACTGTCCATTAATGAAACGACTCGTATTTTAACTGACTTAAAAAAAGGCGGTTATCAAATTCCGTATTGTAGCTCTTTATTAACCTCAAAACCTCAAAAGCGACTGTCTAACGGCCAAATGAAATGCCACTTAAAATTTGAGGAGTACTTTAATAATGGAACAATTTCTAATCTTAAAATTAGTATGGGAATTTTTGAATTTAAGAGCTGCTCAATTATTTAAGTAGAACTCAAATGTTTAGTAGCTTTTCTATATTCATCTGATGAGAAATTCATTTCATCCAAATTAGATCAAAGTCACGACATCGCTTACTTTTAGATTAAACCCACGAAAGTCCTGTTCCCGCTGGATTATCGGAATAAAATGTAGCCTATTCCAGGCTTCCAGCTTACATATATGCTTGCTTGCAGCTTGCATATTACAAGTTTCATCACAATCAGTTCAGTAGTTTTTGCTTGAAAGAGTCACAAAGTCACATACAGACATACATACAAACTTTCGCGTTTATAATATTAAGTAAGAAGTAAGATTTTTAATTTAACTTTAACTTAACAGATAGGATCTTTAACTACACGGTACAAATTGATGGTATATTTTGAAAGTTACTTTTTAGTTGCTAAAGCATAGTAACCGAACCGGAATAACTATTTATAAATACGCACAATAATTATGATTGAACTAGCTGCGCCCCGCGGTTACATCCGCGTAAGTCCCGTTCGCGCGGGAATATCGGAATAAAAAATAGCCTATGTGTTATTTCCGGTATCCAGCTACCTATATTCCAAGTTTCATTGCAATCGGTTCAGTAGTTTTTGCGTGAAAGAGTAACAAACTCACATACATACATACTTACTTACATACATACAAACTTTCGCGTTAATAATATTAGTAAGAAGTGAGATAAGAAGTAAGATTTAGGAAAATGACCGTTTAATTTCCAAAACATAGTAAGGTAATCATCTCGTGGTACCTACCTAACTACCAACTAACTAACTTCCTACAATCTAACTACAACAATGGTAGGTGATCGCGTGACCGGACGGTCCTAATCAAATGTTTGTAAACGTTAGTGCGTGTGGCGGCACGTGAGGTGCTACGACTCGTAGGCCTAGTGCTACGGTGTACGGCTACGAAGGTTCTGTCGTAGCGTAGCTTAGGGCTAGTTCATTTTATACTATTATGGAAATACACATACATCTTACTTCTTACTAAAATTATAACCCACGAAAGTTTGGAACTATGTATATGACTTTGTTTCACGCAAAAACTACTGAACTGATTGCCATGTAACTTGGAATATGGGTAGCTCGAAATCTGAAATATCACATATGCTAGTTTTTATTCCCGCAGGAACAGGAACGGGACCTACGCGAGTGGAACCGCGGGGCGCAACTAGTTTTAAATAAAAACCGCCTTTAATTAAATAAAATGAATCGTTTTTCTTTTACTATGACATGCATTTCAAAGTTGACAGACAGAGACAAACGTCACATAACTTGGTCATCTGTTAATCGTCGTTTAAAAGTAAAGGGAAAATAGCCCGACTACTTTAAAAAACCAAAAATAATAAAAAATATATTTTTTTAACTGTTCTTTTAGGTGGACGACTTAAGTTCGATTTTGGACGGGCAATAAGAAGGTTCTCAATGCAATTTAATAACTTTTTTACAAGACATGAACAATATATTACTAGATTTTATTACCGGCTTTGATGTCGAACGAAAGCTGCCATACTGTCGTGTGACTAGCTATTTCCACTTCTACCTAACACTTTGACTAAAGCCGTGTTCCCACCGCAAAGGAGAAATGAGAAATAAAAAAATATAGAACGACTGTCTGCGTCCTACAGTTGCATCCTCTAAAGTTCCGATCTCTTGGGAATATCAGGATCAAAAGCTAAATCAAAAAAATCAAATACAAAATAATTTATTTCCCTTAGATTCTTGTATAACAATAAATGCACATGATCATTTGGCTAGGCTAGTAGCATATGTTACTCCTCGATAATATATCTTTCTTTGGTGAAAGAATTTTTTAAATAAGTCTTTTATTTTCGAAGCTTATTCGTAAAAAACTAACAAACGTTCGTCGCTTTCCATCAGGTGAGACAGTGGTCAAATGCTTACCTTTCAACTATAAAAAAAAATGTTTCCTCATTGTATTTCAATTTTATAAATGTAGGTGTACAATACAGAATATGTTAATGTTAATATATCTATATATATATATTGAACACTATAATTAGTACATATGCTATTATGTAAAGTAGAATGTGAAAATTATCGTTAAATTTGTTTCAATTTCAGATTTTTCATTTCTATTTTTTGATGGGAACACGGTTTTACTACGAAGCATGTAAAAACTTTGTTCATAACATAATACATAAAAAGTCACAATTCTAAGAAATGAAAAACTTTTCTCGTAATAAAGTATCTTTTACTACGAAACACAACAACTTAATAAACACGAAGCTCGAATACAAGAGCAAAATATATGTTTCTTTTATAGTCATTGAGAATTATCAATTTTCAATAAAAATAATATATTTTATGATGCTTTTTCTCTTTGAAAATATTATGATCAAAATGTCTTGAGCAATAAAAATAACATAGGTAACATAATCAGAAAAGCAAACTGTAAATTTGGCGAAAGCTCGGTCGTTTAAAAATCATGTATAAAACGCGATTAAACCCGGTAAATAAAGTGTTTTATTACAAAATATTTTATCTTGACTGAAGGACTCATGGATAAGCGCGTAGCCTAAACCGCTAGAAACATGAAATTCGAAGGGATCATTTCTTTTTATGTGTAAGGATCCATTGAGAAAGGGTTTTTATTTTATAAATACCCACAGAATAGGGGCTTATGCGGGTGAAACCGCGATACTCTGCTAGTTTCTTGTATTGAAAATGATATTTTGTCTTACTGTTTCCCAATGAATATATTTCACAAAGAGAAATGCATCACCAAACGGCCTTTCATGACAAAGTTCGAAGAGTTTTTGATGATGCATTTCTCCTTGTAAAATATTTCTAGAAGAATGCTTTGAGCAATCAAAATATTAAATAATAAAACTAAAGGTACTTCCTTACTGGGAGCATTCACTTGTAATGTAACGTAACAGATTCGAGTATTACATACAGCGCGCAACTTGTAATGATACAATGTGTAATATCTTGATACAACTTGGAAGTAGGAAAAGGGTCTGGACCCCCGGTCGGGGCTCTTTTTAGCCCAGAATATATCGTTGGCGATTCAACGGGGTAATGCCGCCAGTGTGATGGGCACTTTTTCACTCAATGGTCATTCATATATATACTCGTAATTATCTTTGTGGTAATTATCGTGAGTGCCTGATTAAGGGCTGATGTTTCAAATCCCTAAATAAAGATATCTAACAAATAAAATGTAACACCACCGAATAAAAAACGTTACTATGATATTAAAAATAATCAAAATTTGAGGGCTTTTAAATTTGGTTGGGTTCGAACTTATGCGACAGATAGGTATCTTTTATCCGTAGGCCTATGACAGGTAGTGTTGTTATGTAAAGATCAAAGTCCAATCTATAAAGTTACATTACAAATGAATGCTCCCGGTCAGGAAACACCTTCGTTATTAGCTATTACATGTACAAAATATTATAAGTCAGTGCTTGTACGATCAGCTGTGGTGTCATCTAATTAGCATCCACCGTTACTAATTGCTATTTACTGTCAAAAAACATATTTCGTATTCTACATTGCTGCTTTGAAGTTATCACAGGTAACAACCACGTTACATCAAAGCAGCAATGTACTGCAACTTAGCAACTACTAGCGGACGGACGCGTCGCTTAAACTGTCTATATTCATACCAGACCATAAGTTGTGATTTATATTTAACCGTCACCCGGCAGTGCCGGGTCCGAGCTTCGTTGTCCATTGCTCGGCGAGCAGTCAATCGGTCTGTTGCAACCGAGTGTCGGCCGAGCAACAGACAGCGAAGCTCGGACCCGGCACGGTCTAGTATAAATCATCCTTAAATAGGTACAATTTTTATCATTATAAAATAAAGCCGCTTTCCGCTGTCTGTCTGTCTGTATGTATGCTTAGATCTTTAAAACTACGCAACGGATTTTGATGCGGTTTTCTTTGGTTTAAATAAATAACACATCCAGATGTTCCCGCGGAATCGGAACTAACGCGGATAAAACCGCGGAGCACACCTAGTCATGTGTATAAAAAGATGTTTTACCTGTAGCATAGCTTATTGACGAAATAAAGTAGGTACCTACTTAAAACGTCGCACCTGTATTTAAGAGCGCATTGCGTAAGGGTGGACTAGGGTAACACACCCCCGCCCTTGAACTTGACTTAGCCTTGAGCCGGGTCAATACACGAGACGCGTGATTCGAGCTCTCTTCACACCCCTTTATTTAGGGGTAGCTGCCACAACTGCCCAAATATAGGTCAGGGTAACGTTTACAATTTATTTTATTTATTTAGACGTCATTTTAAAAATAACATTATAAATTTATTTCGAAAACAGATTTGCAAAATTTCGATAATCTAAGTTGTGATTTTTGGAATATATTAACAACGATTGTAAACTGTTTTTGAAAAAAAAAAGGTTGCTTTTTTACCATCTTCTTTCTTCTGACCCTAAAAATAAACTTAAACATGTTCCTGGTTAGTTTTTTAGTATTTTGATTATATCCATAACAATCTTATTTAAAAGGACTTGTCACTATATCTAAGGAAATGACTTTTAGAACTTTTGCCATATTTTTTTACTTGTTGGACTTTTTACTATCTACATACTAAGTGTCATCATAATCGGTTCAGCGGCTTTTGCGTGAAGAAGCAAAAAAGACACATACAATTTTTCACCTTTATAAAATTAGTAGGATAACATTGGACTGCAATGCAGAAGGCTGCGGGTTCGATTTCCGTCGGTTGCAAATATTTATGCTTAAAAATAAATATGTGTATCTGGTCTGGGTGTCTTTCTATGTATAAATGTAAATATTTCCAAAAAAAAGTATAACATGCCGTATATCCGTTGTCTAGTACCCATAGTACAAGCCTATTGCTTAGTTTGGGGCTAGATTGCGCTTTGTGAAATGTAGTGAAATATTTATTTATTTATTACGAGTAAGTCAGTCACAATACGACTTGAGGTACCCAATTTTTTCAATAACGGTTCAGCAATTGTTGATTATTTTGCTTGATGTCACTAAAGCTCCCGAAGTGTTAGTTAAAAAATGCAAATAACCAATAAAAAAAAACTTTAAAATATGTACCTGGTACATACCTTACGTCATAGTCTGACTGTACATACCTTTTGTAGTTTTAAAAATGCATAATATTTACAATAACCCTTAAGACTTACGTGTGCCTTCGATGGATCTAGGATCTAGACAATGGATCTACGGTGAATACTTTTTATTTATGCTATGGCTACATTAGCGGGCCACGGCGAATATTGGTGTTCACGCGATGTATGTGACCGGGGAGATCGTAGTATGTGAAGACGATGTACTGTCGATAAAGTACCCGTCTGATTTAATTTATTTATTTGTTTAATTAATACGGTATACACCAATTACATTAATTAATTAAAAACACTTAAACTATCAGATAAATTGAGTAACAATATCGAGTTATAGCTATATGCAGGTACTCTCAAAAACGCAAACACACTGACATCAACACCGGCCAGTCATCTGCAAAGAGGTCGGTATCAGGACTCATCTAGGAGAGCATTGAACGTCTAATGTAGACAAGCCGTCGAGTTCAACCCGCCGTCGATTTGGGAATGCGATGCTTTCGTTAACGGGGTTGTGAAAAGCTACCGCGCAAGGAGGATTTGATATTGGACTTAACGTCGACAATTTCTACTTAGCTTCGCGTCAAGCCGAACACGATGTTTTTATCGCGACAACGCGACACGAATATTCGCCTGCTAATGTTGCTTGAGCATAAGGGTTAACTTTAACAATTACGTAGAATGGAGGCCAGGGTTTTTAGTATTTACATTTAAATTCTAAATGTTATTGATAGGTATCATTCGAACTGGTTTTCGTATTATTGTTATATAAAATAGATTTATTTGTTAAACGAGTTTCGGTCAAGGACAAGGTTGAATTTATAAGCGTTTGATATTAAATTAAGTATGTCTAACGGCCGAATACAGAAATGCTTCCAAATTTTTTAGTTCTACTAAAACAATTAACCATCTCGCAAAGTTAAAAATTGCCAGTAATAATTTTAAATTTAGAAGCTGCTCAATTATTGAATATTATACCATTTTTCGGGTATGTTCCCCACATGTGAAAAGAGGGAAGATTTTCTTTTTCGTTTTCCCCATATTGTGAGGTATCGCTAGATACACATTTTTTAAACTCACACGATTTCTGCCTATTACTGTTTTTATTAAAACATCATACAACAACAACATTTATCGTTAGATAGTTAAAGCCCCATTCTATACTGAAAATTCCTGTCGGGTTAATCGAAAACTGTTCATTATTTTAAGACGCAATGTTTTAGAATATTTTCGTTTGTAGCGTGGGTAAATTTGTTTCCGACGTTTTGATGTAGATTTTAAATAAAAATGTCTAAAAAGTGTTGAAAGTCTGAGCACATTTTAGACAAAAAAACACATTTTTATCTAAAATGTCCTAAGATTTCAAAACAATATGAAGTTTTTGTCATGAAACTACATCAAAATGTAGGGAACAATGTCTTTAACAAAATGCTACAAACGAAAATATTCTAAAACATGACGTTAGAATATAATTAACAATTTTCGATGAATCCGACTTTTTTGACTGAAGGGATTTTCAGTTTAGTTCGTATTTAAAATACGAGCTTTAAAAAAATAATATTTGTGGTCGAAACCAAGCGGTATATAAGGTATCTCTGCCCGCACTATAAAAAAAATGTTGGCGCCTGGCGCAGCTAGTATTTCATTTATCTTAATCATAATCTGTTTAAAATCGTATTAGTGTCCAACACGCCGTGACAGACAAGCGTCCACATATGTTCTGCTCATAGACAAACATACGCCCCTGTGCTATCCTGTCTAGTGTTATTAGATAGCCCTACGAATCGCTCGACCGATCGGCAAGGGTGTTGATTAGGTTAGTTTTTTCCGACTACGACAAAAAAAGGATTATTAATTTAATTTTTAGAATTGTATTTAATTTTCATGAGCTGACAATTGCATTTTTTTTTTTGGATTCCGTACGTAAAGGTTAAAAACAAAACTATTACTCACTTCACTGTCCGTCTGTCTGTATTTTATGAACCGTGGTAGCGAGACAGTTTAAAGTAACATAGATGATGTATTTCTATGACAAGTAATAAAGATATATTTACATTTCCAGGTCTTAATCGCGTATTATTATTTATTTTCTTACCTCGACTATTCGATCATGTTACAATGATCTTGGTCGCGAGCGGCCGCTTTGTTAAATATGTTACCAAATCGTGTGAATTTAAAAAGTTAATAAGTAATAATAATATTTTGAAATTAAAATGTTACTAAAACGGGCCTCTACGTGTTGGCTTCGGCCCCACGCACGCCTACCAAAGGTCCGGGTGCTCCATAGCCCCGAGAATCCAAAATGGTAACAACAAATAATAATAATAAATCATAATTTCCATAATAAATTACAAACAAACTTATACTATCCAAGTCTACAAGAAAATTCGTAATTTAACATAAGTATAAGTATGACAGCGGCCCCTGCACTAAGTGAAACTTGTAACTGTTGTTACTAATAGAAACATTAATAACTTCTTCTTCTTCTTCTTTAAAATGGCTTTTCCTTTCGGACATTTGCCAGTGTCAAGTATTATCGATAATTGCAGGTTATTTGCATCGAACGAAACAGTCAAGTCGTCATAGTTAAAGTCAAGTCAAGGGAATCATTGTAAAAAGGAGGCCATTTTTTACAATGTTTGTTCACGGAGCTTTGGAGAGAACACTAAGCTAAAGTCCATGATTTGCACCGATTTTCACTTTAATTTTCACTTGTACACCTTCACGAAACTAAATTGATTAATATGCCCCCGAAATTAAACAATTTACACGCATTTGAACTAAGTTTCACAAAAATGAAAATTTAGCAACACATCTCCTCAGCGCATTCCCGCCAAAACTCCATTAATAACTTAAGATTGAAGTGGAGGCTCCATAACAAACTTTTTTTGTGATAAAGGTATGGTGCGACTCGCACTTGGCCGGACCTGAACGTAAATCGTATCCGCGGCGATATTCAAACTTGTTCCTCGAAGCCTATTTGCTTGCTATCAATTCGAGAATTATGAATTATCTATTTAATTTGATTTGATTGCGAGGGCGGCCCGCGGTTACTGACTAGTTCAGACAAACTAGGGTCAACTCTAGGGGTTGGACGATATCTCTATTTGTCTATGATTCTACTATACTAGTGTAACGAGACGGGGAATTGTGATTCAATTGTTACTCATTTCTGCCATACGGTTTTTGATAAGGGCTGGTTTGGGGTGAAAAATTGGTCTGTTTGACAGCACCGCGTCCACCGAATATATGAATATATAGGATACATGTTCGATTCCCGTATTCATGCTGACCAAAAAGCTTGTTTCCGGTTCTCGAACTCTTCCTTCAAACTGAAACTAATTTAGAAGAAAGCACATCTAAAACTAATTTAAACTACTACTTTAATACGAATTTAAATTGATAAATATATAGCCCACAACTATTTTTTTCGGTTTCAGAAATATAAAAATTCAGAATCACATTTCCTTAACGCCAACAAACTCAATATAGGCGATGTTTTTTTTTCTTATCGGTTGTGAACCGATTATGGCCATTAGGAAATTAGCCAGTGTCAAGTATTATTAATATATTATACAAGTTATTTGCATCGAAACAGTCAAGTCGTCATAGTTAAAGTCAAGTCTAGGGAATCATTTGTAAACACGGCGGCCATTTATTTACAAAGATTTTTCACGGAGCTTTGGAGACAACACTAAGTCCATGTTTTACACTGATTTTCACTTTCATTCCACTTGTACACCTTTACGAAACTAAATTGATTAATATGCCCCCGAAATTAAACAATTTGCACGCATTTGAACTAGGTTTCACAAAAATGAAAATTGCACCACATCTCCTCAACGAGTTCCCGCCAAAACTCCCAGGCGATGGTTATTATTATTTATTATCGGTTGTGATTGTAAACCAATTATGGCCATTTGAAAAGTAGCCAGTTGTCGAGTATTATTATTTTTGCAAGTTATTTGCAATATGCATCAAAATAGTCAAGTTGTCGTAGTAAAAGTCATGTCAAATAAGTCATTGTAAATGGTGGCTTTTTGCAAGGACGGTTCATGTGAACTTTGGGGACAACGTACAGTCCATATTTTGCACCGATTTTCACTTTTATTACACTTGTACACCTCTACAAAACTAAAATGATTATAATGCCCTCAAAATTAAACAATTTACACGCATTTGAACAAAATTTCACAAAAATGGAAATTCAACCACACATCTCCTTAAACGCGTTCCCGCCAAACCTCAGGCGATGGTTCATTCTTTTATCAAAAATCACATTCATAATTCAAATAGTTATCCTATTCTCTCTCACGTGATATTCTAAATTCAAATATTTATCTTATCTTCACTCACTTTTCACTCCAAGAAGTTCATTACATTCTTAATTCAAATCGTGAAACCGTCTCGTAACAAACCCTGACCTCGGTCTGACTGAACCGACCAATTGTCTGGGAGGACGTGACGTCACTGCACGCATTTCCCCCGCTAATTGGGCGCGTCTGCGATCGCCATAGCCGGATGTCCTGACAGATAATACATATTATAAACATAGTTATAATAGTACTAGCTGATCTGATGCCACTTCGTATCGCGATTGAAAAAAAACTTGTTATTATGTTACTAGCTGATCTGGTTTGTATCGCGATTGAAAACTTGACATTGGCAGTTCTAAATGAGTTCGTTACATGCTAGAGATAAAAAAAACTTGAGATATTACGTTTCCTATTAGTAGACTACAGGGAGATGTTTAAACAATGGACTTAGGAAAATAAACAGGACTGATTAGTTGAACATTTTGCCTTACAAAAGACAGAGGCTAATCCGAGCCGAATGAGATAGCAATCGACGATGTAGTGTGTCTCGTTCTTTCATCTTGCCAGCCTACAAAAATTATCATATTTAAAAAAAAACATTAAAAGAGGTTGCAGTTATTGTACGGCCAGATAAAGCACGACCCGATAATGTCAGTTAATTGGACGCCAGGGTCTCGTTTTAACACTTCGTACAAATTGTATGGGATGTAAACAAGACGAATATCCTGGCTTCCATTTAACAGGTCGTATATTATCGGGTCGTGTAATACGTGGTCGTCAAGTACATTATTGGCTCCCATTTCCTTTTTAATATTTTAATGGTAACCCATGCCAGTGTCATGGCGGCATCATGGTAGTAAAATATTAGTTTTTTTATAAAATCGCTGCGTGAAATTCTATAAAATGGTGAAAACGTGTTGCGTTTTTACTTGTACAAGTGAATCATATGGTGGTTGCAATATATAATTTCATAGGTAAGCCAAAATATGTTTATTATTGTATTACAAGAATTTATGGTGACTATGATTTTTGGATTTTTGTATTGAGTTCGGGTAAGTTTTTTTTACTGTAATTTTATTATTTAAGCTCTCCGAAAAATGAACAAATACGACAAAAATGACTCAGCAGGATGGATGTGAAGTAGAAAATTACAAAAAAATCAGTCGTATGCAGTCGTCACTTCGATCTTTCCTGCTTTTACTCCCGTCGATTATTGAAAGCCGATGAATACCAACAATTCCGCTGGTGGTACGAATACTGTTAGAAATTTTACTACTTACCTGCTGAACATGAGTGATAATAAGTAATTAGTCAAAAAGTTTTATTTTTGAAATTTCCTCTAGTTTTACATTTGATGAATTTTGAGGAATGTACTATATTAAATTTAACGTAATTGACCGTCATGTCTGTTAAAATTTGATTTCGTCAGTCAGTATGTAGTATATTGTGTCTTTGTGTGTATGTATTTTCCTTCTTCTTCTGCTGCTGCTTCACACCAAAGAAAATTAATTTAATTTCTTCTTCTTTCTTCGAACCTGTGCCTCTTGCATGACGGGCGAGAGCGCTAATCTTTGCCTCACGGGAACCCGTCGTGATACGGTGATTTTTGATGATACATTTCTTTTTGTAAAATATTTATACTTATTAATCAAAGTGTTCAAAAATTAATAAGCATACTATAACAATTAATAAAACTGTTTTATACCGTGTCCTTTTGTATTATTTTATTAATCCTTAAAGAGCGTCTATTGCTAATGAAAATCTTCAATTTGCCAACACAGACTGAGACGTAAGTCTCAGTAATATTATAAACGCAAAAGTTTGTATGTATGTCTGTGACTTTGTTTCTCAATCACGCAAAAACTACAAAACCAATTGCAATGAAACTTGAATATAGGTAGCTGAAAACCTATAATAACACATAGGCTATCCCGATAATCTCGCGGTAACGGTACTTACGTGGGTGAAACCGCAGGGCGCAGCTAGTAAATACAATTGCACTTGCATTATTAAATCTAAAATCTGTCACATAAACAAAATCTTATTGTCACCCTATTAGAAAATGACACAAGTCCTTTGCTACAACCATCTTGCTCAGCTCGTTTTTATTCTGACAGATTTTCCTCCAGTTATTTATCTTACCTCCATGGTTTAAACATATTCCAAGTTCTTTTTTACGCGAAACATAGTATGTATATAAAAGGTCATTGACAAAATAGTTATGTCCATCGTAAAAATGAAAAGAGAAATACTAGGCATCTTAGCCTCCGCATAGCTCACTGCTGGGGACGGAGTCACATACATACAAACTTTCGCGTGTATAATATTAGTAACATTGGTTAAAGCTCTTAAATCTCAAATAGTTATCTGGTTAAAGCTATATTGATTAAAAATCACCTATTGCCACTTCACTTTGTTGTACGCTGAGCTCGTCCATTTTTGTTCCTCCGTCTAAGGCTTCTAATGCATGCAGTCAACCTTGAAAAAGCTAACTGTACAGTTGGCGAAAGCTCGGTCGTTTAAAAATCTATCGTGTATCTATACTTATAATAAAGAAAGAGAGGACAAAATGCCTGTACTTGTAAGTAAATTTAAAAAAAGTTATCTAGAGGACTTAGAAAAAGTAGTAGAACAAAGTTATATAACTTTAAAATTCATGTCTCTCTGTCTGTTCCTTAGACAATTAAAAAATACTAATCCGATTGAAATCTGGTTTTCAATATTGGATAGTTCTATTTTCGAGGCACATCGTGGTATATACTTTGCATCGAAATCCAATTAGTAGAACCCGAGTAAAGAACGAAAAAGTGCAACCGCTCAAGAACCGCTCGGCCGCCCGCGCCCGTGATAATGCGGCTGCAACCGCGGGGAGCAGCTAGTCGTGAATAAAACGCGATTAAACCCGGTAAATAAAGTGTTTTATTATGTAAAATCGCGAAAATCGTAGAAGAAATTATGCGTTTAATTCAAGTAAGTACTCTAAGTACCTATATCAACTGGAGAATGCAATGAACTTGTCCGTCTGTCGCGATTGAAGTCAAGTGGGATTGCGTAACCGCGGTCAATGTCACTGCGAACTGCAGACTGCATGGTTAGTGGAGTGGGTATGACATGAACACTCACTTTATTAGTAGACTATCTGCGCTCCAAGGTAAGTCCCGTTCCCGCGGGAATATCGGGATAAAAAGTAAACGCAAAAACTACTGAACCGATTGCGATCAAACTTGGAATATAGGTAGCTGGGATACCGGAAATAACACATAGGCTATTTTTTAACCCGATATTCCCGCGGGAACGGGACTTACGCGGGTAAAACCGCGGGGTGCAGCTAGTAATATTATAAATGTGAAAGTGTGTGGGTTTGGATGTTTGTTACTCAATCACGCAAAAACTACTGAACCGATTGCAATGAAACTTGGAATATAGGTAGCTGGGGACCTGGATTAACACATAGGCTACTTTTTAACCCGATATTCCCGCGGGAACGGGACTTACGCGGGTGAAACAGCGGGGCACAGCTAGTATTAATATATTTATTCATTCATTCATCATGGTCATGGCAGATTTAATAGCATTATCACATTTTCACTAATATATTTATCCAGGGAGGAAATAGTCGACTACCTCCGTTTATAAAGTTTGTATGGAGAAAAGCTTAGTGTATCTTTTCCCCTAAAACCATAATTAAAAAATCGACTTTAGCGACCGACTTGTCTATTCTGCAGCCTTAGACAACATTCTTATCGAATAACGAAATCGCCAATAGACAGATATTTTTGTATGAAATTGACATATAAGTTCGCAAAAAGTCACGTGACTTTTTGTGAACTACTACTACTACTACAGCAACTAAGGCTGCTGTATGTAAACGATATTTTAAAAATTGAAAGATGATCGATAAATCTTTGAATCAACTAGTTATTGTATAATGAAGACTTTGTGCCTGACTTCGATAATAGGGTGTGGCCAGAGTGTTAGCGAAGTAGTTAACGACATTTTTTGGAACTAAATCAAATTTTTTTTTTTTTTTTTAAAAGCAAGATTCCGCCTGGACCGACAAACAAACAAACAAGAATAGTGAGCGTATAAAAACTTGGGAAAAATGAGTCTCTGGATTTAGTCAGAGAAAAGTAACCTTAGAAATGGTGAACCGATTTTATTCATGATTTTAAAACTATTATTATTAAATTATTATAATAAGTAATTATTATTTATTTTGCGAAATCGCGAAAACCATAGAAGAAATTAACATCAAAATTCAATAATTTTGTCATTTTGAGTGTTTCACTTCATAATGCGTGTTTGAATTTAAGCGTGTTTGACCTGTGACGTATGATCCTGTAAATCGACCGTGGTAATCAAGTTGAAAATATTCAGATGAAAATAGTTGTTAGAATTCGTAAAACCATTTTGGGCCATTCGGACCCCCAAAAGGCTGCATGGCTGCAGCCATTGCCTCTTTGGAAAGCCACACCTATTCCTAAACCAGTAGCAGTCACTAAAACTGTTAAATTAAAATCAACATTTTAATTTTACAGAATAACTGCGTGAAATTACATGTTTAATGCTCATCATCAATTAATTATGCGGCAAATTACAATTAAATTTGAGTAATTAGTACTGAAGAATGCTAATAGGTATGCCAAATTGCTTGAAAGTTCATTACATTAAAGCTTGTATGTATACAAATACACTAGTTTTTGTTGTAGTCAAAAATACCTATTTGTTTTGATTTCACAGGCATTCAAACTTACGATGAATATTGAGTCTTGCTAACAATCACGTGACGTCATTTACAACGCTCCCCCCCTAAACGTTAGACGTCATGTACTGTGACATCTACACTAAAATCTAAAATTGGTACGATTGGGCTGTGATCCGAAAAAAAACTACTTATCTACCTGTCTTTTAAAATACATCATTAAAAAAAACTAAAGCGGTCGTTAGGCCATCTAACTCCTTACTTCGGAAGACACGATTAAGGGCTGTTCCTGATTGACATCTCTAATAGCAGTCATCTTTTCTTCTTCGTGTCAACGACTACAAACAATGTGAAGTCACAGAATTCTAGCCCAAAACTTAGCCACGGCACCCGCTTCAATTGTTATCCTCTTGAAGTCGTCTGCAGAGCAGCTAGCAGGGCACAGAGAGCAAGCTGTCAAATGTGCCATCGTTTGGGCGTCTTCGCCATTGTCGTACACCGTGTCCAGCCCAGAGAAGCCCCACCTTGCCCAGAGCAATAGGGTAAACTTAGGTCGACCCAAAAACTCTTAACTCTAAATAAACAACATCACTTTTAACACGACAAGGAGGTAAGACCATCCGCCATGCCGGCATCCTTATTGCAACGCAATAAGGCACCGCACACGCGCAACGCACAAAAGGAAAGTCCACAATAAATCGGGAATACTTCGACTTCTAATTTCGAAATGTGGCGCTGTGAAATGTGTGAAATAGAGGGCGTATAACGACCACTTACAAACATTCCACACTCTCCACGCTACAACTAAGACCGCTACCTACCTAGACGAGTTTGAACCGCGGTAACTATTCACGCGACATTACGTGCAAACATACAGACAAACTATAACTAATAACGTACTACTATCGCCGTATTTATGGCTTATTTATTTACTAAACGTTTATATCTTTTAGCACGTCAATGGTTTGAAGTTGTGTTAACTTTAAAACGCGATCGGTGCTCGATTTATTATGTGCTGGGTGGTTTTATGGCGGGTCTCAACGAGGTAATGATCCAATGCACAAGTAACGGTAGACAATTAAGCAGCTCTCAAACTCAAAAATTCCCAGAGCAGTTTTGAATTCCGAAGATGTCCAAATAGCTTGAGCGTTTCTGTATTTGGCTGTAACAGCCAAATTCACAAATAACTATTTGAGTATTTGAGTAAGCCTGTGCGTAGCCTCAAGTTTTCGCATTTTCGCTGACGCATAAGGTCATTTGGGAATACGAAATTAGTCAAGAAAGTCATAAAAATTAGCCTATGTGTTACAAGGCCTATGGCCTATTTGCCTATGGGTTACTATGTTTATGTGTATACAAGGTTTCCAGCTACCTACACTCCAAGTTTCATGGTAAGCGGTTCAGCGGGTTTTACGTGATTGAGTAACACACACATACACACTTGCTCACAATTTTCAGCTTTATAATATTAGTAGGACATAGGTATCCTGCAGCAAATGATTTTAATAATTTTAAATTCTTAGGGATGTTTATTTTCATTCACATATTCGATACCAAAAACAAACACACGGTTAAAAAGAAAACCCCTCGTTAATATTGACCGATTTCGTTGTAAACATTTTCAAAACTTGGAAGTTGTGAAATTGATAAATATACGGCATCGTTTTTAAAGTAATCAAATACACCTTACATACAATTGTAAACCCCTGCTCCTTCTGGAAGTTGGTAAAAACAATTCACCAGAAATAAATCCGGATAACCACATTGTCATTTTAAGGAAAACTATCAACGCAATTTGCAGCTCTCTTTACATATAAATAATAAATAAATATTGCACGACGTTACACACAACGCAATCTAGCCCCAAACTAAGCACTAGGCTTATACTATGTGTAATAAACAACGGATATACTACATATAATACAAAATCTGCCCATTAGATCAAGTTGTACTCATCTCTAGTTAGAACTCCAGCCCAATTTTCCCTATTCCCACCAACTTGAAAGACACTATATGCGTTCGGCAACACTGTAAAATGCATTCGTTAGACAAAAGAAGGCTATTACGTCCCAGGATTAGCCCTATTGACACTCCGTTACCAATTAAAAAGGGAGGGGTGCCTTTTCGTCTCGGTTTTTTTCAGCAGACGGTTTTTCAGGCCGCGGGCGAACACCCCTCTACCCATTTCTCCCTGCCCCCCTTCGTGGCTGTACAGAAAAATCAATAACGCAGCACTTTTTTCCGCGCGTAAACCATGCACCGACACGGGGCCTCGGTTGTGTGTGTAAGCACGCACACACGAAACCCGCTGCATTGGGTTGCCAGTATTTTTTCATCTCGCATTAAAATTTGCGAGCGACATCGCCGTGTAGGTACGTAGGTGACTTTGATTGGTCTAATACAGAGGGCTAATGCGATGCATGGATTTTTAGTTTTTTTAATCGTACGATTGACGGGAGATGTCATTTACATACAGCTTCCGAGAGGAACCAACAAGACAATTGATGGTTTCTCTCGTCGTTGTTTCGATAGGAAGACCTGTGCATGGCTGCACATGCCCTAGGCCCATGCCATACATTCTAGGTGGCCCTAGAAACTAACTTATAGGACGAGTCTTAGAACTTGTTTTCTACCATGTCTCAGCCATCATCATCCTAGCGATGTTCCCGATTGTATTCCTCTCGGAAGTCCAGAGTCCGCTTTCCTGCTTTTACGTTTTTAGTTCGCACGATCTTCAGCAACCCATGTAAAGAAGCCATTTTCAGACGTCAAGCCAGCACTTCTTAGGTCTTTCCAACCTACCACGGCCAACTTAGTAAAACTAGTTTAGAATTTGCTCTACGGCTATCTTTCCATCTTCTCTCGTGGTCATAACGTGCTACATCTTACCCCCTTACTTATAAAGGCTAATTAATGCGCTGCATAACTATGCATCGTTTGTCTTTTACTGTCATATGAAGTTTCAAAGTTGACAGACAGAGAGTAAACGTCACATAACTTAGTTATGTGTAAATAATATTTTATAAGTAAGGGAGTTATACTCCATCTTATGCATGAGAAAGTGATGGAAAGAACCTTTTACAAGTGATTTACGGAATAAATGATTTGATTTGTAGAAAGATGAAATAAACACACATACAACTAGTCTTCTTAAGTCGATTAAACGTTTAACTGAACAAAGACATCCACTCCACAGTATAAATAGACGGAGAACTAGCGTGTACCTACCGAAGTAACGAGGAAACAATTCTGAAACATTCTATCATCAGCCCTTTGTTAGAGCTTACTAAAAGGAGCCGCCATAACTCGTGCTTTTAGACGGATTAAACTAAAAGATTTGAACTGGAGACGAGTGCTAAACTACATTACTTACGTGAATGTATCTATCTATCTATCTATTTAGTAAATAAATTTAAGTAGTATATCCGTTGTCTAGTCACAGTAACACAAGCTTAGCAGCTTACCACGGGGCTAGATGGCGTGTGTGTTGGTCACAGAATTTATTTATTTATTTATTTTTATCTAGTAGTAAACAGGGTTATATGAAGTTATTGATTGCCAAAACTTATCAAGTCACAAGCCGCCCCCGCGGTTTCACCCTCGCAAGTTTCGATCCCGCGGGAACATCGGGATGTAAAGTAGCATATGTGTTATTCCAGGTCTCCAGCTACCAATGATTCAAGTTTCATCGCAATCGGTTTAGAAGTTTTTGCGTGAAAGAGTAGCAAAGACACATATGTACATACATACAAACTTTTGTGTTTATAATAATGAATAAGAGTAAGGATTCAGTTAAGCAGTGTTTCTCAAATTTATTAAGTCACTAGCTGCGCCCTGCAGTTTCACCTGCGCAATTAATCTGAAGTAAAGTAAAGTGGAAATTCCAGAAACGCCTGATTTTTTGAGAGCTATTTAAGAATTGATGTTTGTGTTCAATTTTAATTAACTTAACAAAAAACCCTGTCTGTTCCTGCAAGTATAATCTAAACAATTTATAAGTATTTTATTTTCAAAAGTAGAACAAAAGTTAGTTCATGTTATTTTGTTCTATCATCATTCAGTTGCTGAAACCTGGATGCTGACTAAGTTCCTATAACCCTGTAGATGACAAGTTATTTGAGAAATGAAGGATTGTTAAACCAAAGAAACCATTACTCATCATGAATTCCCCAGGGGGTGGCCCATTTGAATGTATAATGTGATTGATCATGATTTGAGTAACTATGGAGATTATTTCTTATCGGTTGTGAACCGATTATGGCCATTAGGAAATTAGCCAGTGTCAAGTATTCCAATATATTATGCAAGTTATTTGCATCGAAACAGTCAAGTCGTCATAGTTAAAGTCAAGTCTAGGGAATCATTTGTAAACACGGCGGCCATTTACAAATAATCTTCACGGAGCCTTGGAGACAACACTGAGTTAATGTTTTGCACCGATTTTCACTTTCATTCCACTTGTACACCTTCACGAAACTAAATTGATTAATATGCCCCCGAAATTAAACAATTTGCACGCATATGAACTAGGTTTCACAAAAATGAAAATTTAGCACCACATCTCCTCAAGGAGTTCCCGCCAAGACTCCCTATGGAGATTAAAAGTTGACATGACTAAATAAGGTAGGTATATCTACCTAGTAACCACAGAATAAATAATCCGCACTAGCACGATCGTTTCTCATACTTTTTTATACCCCGCTTAAGTATGCAGGGTATAGTACTAAATTAAAAAAATCTTTTGTTTTTTTTTTGTTATTCTATGTGTTTTTTTTAGCTGAACGATATAGTGACGACGTATAATAGATCATAGTAGGGCATAATATCTAACAAAAAAACTAATATTTAAGGTTCTCTTCCCAAACGGTCAAATCAGGACCCATTTAATAAGACTCCACTGACCGTCTGTCTGTTACAAGGCTGTATCTCATGAACCGTGATAGCTAGACAGTTGAAATGCCACAGATTATGTATTTCTGTTGCCGCTGTAACAACAAATCCTAAAACAAATATTTGAATGGGGCTTCCATTCGGCAAACGTGAGTTTGGTGAGTTGAAATAATATATAATTTTGTTCTACTGCTTTTCCTAAGTCCCCTAGACAATTTTTTTTATTAACTTCCAAGTACAGACTTTTTGTCCTCTCTTCCTTTATTATAAGTATAGAAAATCATAGAACAAGACGACCTTGTGCCGAGTTAAATGGAGTCGTTTCCGCGGTCTCTTCCTAACAATATTATTGAATGCCCAATAAAAGCTCTCATAGAACCAATTAGCCCCAAACAGGGCATATCATTTGCATATTCCTAATGCTCGCCTCGATACGTAACGTGACAACCACACAACACTAATTGCGAACGCAGACTAACGCAAAAAAACCATCACATTTTAAAAAAGGAACGCTTTGCACATTTTTATTTCACGATCGCAATGACAGAAGTGTCTCCGTCCCGCTCACTCGTATTGTACGTACGATGACGAGATCACTCCATCTTTGTCTGACACGTTCTTTTTTTGAATTTTGCAAAAATATAAAAAGCGCCGAATCGGGAGGGGGTGGGGCTCGGTGTGAACTGCAGTTGTGTGCGTCGCAATAATGCTTGTTTTAGGGCTTTGCTCCCGATCGTAAGTCAATATTTCTGTAAACTGGGTACGTCTAGATGTAAGACAACCAGAACACTTCCCAAATCCTTCCCTTAAACACACAAACTACTCCCCAACACTCAACACTTTGCTAAAATCATTCTACTTATGTCCCTCACGACTAAAACAACTTACGCTTTGTTATTCTTGGTAGAAGGAAATATAAAATTGACGCACGAGACCTTAAACTATCTTGCATTTATACGGTGCTAATTTCCAAGTATAGACCAATTCAAAATGGCTACACAAGTGAAAGTTAAAAAAGTCCCTCAGGGGAAAATGGAGCCTGTACAGGATCCGAAACGTTGAAACGGCATTGCAACAATGTTTGAAAATAATAAAAGAGCCGCGTTTCAAATCAGAAAATACTAATTTACTACGTAATACTAAGTAATACTAATTTACTTCATTATTATGTTTAATTTTTAAAAAAAAGTTAATTGATAAAGTGTTGTTTTCTTAATTAATCGACTTCAAAAAAGGATGAAGTTACTTACTTATGGTAGGAAAAGGTGACTTTTTAGAATATTAAAATAGACAAATTACATCTCAGTCAACTTTAAAAAAGCTAACAGTAAAATTAACGAAAGCTCGGTACTATTATGATAATACCGGTGTTAAATAAAACGCCGAGCAAAACCCGGTAAATATTGTGTTTTATTATGCAAAATCGCGAAAACCAAAGACAAAATTGGGATGAGGTTCTCAATTCATTGTGGTTTTTTTTACTGAAAGCGCTTATTGCAATAATATGATGTGTTTGAAAGTACATTCGTCGAAACAAGCGAATCTATTGCAAAAAGGCGCCTTTCTCTGCACCTTTCACTCTTTACCACTGACTATAATTAGTGTTCTCTTCATCGTAATCAGTTACAAATAGTTCTGAACTACTTTGGTTGAAATTAAGATCAAAGACTTCTGCAGTAAAAATCGCAATAAGTAGGTTCTTTAAGCAGCTGGTCCCGGTCAAGTTAGAGACCTTAGGGCGAACCCCCAGGGCCCTGATTCTCTAAAAACATAGCATGCGACAAACAGACAGGATGCATGAGCATTAGGTACAGAAGTCGATTTGTTGCAGGAGTAAAAATAATAGGTATTCTATAACTTCTTTTAATACAGATTGGCTGAGAAACAAGGGGCCATTTAAATAATTAAGAAGCCCTTAATTTTGAAGGTTACTTAACTAATTAAGTAGTATTTAAGTAAAATAACACAGAATACGAATTACATTGCTGCCGGTAATAACCACGTTACCTCAAAGCAGCAATGTACTGCATAGTGCCATCATTTTCCACAGTTGTCAGACGTCCACTTGATAGATAATCAGGAACCTTATTTTTGAATCGCTCGTTGCACTTTGTACGATTTAAAAAAAATCGAAATCTGCTGTTATTCGTTCGATCTCGGACTTGTGCGCCTAATGTTCGATACCAAACGTTGCGGTCGTGCGATTCACATAGAAAAATTACAGAAATCAAAAGCAAAATCGGTAGAAATCAAGATATTTAAATCGCTAGAAATGGCCCGATTTGATTCAAAAATAGAGGCCCTGGGGGCTGAATACTCTAAACTAGGTGAGCCACACCACTTCACGACAAGAAATAGAAGAAGAAAAAGATCACGTCTCATATTTTATTTTTATATACAGCATTTATTGAAGTATAAAAAAATATGTTTTTAAATTTAATTACTAAATAAATAAAAAAAAAACAACTGCCTAACGTGCCACGGAGGAGCTCAAGGGATATAACTTGCAAGTATTGGCTAAATGCACAAACGGTGCTAAGCCAAAATTTATAAATAAATGTTTAAAATTAATTCATTTCTATAACATTAATCATAATTACACTAGTGCTAAAACATTAACGTTACAATTTAAGAACGTATGAAAAAGTAATTTGCATAACTTAACATTTTATCTTCATTTCGCACAGATTTATCTTAGTAAATCTCTGCTCAATGTAGAAACCATCTTAACTAAAAAGTAAAAAAAAGGAATTTAATTGATTATTTGAAAACATGACGAATGTATAAAAAAACAGAATAAAGATAAGTCTTTCATCTTTATGGTTTTCTTGCTCACTACGAAACTCAAAAAACACTTAAATTACAAAAAAATACATTCATTGCAAGAACATTTTCACTATTTTATAAACTTATACTCGTACATAACAAATCGCGTTAAACTTTAATTAAAAAACATGACTAAACTACATCTAAACTAGAAAAGGATTTCCCCTAAAAAGAACCTTAAAATGAAAAAAAATGTGTAAAGTTTCAAGTAACAAATAAGTTAGGTCAACATATTCGTTTAAAAACGTTATCGGACTAAAGAGGTAGGTACTATTACAGAGTCGTCGTCCAAAACAAAATTAAAAAAATAAAAAGTTTCCGTCTACGACCTTACGCAGTGATCGTTTTATTTCCCGCCCGTGGCCTTTCTTACCTCATAACACAGTTTCAGCCTATTTTCTTTTTTTGCCTTCTCCCTGCGAGGGTGTGTGTGGAAAAACTTCGACCGCCTTACAGAAAGTTCACTTTTATGTTTGAATTCGGAACACTTCATGTGGGCGCATTTAGTTTATTGAGATACAACATTTAATTTAGATACCTCTACCTAAACGAGGAGTAGATTTAAATTGAGATTAAAACTTTTCGAATTTCGAATTATTTATAACGCCTGAAGTGCCATGAGCTATTCAAAAGAATGCTCCAGTGAACAGCATTGGGTTCATCTCTTTTCAACTCCTTTAAAAAAATGAAATGGAATAAATTATGTTTTTGACGGTAAATATTTCTCGCAATTAAACTACTTTTTTTACCAATGAGCTTATGACGCTTTTATTAATATGCCCCCGAAATTAAACAATTTAAGTACACGCATTTGAACTAGGTTTCACAAAAATGAAAATTTAGCAACACATCCTTAACGCGTTCCCGCCAAAAATCTAATGAAATGACACTTTATTTCTTCTGAATACGAAAATAAAAAGTGTTGAAATTTGTATTTTTTTCGTAGATTTTTAAAACTGTACGATTATTATAATTGCATACAGTCCTCAAATCCTGTGTCGATGTTTTTTTCCTTAAACTCTAATTAAAGGTATTTTGATGAAATTAAAAAGAAATACCTTTAAAAAATATAATAACGGCTTCATTAAACTCAGCGTTGAATATCTCAAGCTAAAAAGCGCTTTCAAAGGTTCTGAAAACTGAATACGGGTCTTAGAGACCTGTAAATTTACTTTAGAATTTTTAAAGTAAAAAGATTTTTTTCATTTAATGACCTACTTCGTTGGAAAATAAGTAAGTATATAGTTTATAACTTAGAAGCATATAGAATTACTTAATTTATCCGTTGGCGGAAAATCATTATCATTACAAAGTATAAAAAACAAAATAGCTTCCCGCTGTCTGTCTGCAAATATGTATGCTTAGATCTTTAAAACTATGCAACGGATTTTGATGTGGTTTTTAATAGGTATTGATTCAATAGGAAGGTTTGTACCTATGTATAACACTTCCTGATATTCCCGCGGGTTAGGAACTTACGCGGGTAAAACCGCGAGGCGCAGCAAGTGATTTATAAAAAGAAGTTCCCTTTAGGGCTAATTAATTAGGAATTGTAATCATTTTCACAAAAACTTTTCAAATTGTTTCGATTTAATTTGACTGGCAAACTAAAATTGCTACTCCAATAAAAGAAAACTAAGCAATTCCATAAACAAATTCAAAATAATCGAATTCGAAATTTAAACTAGGCACATGACAACGGAGGGTCCCGCATTCCGCGTTATCTAACTGCCCCTTTAGAAAAGGACCGACGTAACTTGACCCGTTAAACATTTGCATGTTTCCCTCGTAGAGGGGTCGAGGTATTTTGGTGTGTAATGCATTTTTGCACGGAGCTTTGCACGCGAACCGGCTTAGTTCAAGCTCGATTCTGCAGCGTTCCCTATTTAGGTAACTGAATATAAATTAATCAGTACATTAGGCTTTGTTTACTGTATGTATGTAATGGAGGTAAATCATTTGAGTGCTATTTTTTTTATTGAAAAGAAAGGTTAAGAACTGATTTTGTGTCTTACTTAAACATAACTTAAATGTAGGTAATCTAGTGCGAAACATTTTGTAGTTTACAAATCGTATACTTAAACTTTTAGATTTTAACTTTAGGTATGTACTCACTTACTACTTACTTACGTGCTTAGTAGGTAGTCTATAGAAAAAATGCTGTTTTCGAAACATTCGAATTAAATATTTGAAAAGTGCACACATTTGCGTTTTAAAAACAAAAAGATTTTGTACTAACTCATAATTTTTATTGACATGAGGGTTAAATTTAAAAAAACACACAAGTTTACCTTTAAAAAACTGAAAGTATGAGTTTACAAAACCAATCAAAAACATTCACATCCATAGACAAACAAGCTAATAAAATCAGTTTCCGTATTATTTTAAGTATCTACCTCTTTATACCAATGCATAACAGAAAACTCGTAATCGAGAGTGACGCTCGAAAAATCACAACCCCCAGACAAGGGGGGAGGGGGGTATGTGGGGGGCACACAGGTGGGGTTGCCAGTGTTTTTATTTTTCACGATTGGTGGATTGCAGCGGGAGTAATGATCGATGGAATTAACGTGCGCGCACTGGCCACCTACACACTGACGTGAATTTAAATTTCTAATTTTATGTCGAAAGTTTAAAAAGGTCGTATGTGTATACCTACAGAAAAAAATATCAATAACCCGTTATGGCATCAACGAGCTAAACCATATTGCGAAAAATAAAACGCCACTTATTATATTTGAGGGCAAATTCGATAATTGAGCAAATTGAGTTTAGAAGCTGCTTAACTGCAATCTCGGCCTTGAGAATTTCGTCTATTCTTAATAACTTCTGCATTATACTTTAGTTTGAAAAGTGCCCTCTATGACCAGATAGCGCAAAAGAAATTTCATAAATTTCTACACAAGTTATTAAGAATAGTCGAAATTTCCCTAAATCGAGATTGCCTCGCTGGACACTTTTATTATGTAGGTAGTCTCAAACTTTGAGAGGCGTTTTAGTATTCGGTTGTTAGGACCTTAGACGATTACACGTGTGGAACCGTTTAATATGTGTGTAGAAACCTATGTATCATTCCAGGTCTCCATCTGTCAATCGATTTAGTAATTTTTGCGTGAAGCAGTAACAAACATCTTTACGTATAAAACTCGCAATATTACTCGTAGAAGATTTAGGTACTTTTTATACCGCTCTCTTTTATCCATCATACAGTCAGAAAGCGGTTGTAACTCTACTATATCTCTGTTCAAGAGCCTGTAAAGCGATATAACAGTGTTAAACTCTTGTAGGTTGTGACCTCGATGTAACTCCCATTTAGAGCTAGAGTTATAACTCTTACTTAGCGCCTAAATTTTAGTTGGGAAAGGTTAGCGGGTGTTTAGTTTGAATTTTTAACGATCACTTTTGAACTTTGCGGAGATGCAAACTTCGATTGATGTTTACTGAGTTTTCAAGCTCCTATGCGAATATATTCATTACTTTTATGTTAGAAATATACTTAGAATTTACGGTTCAGCATTAACGTTTTTTCAAATGTGTTTATATTTTGAAATCAACAACAGAATCAAATCAACAGAAGAGCAAAACACAGAAACAGATAAGCTAGAAAATAAGATAAATATACGCAAAATCGACTGAAAAGCGATTTAAACTACCAAACTTCTTTAACCCGTCAATAGTAAGACCGTCGAATACCGCCACATCCACAGGATTCAATAGCACAACCAAACCATAAACCGGTCCGCCATAAAAATATCCGAACGCATAAAAATCTTTTCAACGTTGCAATATTTTTTTTATCATGCATCCCTGTCCGTTCCGATATTGGATAATCGTATATGTATGTTCGGATACATTTCCGTTTACAAATTAAACATGGGGTGGTCCTCCCTCTCATATACTTTACATAAACATATACATAAGTAGATATCTACCTATGATTTATACGCAATACACATTTGGCATAATTGAAAAATGGCGCGGGCGTCCTTTTAATGGATGGTGGACAGTGCAAATAATAAGGTGTTCGAATGTTGTGAAGTTGATTTTAAAATGTAGTTTTTTTCACGGGAGATAGGCTGTATTTGATCTCATCTTATCTGATGGGAAGCGATGATGAGGTCGACGGTGGTTAAGCTTGTCTAGAAGATCTCTGTCTTGATAAATACATGATACATTAATCATGATCTAGATTTCATGACGCTTTTCGTATTACATATACATTATTGTCAAACTTCACAGTTTGTATGACATCAGAAGTGAGTTGTAAACAATCACTGCAGTAGCGCTACTGCAAACTCAATCAATCCAATTAAAACAAAAAAATAGGTAGGATTTCTATTGTACTAGCTGCGCCCCGCGGTTTTACCCGCGTAAGATTGATCAAAATCGGTTCAGCAATTTTTCTCTCATAACAACCTTCTCCTGATCATAACGAAGACAACGCAAAAAGAATTATCGAAATCGGTCCAGCCGTTCATGCGTGATGCCGTGACAAAGGGAAAAAGGGATTCATTTTTATATATTAAGATAAAAGAAGATCCGTGATTGTGGATAAATAAAGTAGATGTACCAAAATACATTAAATTTATTTAATTAGACATATTATAATAACCAAATTACCTATTATACAAGATAAAAAGTAATTACAATAAGTATTACTACATTACAGGCACGAAGAAACTAATCATTTGTATTATAACATTATGTTTTAAAATAAAAAAATACAAACAAAAATAATTTATTACCATTTTTTTTAGAGAAAAAAAAGGCGCTTCATGGTTATAATTTTCTCTGGTTGTCACAAAGGCACAAGTAACAGGGTTAAACAGTAGGTAATATGTAACGTGGTAGGTACATCTGTCTGTCAGACGTGTTACAACGGGACGTAACTATTCATAATTCGTTTATTTGCCTTTTTGGGCATATGAAAATTGTATTTTAATTAATTTACAGAAATATGGAAAACTCAGTCACAAACATAGATATATCGAGATGTAAATAAAATAATGAATTAGGTCATAGAGTTATAGTCAATTTTATACTACCGAATATGTAACCCGATATTTGTAAGAACCTCGTAGTCAATTGCCTACTTGTAATCATTTAATCCGCGCGTAACATAATTATTAGTAAGAAGTAAGATTACCTTGTAATTACAAATTGATATTAATTGATCTATCTATCGAGTATGTTATCGAGTGGCACACTGCATAATCGCCTAATGATTCACAATTCAACCGAAACCAGTTGAGGGTCAAGAGCGAACTTCTCAGAAGGATCAATGTATCTGATTTAATTATGGTTTTGGCTTTAGATGAAGGAAGTCGCTATACGTTTGATATTCATTATGTATGGGTAACTTGTTTTTACGTCTTACAAGACTAGGTTTAAATCTTACTTCTTAATATGTAACTTATCTTACTTCTTACTAATATTATAAACGTGAAAGTTTGTATGTATGTATGTCAGTTTGTTACTCAATTACGCAAAAACTACTGAGCCGATTGCGATGAAATTTGGAGTATAGGTAGCTGTGGCTTTGATTAACACATAGCCTACGTTTTATCCTGATATTCCTGCAGGAACACAATACTTCCCAGGTTTTAGTCGCGTTTTGTTTAATAACGACATTATTACTAAAAACCGAGCCTTTGTTAACTTTACAGTTAAAGCCACCTTGAAAAAGCTAACTGTAAAGTAAGCAAAAGCTCGGTCTTTAGTAATATTGCTGTTATCAAAAAACCGCGAGTACAACCCGGTAAATATTGTGTTTTATTATGCAAAATCACGAAAATCTTAGAGAAAATTAATCATGGCGACCACTAGGGTTATTCAGAGAGGTTCATTCTGAAACCAAAGATCGATTTGACATGTCTGTCACTGTCTTATTGAATCGCGCTGAGCGAGATGAAGATATCATTTCCGACATCGGATTCGACTCGAATATCTCTGAATACCCCTACAGTTCTGCTCTTTGTTCTTTCCAATCGTACTTGAATTCGACTCACTACAAGGAACCCATCTGAATTTGGTTCTTTTAAATCTCCAGCTCACATTATCATCTTGCATAATCTGCTATTGAGACATCCAAGCACCTAGGTAGTACCTAGGTGGCTCTAGATCTAGATACCTAACTGTATCCACCTCAGCCTCGGTCCTTAGTCACAGACAAGGGGTCTATTTTTACCGGATTATGCACCCGAGCTTGCAACCTACACTTAATTAAATCTTAACATCGTATGGTTACAAGCTTGAGTGTTTGTAGGATGCTGTATTTTTATCTATCTACTCGTAGTACATAGATAGATAGATTAACACTTTATTTGCACAACCAACAATAATTACAATCAGTTAACATTGTAATTTATAAGTAAGACAAATACACAGAAAGCTTGAAATCTAATTTCATATAAATAAGGGTTACTTTATTTACTTTTTGAGGGACGGAATCATAAATGAAATCGAAGTTTAAGCGTAACTACATAAAGTTTCTTTGCGGAGGTTTAGGCCGCGTCTCGGCCTGAGTCGTAGCGCCAAGCGGATACGTTGGCTGGTGCAGCTTCTAAGAAAAGAGATGTACCTATGTAGGTACACTCAGTTTTCGTTTTGTCATGAGGTGGCTAAATAACAGTGTAAATCACATGATCATTGCAACAATAAAAAAAAAAACAAAAAAATTACCCCATGTGTTTCTTGTGTCTTCTTCTCGTTGGAGGTCGCATTTCGAAGACCGATAGTTTACTTGAAGTTCCTATTAAATATGTAATAATGTTTGAAAGAACAAAAACATTTTGAATTTGAATTTAAATTTGAACAGTTAAAACCCAATTGTTAACCAAAATGATTCACGTATAAATCTTTAAGCATTTTATCGCACGCAATTAAACTCCAAGTTAAAGTTAAACTTAAAGGTGTCATGCCAACATGACTTTTAAATTGAAAATACAAACCGAACGAGCAGTTTACGCTAATTCGACTGGTCGCATGTTGCAGCAGTCCGATGTCATTAAATTAAAAAGTAAAAGTCATAAATAAGGGTCGGGTCAATGAACTGTTTTTCTTGTTAGCACGCAAAGAATTCAGTTTTTTTTTTAAATCGAACAACGATATTTATTATTCCTAATCTTTCAAGCTGGGTAGCTATGGGTGTGAATGCGTTCCCATAGAAGATTATTCTACCTTCACCTATATCATTAACTAGTAGTTTTACATTTTAAGATACGGATCCCTAAAAAGATGAAGACTAGCTATTAAAAGAACATGATCAATGTTTATAGAGGGCTTCTGACTGACTGTTCCTGACTGACTATTGCTGCATCAAACGCAGCTTAACTGCTGTTAGAAGGTACCTAGAGACGCAGTACATAGAGGGAGCAGTATGAAAACTGCACATACACACACACACACACAACATGCACACTAGTCGTGACGTGGTCCTGACGCGGCACTCAGTACTGAGTGCACCGCGAAGCATACTTAGGGATGATTTATATTAGACCTTCACCGAGCCGTACCGTGTCCGAGCTTCGTTGCCTAGTGCTCGGCTCGGTTGCAACAGACTGATCAACTTCTCGCCGAGCAATGGACAACGAAGCTCGGACACGGCACGGCCCTGTGACGGTCCTTTAAGGGTCCTGTGAATCTTCCTTTAAGGGTCTCGTCGACCCGAACGTTTGTGTGAGTGAGCCGTTTCGACCACCAGGTAGTAAGTTTCCTTACTGCTGTGCACCACCCTCAGCCTTTCTATGTACTGTGCTAGAGGGCCAAAATGTATACTCTCTTACTTATAAAATATTATTTACACATGACTAAGTTATGTGACGTTTGTCTCTGTCTGTTAACTTTGAAACTTCTTGTGACTGTCAAAGACAAACGATGCATAGTTATGCAGCGCATTCGCGTTTATAAGTAAGAGGGGTAGTGTGTAAGTATGACGTAGGCAACCGATAACCGACTCATTAAAACACGATATAACACAAACTACGAACAATATAATATATATAGTTACACTAAGCCATATGCTTCAGCTGAAGATGTTTTACAAAATAAAGACTGTTTAACCCTAGACTGCAACGATAAATTAATATTATTTGTCGGCGAAAATGACAAGAATATACTTAAACTGTCTATAGAACTGAGCTCTTTTCTGAAAAATAAAAATGTTCCAATTATTGTTGTGAGTGTATTAAATAATCGATATCTAAATACTAATATGTTGAACCACAGGATACAGTTAATCTGTAGTAATTTCAAAAATTGTGAATATCTCAATGTAAAATTTAATTATGAACATGAATATCATTCCCACTACATAAATTTAATAAGTGAAAAATTAAATTTCAAAATAGATTCTTTAGATTATGATAGTAAATTTTTAGCTTTTAATTATGTAAAAGAACAAAAATATAAAATATTAATCAATAGACCACACACAAACACAAAAGTATGTAAACAAAAAACTATACTAGATTACTATGATTTTAAAAAAGTTGACAACATTATTAAAAATAGGAGTAAATGTCATATAAATTCTAGCTTTCAGAAATCTTCCATATTACCAGGTTGTGAGGAGAATCATTCCTTTCGAGAATAAAGTAATAGTGTTTCATCAAAATATGCAAGGTTTACTTAAGAAAATAGAATTACTAGAGGTCTGTATTGATGAATTTGCTGAAGAAGGCACTTATTTAGATTTCATATGTCTAACTGAAATATTTGTTAAAAGGGGGGATGAAGGAAATATAAGACTTAAAAATTTCGAATTGGCTGCGTCCTACACACGAATAAATAAAAAACGCGGGGGCACTTGCATTTTATGTCGAAATTATGTGGAATTCAAGGAAATTATTGACATAAAGAATTTTGCATTACCGTTTGTATTCGAATGTTGTGCTATTGACATTCCTTCCTATAAAATTATTATTGTTAGTATCTATAGAAGACCTAAAGAGGACATTAAACTGTTTTTTAAGAAACTCGATCATCTGCTACACATGCTAAGTAAAAAAAAGAATAGAAAAATAGTTATTAGTGGTGATTTTAACATCAATGTATTAGAGGTCAATAATCACTCTGAAAAACTCATTAGAACTATTAGCAGTTACAAGTACTATTTACATATAAAAGAAAAAACCCGTTTAAATTCTTGTTTGGACTTAATTTTCAGCAATGTTGAGAAGGCTGTGGGTAAAACTCATTCTCTTGGAATTTCTGATCATGACACAGGCCAAACAGTAGCATTACCAATAAAAAATAAAATTATCCCTACTCGATCATGGTTCATTTGGAAACGAGATTTTAGTGATGATAATTTAGAAAAATTTCGGGAGTGCCTACAGAGCTTGTCATGGGTGGAGGTTTTTGAAAAGGACGATTTAAATGAAGCATTTTCTTGCTTTCATGATATGTTGGTATTATTATATAATTTGTGCTTTCCTGTTATTAAAAAAAAGATTACTACGAAGGTTAAAAAATCACGTTGGATTACTAAAGGTATTAGAAAATCATGTATCACGAAACGTAGATTAAGACTTAACTATTACAAGTCTAAAACTCACGAATCTAAAACGAAATACATAACTTATAACAAAACTTTAAAGAAAGCAATAGTACTATCCCAGAAAAATAATAATCTTAAATATATAAGCCAGTCAAAAAATAAATGTAAAGCATCATGGTTGATAATTAATAATAAGACCAATCAATCAATTCAAGCTGATATTAAAATCAATCAAAATGGCAGTATTAAATCTGATCCAGCTGAAGTAGCTGAAATTTTTAATGAATTTTATATTAACTTAGCAGAAAATAATAACACTAGTGACATAGTTAGGACAGATTCACAACCACATAGTATCTTTTTAAAACCTTGTGACCCAAAAGAAGTCATAAATATTATCAAAACATTAAATAAAACAGAAGCTGTTGGTTATGATAATATATCTACTATGATTTTAAAGCGGTGCGACTTTGAATTAGCAATAGTATTGTGTCACTTAATTAACCTATCGTTTGAAACTGGTGTATTCCCCGATAAACTCAAAACATCGATAGTTAAACCTATTTTTAAGAAAAATGATAAGCTCGATCTCAATAACTATCGGCCGATTACCTTGATACCAGTTCTGTCTAAAGTCTTTGAAAAGGCTATGCACTGTAGGTTGATGAAGTACTTAAATAAATACAATATTATTAAAGATAATCAAAATGGCTTTCAAAAGGGTAAATCTACATCATTAGCCGCATTTACGTTAGTTAAATCTATTCTAGCTAACGTGGACAGAGGTAAATTTGTTTCTGCAGTATTTTTTGACATGAGCAAGGCATTTGACTATGTCTCTCATAAGAGACTGTTAACTAAATGCGAAATCTATGGCATCCGGGGTCCAGCTCTCGACTGGATTAAAAGCTATTTAAATCTTAGACTGCAATGTGTCGAGCTGTCTAAATTAAACAGCCATAACGAAATAACTGCATACAGATCTACATTTTCAGTGAATAAGCATGGTGTCCCACAGGGTAGCGTATTGGGTCCCTTGTTATTTTTACTTTATATAAATGACCTGCCCGACGTCATATCTTATAATTGTGTCCTATTTGCAGATGACGTCTCTGTTGTCGTCAACAACGACACAGAGGAAAGACATATAGACGAGCTAAACTCAACTGTTAGCAAGTGTATACATTGGCTTAATGAAAACAATTTGAAAGTAAATGTAAACAAAACAAAATTCCTACAGTTTTATAACAGAAAGAGAAAGAGTAATAAAATTAAGATTGTTTACAATCACGAGCAGATCCATGAGAGTAATAATATCACATTTCTAGGGATTCAACTTGACAGTAACTGTTCATGGAAGCTTCACTTACAATATGTGAATGGTAGGCTAAACAGTTTTGTATTTGCTTTATGGAAATTGGCACGAATAACTGACCATAGGACAGCTCTCTTGGCATATCATGGCCATGTAGCGTCGCTACTGCGCTATGGTGTAGTATTATGGGGTAACGCTGTCGATGTTGATGAAATCTTTATTACACAAAAGAAATGTATACGGGCTATTTTCAATGAGCCACCTTGGGCTTCTTGTACACCATATTTTAAGAAATATAGACTCCTTACACTGCCATGCATATACATATTGGAAATTTGCAAATTTGTAAAAAATCACATGCATCTGTTTGTAAGGTTTGAGGATTATTATAAACACAGTGAAAGACATATTAATAAATTAGTAATACCAAAATATGTAAAATCGGCTTTGCAGAATCGTAATTCCTTTATAACAGCTACTAATGTTTATAACAAGTTACCAAAGACTATTAGAGATCTAAATGGTAATCTTTTCAATAAAAAACTGAATGACATGTTGGTTGACAAATGTTTTTATTCTCTCCGGGAGTTTTTAGAATGTAAGTTTTGACACATCATAAATAAATGACATTATATTAAACAAACGATGACACTGTATTAAGGAATAGGAATAAGAAATAATAGACATGATTTATTTATTCTGGTAATTACAATTTTGTTTTTTATTTAAAAATTTGCATACCAATTGTTTGGTGAAATATGTGTGACCAATATTAATATTAAGACTTACCCTGTATACCATGTTTCTAAGCAAATAAATCATTTCATTTTCATTTCATTTCATTTCATTCATTTCATTTCATTTCATTTCATAAGAAAGAATTTTTCTTTTTACGGGATCGGGACTTACGCGAGATGAAACCAGTATTATACAAAGTAATATTTTCCACAGTTCATGAATACATGAGGGCCTTACCGTAACACATTCACAAAACGTCTCAGACTAAAAAATAGAAAAAATAATTTAGTCCCTGAAGTCTTCAGAATAGAGGTCGCTTCAAGCACATACCCAAGTCATTAAAAGTAACCTGCATCACCGTGTCAATGTGAAAGGAGGTCTAAGACGTAGCGTTAAGGTTGAGAAAACGGTGCACTTGTTTCAGTGAATGACCCCTGAAAGCGGGTGAAGTTTGACACGCCACGGCTTCCTAAAAATTTAAATGTGCTCTTGTGAGGAAAGATGCATTTTAATTTGGAAAATGTGAAAGGTTTTAGTGCAGTATTTAGTAAATAAGAACATTTATAAAGTTCTCATTAGTTTTGTAAGAAAACTTAATTATTTTAAAGGGTTTGTTTCTTTCTACTTAGCAGTGGTATTCTCTAATGTAATAGCCTAGAGCTCGACGCTGTTTCAGCGTCGAATCTGAGCAATACGACGCTCTGATTGGACACTCACTCTGATTCGACGCTGAAACAGAGTCGAGTTCTAGGCTGTTATACTATTAGAGAATAACACTGATCGTATCCTTGGAGAAGGATGACTATCTGGGCATCATTTACTTTACAGATTCTGTGAGAAAGTGTGCTTTTTAACAGTCTATTGAGATAATATTATAAAGAAGTAATTAGAGGTGTTATCTCAAACATAATCCATGTTTCTTTTACGCGAAATAAATATAAAAAGTCGCTTTAGCGCTGTCAATATTGTTACATCTATCATAAAAATGAAATAAACAACGCGTCAGGTATCTTCGCTCCTGTCGATGGGTCGATAAATTGGTTTCGTGGTAGCCTTACCGCAGTGGCTGGGAATAACACATAGGCTACATTTTATCCCGATATTCCCGCGGGAACGGGACTTACGCAGGTGAAACCGCGGGGCGCAGCTAGTTAGTTAAGTTACAAACCTGTAATAATAACCTACCTACCTATCATCATCATCATCCCAACGATGTTCCCGATTACAAATCTCTCGGGAGCCCCGGGTCCTCGGGGGAGCGGCTGCATAGGAGTTATAAGCATTCCCATGCAGAAGGGTAAGAACACCTACCTATTCGTAATTGACACTGGCTATATACACAAATGGTACGATGCCATTACTACCCAATTCCGTTCAAAGACCGAACAAAAGAGAACGAAAGTGAAACAGAATTAAATATGTAGGTAAACATAATGAGCTAAGTGTTTGCGAGTTGCGACCGACATTCAGAAGTTAGAAGCAGTTTGCATCCTGAAACCGAAAGTTGTGCGGACTTGTTACTTGTGCTACGAGGCTAGGGTTGAACAATCATTTGCATATAGAAACTATTACGCAGTCTGTGGTGCTACTTAAACTATAGTATGAGTATTATAGTTCCTATTATAAGCTAAGTAGTATTTCCGATCTTGTGTGATCGTTAAGTAACGCTTGGCGGGGTCATTACTTAGATGGGTGACCTATAAATTTTGTGGCCAAAATTTACTTTCTCGAGCTTTTCCGTGCGTCGGAAGGCACGTTAAGCAGTTGGTCGCGGTTGTTTATTTCTGATAGCAGTCCTTAATGACAAAAACACGCTCCCAAATTTCATGATATAAAGTTTAGTCAATCTTTGTTTCCATAATACATTTTACCGAGTATTATTTAACTAACTAAACAAAGAACGTTATATTATTGTTTTCGCTTTGTTCGTCTCTTGTTTTTTTTTTTTCTTCTGTTTTGTTTAGTTTGACAGCTGTCATCTGAAATTAAGAGTACATAACTCTACTGTCTAAGATCAATTAAATCAAATCAAATCAAATCGTACCATTATAGCTGAGCAGGACCTAAGCTGCTTTGCTTGAAAATTAGATCAGTTTTCAAGGCAGGGTAGCTTAGGTCCTTTTTCGTTCGTACAATCAGAGATATGTAAAGAACTTTAATAGACATATTGCGTACAATGAACAACATCTATAAAGACTAGCAAAGACAGTCCCACTTACTAACTGCCTTGCGTTTGGATGTTTTTTTAAATTATCTGTACGCTTGTTTATCTCTCAAGTATACCTAAATATAATTTTAAAGCAAAAGACATAACGCCCGCAGTTTTTAAGGTTACGTACCTAAAGGGTAATAAAAACGAGACCCTTTTACTTAGATTCCACTGTCCGTCCGTTTGTCTTTCACCAGACTGTAGCTATCTCATGAACTGTCATAGCTCGACAGTTGAAATTTTCACAGATGATGTATTTTTTTTTTGTCTATTTATCAGAAAAAACAATGCGTATAAAAAAACAGGTATTTTAACATCTAAAAAACCACGGAGGTTCGAATTGATGTTAAGTATTAAGTTTACATCAGTCACTTACTAGTCGGTAGGTACAAATAAACACAAAATCGAGAGAATAGAGAAACCAGGCAGGTACTTATAGGTTGGTATAGTTGCATGTTTTTCAATGCCATACAGACACAATCATATTTGTAAAATATCATCGAACATGATTAAATTATATTAAATAATGTTACCTACATATTTCAAGGTTTTTTAGGAAATAAGATTTCTGTTACCACTTTATCAACGAATGCTTACTTACTAAAAACTTAATTTAATAAATACCTATTTGAATAGTCTATCATACACCAACCGTGCTAGGTAAAGGTAGCCTAAATAGGGTCAAAATGTTTTGAACATACCTTTAGTATATGTACCTATATTTCTCCGTCCGTCAGTCTTAACTTATCTGTCCATAACACTTTCTTAATATTGAGTAATATTTGTAAATGGCAACAGCCAATGTCAAATAAAAGTGAAACGAAATAATGTCGACTATAAATTAATACCTAAATAGAGGCTAACCTATTACGTACTTCGGAAAACCCATATTAAAATAGTCTAGAACTTGGTATTTAAGATAGGTACCTACCTATCTACATTAAAATTGATAACCTAGATCTACGGGTCTAGACCGTGTTGTCCGTAGTTCTAATATTGATTAATGATAGAAAGAAATCGTGTGAGTTTAAAAAATGTGTTGGTAACGGCTTCTGATGTGGCCCGGCGGTTTAACCCGCCTAAGTATACCTACTCGACACTGAAAGCAGTCGTTAGGTCAAGTTAGAGCTCTTAAGACGACCTAAAAACTCTAACACTAGAAAAGGAAGACCTGCCTAAGTCCCAATCCCACGGGAATATCGGAATTAAAAGTACCTAGTCTATATTTTAATTCAAAGTATACTCCAGCTACTTACAAAGTAAGTTTCATCGCAATCAGTTCAGTAGTATTTGCGTGAAGGAGTAACTAACATACTCGTTCACCTTTATAATGGGCTGTTAGAGTATCCAATCCTACTAATATTATAAAGCTGAAAGTTTGTGAGTACGTGTTTGTTACTCAATCACGTAAAAACCACTGAACCGATTACCATAAAACTTGGAATATAGGTAGCTAAAAACCTGGAATAACACATAGACTACTTTTTATCCCGATAATTCCGCTGGATCTGAACTTATGCGGGTGAAACCGCGGGGCGAAGCCGCGATAAATATTCGATACAGGTAAAAACATCCATTCTCTCAGGCTACTAGTTGTCTGAATTACATGTCCTTGTTTCCAAGACTCTGCTCAACACAACCTAAGTACATACCTCTTACAACACAGTCACTAAAAAGCATTGACTCATGTTCACATACTTCTCGAATCGACAGGTGAAATATTACAGGAGCCCTCTTTTTACTCGTCCATTTATCTTTCTCTGAAGGCAGAGATAAATATAAGATAAAATCTAGTTTATTTAAAGTCGTCGTTTCAGTACAGGATGAGTCGTCGGTGTACAATGTCCTGTCTATTTAAAGCTGTCTATTGTCAGCTAATGACTGATCTCCGGATCCGGGATCTAACATCCCTCAGAATATACCTAACTAATTAGCTGCGCCCAGCGGTTTCACCCGCATACGTCCCGATCCCGTAAGAATATCGGGATCTAAAGTAGCCTATGTTACTTCTCGATATTGGAGCTTTCTATTGGTGAAAGAATTTTAAAATCGGTCCAGTAGTTTCGGAGTTTACAATCAATATACGAGTAGGTACATACTCACATACATACCCGACGTGTTCCCAACGTTACCTCTTTATAATTTAGTATTGAGAGCGGTGTTGGTCTAGTGGTACATACCCCGATTTTCATTCCGAAGGTCGTGGTTTCAAATTCCGGCCGCGCACCAATGTGAAAATTTTATGTGCGCTATTAACATCGCTCTTACGATGAAGGAGAACATCGTGAGAAAACCCACGCAACAACCCAAGAAAACACACAAGTTAAAATTTTAACTTTTATAATTTAGTATGGACAATTAAGTAGGTGATGAGTAATAATGGTAATATTTGACCGTTATCAATGCAAAAACTATTAAAAAAAATGATGCCGTAGCGTAGACAAAAACAACTATCGACATTTGAAAGGCAATAATACTAAGTGACATTTTGGTGATATTAATGACTTTTTTCACAAGTTCTATACGAACAGTATCCCCACAATAAATTGTACTTTTGGCGTTATGCTTATGCGCATACCTACATATTTTACCAGGACCCGGGAGTTTCCGTGTTCGATAGGAGGCAATACTGCCTCGACTTGCTCACGGGTTTGTTAGCTAAATTGCCTTCCCAAATCCGTGATCAACACGAGACATGCCTCCAACAGCACACGTGTTTGCAAACCTATTGAACACGGGAATGGCAACACGCTACCGCGGCTGGATTCAGATACGGCTTGCAGATTCAGTACTGCGCTGAAACTGTAGCGTTAAAAAGCTAGCAGTTTTCATTTTAATCGCAAACAACATTGTCATATAACCAACATTTGTAGTGGCATAGTTAGTATAAAATGAATAGAATACTTGATGTAGAAACATAAAGAGCATAAACAAAGAGTACCTAGTGAGTTATGGTGGGTTTGTAATGGACACCATACACATGCAGCATGACAGCAGGGAGCTGGCTGGAGAGTGAAGAGCCCTAGAGGCCATTAGCATTTGTCGAGGGGCGAGACGCGAACTGAAATAGCGCGCTGCGGGGCGGGCGCGGCGCGGGCGCGGCGCTTCTTCAATGCAAGCTTCGTTTGCTTTATGGATAGTTGTTGCACTACTTTAATTACCACCTCACGCCCGTTCCGAAGATTTGTGTGGAACGTCACTTTTGGCGCTAATGCACTTGACAGATCGCTCCGGACGTTGAAACTACTTGACGGTGAGGTAGGTTCTCTAGCTAGATAGAGTGCCATCTATATACTCAGGCGGAGAAATCTTACTTCCTACCCTGTCCTTCCTACTGATTATAATACTAATCAGGATCGAAAGTAGCCTATGTCACTCCTGGATAAAGTTTACTTACATACATACATACTATAGACTTAGGTACATTGTTACCAACGTTTCCTCTTTATAATAACAAGCAGTGTTGGTCTAGTGGTACATACCCCGACTTTTATTCCGAAGGTCGTGGTTTCGAATCCGGCCGTGCACCGATGAAACTTCGTATGTAAATAGCTGAAGAGCTGGGTAAACATACTTAGGCTACTTTTTCTCCCGATATTCCTGCGGGATCGAGAATACGAGGTAAAACGACAGGGAGCAACTAGAACTTCGTATCATCATAGAATAGCGCCATTTCTGTACAGATAACTCAGTCAAAGCTCACGCACACATCACGCCTCTTAAATCCCATAAAACAAAATTGAAAACTGCAACAAACGACTCGTTTTAATTAACATACACAAAATTGCATTTCCGTACTACGATACGGCCGATCTGCCTGACTAAACCAGACTTATTCCAGCGAATAAAGTGCGCCACGTTACATCGGCTGTATTCAACTTTTATTACCTTCAGTGCCATTCTTTAGTAGATGCGAGAGTGTGCGAACATGCCATTAATTACGGCCGAAACCATTTACAAGATTTATTGTATTTATTCTGAAAATTTAAAGGGCATAAAACTGCAGTTTGTTCAATGACATACTACCAACGTCGCTCGTCGTGTCCAAACAAAGCGTCTGACTTTTGAAGTGAAACAGTGTGGTGTTTTTAGTAGATGACGAATGAGGTATCGAGTTTCTTCAAGGCGTGACGGAAACCATAAGTCGCTCGTTGTTCCACGCAGTCTCATGTTTAAGGCAGGTCACCCTCAACCTCAACTAGGGTTACCAGACCTCAGGACTTGTCCAGAGATCTCCTGATTTTTAGAACCTTTGGTAAAAAGACTACATTTTAGAGATAGGAGTCATTAGAATTACTTATGAACAGGCGTCTGAGCGAATAACAATCAAAGACTTTTGGATACATGAAAGGTTACTTTTTATTTAGTTTGGACTACTTATTACTATTACAAAATCTACTTGCAAATCATTCATGGGTTTTTCAATAGATATTTAATATAAATATCTTTCATTTTTTCCTTTCATCACAGGCTTTTCAGGACTGGTTCTTTTACCCACATGTCAACCCTACCCCCGCGCCGCCTCGGCCACGCATGTTCATTAGCTCAATACACCACAAGTGGGCCTTCACTTGCACGAAGCTCACGTCAACTAATTATACCAGCCTTGATTTGTCGCCGTCGCCGTCCTGTTTCTTTTTCCTCACCCGTTTCATGTTTACTCTCGTTTATTCGTCGCAGATCTCAGGGCTGCATGCTAAGTGCATTGCCCCGAACCGAAATAAATTGTCGCGACGCGAGATCACTGTCTCGTGGTGCGTACAACCGGTACACCTACAACTACATATTATATCTGTCGTGTAAAGGCCGACGTCTCAGAACTGACCGTCAGTTCGCAGCTTCGTTATCAGACGCTGTAGTGGCTTGAACAGACGCAGTCTGGCTCTTCACTGACGCACCGATGAATGCAGTATGCGCGATTTGGCTCACAAGGTGCAATCAACCACCAGAGAAATGTGAATGTCGGTCATCCACTTTTTACGCGTACGATTACACGTGGGCTTTGACATCTTCATTCAGTTTTCCTTTTCGTCGGTCTGCCTATTTGAATTTCAACCGCACATTCACGGAATTTGATTACTTTTTGCAGATAAGAACTTGATGGGTTCAATACGCCAGCTCGACCGCTTCACTTATGTTCACCTAGTTAGGTACTTGGTAGGTACGGTTGGCTACATAATTGTATACCTACCTCCTTTAAGGTTCAATAGTCGCTTGTACTTAGACTTATTCTTTTCAGGTCAGTAGGTACATACATGTGTATTCATATAATTTCCATGCCAATACTCTTAACCATAGACGAATATGCTCTAACTAAATCATCTAAAATTTATTATTTTTGTTGTTCGAGGCATTTTACTATTCAATTATTTCTGATGATGCATTTCTTTTAAGCTTCTCTAAGCTCTGAACAAAGTTCTCGAGCGGTCAGAACAAGCGATGACTAACCACCCATCCTGCCTTACTGTTGATCGAACACTAACGAATGAATCACAACACAAAACAATGTTAAAATAACCGTGTATTATTATTGAAATCATTTCTCAGTGGTAGACCAAACATGGAACAAAGTTTATGATGTGTCGCTTCGCTTCATCGACGAGAATAACTTAGCTTACTTTACTTCACTTAAGTACTAAGCTTTGAAAACTTTATTCATTTTCTAATTACCAAAACTATACCTTATTATTTTATAACAAAGATAAAATAAAAGTGTGGTTCCACTGGGTGTATAGGTAATGTTTGGTATAATAACAAAAGTTATTAATTTTATTTGTTTTGTTACTTATGATAGATAGATAGATAGATAATAACTTTATTTGCACAACATACAACATTACAACAAAAACACAAATAATTACATTACATGAAGTAAAGACATAGATTAAACGTAAATTGCACAAATGGGCGGCCTTATCGCTGAAAGCGATTTCTTCCAGGCAACCTATGGATGGAATAGATCCGTTTTAGCATGAGTGGCAGGTTGTGAGTAATGATATTAATATATAATTGAATAGGTGTGAACTGGAGAAGGTTAAAATACTATGAAAATACATATGTCATACTAAACAATATATATATAATATATAAATACACTTCCACGCATATATAGCATACATACATACACATTACAAAACCATACATACAATAATACATACACATATCCATAGATCAGACCATACTGAGATAATGATTCGTCACCATAGCTTTGAAGATGGGTAAGGACTTGGCAGATCGGATAGGTTGTGGAAGAGAATTCCAAAGAATCATAGAATGAACAGTAAATGATTTATTATAAAATGAGGAGTTGTGTTTGGGGGCTTGCAGAAGTAGGGTTTCAGAAGAACGCAGTTGTCTTGCATGAGAATCGCTAAGAAACTGAAAACGAGATTTTAAGTAGGAAGGGGAGAAAGGGGCAAATAGAATTTTGTAAAGGAAACAGAGGATGTGAACATTTCGGCGAAGGCGGATTGGCAACCACTTGAGCTTTTGGCGAAATTCAGAAATGTGGTCATACTTTCGCAAGCCAAATATGAACCTTATGCAAACGTTTTGAAGTCGCTCAAGTTTATCGAGTTGCTCTTCGGTCAAATCGAGATAGCAGATGTCGGCATAGTCAAGGATGGGAAGCATGAGAGATTGGGCGAGGCTAACTTTAGTGGCAGTCGGCAGAAAGTTCCGCAGTCTACGGAGTGAGCCCGCAGCAGCAAATATCCTCCGACTGGTTTCAGTTATTTGCGGCTGCCAGCCCAGCCCCGCATCCACGATAACACCAAGATGTGTATGAGCTTATAACGTTTAAATTATATAATTTATTTTAACCTAATTTTATATCGTGCCTACTAACTGCGCCCAGTTGTTTCACCCGCTCAAGTCTCGAATAAATAAACTATAAGTATGTTCACTAACGACCTCTGAGAAATCTATGCCCCAAACTATCACCCATCGGATTTTATTGTAAACTAGCTGCGCCCCCCGATATCACCCGGGTAAGTCCCACATTTGTCTTTCATAAGAACCTTTTCCTGACGATAACAAACACAACAAAAAAGAATTAGCACAATCGGTCCAGCCGTTCACGCGTGATTCCGTGCATGTCTAGGGAAATACGATTCATTTTTAAATATAGGATTTCATTTTACTTAAAAATTTTTTGGAAGATCTATTCTGTAGATGAATCCATTGTAGATACACTTATGCGAAGCCAGGACGGAAACTTAGTTCAATCCAAACTATAGAATTCAAAAAGAAAACAACCCATTTCACAAACACAGCAAAAGCACATAACGACTCAAATTTTCAGTCTTTCTCCAAAATGTGTAAAACAACATTATCACTCGACATCGTCTGACCACAACAAATGCTTCAATCAGACGTAATTGTCCAAAATTCTTTGGGACAGACCACAAAAAATCATGTAGATTATCTTACCCGTTCGATTTTACGAAACCAACTTAAGTTTTCCGTCTGAACAAACTTTTTTATGCGATTGTAGGCTTTAAGTAGTAACATTAAGACAGCAATGGTAGTGTTTGAGTGGTTGTGTTAAGTTTGTCGGGGAATAATCCGGTGAGTCGGTGCGGTGGCTGCCAACCGGGTGACGGGTCCGGCCATCCGTGAATATTGTAGGTATGATGCGCAGACGCAAGTGGTCGATATATTATTATCTCAGATTAAAATAAACTAGTAATTATTTTACAAAATAGTATAAATGTAAAACTTATTAGTGATATTAAACTTAAATAGCTTTGGTAATAAACCTTAGGTATATTTTGTTCTAGCTGCGTCCCACGGATTTACCTGCGTAAGTCCCGTTCTCGCGAGAATAGAGGAATAAAAAACCTATGTGTTATTCCATGTCTCCAGCTACCTATTATGTTATGTGCGCTAATAACATCTTTCTTACGGTGAAGGAAAACATCTTGAGGAAAACAACGGGATAAAGTCACGCAAAACGGCCCAGTTATAGGGTTAATTACGAAAACCTCATAGTAAAAACTTCAACGTTTCTTTTTAAATCATAATGATACATTTATCTATAATGAATGTTATTATCTAATTGACAAACTATTTTATTCTTGAAAGTTTTTAATTGATTATTTCAGCCTAAAACATCGTAATTTACTTAAGTTAATGTGATCTAAGGATATTGTTACACTTAGAATTGTATTATTACTTAAATTTATTAAACAAAGATCTTTTAAAATTGAAATTGAATTGATACATTTATCTGCTATCGGTACGTGGTGTCAGGATCGTTCGAAAGGGGCGGTCTCGCCGGACCAGTTTGGTGCGCCCGCGCCGCCCGACGCACCTCCGCTACTACGCTACCACTTGATCGCTCAACGCACCCTACTAACTCATATTCCGAGACTTTTTGTTGCATTCCTATTTCATTTATACTTTAGCTCTTAGATAGTTTTGTTTTAAACAGTAATTAGATTGATTTGGACATTTCAAACGATACTCATCCCCTTATTTTTAAAGATTTCAAGACTTACAAGATTTCTGTGCATTATTATTGTTACAAGTACGGATCCTGATCTCGATTTTGGACTCCATAGTCTGGGTTTAAAATTATGGTTGCGGTATACTCTGCCCGTCAGTCGTTGTCAAAGGCGACCAAAACCAGCTTAAGTCTGATATGTTCCGATACGTAAACTAATGCAGCCACTAAAGAAGACGGGCAGATTTTATTCCATGGTCGTCTTCTAAATGCACACGCTATATCTTAGACCATTATCATCACTTACCATCAGATGAGATAGTGGTCAAACGTTCAAAGAATGTGTTAAAAAAAATTACATTTGTGCATAGTCGTGATCATTTAAATCAGTGCAGATACCAAAATCTAATATTACAAACATACAAGAAAAGCGTGAAAAACACACCTTATCCTTTCCTTGCAGTCGGATAAAAAGATAGATGGTAGGTAGGTACAAATAGACGGAGAGTAGGAATACCTCATATTTTAGCTAGCCGATGACCATACTTCTTAATCAATGAAGCGGCTCCCAAACTCAAAAATCCTCATACTCATTTTGAATTTAGAAGCTGCTCAATTATGTAAGAAGCCCTCAAATTTTAAGTTGCATTTCTATATTCGGCTTTAAGACATACAACTTTAACCACAACTTCTCCACATGAGAACCAGTGGCAACTTAAAACGACATCCTAAGAAATTATTCGACCTATCACTCCGTCATCTCACAATAATCGTCTTGACTTTCTCATGGACTGGCACCATATGCGACGTCATTACCACTTGTTTGACGTAAGAACGTGGAGAAAAAACCGTTGCGTACGTCATACGAGTCGATTAAAGGGTTAAAGACTTAAATATTTCATTTGAGACGGAAAAGGGTTAAGAAACGGTTTTTTTTAATGTAAGTAGTTTGAGCTGTATACGCAGAGGTGACATTTGTTTTTAAATTAAGACAACTTTAATATCAACTTTTTATCGTTTTTTATTTATTTGAATTGCATTCTTTGGTAGGTATACCTAGGTAACTTACTTAGCTTTGTTTTTGGATAGCTTTTCAATACAATGACATTTCAAATATTTTTAGTGAATTGTCAATAATGAATGAAATAAGAATTTAATGGGCTCTACCATGATGTCTTATAAGTCGTCGCGAAGTCGTCACGTTGTCGTTCAGATAAAAAAAAAAATTAAATACACATCAAATAATTTAAAAAAAAAAATTAGTTGTCTGTGGTTTTTAAAAGTAGTCGGGTTATTTTTAAGTTAAGTTATTTTTTGAACGATAAAAAGACGACATAGCAACGACAAACGAGCATGGTAGCGCGGATTATGTCTTTGAAATAATAGTTAGTCAACTTGGTAATTAATAGTGATTTATCGTTTAGAAATTCGTCAACATATTTGCTTATCTTATCAACAAACATTTACGATGGCGTTTAAAACTTACGATGTCTTGCAATTCTAGTATAGATGTCGGTAATTGGTTAAAGACAACAGGAATTATAAATATTATATGTTTATTAGACTAGCAAACTCATTTCTAGGATGAGCCAGTTTTTTCTTGTGTCTTTTGCTTTTTAGCGGATCAAAGAGAGTGTGTTCTTTATACGATGTATGCAACCGACAGCGGGTGAAACCGCAGGACACAGCTAGTGTTTTGTGAAAATCGTGCGCTAACAGATGTCGTCAAATCTACGTACTTATATTATTACAAAATGTATACGAACTTACCTATCTACGTATTAAAAATTTCTTTAGTACCTAACTAAATAGTAAGTAGGTACCTAGGTATGTATCAAAATATAAGTAGGAATAGTTTAATGTTTGAGAAATTTATAGTACTTATCTAGTACGTATAGAAATAACTTTCACTTCAATACTTTTAATTTTTAAACTGTGGTGTCAGTAATTTCATGCAAAAATTCCAAAATATGTCGCACGGTTTACGAGACAATTATAACGATGTTGAGACAATTTAGTTATAGAATACATACCTACCCATGTTAAAAAAAAGAAATTAGCGTCCGCTGCAGAACTAATTAAGCTAATTTAGCCGTAGCGTAGCGTAATAAGCTACGTTTAATAAAGACAAAATAAGTTAAAATACCAATTTGGTTGTTAATCACATACTGGATGCATTATTAATTAGAAAATAGGTTCAGTCAGACGAATAATTAATCAAAAACGTCTGGAAATGTAAAACTTGTTATTTGGTGTCACAGATTTATAAGAACCAAGTTTAGATAGAGCTCCGTTCTCATTTTATTAGGTCGGGGGAAATGGATTTTCGCATATAGGATAATATGTATCTACCTGTTAACTTGTAATATTTTTTTAAAAGTACTTGTTGTTGATGACAATAAAAAGGTTATCTTTAAAAAAATAGTATAATATTCTTTTCAGCCATTTTTCATTATTTATCTTCCTGTCAAAATGAATGAAAATGAAAATAATTTTATACACTTTAAGAGGTTGTTACAAAAATCATAGTAAAATGTAACTTAATCGCGAAAAAAATATATAGTTTATAAAAGGATTTAGTAAGAGTAGCACAAAGTTGGTTTGAAAACGTTTTCAACCCAAGAATTTGTCAAACTCTATTAATTCCTACAAATCTTCCGGTATAGCATGACACGTAATATCAAAGTGTTACAAGTCCAACGAAATCAGCTACACAGCTTTGTGCTTTGTATATACATATTAATGTGCTAGAGTTCCTTCTATCAACGACTTCAAAGTCTATGTTTATTAAATGTCTTGTATAGAAACGTGGCTTGAACTTTTAAAAAAGTGATTTATCGTGCAATACTTAGGTATTCATTCAACGCTATTAGGAATTTGAAACGTGTTATTTATTATAAATAATACGTTGGTTGCTACTCAATTATTATATAAAATGAAGTTGCTAATTTAAATTTTATGAAAGACCTAATAGCACGGTCTAATAAGCGAACTAAAATAATTATTTGTATCCGATAAATAAAAATTCTTCGGTTGACAGAATATTAAAATTAAATAAGTCTTGACCCATTTTTAAAGAATTGTTTCCCAAAAATTCGCACTCAACAGAACTTGAATCCGCATCTTTGGGGATCCGACCCAACACCTATTTTCAATTTGGCCATAGGTGCTCGTCTCGTCTCTTTAGATTTATTATACAAAAGTTATTCAATTTATTATTTTTCAAAATTAATTCAATATACCAAAGTAGACTATATTGTCGTGTACATACGTTGCCAAGTCACTTCAAGATAGTTGCTAAATTAACACTTCAAGATATTTGCTAAATTAAAATAAATTGCTAAATTTCATTAGATTTCACTATTTTTTATAGAAGAATACCGTCGCGTTGGTGCTTTTTTACATAATAATATGTTTTTGAGATGAATAGGAATTTCAGTATACACTGCCATTAATAGTAAATATAAACACACCAAAAATATCTACATACTCGCACATACTTCGCATTTTTGACAGAGCCGTTCATTCCTCACACAATATTTTACAAAATCGAACCTCTAAATTAAACCAAATGACATCTCATACCTACCTACCCATACCTAAATCCTTTAATGTATCAAGACAAAGATTTATTACAATATAACATCTGTTTATAATCGACTGTGGCATTATGGAGGAAATGCGTCTCTTTTTTGACGGGCAAGTTTTACTTTTAATAAGACCACATGTGGGTGTACCACTGTCTTTTTGAATTAACGTAGCGTTTCTTAAAGTCATTTGGGTTCGGCGTTTCAGATCGTGTCTGAAAGGGTTATGTTAAGGTTAGCATCGGCCGAGTCTTGTGTGCAATTTACGCGGAAATATGTCATTTTGACGTCACATATGTGCAACTTTTTCTTTTAATAGCTGATAGGGAAGCGTTTGAGTACTATCTCACCTGATGGAAAGCGAGAATGTGGTCTAAGATGTTACACGCTTACCTTGCAACGTATGCAAATTGCATGCAGGTTTTAGTTGTAGGAGAGATAGTAGAGCTGGGTGCCACTCGGTGGGCCGACGACATTGTAGCGGTTGAGAGGAGTTGTTGGATAGAGGTGGCTCGGGATTTTTGTTGTTTGTGACGTCGTATGAAGAAGGCATGTGAGGCGGGGGATAAGGGATGATGATTATACAAATAGAGATAATAGACAGTTGAAAATCTAATGAACTATACAGCCTAGTGACAGACAGTCACACAGACAGTGAAGTCTTAGCAAATAGGTCCCGTACTCAAAAAGTGACCCCTTTGAATACGGGACCTAAAAGCGAAGTTCGTATAGTTTAGGCAATATGTAATATTAATGATGGTAGACCTGAATAGATAAAGTTTTTTTTAGAAAACCGTCCGCTGGTATAAGTTGTACGAGTATGTCTAATGACGAATGACGACGCGACACGGTACGGGTTTCCTTTAAAAAAATGTTCTTTGTTTAAAACTTGTTATAATGAGCCACTAACGAGGGGATGATTGATTCGAAGCCAGCTCATGTGAGCGGTTAAAACGTTAAGATAAAAATTAAACATGCTCAGGGGTAAACCCGTGCTTACCCGTAAGCACGAAGTCTGTAAACCCCTTGAAACATCGGGCGTTTTATGTTTAATATCATAAAAAAACGCTATCGAACCTGATTTAAAAATTAGTTTAATTTCATATCAAAATCGCGAAAATAAATCTAAGTTTAGAAGAAATAAAGATAATTATGACACATTTATCGGATAAAAATACTTATGCAAAACTGCATTTAAAATTTTATAGCGTTATACTTTACACCATGAAGTTAAAGTTAAAGTCAAAGTTAAAATAGTTTTATTCATTTAGATTTTACATAAGGTAATTGTTTTGAATCGTCTTACTAACAATTTAGTCTTCGGTACGCAACTTCTAAAGAAAAAAGATATGTCGTTTTGGGCGTTTTCGCACATCCGGAAGCCAAAGCTTTATTTGCTTAACTTGTAATTTAATTTTTCATTTAGTAGGTACTTCAAATCAATGTGTTCATACCCACTAGCCATGTAAAAAACTACGTCTTAATGAAGTATTTTCCAATGTTTTTTATTCGATCGCCATTTAAATTTCCCCTTTGAACGGTAAAAGAAAATGGTCGCATTTCCTCGCCCGCCGCCGCAATGGACTGAGAAAGTAAATCATTATGAACTAATCATTTTGTGGATTCCAACTCTGACTTAATGAACGCTGTAGAAACTTATACCTATAAACACGCACTTGTAAGAAAATGAGTTCGTAATCATCTAGCTATAGATACCTACATATAAAATTCAAAGTACCTACTAAATTTTTCTGATGAAATGAACTATTTCTCGTTTTCATTTTCAACTGATTGACCGATATACCAACGCACATCCAAAAGTAGGTACTGGTCCTACAGACATTGAACTGGAAAGGAACTTTGGCATGAGTCCGTATCCACTAAGAAGTTTTTATAAACTCCCAAGGGATTGGGATTGGGAACAGTAGCAACCGCAAGAGCGAGTACATTGTAGAAAGCAATAGTTGAGATAAGCTTTATAATGCTGAACTATACACAAATATCTAATTGATAAAATTATTTTATTTTTTCATCTCTCCTGTTCGGAAAGTTTAATTTACATGGGTAGGAATGTTAGTACACTACACAGGGATATGGATATGAACTTGTTGCCGACTGTACATCTAGGTCCAACGTCAAAGGCACCATCATCATACATCACAATTTTATGATATATTTCACGACTTTATAATAAAATATAGCGGTAGCAGTAACCACCGAAAATGTCTCGCCTCGAACGAAATGACATTTTTATATTAAATTCTTACTCGTTCGGCACAGCGAGTGTTGTGAATAGCTGGCAGCACGCGATCTCGCGAGTTGCAACCCCGACACGAAGTAGACACCGGCGGCACACCGTGCCGTCCCGGGTTTATCGTTGCCAGACAATATACAGGAGCTATTCGTTCTACCCATTCGTCAAGACGTAGCTACTACTTCATTTACAACAATTGACAGTCGTTAATTTCTTTACAGATACGACAGCGCCGTACGTGCTGTACAAAGATGGCGTCGAACGCGCACCGCCAGGGACGCAGTGGGGAGGCGCTGTCCTGGACGGTGGCTACCAGCCCATGCAGCATCAGAGCCCCGGCGGACCCAGCCCGCAACCGGAGCCGCAGCTCGCATCGCCTGCACCATCTCCTTATCCTCCCGCACCTCCACCACAAGACCAATCGGCAGCCGAAGACGCCGCCCAACAACTCGCTCAGCAACAAGCACAACAGCAAGCCCAACAACAGGCCCAGCAGCAGCAGCAACAACAGACTTCCCCCGAACACATGACCGTCGAGCAACAGCTACAAAACTCACAGCCGCCTCCGCAGGATCATCTAGATCGAACGCCCTGTTTCGTCCCACAGCCAGATCTCCAACAACAATACACACCTTATTTCAAAGAGACGCGGCCTGCGAGCCATATGCTCAGCACTGGTGGATTTCCATTACACTATCTGAAACAGAACGGCGGCGTCCTCTCGCTCGAGGCGCCGCTCGATCAGTATACGACACCAGACCTACGTCATCTGCCCGATATCGTCCAACCGGAGCCGCCGAAACCACGCAAGCACAATCCCAACTCCGAGTTGCGGCTGTTTAAATGCCTGACGTGCGGGAAAGACTTCAAGCAGAAGTCGACGCTGCTCCAGCACGAGCGGATCCACACGGACTCGCGGCCGTACGGGTGTCCGGAGTGCGGCAAGCGGTTCCGGCAGCAGTCCCACCTGACGCAGCACCTGAGGATCCACGCCAACGAGAAGCCGTACGCGTGCGTGTACTGCCCGCGCTCGTTCCGCCAGCGCGCCATCCTCAACCAGCACCTGCGCATCCATTCCGGTGAGAAGCCATATACGTGCGGCGAGTGCGGCAAACATTTCCGCCAGAAGGCCATCCTGAACCAGCACGTCCGCACACACCAAGGCGAGCGCTATTCACACATATATGCCCCTCCCCGGCCCCCGCGCGCGTCGCCAGCTCCCCTCGGAGCCGGCGCCGCCCGCGCTCCCCGCCGCCCCCCGCACGTTCGATTCGGTCTCGCATCCATTGGCCTTCCTATCAGACAAATTCTCGGACCTCTCTTCGCCCGGCTAGCGGAGGGCGCTCGCGAGACGCGGAACCGACCGCCGGACGATCCCGTAACCGTCCTTAGTTTCGATTAACCCACTCGTCGGTCATCATCAGTAAACGACGCGACGGCTCTTAAATGCTGGCCAGGTTGGACATCACAAAGATATGTAAAAGGCAATAAATTCGTCCTGAAATCCTGAGATTTTCATTAGGAGCCGTCGCGTCAAACGCTGATCAATCATCCTGCCTGTGACGAAGCACCGCACGCCAAACTCACCAAAAAATTCGATCTTTGCAGACGTGTCGCCTCATCTCATCTTCAAAAACGGAACGACGCCAACGCTCTGGCCTCAGGACGTGCCCTACCCACCCGACGAGAATAAAGAGGAGATTCAATCGACGTTCGGCGACGACGGCCAAGGCGGTGAACAGCGCGGATCTTGCTTCTCGCCAGGAGACACCGCCCAATACCCCGCTTACTTCAAAGATACCAAGGGCCTCAATCACACAGTTTTCGGCTCCGGACTTTCGCTCCAATATCTTAAAGGTGGTAAACTCCCCGACGTGCTCGGTGGCCGCGCGATGCCACTCTACGTACGCTGCCCTATCTGCCAGAAGGAGTTCAAGCAGAAATCTACTTTACTGCAACACGGCTGCATCCACATAGAGTCACGGCCGTATCCTTGCCCCGAATGCGGCAAGCGGTTCCGACAACAGTCACATTTGACGCAACATCTTCGTATTCACACTAACGAGAAACCGTACGGCTGCGTGTACTGTCCACGTTTCTTCCGGCAACGAACGATTTTGAACCAGCACTTACGTATACACACCGGTGAGAAACCATACAAGTGCACGCAATGCGGGAAAGACTTTAGGCAGAAGGCGATTCTGGACCAGCACACGCGCACGCATCAAGGCGACCGGCCGTTCTGCTGTCCTATGCCGAACTGTAGGCGGCGGTTCGCGACCGAGCCAGAGGTTAAGAAGCACATCGATAACCACATGAACCCGCACGGGGGTAAGGCGCGACGCGCCGACGCTGCGAAATCCCCTCGGCCGTTACCACCGGCTGCAGCGGTCGTGAAGCCTGAGCTGTACTTTCCGCAGTGCTACGCGCCACCGTTCCAGCAGTTCGGTGGTCAGGAGTTCAAGCCGACTGTGGGGACGGCGTGCCTCCCGGCGCAGTGACCTTCGCACCCGCCCCGCTGGCCGCCGCCCGTGCCGCCAGCGGGCGTCGCTCCATCGCACCACGATCACGTCACGCTACATCACGACATATACGCCGCCGGCGCCGACCGCCTCTACTAGCCGGCAGTAGCCGGGCGCGACGTGAGAGGACCACATGTATACGACCGACCGGTACCCTAGGTGCCGTCTAATCTAAACTAATTATATTGTTAATCGGATCGCTGTAAAACGAGCTTCGATCTGTAAATAGGGGGTGAGTGCCGAGTTTATACCGTCGCTTCTGTCGCGATGTACAGTTTACACATCGTCAGAGCAAGGAGTAGTGTTACCGTCGACGTGGCGAGTACAGTTAGAGTTTTTGCCCGTAATTATTAAGTTACCACTTAAGAGTTAGGTTTCTCGGCGATTCTTGATAAGATTGAAGTTTTGAAGTCCGAGCGAATCGAACCAGAGATTAAGAATTTAAAATACTTCGTTGAAATATAAAATTAAGAATTGAACCTTTACCAGGTGAACGTTATTTCGCGATGAATGTCTTCGGTGCGTTATTGCGCCCAATTGTATTAAATATACATTATTGTGTAGATTTATTATTTTAATTTTATTTACGAGTAAGGATATCTGGCAAGTTTGGAGTGGTTCTAAAATTCGTGCTCAAAATATCATAAGACTTTACGCGATAAGTTTAGAACAGAAATCGGGTGTTATTCGGATGATATCGTCAACGGAAAATTTATACGAGATAAGCCAAAAAAGTATATAGGTTACCGTTTGCCATCGACGTTTACTTTTTACGCATTTTATAACTGGTAGGGTCTACGTAGGTGCCAAATAGTGTAGTATTCCATGTTTTATACCAGCTTTTAATATAGTTGCCCTAGTTTAGGTTGTTACCAGTGAGAACGTGGCGATTCGATACGAGATGCATTTAAGTGGAAAGGGTCAGACTGAGAAGGACTGTGATAGATAGATAGGTTAGGACAATTCGCTCATTTAGCGGTTAAACTTAATATTTGGAAATGATCGACCAATTGTGATCGAGTGAATGATTTTTTTGTAACTTTTATTTCGCTTTATGTCCATTTGAAATTGCCAAACGTTTTTGTTCCTAAATTTTGAATTTATTGAAGTTCTCTATCGTGTTTCATTCGGTCGCAGTCTTTTAGACTAAACCGATAAGGATGCGAGTATCAATAGAGAGCAGATAGTCGCTCTTTGCGACACATTTTCTCGACTGAAGTAGTAGGTAAATGAGATGAGTGAGAGATAAAGTAGGTGATACGTAAGGTGTGATGTAGCAAGTGCTTTGAACCAGGGACGTCGTGATGCCAGAACTTATTTCTATTATAGCTTAGCTCGGATAACCAAACTTGATCATTCATCGCGAAATACATAGACTTATAATATAGATATATTTGAATTTGTAAGACTGTCGGTGTGTTTTCGGACCGCATCACGCGCCTTTACGTCCACATATTATAGTAGACATTACAAATTTGTAGAAAACAGAGAGAGATATATGTAATATATCAGCTTTGTTCATTTTCCGGATACGTCGAGTCTTTCAGACTATAAACCGAACGGTGCGATGACACACCGATAATGTTTTTAACGTTTTAACATCTCTGTTTGTATCTATAGACTTATATAGCTTATTTTAAAATGTGATTGTTTCGTTTACCAACTTCATAATGTGAAATGTTAATTGATAGAAATAGTAAGGTAATGTGGGAGTCGCATTGGATACCATTTTATTATTATGATATAAAAGCATCGTCTAATTTGTTCCTTTATGTTTGTTAGTTACGAATTCGATACAAATTTGAAGCATTGGACAGTTATAACTAAATTGATAGCGTGTCTGTGCCGGCCCTCGGTCATTAAAGTGCAAACAGCCAAATTTGAGAGGTACTTAAATAATTGAGGAGCTTCTTAATTTAAAATTAGTATGAGAATTTTGGAGTTTGAGAGCTGCTTGATCGTTTAAGTAGAACTTAAATTTTGAGTAGCTTTTCTGTATTCGGCCGTAAGAGAGTTACAGCTCTCAGCGGTCTGTATTAGATCTCTGCAACTAATGTCTAGAAATTCGTCGACGCCAAAATAAGCGATATGATCGGGGATCGGCGCCGGCGCACACCCGGATACACTTTATGTTACCGTTTAATTTTCCTATCAAACTTTCGGAGGTTTAACGAAAAAAATCATCATTATCGAAGAGAATTAGAATGAATTTGTCTTCAGTGAGTTTCCAGTTGATGAAGTACATCCTCCCATGGCATCGTAAGCCGCGCCGTCCTTAGCCCCATCTACTACAGTAATCAATAATTCAGTTCACATACAGTTATATTTTTAAATATACACCCAGATGCAGCCTTATACAACAATAGTAAATAAGTATTTTTATACAGGTAAATAAATGTTTTATACAAAAAGCGGCGAGGGACGACGCGGCATACGCCAATAAAAGTTTGAATACAAAATGCAATACAGTGCCATAGCCGAGAATTAACCTCAGATTTATACTTATTAGATTTTATACCGATACAAATGGATTTAATTTTTAAATATAAACAAAGGTGATTAAGTATACAGAGATTACAGATGATATTTTATACATTTATTACAAACAATAATTATTAAATGGTAAATGTGAAATAGACTTAAATTTAGTGTTGTATTCGCAGTGTTTAAGTAAAACCTACTTACAAATATTGTGTCAGTGGTGCGGTCTCTTAGACCCTCAGGTTTTAAAGACCTAAGCCTCGTAGACCCTTCATTTTCATAGCCCTTCAGTCTTGTAGACTTTCAGATCTCGTAGATCTTCCAGCCTCTTTACCCTTACGGTCTGTAATTATAAATAAATAAGTAATAAATACCCCCTGAGGTCTCGTAGGCCCTTGGATCTTTTAGACCACACTGCGACAGGTTTCGTAGAACCTATTTCTTTATTAGTAGAGTCTCCGCAACAATTTGTTTTTCAACATGTAAATACATATCATTGGTAAAATAAAAAAGAAGGCAGTGGGAAAGATATGCTTGGAAAGTTAAAGAAAAAAAACCTTTTACAATCTACAATTTGAAATAAAATTAATAACTTATCATGTATTTTGCTTAAAAAACAGCCGTTTAGTTCGAATTGCTCACTGTTTTGTTAAGTTTGCTCAATTATTGTATTGTAAAAATTTAGTTTAGACAATACAGTATGGTTTTTTGTAATTGTAAATTTATTTAAGAGAGCACGGTTGCTTTTTTCGATGACTATTTTTAGTTAACTATTACAACTACTTAACACGTTTTGTTTCGGACGTAGGTATCTTTTTCATAGTGGTAACTGGTAGGTAACAATACATTCTATGGCTACGCTACGCCGAAATTACCGACAGTTAAGCTTTAGACACACGACGACACTTAGAGTGACACTGACACTTAGGCAGACCAAACCTACATCACACATAATAAAGAAAATCGTGTGACTTTTGTTTGATACGCGTTTGTGGAACTTGGTCCTGAATTTTCATTTTCGTGAAACTTAGTTTTAATGCGTGTAAATTGTTCATTACACTTATCGCGAAAGATAACGATAAGTGAATTGAAAATAAAAAAAACAGTCCCAAAAACCGAATTAGCGCGTTACCAACAAATGCTCCCATGGGATGGGGCTGCAATATAATATCCGCCATCTTCAATGGTTCCTTCCGCATTTATTAAATTGTTTCAAACGATTTGATAGTATACTATTAAACACGCGACACTGGCCTAAATTGTTCTCTATTGCTTACTTACTTATGGTAATTCTGCTAGAATTACCATAAGTAAGAAACTCAAATTCGTGCACAGATCGACATTTTGTTTCGATGTGTTCTGTAGGCCTATCTCAGTGTCTGTATCACTCTAAAGTCTTATTTAAGTTATCTTTGAAACTAGTGTAATGCATTATTAGTCCATTTCACAAAAGCAGTCTCGTAGCAGTTACTGGAAGCAATTTTATCAAATAGTACCGCAGTGTCTATACATTTTTTTTTGTGAAATTGACCATTAGTTACATGACACTAGTTTCGTAATGTAAATCCCGCTTTAGAGTGACACTGACACTGAGACAGACTACACCTACAGCACACATATAAAGAAACTAGCTGCGCCCCGCGGTTTCACCCGCGTAACTTCCTATCCCGTAACGTTAATGATCCCTCACGTATGTCATACCAGGTGTTGCTTAACGATCATTCAAAGTACTATATAATATTTCTACCTTTAAACCAACCCTGTACCAAGTTTATGAATATCGGGTCACCTGATCTTTTTCACCCATCACGTATGTTGTACCAAGTGTTGCTTAACCCGTACGATCATTCAAAGTACCCTATGTATTATTTCTACCCTGTACCTAATTTTATTCATTTCGGTTTACGGGTTGTTGAGTTAGAAATAGAAATACACAACTTTATTTTTCAGAGCTGCCGTCCCGCGGTTTCACTTGCGTAAGTCCCGATCCCGAGGGAATATCGGGATCAAAAGTAGCCTATGTCACATCTGGATAATGTAGTTTTCTATTAGTGAAAGAATTTTTGAAATAGGTCTAGAAGTTTCTGAGATGACCCCCAAAATACATACATACATACATGTTACCAACGTAACCTCTTCAAAATATTAATTACCAACATAAAACAAAATATTAAGAATCAAAAATACAATGAGATATTGCAAAATAATTATTAAAAAGCACTGCAGTTTGGTGACACTACCGTCTCGCATGGAGCCGACCGATTGAGCCGCGCGGCATGATGCCTCACAGAGCTGGCTGGCCACCCTCATCATCGTCGCCCGCTACGTGTATAATATGTACGCTTGGTACTTATTAATTATTTATTGTGGAGTTATTTTAAAACTGTAATATCTCGTGAGATATTCATTGAAATCAAGCGATGTTAAGGACAATTATGTTTTAAATTAAATACTTTTAATGAATAACGTATTTATTTGGATAAGGATTAATATCATATTTACAAAATTACCTTCGGAAACAATGCATTGTTCTACAATAAATTTCATGACTCTAAAAGATGTTATATTGAGTCAACCTTAAGAGTTAGACATATACTGTCGCGGACTATTTATTAGTTCCTATTTAGAGGAAGAATTCTCTCATAAATGGTTTTTATGTAACTTTGACCGTTTACTCAGCGCACGCGACAGAATCTCGGAAAAGGGGGATTTTTTCCCGTTTTTGCAACATATTTCATGGATGCTCCGCTCCTATCAGTCGTAGCGTGATGTAATATAGCCTATAACCTTCCTCGATAAATGGACTATCAAACACAAAAAGAATTTTTCAAATCGGACCAGCAGTTCCTGAGATTAGCGCGTTCAAACAAACAAACAAACAAACAATCAAACAAACTCTTCAGCTTTATAATATTAGTATAGAGTATAGATTTGAGCACGCAACGGCATTTTATTTCGATGTGTGATGTAAGTTTGGTTTCTCAGTTTATATAAGTGTCACTCTAAGTGTAGCCGTGTATTTATAGCTTTACAACTGGTCGTTGCTATCAAATGAAAGACATTTGATCGCCACAATTAAAAACTTGCCGTCCAATTTCGCGAGATTATTAACCTTTTTTGCAAAATTATTTCAGTAGTTTTTAATTTCTTTTTTCTTTAACACTAACCCATACCTAGATTTAGCTTTATAACTAACTGAGCATAATAATGTCTAATTTCTCGTTTGAAAATAGGAATTTAATTCCATTTAAAGTGTCTTGGACTATGTCGGGAATTCAAAAATGCTTTTTGCATTACGATAGGTACTTAATTTTCCAAATGATAATGTATTCAATACAGAATTAGAAGGGGAAGATTTTGGTGCAGTAGAGATGACCGTTAGATATGTGACGAAGTCAACAAAATCACAAACTAAATAAATTAGGTACACCTTTATCTATAGGAAATATTTAAAAAAGGAACATTATACTTACATATCGACTATTTGTAAACAGTTTTTGTCGGTCGGTTAAAAACGTTAACACTTAAACAAAATTACAATCTACATCTATAAAATGCTTTGTCCTGACCACGGCCCATATCCAAAGAGGACATGCCTTTATCAGGTAGGTTTCGTGACACTTAGATGTAAGGGCCTACGTACTAAACTAGAGTTTGGGATAGATCAACTGTTCATTACATGGACACCGACACTTCCCTAGATAAATCAAGGTACATGGAAGACATGCTGCAGCACGCGTCCTTGCATCTGGGTTAAGCGAGTAAACAGTTTAACTAGTCTTTTAATATGAGTTTTAAACGAAAAACACAACATAATCAACTTTAGACTTGAAATCATTGCAGTAGGTATCTCTTTGTATTTTGTTTCAAAACATACACTCAAGAGTAAATGAAACAGAAACCTTCAGTTCTCTAACTCTACTGCACCAAAACGAATTCCAAAATTTAAAAAAAACTCTCGACAAAAAACTCAAAATTAAAAAGTGCAATTTTAACAGCTATTTTCTTCTCAAACTAATGTTTTATATAATTTAAGATAAAAAGGAGAGAATAAGATTGCATCGTATAATCGTACCTTGCATTAGAATGTCAATTGTATGTGTCACGGACGAGCAATGTAAGTGAAACTGATACATTGCTTGCGATGTTGATACAACGTGCGGTTGGGGGAAATATCGTCGGAATATAAAACGCAATGTATTACATGCACGGTACATCTAACGCGCGAGATACGCACCCTTTACAAATCACACACTTGGACCGTAGTTCCATTTTGATTTTTCGCCCATTACTTCATCATCATCATCATTTTGGTCCTTGGCCATTTAACCGCTTTGATGAAATCATCCTCAATTGGTATCAAAGCCCAATAATATGATATATTTGGCTTTGAAATCGAAATGTATCCTTGTGCTATTTTTAAAATACGTTTTTGAAACAATTTTAATATAATGCATCACTAGCACTTTGACTTATAATTAACAGATAAAGATAGCTTTGATTGCTGAACATTAGTACTTATTTTCCCTCTTTATAAAGAGACAATTATTTTATAGATCATCAGCTAGTCCGCTGACATAGGCCTGCTCCAAGTTCTTCCATTTCGTTCAGACCTGAGCGCTCCTGGTCCATAATGGACCTGCCACCTTTTTCGGGTCATCGTCCCACCTTCACATCGGCCAGCCTTTTTTCTAATTTTGCTTATTTGACTTATAATTAAAAGATAATAAACGATAATTGACTACATGAAGTTGGTTATCAAAAACCTCCCGAGACGGGGCTTGAAGCAGTGACTGAATTAGTTGCCGGGCGATTCCACATGATGCAAATTCCGAGGATAATTCCACCACGACCATTTTAGCTTTTAAAAAGAAAAATTTAATAATATTTTCTTTACTTCCTCTTGAACATTGCATTTAAATTGTGATCTCATTTTGAAAACACGAAAAATTGTAAAATTTTAAATCGTTAGATCTTCACAAGAGGAATTCATACCGCATATTTCTCTGGAAAACAGCTACTACCGAATTTTCTCAATTCCCCCTCTTATTTTAGAAGTCGTTTAAAAAGGGATATTTCTTTGTCTGATTCATTTTATCTACGTTTCAGTGTTTTTTTAATAATGTTATTAACACGTTAAAAGCCGTGTGTTTGTAACCTTCGCATTTTGTTTAAAAAAAATTAATAATTATTTAAATAAGTGACAAATTCGAGAGTAACGGAGATATCGTTAGTGACATGTTAATTAGTTATATAAAAAAACACATAACCTTTCTTTTCGTCACGCAGTCGGGTAAAAAAAAAACTAAATTGGATATTAATAACCAGTGTTCAACAGATCTTTTTATATGATGATTCCATTAATATTAAATCTAGATTTGGTTCTGAAATCTATGACATTTTGAAACTTGCTCTTTTTTAAACTACTTAATTAACTGTGGTGCATCTAACGATTAAAATTTTGCTTTTTACGTATTTGGCATAATATTCTGGTAATTAAGTATTCTATAGTATTCGGATAATAGATGTCGCTTCAACAAATAAAAAACCTTAAGTAGGTATAATTTTCTTCTTCAAATTTCGAAAATATAATACCTATCTATACCTAAGCAATACCAGTACATAATATAAGGAGATTTGATGTATTGTATTTAAGACAGCGACATTTTCTTTATTTTACCTAAATATAGAATTAATTATAGAATCTTGAGAGCGCTAGACAATGGATTTTTGGAAAAAAGTTATTAAAAATGATAACCGACATTTTCTGGCGCAATAATACTCTGTGTAATAGGGTACCTGATTCGGCTTGTTTGTACGGTCACGTTAAATGGCATGTCCGCAATATTTTTTATCTATAATTATAATAAATACAATTTTACTTGCATAATCGGAAGCTTAGTTAAGTTTCGTAGAACGTTGGCTACGAATTATTTCAACGTCTTCCATTTTTTCGTAGACTACAACCGATAATTATATATACGTTTCTTATAACAATTATTGTTTATAATTTTCTATAATTATAATTTTTAATTACGCATGTCGAACTGCAGATAGTGCAGTATTAGTGCAATAACACTATTGTTTTGGCGTTTTAAATGTATAATTTATTTTATAAACTTACTTGCTTACTGTATTATTTTAAAATAGATTATAAAAGGATAGTGATAACAAAATAATTGGTAGCCAACATAAAATGGCCTATAATATATTTAATTTTAATTATATATACTCAGTATATTGCCACACTCGCCAACCGCTGTCGAATTTTTAAACAAAGTAAATAAAATACCTAACTTAATAATTTTTCAAACAATAGAGACTTGTTACAGTTCCACAATAAAATAAGTGTTGTTGAATGTTTTTATAAAAGATGACATATTAGAATAATGATCTTGTAATCTGGATTGAGTTTTTTAAAGATTTTATTGTATGCAAAGTTTTTTGTGTATTTAAAATGGCCGCATCGTGCTTTCGCTCATTCATGCTGCAATTTATTTGAAGGTAACAATAGTTATACTTATACATATACAATTATTATACAGGATTTATACAGTGATATAGTTATACAAGAGTTTTGGTTTCTGTCGTGTGAAAGGACGACGCGGCCACTTGCGTTGGGTTACATGGGTGCTGTTATATACATTAATTGTACATATTTATTGTAATATACAACAATAGACTGGTAAATTTACAATGTTGTTAGGTTTCTACAGAGTTATCAAATACCGATGTCGTTGGGAATACTGTCAGTTTTGCTTTTATAAATGCATTGTATGTAGATAATAATTACAATTATAAAAATACATAACATATAATTAAAATTGTAATATATATAATCTATAAATATAATTATAAATTGTGACACTGGTAAAGATCGCGTGTTGTATTATTATTATGTTCTAATTATGAGAACGGCTGTAGAGTAACACAGCCCAAAGTTAAGGTACCTACTTATTAAATTATTATTCAGAACGCGATCTCAACCGGTGTCTATAAATAATGAATTAAATCGTGACTTCACAATGTTCATTGCGATTTATAAATATTTATAATTGCAATTATATACATATATTTATAATTGTAACCATAATTATAAAACTTTTAGCAACAGATTTTAACAGGTTACTTTTCAATGCAGATTAGTAATTATATGCAATACAGTGCCAGATGCAAGTTCCTCGTAGATTCCACGTAATAATGTATGTTTTAGTTTGGCCTAGGCCTCCAATCCTAGCGACATCGGCCCGCAGTGTTTACAATAGAGTATATTTTCTTACTTACCTACAGATACACTGAAATAGACTATATGAAATTGATTTTAGGCAATCCCAGAATACAAGATCGAACTTTTTACAGAGTAACCGAATACAAGTTTTCGTTTTAAAGTAATTTACAGTTTAATTTTCATTTAATTTTCTCAAAAAAAGTAGATCAAAACAGTTGGTTGCGATATGGTCACAGAACTTGGCAAAAAAATAAAATTAAAGCGTTGGCATAAAATATAAAAGATAAAAAAATTGTAAATATATTTTGTAGTTCTTCCAAAATTTATATCATCAGTATTATAAATACAAAATTCAAGTTTGGTTAGGTCAAAAGTGTATGTGTGATCTATAGTGAATTTTTTCATAGAACCATCTCGGTGTTTATTCTTAAAATGTACTTTAGTTAGGTTTTAGTTATTATTATAATATTTTTTTTAATAATCTTTACGTTTATTTTAGATTTTATAATTTTGACTTGAATTGTAATATTCTTGCCTATTTTGCATTTACGTTAGTTACTTTGACATTTTCAAGTTATACCATCGTATTTATATATACATATTATTATTGTATTAAGGGTTTTGTTTGTTTTGTCATTTAGGAGTTGTAAAAAGTAAGCTCGTTGTATTTTATCAAATAAACACTTTTTAGTCCAACTGAAACGATAATTCAGGTTTTTTATTATTATCCACTTTTACTACCTAATTCTATCTGTTTGAAAACATCCAAAGCACGAAAATGTCACCCATTCTTTCAGCTTTCTGATATGGTGAATCTGTCAGCCGATTTGTCTGTCTGTAAGAGTAGCTCGACTGTTTAATCGGTTGATAGTACGGAACTGTCACCTATCTTCCACTGCTACGAAGTGGAACTTGCTTCCCGCGTCGATATTCCCCCTTAACTACAACCTTGGAATTTTCAAGTTTAAAGTTAATAGGGATCTTTTAATATTTATTTTTGTTTGTATTGCTCAAGGCATTTTAAACCTGAGCCAGTCAGTAAGCTGCAAAGCTGACCGGTAGATGGCGCTGAAACCAAGCCTAGTTGGTACACAATTGGCAGGGAGAGATATGGCCGAAAAATTATAACATGACACGTGATTCCTGTGTAGCTCAGTGGTTAGAGGAGACGCCTGGTTAGAGGAGACGCCTGGTTAGCGAAAGGACGCCGGTTCGAATCCTGTCATGGGGATTTTTTGGAAATATATTTCTTTGCTAAAAATATTTCTGAGGTATCTTTTAGTCAAGAATACACTGTCGACCTCATCGTCGCTTCCCATCAGGTGAGATGAGGTCAAATGAGGATAGCTCACCTTAAAATATTAATAAAGTAATTAAATGTCGAATATTATCATTAGACCAATACCTCTCATAATTTATATGTGAAAGTTTGTGTGTAAGTTAGTAAACCAGTAGGTATGTTTGTTACTCTTTTACGCATAGCTACTCAACCATTTGCCTTGAAACTTAGTATGCAGATAGCTGGAGATCTGGATAAACACAAACGCTAATTTTTATCCCGATACTCCCGCAGAATAATACCGCTACTATAAAGCTGGGAGCTGGGTTCAAATCCCACCATTAAAACTACAAAGTCATCCACGAATCTTATTTATTTAACAACTTAACAAAAGTAAATGTAGCTAATACATAAATATTTCTCATTTTTATTGCTCAAAGCATTCCATAAGACAATAGTTGTAAAACTATTCTGGTAGATGGCGTTTAAATCGAGCCTTAGTCAAAACAGACTGACAATATTGTGACCCATAAGGCTTAAAATATTACTTATAAGGATTATTATTATGACTTATAAGGCTTATTTTATGACTTTTATGACTTATGTTATGACTTATAACGTTTATTATATGATTTATAAGGCATATTATATGACTTATAAGATAAGGCTAATTATATAACTTATAAGGCTACTTATTAGACTTATAAGACTTACTATATTACTTATAAGGCTTATTAAATGACTTATAAGGGCTCCTTTATTTGAGGTAAGGAAAAAAAACGAACAGGGGAAGATGTATAATCGTAAATTTACCGTGTCACGTGAGTGTAGTTGGTAGCGCACTCGCCCGGCAAGCGAGAGGCGCCGGTTCGATTCCATTTTTTGATAATAATGCATGTTTTTTGTAAAATAGACTTACCAATCTGTAGAAATCCATTTTTCAGATCTATGAATACATCAGTCATCTTTATTCAACAATTTATTTATCCTATCTTCATTCTTATACACACAAACATCCATAAAAGTCAAGCCAAGCAACATGCAATGGCCTAGCATGTCTTTTTGTAATTCCTTTTGAGATCGGAACATTTCTTTCAGCTCTTCTGATATGGTGAAGCTGTCGGCCGATTTGTCTGCCTGTAAGAGTAGCTCGACTGTTTGATCGGTCGATACCCGTTCGGTGCCGACTAGGGTTCCGTAGAGTCTGTAGAATAATAAGGAACTTTTAGTTTGCATGCTATAGGTTAGACCACTTGTTGCAGGAAAATGTTAACGCGGTCTAAGATGAAGCACGATGACCCAGAAGGTACATGTTCACTCATCCCTACTAATATTAATATAAATTGTCTTTTACGTTTTCGCGCCTAAATCGCTAAACCGATTTTGATGACTTTTGGTACACGCTCGTGCTGTATAGAATAGGGATAGATAAGTACCTTGGAGAAGGACTCACTTTGATCCTAATATTCCCGCGGGATTGTGACTTACGCGTGTCAAACCGCGGGGCGCAGCTAGTTTGGTTTATAAGTTATCGATAGGTACCAAATGGGGGTCTCAAACGTAACACGCTCATCTAGAAGATATAAATACCTAACAATTTTTATATCGAATGTTGCGCAACAGACACAGCAACATATAGTAACAATTAACAACATTTTGCTATTGAGGATTGTCATGAAAAATTGCTCAACAAAAAGCAACAACACAACATGCACTTTCGTAATACACGTGGCGCCATCTAACGGCAACATTTGTAACTACATATAAGTAAAAGTTGTTTCTGTTCAAAACTAGATGTCGTTAGATTAAATAATAAACATTTGCAGCATTTGCATTTCAGCAGGACGTTGCACACCGCAATTTAGCCCTAAACTAAGCAACTAAGCTTGTACTATTGGTAACATCTTCGTGTGGTGGTATGGCTCACCTAGTGTTGAAGTTTTTGGTCGCCCTAAGGCCTCTAACTTGACCTAACGACTGCTATCAGAAATAACAATCGGGACCAACTGCTTAAATTCGTGCCTTCCGAAGCACGGGGAACTAGAGCACGTGATTTTTTGCCACACTATTCATCTGTTGTATACGTGTTGTATACAAGATGATGATAGAACAAAAGTTGTTCGCCTAGACGTCTAGAACATCCCCCTTTCGGATTAAAAGGGCTTGCCCGTTACATCTTATATCTGTTGTCATATGTATTAGACAACAGATGAATTACACATTAATTATTATTATAACACTGTTTTATATCCGTTGTCTAATACCATAAATAAAGTACAATAATAATTATAATTTTTGATATATTTTAAAGTGTTTCCTACACTTAGATGTCTACATTTTTAAAGAAATGCTTTCCTAAAATTTTCACCCGACAGGAAAAGCAATGCAAAAAGCAGCTGGCAGTCTGCAAAGAGTGCAGATAGATGGCGCTGCGTGCCTCAAGCGTAAACAAATAAAAATGCGATCCTTAATATCGAGTCGACTAGACGAGTACCTGTGGCCAAAATGGTTAAGGCGTTGGGGGCGGACTCCTCAAAGATGCAGGTTCAAGTCCTGTCTAGTGCGAATTTTTGAAAAGCATTTCTTTAAAAATGTAGTTATACATTTTTGCAAATACATACACAAGATACGTATAAAAACACCCAGAACTTGAAAAAAAGTATTTACACACCTACTGCTCTACAAAGTTACTTTATTTGACCAAAAAGGTCAACGTAAAGCGAGTCTTTATTCCCTAGGTGCATAAAGTGCTCATTATACAGTAGTGGTCATATAATTAAGAACACTGATATAAAGGGAAGATTTTTTTAAACTAAGACGCAAAACTAATTAAATGTTTTTTTTTAATTCTCTCTGTATCCTAAATCTTTTCCACAATACCACTGCATTAATTAATACACAAATGATGAGCTATAAATAAATAGACAAACTTTTACACTACTCCTAAACATAGTATTCCTATTTACTGGCTGGTCACGTAATTAAGAACGTTATATAGTTTTTATCTTTATTCAAATTTAAATAGAATACTCAGTCGATTGGTTACTGTTTGTATAATTTTGACAGCATTTAGTGCTGTTTAAGATTAAAAGTGAATGCTCCTTATGAAAAACCATGGGAAAAATTAAATACTGTGACAAATCTACACGGGAAGTAATAATAAAATTTCGCCGGAAGAATTGGTCTTATAAAAAGATAGCCGACCTCCTGCAATGTTCAAAAACGATAGTATTCCACGCCATAAAGCATTTTGCTAGGTATAAAACTTCTTCGAATATTCCACGAGTACCTAAACAGAGAAAAACATGTCTTCGAGATGACCGAAACATCGTTCGTATGGCATAACAAAATCCTTTTAATGGGTCTCATGAACTGAGAAAAGAATATTTTGGTGAAAACAACCCTTCAGCAATCTCAGCACGCACTATTCGAAGACGTTTGGTAGAAAAAAAATTGCACGGTAGGATAGCAAGAAAGGTACCCATGTAGAAACTTTGCCACAGGCAAGCCCGGCTTGCATTTGCGAGAAAGTATGAAAACTGGACTGTGCCACAGTGGAAAAATGTACTTTTTTCTGACGAGACGAAAATAAACAGAGTATGTTCTAATGGAAAACGATATGTACGACGTCCCCCAAATACAGCATTCGACCCTAAGTACACGAAAGTTACATTAAAGCACGGTGGTGGAAATGTGAAAATTTACGTGAAAATTTAAATGTGGTGTTGGACCTGTAAAGTTGATAGAAGATAACATGGATCAGTTCCAATACAAAAGTATACTGGAAGAAACAATATTACTTTATGCTGAAGACATTCTACCGGTTATTTGGACAATCCAGCATGACAATGATCCAAAGCACACTGCACGTACTGTAAAGGAATTTCTTACAGCGTTGATTGCGCTGTAAGAAACTCTGTCTTAGACTGGCTAACTAACAGCCCAGATCTAAACCCAATAGAGAATTTGTGGTTCGAAATAAAGAAAAAGGTTTCAAGTACAAAGTGTAGAAATTTAAGTGAGCTGTTCGACATTTTTTTAGAACAATAGAACTATTTCTCTTGCGAGATGTCAAAAATTAATAGTCAATGCCTCGCCGGTATAAAGCAGTAATTAAAAGCCGTGGATATGCTATTAACTATTGATTTCCGTTAAACATGTATTAAATTGCTTTTAAAATTTTCCGCGCTACATATTATTGGAATTTTTTTAATGCAAGTGTCATACAAAGCAATTCCCGAGCAGTTTAATAAATCGTTCTTAATTATTTGTCCAGCTTCAGTACTATTTGAATGTGTTACTTTGGTAAAATAAATAAAATGTAAAAAAATATATAAGGAGATTTTATTTTTAATTCCTATGCCACGTTACTCTATTAATGTAGCTGTTTTATAACATAGTTAGTTGCTTCTAAGAAGGTACACATCTCTGTGTATTACATGATTTAAATAGAAAACTTCTAAAAATTCAAATCGTTCTTAATTATATGACCACAACTGTATATAACCCTAGGGCATAAAGTAATTTAAATTTGGAACTAAGGTTCTGGTAGCATACGGCCATTTCGAACTGGCCACCTAGACATAAGACATAAAAAAAATAAAAACTGGGCTATTTTTTGTCTATTTTTATTTCGACGAAAGGGTAAGGCAAAAAGTTTTAGTTAATATAAAGCCTCAACTTTTTTTTTCATCGGCTTAGACCAATGTTTACTTTCGTCATTTTGAGATAACATTGTTAAATTTAATTAATATAGAGCTGTGAATGTATTTCATACACGTTGCTTTTTTATTGGTTTGTTGTTACTTAAATGCTTAGTTTTGTAACTTTTTTGTTGTCTCGCAGTAGATGTGTAAAGTAAAGTATTCACCTCGGTTTATTACCGTCTTTATTTGTGTCTTTATCTTGGGCGCTTGAATCCCACGCTTCACTCAGGACTATAGGTACATAACTCCTTCGTTTCGCTCAGGAGTTAAGTTTTTAACACCCTCGCTCCGCTCGGGAGTTAACTCTCTAGAGTCCTTCGTACGCTTTGGATTCAATATGACGCCCGCTATATAAGACAGGGCTTTAGTACCTCGGTGCATAAACTACTATTATAGTTTCTATAAATACTTTATTCCCCGGCGGGTATCGAACCAACTCGACGTGCCACAGAGGCCTTGAGTCAAATTTGGCTTTGACATTCGGTTAAAATGATTTTGCTCTCCTCGCGACCAAGATCATTGTAACATAGTTAAATGGTCGAGTTTGAAAATAAATAGTAATACGCGATTTAGACCTGGTAAAATACAATTATGAATACTTACCGATAAGGTAGAGTAGGCCGTAAGAAATATACTCTGTGTTTGATTTTATCCCCTTTACTATCATCTTCATCCATACTAAAACAATAAAAGGAATTATTTAATTACTAGCTGCGCCCCGCGGTTTCACCCGCGGAAGTGAAAAACGCGTTATCACGGGCGCGGGCGGCCGAGCGGTTCTCGAGCGGTTGCACTTTTTCGTTCATTACTCGGGTTCTACTAATTGGATTTCGATGTAAAGTATACCACGACCTTCCTCGGAAATTTTCAATCGGATTAGTAGTTTTTAATTGTATAAGGAACAGACAGACAGACAGACAGACATGAATTTTAAAAATTATATATTTTGTTCTATTACTTATCCTAAGTCCCCTAGACCACTTTTTTTTTTAAATTACATCCAAGTACAGGCTCTTTGTGATCTCTTCCTTTATTATAAGTATAGATGGACTATTGATACAATTATTTTGATAGTGGCAATACTATCGGATATACACTAATGACAGACAGACAGACGGATGGACAGTAGAGTCTGAGAGTACGAGCATCTCATTTTTACACTTAAAATATTAAATAGCACTAAACGCACTATAGATTTAAGCCTTAGACGGCTGAAATCTATAGTGCGTTGCTCAGACTGAGCATAGCAAATACTATACATAAACATTGAATCGGAATTTATAGTCAAAATTAATTCAAGTATACAAACAAAATAAAAAGACCTTTATAGACATCACAAATAAATGTACAGGTTAGGTCATTATTTTTGACTGGTTTAAATTCTATATTTGAAAAACTTTGACTTTACTAAGCAAACACTTTGGATAGTTGCGATGCGAAGATCTCTTTATAAACACCAAAAATTGTCTTAAGTCAAAGTTTTTGCTTAGCAAAGTACGGACTACAGATTTCAGCCTAAGTTAAAGCGACTCGTTTTTTATCATTAAAGTACAGAACTAAAACAAAGTAAAAGTATTTCGTAAATTTGTTTTTATTGCTCAAGGCATATTTACTAGAAATATTTTAAAGGAAAAATTCATCTTCATAAAATTTTTCTTTAAAATATTTCTAGTAAAGTAAAAGTATTTAACAAATGTCACCTGTCATAATGGTACCTAGCGTTGACAAGAGCTACGATCATTGAGACCATCTGAGACTTCTGCAGGTTGACGGAGAGGGCCTTCGGGTTGTTGGGGTCGCTGCCGGCGGCTCTCAGGGTTGTGGGTTCACCCTTCATTACGTACAGGTCCGCTCTAGGCAACTGGCTTGTTATACGCCACACCTACAAGCCAAAGTCTACAATCACTACGAGCACCACGATCGGGTTTGCCTCTATTTTTTTTATTTATTTATTTAATGGCTGACAAAAGGGCAAAAAAGCATACTACGATGAAATCAAATCAAATCAAAATAGTTTTTTTCCAATTAGATTCTATGATTAGATTAGATTAGATTCTTGTACAACATAAATGCACATGATCATTTGGGTACGTGTATTGATTTTAGTATGGCTTCGGAACGCGCCCTCCGATGAGAAGAAGCCACAAGAAACTCATGGGGTTTTTTGTGATCATTGTTAAATTACAATCGTCATAACACAGATATTGTCTATAATTCGAAGATGTAAGTACAAGCCTAGGGCGAATAGGTTTGTCCTACACAAGCGATGTTACACTGTAGAACTCTTGCTAGCTAGGCTAGAAAAAATGCTTGTAAGTTTTTTACCTTGAGATATAAGTCAGTAAAAAACTTACAATATTTCCTAATTTGTTTTATTTAATGCTCTAACTCTTCTTTTTTTTTACACAAAAAATATATCTTCAAACATTCACTCGCGGCGAGACTCGAACTCACGTCACTGAGTCAGTACCCCAGCTTCTAAACGAACTAGACCACGCCAATTTCCATCACGAGTGATGAGTGCATTAGGACAATTCCAAGTGAATTTTTAAAGATGTATTTAAAAAATATATATTTCTAGTAAACTTACAATATTCAAAATATCAGTGATTTGAAACTTCTTTTCCTCAGGGTAGTCTATTCCGTAATATTTCCACTCCAGTATCTCATAGTTCGCCTTGTCTATTAGCATCCAACATACGCTGTTCACAGTGCAATATATTGTTAGTACTGATTTACATTTCTGAAAACAAAAACTATATGAAAACACTTGAACATGTGCGAGATTGGAATAAGCTGCCTGGGATTGGTTTCCCTGGCGACTACAATTTGGAGGTCTTTAAATTGAGACCTTCTATGTCACCATGCTTCATCTTAAACTGCATCAACACCTACAATGTTAGTGGTCAAATGCTGGTCTTTTAAAATTATAAATAAAACCTATATCGCTACAACAAAAGCCATATAAAAAACCATAAGATCACTTGCTAGTCCATCTATCTGTCTGTGTGTAACCATAGATATTTTACACAAGCAAGATCTATATTAAAAATTATTATTTAGTTTTTAGTCCCGATACCTGACTAGTATCACTACGTATCATGTGGTCTGCTGCATGCAAAGAAGCAAGCAAGATCAATTCATTACTGTATAAACCGATCTTGACAGACAGTAAAACAAATACTTTCTGTAAGGGACAATTATTCTCATTAAAGCAGGCCGTCGACAGGCCACCACAATGTGCCATGTACATGTTTTCTTCATACAAAAAAGCCCATCCCTGACCTAGTCCATCAACGACCCATTCTAATGAGAATCTAAGGGTCCTGTTTTCTCGTATTGAAGTACACATAGAACCCTGAAACAGGGCTTTAAAAATCTCACCTTTACCATAGCTGCATCCAAAGCAGGATACAATATTTGTCCTTTTATTCTGCTAGCTACCTGCACCCCTGCTTTTGGTCCTTTCAATATACTATCAAAGAATTTTCCAGCCATTTTATCCGAAAACCCATCCACTAAAGATATGTCAGCAAGGCTTTTGAGTGCCCCGTTTTTACTTTTCCATCCTACAATGTGACGCAGTCTAGCTTTTGTTATTTCAAATCTGAAACAGGAAAGTTGCAATTTAATTCTCATCTGAGTGATGTTAATGATTCCATCTTTCTTGGAACCCGGAGTGCACTAAAAGTGCATTTTAACTAAAACCGTAGTCACCGTTTACTGCACTCATTGCGCTCCACACTCCTGCATTGGCGGAAATTAGACTCGGAATTATTAGTAACGTAAAAAGCCTCAAATTTCCAAGAAGCCATGTCTCGTGGCAAAATTTATGGAAGAGCTGGACTGGTTCTCCAACTAATGTAATGAATCATCACACAAAAAGGACCCAAATTGAAGGCAGTCAATTTGCGGAAAACGAGCAAATTTTTTATTGTATGTTTGTAATGATTATAAACAATTACAAATATTACACACACACACGAGATGAGATGGGGTAGTCCTTTCTATGGCAGTCCAATTAAATTGTCTTTAATTAAATCCCTGAAGAGGATTATGTTCATCTATCTGCCTGTCTATCTCCTTGCTTACTTCATGTTTACACAAAGATTTTACCATGATTTATACTGGGCCTTGATCTCAACCTTAACAGTAGATTGCCCTCAGAAAATGACCACAAAGTCTATGATGCATTTAATATTTCAGTCATCCATTATGCATCTACTTACTTTATTGCAAGCAATAGGTACTCAATTCATTTTACTTAAATATATACTTTATTCCGCACAGCCACTGCAGCTGCAGCTTTATTTAAATATTAGTTTTATTCTGTTTTTAATACATTTGTTGTTAAAGTGGCAACAGAAATACATCACAAGTGAAAATTTGATTGATTGATTGATTAACACTTTATTGTACCAAAAACACAAATAACAACGAATTAGATATAACAAAAACTGAAAATTTCAACTGTTTTAATGATAAAACAGTTGAAATTTTCATACACTGTTCGGATCTTATTGTGAACCATGAGGTTCACAATAAGATCCCAGCTTTTGACCTTTAACCCTTTGGATACGGAACCCTAATAAAAATTATCTAACTCAATAGGGTAGTTGGATGTTCTAACACTAACCTTACCTAGAAAGTAGATCATTGTCGGCTTCATTTATAACCTTCAATATTTTATGTTTTTCTTCCTCTGAGTACTTATTCTCAAAGCTTACACTAGTGAAACTTCCTGAAAGAGCTGCTATTCGGCAATATACGCACGGAGTATACTGAAACATGTAGGTGTATAAAGTTTATGTCTTTGTGATGTTGAAAGTTTTTAACTTTGTTTGAAAAATAATATGTTATTTACCAAAGATTTCACATTGAAAACTCTCGTGAGCGACCACATTATGTATGAAAAAAAAAATCTTTACTTCTGGCTCCAATCACAATATCTATTTAGTAAATTATTATTTATTTATAATATGGTGCAAAACCAACAAAGTTGTGTTGCCGTTTTTGTTTAGGTTAAGTATATAAATGTTCATACTAAGCATAAGAACAAGACCAACGAAGCTAAATGAAATAAGACAAAACGAGACAAAATGAAAAGACTTTTTCTTGACATAATGTCAACTATATCGGAACGTTTATATTATTATTTTTAAGCGGGTTTAAACTGATTAAGGCCATTTGGAAAGTTACCAGTGTCAAGTATTATTAAATCTGCAAGTTATTTACAATTTGCACCGATACATTCAAGTCGTCGAAGTAAAAGTCAAGTCAGGAAGTCATTGTAAATGGTGGCTCTTTGCAATGACTGTTCACGCGAGCTTTGGAGGCAACGCTAAAGTCCATGTTTTGCACCGATTTTCACTTTCATTTCATTACACTTGCTTGTAGACCTCCACGAAACTAAATTGATTAATATGCCCCCGAAATTAAACAATTTACACGCATTTATAGGTTTTACAAAAACTAATAACATACAAGATAGTCGCTAAAAACATAACCCTTTCCCTGCAGCCGGGTAAAAATTAGCAACACATCTCCTCAACGCGTTCCCGCCAAACCCCAATCGAAACGTTATTTTTTTTTATTTTATTTCTTATCGGTTGTGAACCGATTATGGCCATTAGGAAATTAGCCAGTGTCATGTATTCTAATATATTATGCAAGTTATTTGCATCGAAACAGTCAAGTCGTCATAGTTAAAGTCAAGTCTAGGGAATCATTTGTAAACACGGCGGCCATTTACAAACAATCTTCACGGAGCCTTGGAGACAACACTAAGTTAATGTTTTGCACCGATTTTCACTTTCATTCCACTTGTACACCTTCACGAAACTAAATTGATTAATATGCCCCCGAAATTAAACAATTTGCACGCATATGAACTAGGTTTCATAAAATGAAAATTTAGCACCACATCTCCTCAACGAGTTCCCGCCAAGACTCCAATCGAAACGTTATTATTATTTCTTATCGGTTGTGAACCGATTATGGCCATTAGGAAATTAGCCAGTGTCATGTATTCTAATTTATTATGCAAGTTGTTTGCATCGAAACAGTCAAGTCGTCATAGTTAAAGTCAAGTCTAGGGAATCATTTGTAAACACGGCAGCCATTTACAAACAATCTTCACGGAGCCTTGGAGACAACACTAAGTCAATGTTTTGCACCGATTTTCACTTTCATTCCACTTGTACACCTTCACGAAACTAAATTGATTAATATGCCCCCGAAATTAAACAATTTGCACGCATATGAACTACGTTTCACAAAAATGAAAATTTAGCACCACATCTCCTCAAGGAGTTCCCGCCAAGACTCCAATCGAAACGTTGTCATGACAGCTAAGTGAAAAAAAAAAAACATAATTTGTTTGGCTAGCGACATCTACCAAAAACATTTAACACTACTACAAGAAACAACAAAAAACAGTCTTGGCGTGGCGACCCAATCTTCACCATTTACCTCTCTCTTTGAGTACAAGATGTCACTACCAGGCACCAATTAATAATATTAGGAAGTGATATTTTACTAGACTTGTTTGTTAACTTTTGTACGTCTACTCTAGGTGCCTATTGGCATCGAACATTATTGGGAATGTAAATTGAACCAAACGATTACTTTTCATTCTTTATCATACCTACGACTTGTCACTGTCATTCGCTGACAAAAAAAAGATAATAAACAGAAAAATACAAACTTAACAACGCGGCTTTGTCCAAAAATTTACCTACCTTCATCTCGTAAAACAAAATGCCATGCGGTTCAAAAAGAATACATACTTAGTAGAAGAAAAGGTATGGGTAGATTATGAGTGGAAAAGGGTAATTAATACTGAGATACATAGGTACCTATTACGTACAAAAAATAAAAGTTCAATTTCGAAAGGAGACTTTCGGGAGTTTGGAATCGATGGGCGAAGTGCTCCGATGTCTGTGTTCGGGAGCAATTCGTGATATTGTAGCAAACGAAACCACCGAGATGAACCAATTACAATGAGCGCAACGCGAATAGCAATATAATGCATCCCTCTCTAACTCACGATGCGACACCAAACAACAAGATGGCGGACACCGCTCTCCAGCTGGACGCCCGATCGACAACAAACATTCGCTAAAAAGATTTTACCGAACGTAGCCCTGTAATCTGCTGGAATTTACGTCACAACAATTTTCAAATATTTGGCAGTGAGGACGTCCTGTGGCATTTTCGTGTCGGCGACTTAAAAGGGTGAGTAAACTATAGGTATCCAAGGTAAATTCATATTTTTATTTTCAGAATTCTTGGTCTCCTGCTCCCAGTTTCTTTTTAGAGTTCCGTCGATAAGGAAGGAGCGAACCGAGTGAAACCCACGAACGTTTTCGAAATGTACCTACATAATTCTACAACAAAAATGCCTTTGAACGGTTCCGTCCGGCCAAGGTTAGAAACATAACCTAAAAAATGTTTAGATACCTACTTCAATTTTATGTTTTTCTTGATAAAGTCAACCCAAAAGCAGGGTTTAGGTATCCTAAACTTAGTTAAAAAACAGAATCTAGGTAATAAAACCAATGTTTTCGACTTATTTGATGTGCTCGTGTTGCTAATAGGTTCAAAATGAATGCTCCATTTTGTTATATCGTCATCAGTATTACTTGCATTTACGACTTAATTTCGACTTAACTCGTCACGAATTCCTCCCACTACCTACCCTAAGTTAGGTTAGGTAGGGTAGTATTTCCCTACCTACCCACTACCCTACCTACCAACTAAATACCCACTTCAAGTGACTTCAACCTGCTTCAACCAAGCTTCAACTAGCTACGCAAGCGATGGGTATAAAACGATACATACCTACTCGAGCGGTACCTACCGATCGGTATGGCAACATCTCACTTTACGCTCGCGCCGTTGCCGCTCCGGTTTCTTTGCAAGTTGATTATTTCGAGGCGCTATTTTTGTTAGAGGAGTCAAGAATTGTTCTGCAAAATCTTTTAAAATGCTTAGATGTAAACTTCTTTTTTACTCAATTCTACTGTGTTGTAATTATTTCTGCCATTAAACCATAAACTTTGTCGGTTTTAACAGCATATTTTGCCCCAAGCAATGTCTACCATTTCTAGCGTTAGGTCAAAGCGAAAATTCCCAAGATAGGTCAACCGATTAGAACAACTGCTTATTGAAACGTGATCATTTGCCTTAGGCACCAACAATTGTTAGGGTTTTGAAGTATTTCCTGACCAGAAATAACCAACTAAAGTTGTTGGATTTACCAAGTAATTTCATGCAAAATTACCAACGATGACTGAAATGTTTTCGAATTAGAATTGAACAGGAATTAAGCGTGTAATAAGACTCTTTTGCTTTAAATGAATGAATGTAGGTAAGGTCCCCGTTTTGTCCGGTTTCATTGTTTCTACTGATTCTTATTATTCTACTGTTTGCACTTCGTATATACATTGATTCATCTGCTTTCTGCATTTCAATTAGTGAATGACATGAACAAACATTCAATATTTAGAACCAAGTATTATTTGAGTGTTGGTGAAAATCAGCGTTTTTTAGCTTTAATTTTTTTTCGGTTAGATTAGATAGGATATAATATGATAGATAATATTGATTTAGTGATATTAGCACACAAATTTACCTCATTCACCTACTCGTTAGTATAAAGTAGGTACCTAATAATACGGAACCCTAAAAAAAGCAGTTGCATTTTCCTTAAAACATATTTTAGTTAGTGTCATGTAAAAATACTAAAACCATCACGATATTTTATTTAATTTTACCGTAACTTTTCTGAACAGCGCGAGCGCGACGACATTTGGAGTTTGGTTTGGAGACAATAAAGCCAACTGCCAAGTGGAAATATTCCGACCAATCAATAACGATCGAAAAATGTGCCGTGTTATTTTTTTTCTGTAAGAATGGGCATTCTTAGTACTTTCTTAGATACTTTATTTTTTTTCAACTTTAACTAATTTATCGATACCTGTGGAACCAGGAACAAGCTTATTTGAAATTTAAAAAAATGTATATTACATTTATGCGAATTACATACTTAGGAAGGTAAGTAATTTATTTTGTCCTCAAGGGATTTCTTTTCCTGAACCCTAATTAAATTGTTCTGTAGAATTAAATCATCCAGGAACATAGGTACTATGTACGTATCTAATCAATCCAATACATGGTTATCGATCTCTTCCAAAACCATTGGAGTTTCGTTTATACTGAACGAGTACCATGTACAACAGAAACAGCAATGGACGCTGAGTCGCTGGATATTCTCGCACGTAACAAAGTGGAATCACCTCCTTATAGTGATGTTGTTTTGGTTAGCTTAGGGCTTCACTCGGTCCCATGTCGATTTGTATTTTAAATTTTCGTATTGAAGATTTTTATTATTTAAATTATTTTTGTTGTTATTTTCACTTTAGAGATGATGCGAAGTTGTTTTGTTATTTAATTCATTATCTGCCTTTCAAACAATCATATCATCGAGATAAGAAATGTTGGAGACTGTTGTTTCTGTCATTTATGTTTATTTTTCTTTCTCTTTTATTGACTACACTACAATAAGGTAGATTCTCCAAAGGTGGTTTCCAGTTGTGCTTGAATATTTTGGTCTTCTAAAAATCTATTTGTATTTACAGTGGATGGATTTTATATCTTCTATTTTTATGTATTTGTAACTTCTGTTATTATTTGGTCCGTTCATAATGTTATTTACATACCCTACTAGGTATTAAGCTTTGGGGATCACCATTTTTGTACTTTACTTTTTTATATTTTGCCTTACTTAGACCCTAGGTTCAGAAACTGGGATAGCCTATTCTAATTCAGAACTCAGACAGATTATCTAGGTAACTAATCTGATAATCCATCGAATTAAGTATGTTAACTGTCTGTTGGTTGATATTAGAACTTGGTTTGGAAGTTTGGAGTATAACTCTTCAAGAACAATTCGGAAGAACGTCAGTAAATTTTGCTGATGCAGTGATGAGGTGACGTCTATCGAGCTTCGGTTGTACTCGGAAACGTTCGGGCGAGTCCGGGCCGAGTTAACGAACGACCGACCCGCTTGCTTCGTGCGTCGGGCAGCTACGTTGTAACCGTAAGAGCGGCAACCTCGCGCGTACTCATTTCGCTCGGAACAACATTATTATTATTTTGTTCGGTTTTAAAATCGTTCCAGAACGAATATATTTCGCTCGAAATGCTCGTCTCTTTAAAAAAATAACTTTTTCATTGCGACCTCTGCTGGTGTAAAGTAGGAGGCTTTTATTTGAAACAGGTTTTGTTCGCTCGAATTGCTTTTTAGATCGGCCATTTTGTGGCCGAGTGTACTGTATGTACCTAATTGATCTAGGTCGAGGCCCATTTAAACTTTTCTACTTCATTTGATTAGGGATTTTGCCATCATTTGTGATTCCTGGCTCTTTACATCTATATTTTTATTTTGGTACAATCTCAGATTAGGTGGACGTCTACTAGGTTAATTTATAAATACCTACGACTACGAAAGGACATCCACAATTTATAATAAAAAATAAATTAATTACAATGGAACTCTTCTCAGTATCTGACCCCAGAACAATAATAATAATACAGAAGTAGAATAGAACGCAAGAGAACGAGCGCGGTATTACGGAACTTGACCTCGCTTCTCAAATTAATATTTACAAGTCGGATCAACACAATATTGTTGTCCCTCTCTTTGTTACTAGTTCCGCTATACCTATCTCTGTCGGTTGATATGTGTGGTTTCACTTTGCGTCGGGTTTATGTCTGCCGCGTTAGCGCTATTCGCGTCCGCCATTTTCTTCTTTATCTTTCTGCTCTCAGTTTAGTCAGAGACGCGGCGAGGGACGCCCGTGGTGACGTAAAACATAATCTTCTGCGAAGTTCTTCTCTCCTTCTGGATTTTGTCGTCGACACGGTAGGCATTATTGTTTACTGTTTTAATTTCGGAATAAATTTATATGTGATTATAGGTAATGATTGTTGATAATCGTTTCTTTTTATTTGTAAGGTTATCGACATTTATTTGAAATGTTTTTTTTTGTATCATTGATTGACGTGACGCTTTTATGACAGTGACTGTTTTGACGTTGTTTTTTAGGTTATTTTTAAAGGGTTGTCCGTTCAAGTGTTGTGGGTTCCGTGGATTTTAATATTATAAAATTGGTTCGACATTTGTTTTGAGTTGTTCTTTTAATGACTATTTTGGCGTTGTTGTTTTTAGGGTTCCGTACTTCAAAAAATAAAAAAGAACCGTTATAATTTTGGGTTATTTTTACTGACAGGGCTGTCCGCACCAATGTTATGGGTTCCGTCGAATTTACATTTTATTTTACAACACCATGTCATTATTTATAAAAACAGTGTTATGTAAATATGTACGTACCTAAACTTACTCGTCGTCTGGCAGTTCTGGGTCCCACATTACAAGCCTAGGTTATGAGTTTGGAGTTTTGTATTCGTTTAAAAAATATATTACAAAATAATAAAAGTAGTGCCTACCTACTTATTTATTTATGCGGCATGCGATGTTTGGGAAGTTTTTTTTGTTTAAACTTTTGTTTTTATATTTATTGATTTCATAACTTTTTTAAGCTTTAACTTAGAAGTTGTGTTAATGATGATTAGTATAAATAACCATTCATTTCGGTTTACAATTCTCCGTAAAACTATGTAAGTACGATTTTTTCATTAAAAACCGTTAACTTTCGACGTTGCCCGTTTTATCATCTCACCCGCGGTACCCTAAAACGTAAATGATAAATCATTTCGTGGGTGTTGGAAGTTTTGTAGATTTACTTATTATTTTTTATTTCTTTTTCATTCGACTATCAGATTTTCCTTTCCTAAGCATTATTCTCGTTCGCTTCAATTTTCCCTACGGAACCCTTAATCGTAAAAATGGTATCGTCGTAATTGTGACAAAAATTCGCAATTAATTTTTTATTTCTTTTTGTTTATTTTAAGTCTGATTTCCCTTTAAAACGTTTCTATTGGTTTTGTATTCTCAGGCTGATCTACGCTGTTAGTTCTGTATTCTTCTGGCACTCCTCAATCATGTGGAGTTTTCATGATTATTCTGTGCCTGTGACATTGAATTTTATCATGCATGCGTGCGTGGCAATATGCTCAGTAATGCTTGAGCATATTTTGTTGGCAAACGTCAGACCTGCACCGTTCGATAGCGCTGGCTTACTTCATTCTTCGCAGCCGTCCGCGCCGACTCTCGCTATCCCCCTCCCTCTCGTGCACAGCGCGCATGTTAGAGCAAGCGGGTTAATCCCCAGCGGTTCGACTCGATTACCTTCGGTGGTATTATGTTGGGGAATGATGAGAAATTATTCCGGCATTCGTTGCATTGCATGGCAGCCATTTTGAGTTGGATGGTGATGTCTCAAAAAGTTTTGGCAATGTTTCTTTGGGTAACGGAGTTTCTATTTGTTGTCTTTTTGCTGACCCTGTTGATTATGCTGTATTTGGGTAGGATAGATATAATTGTACCTATGTAATATCCATGGCCTGTGGTGACATTTTCTGGTGACCTTAAAATGACATTGCTTTAAATGGTTCCGTATTAAATGCCCTTTTTATTGCCAATCTACGCAACTCATCTAGAGGTCAGTGTGTGTAGGTATTAAATAGACCAAAATTACATTCCTATATCATTCCAGTCAAACTGAAATACCAGTCGTTGGTCGAGTTTTATTTTTTCATTTTTTTTTTGAAGAATAGGCTTTTTTTTCATTCAAGTTCAGTTTTGATTTTAGTTCCATGGCAAAATAGACTTAGTTTGATTTAAAATAGACTTAGTTTGATCTAGAGCATATTTTTGTGTGTTTTCAAGCGTAGTTCGGGCGGACAAATGGGGAACTAAATATCGGCTTAGAAAAAGCCTTCTAAGACTTTTTAAATCAATAATAGACTACCGCCACCCTCACCTGCAGATTTCTGGGTTTAAGTGTAAAAAATATTTTACTAAATTCTAAACTTTGACATTGACACAATTTCTTAACCAAATTCTGACATTGAAGCAATGTCAATTTTTTTTTTTTTACAATGTCAAAATTAAATTATGTTTTTTTTACAATGTCAAGTTGACTGATTTTTGGAAGATTTTTTTATATTTTTTTTTACTACTTACATCCAGTTTGTTTTGTTTATTGGTTCCAAGTCAAGGCTCTAATGGCTCTAAGGCTCATTCATTATGACTTTTAGGCCTGATTTCTCATTCTACGGATAAAAAATATATGTCAAATAAATTCAAACCTAATCAAATTTATGAGCCTTCAAATTTTGATTCTTAATAATAATTCCTAATAAATATCATAGTGACGTTTTCTATTCGGTAGTGTTACATTTTATTTGGCAGCTACCTCTATCTAGGGATTTGAAAAATCAGCTCTTTGTCATAAAAAGAGGCAAAAAATGGCAGAGGTCGGAAATTCTGTTCTGTTTCCGACTTCTGCCGGGACGCAGGACCAATCAATTGCGAAGAAGGCGGAAAATGAATTTTTACAATACGAAAAAAATACGGTTACGGTCTTTTGTGAGCCAGAGATTTCCCTTAGCAGGATTGTTCCAGAGATGGACATACAAACATTATTTTCCTTTAAAAAACACATTAGAAGTGTAGAAATGTCAAAACAGAACATCTTAATCCGAGTGGCATTTTTTTTTAAATCTATTTTTCTATAATCTATCAGCTTTAATGTATCTATAATCTATATTTGTTCACGAAACGCCGCATCGCGTATAATTTGTTCCTCCAAACTTCACTAGAATACCTTTTTTCAAAAACTTAGATCCTAAATGTAAACACAGAACTGTCAATTATCTAAGGAAAAAGTAAACAAAGAACTGTCACTTTCAAATAATTAATATGAGTTTTTTGTTTCGGTACATTTTTGGTCTAAGATTCTTAAAAAGGGTCGGGGTATAGAGTTGGGCGGGATACTTGCGCCATCCATTGCGTTCAAATATCACAGCAGGATTTAAATGCTCACCATCCATATCCATATGAAAATATAGAATCGATCTTAAGAATTTCTGAGATCGAACAGGATTCAGGAGGTAACTAGTTGGTTATACGCCTTGTACCATTACCTAGATTCACTAACGTAGACTGCGTGCGTGATAAACTGTCTCGAGTGACTTCGGTATATAGTTTTGGTCTAACTGGGGGGATGCTGGTTAGATGACCATAATCTAGGTGTCATTCGGTAAGTTAGGTTGGCACTTGGTACTAACTAGTTGTTATATCTGTCCGAGAAATGCTGATCGATGACTATACAAAACCCTAAAAAAGTACTAGGAAGTAGATACTACGCCAACACGATAGAATACATCAATACTAAACTACTGCAATACTGTGCCACTAATAACGCTGCTAAAATAAAAATGTCGTTTCAACGTTTACGCCGGTCATACTATCAGGCATGCATGCGTCCTTTTTCTTTACGTTCCGTTCATCACGAGCGGGGGCGAGATAGCGTTAACAGCCGCTAGAAACTAGTCGTTGGTTTATTTTTGTGACCAAAGTTTTTTCTATTCCTTAGGCTTCCGTCAGATAAATTATTTGTTTTGTACAGCAATTTCACTGTTGTATGTGAAGAATTGTATTTCTAATAAGAATTGGTTTATAATTTGTAGATATATCTGGCTATTACTTATGATAAGTCTGGTATTAATCTTTTTTGGAACAAAAGTTAATGCAAATAGAATGAACATAACATGTTCACAGTTATAGCTCTTTCGAAGAATAATTTACCGTCGTTTTCTTGTATTATTGTCTTTAGTTTACTTATTCGTTACCGATATCGATTCGATTATTTAAACGTTTTACCATATCCTGTCGTTATCGATATATTCGTATATATTCCGAATACGTTGCTATGGACCGAGCGCTCGTTTGTTATTTCTTCTTCTACGGGTCGTATTATTCGACCGATTTTGATAAAACTTAAGAAACAAATTCTATGATTGAGCACATCTTTTTTGTTGTTTTGTTGTTGTAGGAGAGTTTTGGTTCGTAGGGCATTTCTTCCACAAAGGGGGCCACTTGAAATTCTCCGCACTATTAGATTCTTAGTTAAATATCCTTTTTTTTTTCACAATTACAAATTACTGTCATAAAATTTAATTTGGGTACCTACTTACTTACTTAATAATCTGGGTCCGATTAGCATGCATGATAACGTAGCGCGATTCATACATAACAACTATTTTCCTATAGAATAGACCATTTCTAAAAGGTATCCATTGCTTTAAAGATGCTCCTGACACCACTTTATTCTTCTCAGAAAATCTTTTTAAGAATATTAACTTCACAGCTGTCAAAATTGACATTTGCCACAGTGAAAAAAACTAAAACTGTATGTTTTATTTGTCTTGTGAATTTGATGAATTTCATTGCTTGTACAATCCCGTTTCTGTATATAAATATGGTAATCCAAACTATCCTGCATCTATGACATAGGGATGTGTGCACCTATTGTAAGATCCTTTTAAATTTATCGACATCGATAAATAAGCTTAAACTGATTCTCAAATCTGTTTCAAAATTCTTGTAAGGTAATTTATTTACCTTGGTTTTTACAATAGCCACCTACTCTTTATACTAATAAATCGAAACTAAACCTGTACTATACATCTCCAGATTCCAATCTAGATATAATCTATAGGTACAAAAACTTAGCTATCCTATCAGAATTTATTTAGCGTTTGCGGTATCGGTACGCGGATTTGGTTCTTTTGTATAAATTAATATTATTCTGAGGCTGGAAGTTGGAATTATGTAGGTTTTTTATTTTTTTATGCATTTTGTATTAAACTTACGACAATATGGTGTCTGTTTGATTTTGCGCTCTGAAAATTCTGGCTAGGTACTTATCTATGTTGTATACAAACCCTTCGATCTAAGGGTTAGGGTGACAAACACTTTTATATTTTTTATAATATGTATGTAGAAATGATTACTATAATAGCATTTATATTTTACCTTGTAAGTTAGCACAAATAAAATTTAATAAATTATTTTTTTATAATATGTATGTAGGTACATATGATTACTATAGTATACTTAGTAAGTACCTACCTAAGCAAAAATAAAATGTAATAAATTGTGCCTAAGTGTTGCCTAAGTTTAGTTAACGACTGGATCTAGACCAGTCTTTCTACCTTGAGACTAAAACTATATTTAATGCTAATAGAATTTTAGGCGTGTGTTCGATAGTGATAGTTAGTCAATTTTATCGATATCGATAAAACATAAATAAATAGATATAGAAACAATAAGAAAAAAAAATTAGATTTCAACTGTCTAGCTATCACGGTTCACAAGAGATACAACCCGGTTACATAAATATGGACAGCGGAGTCTTAGTAATAGGGTCCCGTTCTTACCCTTTTTGGCACGGAACCCTAAAATAACAAAAATAAAAATGACCGAATGGTTCCTTGTGCAAAAATTGTCTATTAATGTTTAACGTGATATGATAATATGGCTCGTATTTTGGGCAGTTATGCACCTGGTTTTTGAACACCGGGATTGTTTGAAAAAACTATTTTATTTGTATTTGCTTTGTACGTACCAAGTTGTTTAATTTATTTAGGTTTATAATGTAATTTCAATCCTTTTTGTTGTGTTTATTTTTATTTTTGTACGTATGTATTTTTTTTTTATTTGCTTTGAAATTAAATTTTACTTTGAAGTTAATAAGTTTGTGGTTTCGGGTACCTATACAATTTTAGTTTTTACACTATATAATAATTAAGGCGGCAATTATATTAAGCAAGCCTTGTATGGAACGTTATAACTAAAAATAATCTGAACGGATGCGTACGACTTGCCTAAATATGGAATCGTTTCTTATTTAAGTTGTCTTTTCGTCGTTTTGTAATTATTTATTTTATTCATGATTTCAGGATTCGTGTGGCCTAGAAATGTTATACGATGCAATTAACTATCGATAGTGACGACATTGTTGACATAAAAATGTCCACCGTAGAGGAATCCCAAGACAAACAAGATTCTGAAATAATCACCGATATAAAAAAAGAAATCCAGAGTAATCTTGAAGATGATCTCATAGTAAAAGGTGAAGGAGCATCAGCTAACGCTAGTGAATCTGAAAATGGAACTGACATTATTAACATCAAACAAGAAATCCAATTCAACGGTCTTGTTGAAGAAGAAATTGTTTCCAATGGGGCCCCTGACACACCAAATAATAATAAAGAGAATGATGCACCGAAAGATTCGGAGGTCGTGGTCAAAGTAGAAAATGATACTGAAAATAGTACTGTAGAAATAAAGAAAAAACAAGTCATATCTAATAATACGGACATTGAAAAGGAAACTACATCCACTCCTCGAATTGGAGCTGTGAAAGACGATATTGTAGACTCTAAATTAAATAATAAACTAACAGAAAATAGTACTGAATCAGAATGTCCTGTCTTACAGACATTAGGTGAAGAAAAAAATAATACGTCTGAAGTAATAAATTCGGATAGTGCCAAAACTTTGGATGAAAAAGCTCTAATGAACATTGAACAAATCGATGATGAAGTGTCGGATTCAACAAATAGTATGGACATATCTGCTGCTAAAAACACTAAACACAGTCAACTCTCAAGTTTAGAAAATGACACAAGTAGTAAGGTCGCTGAAGACATTGAATCTTTTGACTCTAAGAAAAGCACAGAAAGACCTGATTCTTCAGAAATAGATATAGACGCTAACAAAGTTCTAGAAAATAGTGCCATCAATGAAGTAGAAAAAAGTGCTGTTGTAGAAAGTAACGGTCAGTTAGAATTACCTGCTGAGACTATCGCATTAGAAAATGAAACAACGAATAATATTCCAATAGCTTTTGGTGAGACCAATAATATATCTATTGATGAACAAACGACATTTAAAGCAGATAATCAAGAGAAAAGCAACGAGGAATTAAAAAATAATGAAACTCAAAAAATACCGCCAACTAATGATGATAACAAAAATGAGGAAAATTCTAATCAAACTGACGTTATTGTTGACCTTGATGCTAGTAGTTTAAATGAGTCAAATTCTTTAAGTGATAGTGACAAGCAAACGCAATGTGAAAAAGACAAAGAAAACATAACAGAAGGTAAAACAGTCCCAACAGAAGAAAATAGTTCAATAAGCAAAAGTAATGAAAATATTTCTAGTGATAAAGTAATAGACTCTTCAACAAGTGATGCTGTACCTATTGCTATCGAAACGAGTAGTGACCAAAAGACTGAATATGAAATGGCCATAGGTGTTTCTGAAAATGAATCAAAAAGCGAACCAATTGGCAAATCTGATAGTAATATTATGTCGGACAAAACGAGCATCGAAAAATCTGTTGAGCAGATGAATGTTAATTCCAGTGATAATGAAACCATTGCTAAAAATTCAGTAGTAGATAAATTAACCGAACCAGACTGTTTTAGTGTTAGCAGCATGGAAGTGGATGATGTTGAAATAGTTCCTACTGAAAATATTAACTCTGAAATTAGTAATAGTCAAGATGATGCCACCTCTATAAGTAAAGAAATTGATAACATCATTGAAATACTTGATCAAGATGTCGTTGAGTCCTCTGGTAACGTTGAGCCTCAGAAAAAGTGTGAAATAAATTCTAAGAAAATAGATCAACCAAGTACTGACACTACAGAAAAGCTGGATGAAAAAGTAGACATTAGTGATGAAGATGATATAAAAATAGTTGAAGAGACTGGTAAAACGCCACAAACACCAAAAAAAGAAGAACCCAGTGTCGAAAGCAAGCCACTTCCAGTAGTTTGCAAACTATCAAACACTCTTGATATTTTGTCTGATGAAGAAGATGAACCGCCTCCTAAGGCAAACAAATCAGAAGATAAAATATCAAAACCGGAAAATAAACACACTCTCAACATTTTATCTGATGAGGAAGGCCAAGCTCCTCCTAAAGAAAGCAAAGCAGAAGATAAAAAACAAGAATCGCAAAATAAACACACTCTCGATATTTTATCCGATGAAGAAGATCAACCTCCTTCGAAAGTCTGCAAAATAGAAGGTAAAAAACAAGAACCGGAAAATAAACAATGTATTAATATTGATGATGACGACGACATTATGCTTATTGATGATGCGAAGGAAACTAGAACGGAAGTGACTGAAGCTGAAAAAGAGAAATCACAGAAAACCAGTGATAAAGTTGTTGATGAAACTGGTGAAAAGCAAACGTGTAATTCTGTCGACGATCCTAGTGCAAATGTAAATGAAAAAGGTGCGTAACTATACATATAGGTATTCGTAAAATATAACTATTCAATGAAATAAGGTCAAAATAATTCATTATTTGTCTTTTACCTTTCAGAGTTGATAACCGCGGATGTTGAATCTCCAAAAGTTTCGGAAAAGGAAGCAAGTCCTCCTAAAGAAATAAAAGAATCTAAACCGTTACTGCCAATCGACTTCCTAAAATCGGCTAAAAAGAATCTAGCTGATATGACAAGAGATGAGTTAGAAGAATTTTGCATACTAAAGATAGTCGAAAGCATTGTCGATAGAAGTAGTCTCAGTGACATCAAATCCAAATTGAAAACCATAGAAAAAAACATGGATGATTACAGAAAGAAAGCAATGTTGCTGACCAAACAGAACAGAGATCTTCAAGTTGTTCTAAAGTCTGTCCAGGAAGAACAGAAAACCAAACCGAATTCTTCTATTATACCTCTAAAAATCACCAGATCTGTCGGCATGCAAGTACTTATGATGGACAAGCCACCTAAAAAGAAACCTCCCGCGCAAAACAACGCAACGCCAATCAAGCCGATCAACCGCAATATGGTGCAAACTGCTAGACCGCAAAGGACAACGAGTAACAATCAAAATATTCCTGTGCCTAGATTAATACCAGCCAGTCCTGTAAAAAGTACACCCAGTTCTCCAATAACTGCAAAGCCACAGACTCCAAATGGAATTCGGAATTCTGTATCACCTGCACAAAAGGGGCCTGAAAAGAGACCTATGACACGGCAAGCATCTACATCTAATAATATGACAGTTGATCTCACAGATGACGAACCTCCTGCTAAAATAAATAAAAGTTCGCCTATGCCCCCTGTAAGATTGGTGCCTTCACAAAACTTGATGGCTCCCGTAAGAGGACAGATTCCAACGGGTAATCCTAGAAAAGTGTTCATTCCTATAAACGGTCAGGGTCATAATTTGGTTAGAGGTCAAACTGTGATGTTAAAAAGCGCTCCCATGGGTAAGTACACTAATTTACTGATACTATGATGATGACAGTTTTTGAACATTGTTGAAGTCGCTTATCAAGTTGTGACGCTAACTTTATTGATACGTCTACTTTCAGGTCCAAGACAAAGGTTACCAATACCGCGGATGACGAATCAAGTAAGAATGAACGTGAACCGGCATCCGGCGCCGTTACCCGATGTCACAAAGCAGTATCAACCACCGACTTGGAAAGCCCTTCCACCTGCGCCAGACCTTAAACTGTCTAAAGTAGAAAACGGCATCGTCATATCTTGGAAGATTGAAGGTTATCAAGAGGATAGCTACGAGAAAATTGCCAGTTATCAGTTATACGCGTATCAGGAAACATCTACGCCGCCTAGTACAGCGTTATGGAAGAAAATTGGTGATGTCAAAGCGTTGCCTTTACCTATGGCTTGCACGCTTACTCAGTTTATGGCAGGATTTAAATACTACTTTGCCGTTCGAGCGGTAGACGTCAAATCTCGCCTTGGACCCTTCAGTTTGCCTGGAAGCATTCTTCTTCTCAATAAGATGTAAGACTGATTTTTTTTTAAGTTTGAACGTCGGACATCAATGTCATACATTGCAGGTCAAAAGTGATAATCTGTTTATTGTTTTATCAAGTATTTTAAAAGTTGTATAATTTATTTAAATGTTAGAATTATAAAATACAGGTTCTCTTAATTTTATGCTGGTAGATAAGTCCATTTGGTCTAAATTTAGATATTTTGATGTAAGTAGTTCGAATTGAAGTACGCAATAAGTTTCTATAGTTCTTGAATTTAATGTCTAGGTAATATCTGCTTAGGAAAATTACAATACTCCACGGACCATAATATACTAAGCAATACTCTGTTCATTTTTGGCCGAAAATGCTGGTCCATAAAAATTTTCAAATATGGCAGTAAAAAACCTACTTAGTAACGTAATATTTTCTGTTTCTTGGTTTAGTATATTTTTCAATTCGTATAGTTCGTCAAAGTTTGTTTTAATATTGCTGTACAATTACCATTTAGATTGACGAATGCTTTGTTTTGTATATTCGTGATTTAATATAGTTCCATAACTGAATTAAATCTAAAGTGTTTCATTTTTGTTAAAAATAAACTTACGGGTCAATAAAGATTATAATTTATCTAATGAAAATAGAATTATACCATTGATGAAGACTGGCCAACAAAATAAAAACGGAGAACTAAAAAAATAATGAAATACTTTGAAGCAAATACTACAATAATCGACAAATTGGAATATCGACATTGAACAACTCTAGCAACCTATTTGCTATAATTTCAAAATTGTAAAAAGCGCCATCTTCGTTTATTTGGCTTATTCCATTTAGGCATTTATAGCCAGTGTCAAGTATAATTAATTTATCGAAGTTATTTGCATCGAAACAGTCAAGTCGTCATAGTTAAAGTCAAGTCGACGGAATCATTGTAAAACGGGGGCCATTTTTTACAACGTTTGTTCACGGAGCTATCGAGACAACGCTAAAGTTCATGTTTTGCACCGATTTTCACTTTCATTTAAACTTGTACACTTTCACGAAACTAAACTGACTAATATACCCCCGAAGTTAAACAGTTTACACGCCTTTGAACTAGGTTTAACAACAACGAAAATTTAGCAACACATCTCCTAACTGCGTTCCCGCCAAAAAAAAGCGCCATCTAGCAGCTACTTTAAAACTCTTGTGTTAACAAAGATTGCCAGCTCATAATCTACCATAATGGTAGTAATAATGCTATAAAGTATATAGACAGTAAATACTATAAGTACTGTGAAATATATGAGATGGAGTTAGCAGTAAAAGTGAAAATCCTAACATAGTGGCTTTAGATCATGTAAATCTATTGAATAATCCATATTTATTCCAATTAGTGCCAATTAATAATTGTGTAACACATAAAAATAATTATGTGATATCTTTGGATAAAACTAATCCGTTTTGAGAACGGTCTTCTTTGCGTTTCCAAATGGTGCGAGCGACCAACTGTAAAATATTACCAAACCGTTTCTCCCCAAATGATTAGGATGTATGGGGGACCTTCTAGGAAACCTTCCCTAGAAGTTTTTTTTCGTTTCTTCTTCTTTAAAATGGCTTTGCCTTTCGGACATCTGCCAGTGTCAAGTATTATCAATATTTGCAAGTTATTTGCATTGAACGACACAGTCAAGTCGTTATAGTTAAAGTCAAGTCGAGGGAATCATTGTAAAAAGAGGGCCATTTTTGTACAATGTTTGTGCACGGAGCTTCGGATTTTCACTTTTATTTACACTTGTACACTTTTACGAAACTAAATTGATTAATATGTCCCCGAAATTAAACATTTTACACGCATTTGAACTAAGTTTCACAAAAATGAAAATTTATCAACACATCTCCTTAACGCATTCCCGCCAAAACTCCTTTTTTCGTTTCCTTTGTTATTTGTCATCATTATACCTAGTGCACTAAACTTATTTTCCCTGGCTTTTTCTTTATTGGTAAGTTTTCACATTTTATAGACTAACAATACTAAGACGCCATCAACGTCAGCTGTCATTTACCATCAGCTGGATTTTTTACGCTGGCAATTTGTTTTGTTCAGTTTTCGGAAGATTCTTGAAGCGGTTGTTCGCTTGTTTCTATTTCGTTTATTTCTAAAATTATTACCTTCCCAATCAATTTGACGAATACAAATGTAGATTAATCCAATAAGAATCAAACGCGAGCGATTCAGAAGTAGTGAGCAGTATAATCGGTGCTTATTTCAATAAGAATTTGTTTTTCTGTGTGCGATTGTGATAAAATAACGTAGGTTGAGTTGACATACCGTTTCGCAAGTTCCTCGGATACGCCGTGTGAAAAATATTTGCACTGTCTGTGTAGGTTCGAATAGGTGATAGTGTTAATTAGTGTGATCGATAATCCTCGCGTCGATAAAAGTGTTGTGTTAAATCGTACCTGCGTAGGTGTTGTGATTATTTGCGTTTATTTTTGTGTTGTGTTGAGCCATGCTGGCTGGCGAGTGTCGTGATGCTTCGTTTAAAACGGTAAAACACTCACTGCATATCAAACACTTTAACTGATGAGGTGACGGGTATTTTTATAAAGTTTCCACCTACCTCATCGCGTTTTCTTTTGGTTGCTTCTGCGTCGTAGTTCAGCTTACAAAGTTACGTGTACGCTGAACTTCGCTGCGTCCCTATTTACCTATTTATTTGTTAGTTTGAAAAGTAAATATTGACATGAACCTGCAAGCAGGTGGCTGTTATCAATTTATCATGTAGTTTTGTAGATAAATAAGTAGACAGAGACACATAGTACGTACCTATTCGTTACATTGTAACTACCTACCTATCGTCAACATGAATAATAATTGTTGCTATAAATATTGAGTTGGGTTCCAAGTTTTAAGACTACTTGAATGCAATATCATTGTCAATAATTAAGATTGTTGTTAGGTAGATATGGTCAATGAGAAGTTAATAACTTACTGTGCTGGCCTCAAATAATTTGGGGTTTTAGCGGACTATTGACTCCTGAATTGGATGTTATAGGAAACATCACTCTGATAAGTAAGATGTATATTGCCCATAGAACTGGGCTGGTCTCTATTAGAGACTAGAAGAAGAATGACCCCTGATAGTAAAGCTTTTTTATGTTGGCCCAGACAGCCAAATTTCATACTTTCCACAGTTACACTATTTGGATATTCACCACACATTTAAAATAGTCAAAATTTTAAATTCCAACATTGTTGTTCTTTTACCCACCATCTAGGTAACCTAAGATATTGTCGATAGCATTGAGCTTAAAATCACTAATTTGCACTAGTACACTGACTAAGCTAGCAAGAGACTTGAGTAAAATCTTATTAGACTCCTATTACTTTCACCCCTCTTTTGGTTTCACCCGCCTGAGTCCTTATGTGTTAACCCAAATCTTGCATTTGTATGATTTTCTAACCTCGCCTTTTTATACCACACTAGTTGCGCCCCGCGGTTTCATCCGCGTAAGTCCTGTTCCCGCGGGAATATCGGGATAAATAGTAACTTATGTGGAATCTCTCCGGCTATCTATATTTTAAGTTACATCGCAATCGGTTCAGTAAGTAGTTCTTCCGTGATAGAGTAACAAAGTTACATACATGTAAAATTTCACATTTATAAAATAAGTAGGATATTAGAATAGTCTTATTTGTTAGTTAAATGTGGGTAAGACATTTCTTTTATAGTTTTAATTGTGTGGTTGTTTATTACTTTTAGCATTTTTTCAATGCTCAACGTTACAAGACCTTTACAGGTCTCTTCTTAAGGTATGACACCATCCAATTAAAACGGAAAAATGTGTTTAATTATGTCTCTTCTTTTCTACAAAATAAAGGTTCTTATTGTTCTATTAACAGACAGCTCATACCGATTAACCTACTTAACAGTCCTTAGCTAATATAAACATTTTTTTTATTTAATAAAACTTTTACAAAGCAAACAACACTACCTATTACTAAATAATATCAAGAAACCATTAATATAACCGAACTAGGTTAATAGAAAATTGAACTTGAAACTATTTCAGCCACAGAAGGACATACATTTTATAAATTAAATTACTTGCAAAACTATAATATTCTTAGTATAATATTTAGTAAATATATTTCTGGAATACCTAGTTAACTACCTAGGTAGTTAACTAAAAAATCCAATTTCACATGTGATTTTAAAACATTATTGCATTCTCTGTGACTTTATAGCATAATAGCTAATTAGCACAGACTCATAGCTTACCGAACCGATTGTGATAAAACTAATATAGACCGAAGTTAGATGAGCTGGAGAAATACTTACACATAGAGATATTTTTTACCCCGATACCTCCACGGCATTTTCGAGTGAGAGCCACACCCACAGCCTGTTAACTACAAAGTTGCGTTCCAAAGGTCGAGGTTTCGAATCCCGGCCGACCAGAAAAATGATGTGGTGCTAATAACATTGTTGTAACGGTGAAGGAAAATGATTTTTCACCCCTGGGTTTAAGTGGGTGAAAAACTTAAACCCAGGGGTTTAAGTGGGTGAAAAAATCATTTTCCTTTTCCTTTGAGCCCTGGCTCAAAGTCCCGCAAAAGGCCTGCAAAAGGGCTAGTTGCGGTAGTTAACATACAGCACAAGTAAAACTAAAAACGAAGTATACATAGTTAAGTTTTCTATGTATAAAGTGCGTCATAACATGCCCTTACGCAACAGCTCTACGCCTTCCTGCTTCGTGAATAGCAAGAAAGCAACCATTCACTTTCACCGGCGTTATCAACAACGGCCGGCACCCTGGCTAGTTGGAGCTACTTTCGCCGGTTTGTTTTGAGCGCACGCGCACCCTATAGTGTAATTTAACGAGCTAGCTAGATAAATGTGATAGATTATCGACCGAATACAAAAGAATATCACGTAGTTAACTAGTTACGTGGGGAACAAATGCCTTGCTATGGGGCGCCCCCACTCGGCCACTGCAGTTTCGGAGATCCAAGAACTGCTGGCTTGACGTCGTAAGCGCTGATATTACGACCGACTGCGGCCGGATCACACTAACTTGCATTTTTACTGTTCTTCTGAGTAGCAAATAAACTCATTTTAATATTTTCTTTTGACAACTACCCTATAGAAAAAAAAAATTAAACGACTATGTTTTAGATGAAATTAAATATTTATTTATTTATTTTATTTGTTTATATGCGTGCAATGGCCTTACTATACGGGATGCCGAAGTTCGTGCGAAGTGGAGACGCAAAAGTAGGAAAGTGAACCCCGGGCCCCCGAGAGGAATGCAACCGGGATCATCGCTCGGATGATGATGATACAAAAGAATATCACATAACCCAAAAACAGTGGCGTGTATTTACTACTTAGTTGCGTGTACCTTCTGGCCGCTTTATCTACCTGGATTTATTAGTCTGGTCCTGGTTTTATTAGTTAGGTACTGAAAACAGTATATTCGTAGAGTGCTAACGTACGTATATTTTATCCTAATCCTAACTAATTAGCTATTATAAATCCGAGAGTATGTTTGTTTGATTGTTCCCTCTTCACGGTCAAACAGTTCGACCGATTTGGATCAAAATTTGCATAGGCATAATTTAAGTGATGGAGAGTGAATAGGATAGGAACTTTTGATCCCGATAATCCCGCGAGATCGGGATTTACGCGGGTGAAACCGACAGCGTTAATTAAATTCTTCTCTTACCTCTCTAAGTTAATAAAACGGTTGGTTAAATTGCCTTGAACGAATCAGTCTATCGATTTTCGTATCGATCACTACCAACTATCTAGGTTGAACGAGATGTCAAAGGTAAAAATATCTAAAACACATGTCGATCGGGTTCAACGACCGTGCTTTGAACTCGATTTAGGTAAACTGTCCGTAGGCTACTAGAATGTTGTATTGGATATTGCTATCTGCTATGCAGCTGAGTAGGTACATACATACGACGCGACAGCAAAGATCGTTACTAGATTTATTTTGATTAAGTTTTTACATATCTCTGGGTATATACTTCTAAATTGACTTTTAGGGGTAATTCAACCGGTGAGTCGATGCTTACTTCGACATATCTACATAGGTACAACGAAGGACCAAAAAACTTTTCAAATTCACACGATTTGTTAACATATTTACATACATTTCGTAAATTTGATTTTATTGCTCAAGGCATATTTACTAGAAATATTTTTAAAGGAAAAATTCATCTTCAAAAATTCACTTGCGGTTCCCGGCGGGGAACTTGCGTGGCCGAGCGGTATAGGCACTGGAATATTGATCCAGGGACGCGAGTTCAAATCTCGCCGCAAGTGAATTTTTGAAGATGAATTTTTCCTTTAAAGATATTTCTAGTTAAATATTTTTATTTGTATTCGAGAGGACACAACTAATAATAAGCCCGCAGGGCACCTTGAGGCGAGGTGTCGGGGAGTAGCGACCCCGCGGGTTCCCAAGTGCTCCAGGGGGAAGTCACCGTTCCTCACCTCCGGCTTGCCTTAGTTGGCTGGTCGGAGTGAACACTGACGAGGAAGCGGTCCCCTGCCTTTGGCTTGCCTTCACTGGCTGGTCAGAGTGGAGTCGCGAGAGCAGAAATGCTCGGAGGATGGACGCCTCACGTCAGTGATGAGTTGGCCCGCTCCACAGGATCTCGACCTAGGATGGTTTAAAATCCAGTCTGCCATTTTTACGTGTTTGTTGAACATTGTGACGGCAGGCGCCATATTCTCCATAGTTCCCCCCAATACCCGATCCACTACCAACCCAATTCCATAGCCCAAGTAGATTTCACCCGTAGTTTATTCATAGTTCTATCCGACCCGGGGGTTGTCCTTGGCTGCATTTTATAGTGCAGACAGGGATAATTGCCGGTTTGGTGTCCATCACATATTTTGAAATTAAAATGTTACTAAAACGGGCCTTTACGTGTTGGCTTCGGCCCCACGCACGCCTTCCAAAGGTCCGGGTGCTCCATAGCCCCGAGAATCCAAAATGGTAACAACAAATAATAATAATAACTGGATAATAGTACGCGGTTAAGACCCGGTAAAATGTAAATAACGAAATAGGTTTAGGCATTTCCTTTTTTCTTTTAATAAATTAAAATAAGTGTTATTTTAGAATTAAAAAAAAATGACAGCATTGTTGCAATGCCGTTTCTACGTTTCAGTGCTATAGTAGACCTTAGAGTAGACCCTAAGAAAGGTGTCTGCAAAGGCAATGCGATTAAAATCGGGAAACTATGCCGGGAAATTAGTTTTATTTCAATACAGAAAAGATAACAAATACACAACAAAAACACCAGAAACGCAGAAACGTATAAAGTTAAGAAGCGGAAAGATGTTTTTCTTTTTGTACGAAGATGTGAAAAAAATACATTCGTCAGCTGATCAATCTCTCCATAGCATTGTTATTAAAATATTTCTATTTCTTTGTTCCAGAAGGCGTCAGAAGCCATGAACATCCTTTCATAATGGTTAGTTTAGTTCGTAATACGGCATTTAAGTTTAGAAATTCCTATCTCGCATAATGTAGCTTTTAATTGCACTAATTACACTCTACGTGTTCGAGAAAGGGAGGGTATGTTTCATTAACAATAAAACTGTAGAACACTCTGTTATCTGTTTTGAAGATTTTATAAATATTATTTAATAATAATTAGTAACAACTAGCACGACACACACAGACACATGCTTTATAATGGTAAATTATTGGGTATCATCTTATCTATTTATTTTGCATTAAGTTATTTTTTAATAATATAAATTTAATTTAATACATAAAACAAACACAAACCAAGCATTAAAACACACCAAATATCCATTATTTAATGATTTTTATAGTGAAAACTACCATGAAAGTTTAAAATCGTATAAATCCAGCTTTATCAGAACTTAATCAAACACAATAAAACACTTTATTTACTGGGTTTAATCTTGTATTCATGATTTTTAAAGGAACCGAGCTTACGGTCAACCATGGAAAAGCCAACTGTAAAGTTGGCGAAAGGTCGGTTTGTTTAAAAAACATGAATAAAACGCGATTAAACTCAGTAAATAAAGTGTTTTATTATGCAAAATCGCGAAAACCATAGAAGAAAGAAACCTTATCAGAAGGTACTTCCTTACTACTTACTGATGGTGAAAACAGTGACCGAACTCCTCGACTGTAACGAGTGAAACAAACCATCTCAATCGTTGGAACGGGGAAGAAACGGCTCGCTGAACGAGTAATGAGCGGAAAATTCTTCGCACGGTTCTCATTAAAAACTGTTCAATATTTCATGGAGATACGTACGTAGATAAATCTCTTTTAATAGAGTACAAAACGGTTAGGTGTGAGTCAAATTTGCAAGAGTTCCGTGTAACCTACCCAGCCATTGCCACCATAATAAAAAATAACACGTTTTGTTGTTGTATGAGAGCCCCATTTTAATAAATAATAAATAAATCCTGTGACCAACACACAGCGCCATCTAGCCCCATGGTAAGCTGCTAAGCTTGTGTTACGGTGACTAGACAACGGATACACTACTTATATTTATTTTTCTTTTATAAATACATACATATTATACATAGAAATACACCTAAACACTCACAAATTTAATATACATTTATATAATTCTGTTTTGAGTCACAAAATACATCATTTGTGCAAATTTCAATTGTTTAGAGCTATCTCTGTTAATGAGACAGCTTACAGACAAAAAGTGTGTCTGTCAACGACAAGACAGTGGTGGAGTTTTGGCGGGAACGCGTTGAGGTGATGTGTTGCTAAATTTTCATTTTTGTGAAACCTAGTTCAAATGCGTGCAAATTGTTTAATTTCGAGGGCACATCGATCAATTTAGTTTCGTGAAGGTACAAGTGCAATGAAAGTGAAAATCAGTGCAAAACATGGACTTTAGCGTTGTCTCCAAAGCTCCGTAAACAATCTTTGTAAATGGCCGCCGTATTTACAAATTATTCCTTAGACTTGACTTCAGCTATGACGACTTGACTGTTTCGATGCAAATAACTTGCATATTAAATATATCAATAATACTTGACACTGGCTAATTTCCAAATGGCCATAATCGGTTCACAACCGATAAGAAATAAATAAGACAGTGGTGACTTAGTAAAAGGGTCCCGGTTTTTACCCTTCAGGAACAGAACCCTAAAAACCACAGCCCAGTACCTATCCACGATAAACTTGGCCTTAGTATTATCTTTATCTTATGCCAACATATTTGCGAACCCAGTCAGTCAATCCGACCGAGCGACGACTTGGCTCTCACCTTGGTTGTTTTCATAACATACTCCTACCAACTGCTGGCGCGAACTATTTGGGAATACATTTAGGTAAACAGTGTGACGATCTGTGACGATTTGGCGATTTACAGCGAGATGGTGTTATGTACTTTTTAACCGACTTCCAAAAAAGTAGGAGGTTATCTATTCGGTCTGCAATATGTTTTTTTTTGTATGTTACCGGATTTCTCCGCCGTCTGAGGTCCGATCGCGATGGTTTTTTTTATTACAAAGGCATTAGCTTCTATATAGTTGGTCCCGTTTTAATTTTGTAAAGTGGTATCATCTAATTAGCATCTACCGCTACTAGTTGCTATTTACTGTCAAAAAACATATTTCGTATTCTACATTGCTGCTTTGAAGTAATGACCAGGAACAACCACGTTACGTCAAAGCAGCAATGTACTGCAAGTTAGCCACTAGTAGCGGTGGACGCTAATTAGATGATACCACAGCTGACGAGAACTTTTGGAATGATGAGCAGAATAGCTTCCCAGAATGCAAAAAAAGTCTGTTTTTTTTCGTTTAAAACCTCAGTCGTCTATTTTTTTTGTTGTTTTTTTTTAATTTTGTATACCCTTTGACACAAGGCCATACAAATTGAAAGGAGGAAGGGTTTTCAGACTCCATTAAGGCATTTAAAAGTTGATTGTGTCGAATTTTATTTATGTACGTGTAAACAGGCCGTAGGTGCCCGGTTGCAATATGGTTACTTCCTCATTACATTTACACGAAACATGCCTTAAATTGTTGATTGTTATTTTTGAAACAGTCATGAATCTTAATAACATTTTGCTCGAAGCAATTCACAACATTGAAAGGGAATGTATGCATATTAAAATAGATTAAAAAGTTAAAAAAATTAACTGTTTGTTTCCGCAATTAGGCCTACTATTGGGCCTTTGTGCGTGATATTAAGCCGTGGATTTCCTCACGATGTTTTCCTTCACCGTAAGAGCGATGTAAATAGCGCACATAGATTTTTCTTTGAAGAAAAATACATTGGTGCGCGGCCGGGATTCAAAACCACGACCCTCGGAATGAAAGTCGGGGTATCTACCACTAGAGTAAAATATAATTTAGCTTAGTAACTTTTTTTTTTGCCAGCAGTCAATTTTCTATTATATATTTCACGTTTATCATATCTCATAGAATTTTCTTTGCAAAATGCTATTTTCTATACATTTTTGAGTTTATTGCATAGGTACATACATTACCCTTTCAAAAATTAATTTGCTTACTTAAGAAAATTGTTGACGCAGGTTTTTTTAGAACTTAAATAAAGTTTAGTTAATGTTTTATATGTAGTCTTGAATTTCCTATTTGACATAACATTTTCTGTACAAAATGCCGTTTCCATACATTTTGTGTTTCAATTGCAATTCGTTTGAGAGCGTGCTTAGAGTAACTTCATAAAATGTTTTTGTAGAAAGTAATAGAACACAATATTTACAGGATTTTATTCAATAACGTCATTATTACACAACGACCGAGCTTTCGCCAACTTTTTTAAGGTTGACTGAGATGTAATTCGTCTATTTTAACACTCTGATAACTCTGTGTCTTCTCGATCGTTGATAATAATGACGTTATTTATTCAACAACGCGAGTAGAACCCGGTAAATATTGTGTTTTATTATTATTTAAAATATTGAGAAACTTTTGTTGTAATAAAACACTTTATTTACCGCGTTTAATCGCGTTTTATTCATGATTTTTAAACGAACCGCGATTAAACCCGGTGAATAAAGTGTTTTATTATGCAAAATCGCGAAAACCATAGAAGAAATTAACTTTTGTTGTATCAAATAATATAAAATAATAATAATAATCATTTATTTCAGATAAGTGACATCCATTAGGTACATAATTAAATTAAATTAAATCAAGATCAAATTATATTAAATTAAATAAACCACAAAACAAAATCAACATTAAAACAAGTTCAAACACCACTAGTCAGTATATGAATCATACAACAATGATTCAAGTACTGACAGTCAAATCTATTCGAAAATGTTTTCAGAATGCTGTTGGGACTGGCCCGAACCCTGCGCAACAAGGACGTGCACCGTTTTCGCATGGTTGCATAAAAACAGTCAACACGCGCCTCGGCGAACATCCCTGACGCGCTACAGTACCGAGGCAGTCCCACCAGCACCCTGAACGCGTTATTGTATTGAACTCGAAGAGCGCTGTACTGCTTCTGCGTATATGACACCCACAGGCTGCTGGTGTAAAATGATGTGCAGTACGATCTAAATAGTGTGATTTTAACACTCCTAGAGCACCTGGCGAACCTGCGGGCTATCATGTTAGCCCTTACAGACAACGCTCTCCGCTCCCTTTCAATATCAACATCATCCTTCAGGTCAGCGGCGACCATATGACCGAGATATTTAAATTGAGTTACTCTGCATAATTCCTTACCGTTGAGTTTTATAGGAGGAATGACTGTTAGATCTTTGCCCCTGACCTGAAAGACCATGCACTCGCTTTTCTTTTCATTATATTTAAGTCCATGTTTCAGGGCATATTTTTCACATATATTTATTAACCTAGCCAACCCACAGACCGATGCACTCAGCAGCACCATATCATCAGCGTAGCTAATATTATTAAGACATACATCATCGATGTGGCATCCCACACGGGTGCTGCTGAGTTCTTCTATTAGAGCGTTCACGTACAGGTTGAATAGCCTCGGAGAGGTTAGCCCCCCCTGCCTCACTCCGCACTCCAACCTATACGGTTCAGAGAGCGCACTCGACCACCGAACAAAGTTCACCTGGTTTAGGTACCAGTACTTAAATATTTGTACCATTTCCTCGGGCAATGAAATGTCATTTAGTTTTTGCCACAAGATGTCATAATTAACCAGCTCAAACGCCTTTGACAGGTCCAGGAAACACGCGTAAATAGGTGTACTACGTTCGGTATAGTACCTAACAGTCTGCTTAAGACACAAAATTGCTGTTTCAGTAGAAAGCCCAGACTTAAAACCAAATTGATTGTCATGTATAACTAAGTACTTATCAAGTTGTGCGTTAAGCAAACTGTCAAGCACCTTAGCCGTTATTGTCGCTAATGAAATCGGTCTGTAGTTGTTTTTGTCACTTACATCTCCACTTTTGTTTTTTACAATCGGAACCACTAGCGTCCTCATCATTCCCTCAGGCAAATATGAGTGATTTAGACAAAATGTATACAACATCGCAAGTACACGGGGCAGATGAACGCCAGCATACTTCAGATGTTCCACGCTTAGACCGTCATGGCCAGGAGACTTACCTCTTGACATAGATTGAATAGCTATTTTAACATCTTTAGCCGTAAACCTGGTCTTCATCTCCTGTCCATTCAGGCTCCCCCCACTGTTTAACTGTGATTCATCTGTGAACATTCATTCATTCTGTGAACATCGCGATCGGAGACCTGACAACAAATTGCTCCCTAAACGACTCAGCAATACACTTTGTAATGAATGAACATAATGAAGTGACTAAATAATTAAGAATTAAGAAACATCTTTTGAAGAGTAAGAAATAAAACTCCTTTGTTGTTGATGAACAAAACCTTCAACACTCTATCCCGGCTCAAGGCTCAAGCATCCTACCCTCGTAATTAAACTCCAAATAAACAGAAAGTTCTCTGTTAAAATAATTATAGCACGCGTGCGTGAGTTCAAAAGATGAGGCGTCTATTTGTGGGTTTGTTTAGGAAAGTACCTACTAAAACACTATTAAATGAGTTAATATTGTTAGCAGAAAAATATTATTAAAAGTACAATTCTGATGATATGCTTTACTTAGGCAGGCGGATTTTATTTACGGCCCAGAGTATAAGTTTTTCGGTTTCCCTTGAGCCTGTTACTTGAACTTACGACTGCTATCAGAGATAATCACCGGGACCAACTGCTGCTACTTTCCGATCCACCGTACCTTCCAATCTAGCATTAGGGGATTAGATCAGTCTATAACTGATCCCCGACGAAGCCCTTCGGAGTATCGTGCTGGGAACAACGGACCCCGCATGGTAAGATTAAATAGTGTTTTCAGTTAAGTGCTGCTTGCTACCTTCCGATACTCGAAAAATGCGCGTAAATAACGCTAAAAAACGGTACCTTCTTCAAACTTAAAGCTCAAAATGCGTACATACAAAACCCTTTTACTGCAGCCTCATTTACGACATACAATCCCGTGTTACTTGCTACACACGCATAAAATAAAAGATGTAATGTTACGCAACCTCTATAATAGTCGTGTTTATTTTCATTTTGTTATATCATTGGTTAAAATCGAAAGTGTCAAATACTTTCACCACAATAATAATGATGCTATTCGTAGGTACCGACTGCATACTCTTTCTGAATAGCATTTTAATTGTATCGCGTATTGAATCGAGATAATACTCGTAATCAGTGCCCGTGCATGGGAAGGTACTTTAAGAAGTTGGGACCGGTTGTTATCTCTGATAGTAGTCGTTAGATCAAGTTAGAGGTCTTAAAACGCTAGCCTCTAGGCGCTAAGCAAGCCTGCCTATAGATACAGACATAGGCTAACACTAGGTGAGCCACACCACTACACACAAAGACGAAGAAGATGTACCCGTGGTACCACTAGTATTAGAAGTAATGTTTTTCTTGGTTTGTTTATTTTTGTGCATTCATTTCAATTGCAACTGAACTAAAATCGAAACTTCATCGTTGCTAAAATGTACAAGACATGAAGTTTCGATTGCAATTGAGTTGCCATTGAAATCAACCTACTATGAAATTTTAGATCACTCGAATATGGGATACACCTATTAGTTGGATTCGTTGAACGGAATCTATACTATCTATACTAATATTATTTATATTATAATTATAAAGCTGAATAGTTTGTTTGTTTGATTGTTTGTTTGTTTGTTTGAACGCGCTAATCTCAGGAACTGCTGGTCCGATTTGAAAAATTCTTTTTGTGTATGATAGTCCATTTATCGAGGAAGGTTATAGGCTACTTTTGATCCCGATATTCTTACGGGGTCGGGACTTACGAGGGTAAATCCCGCGGGACGCAGCTATAAAAACGAAAGTCGTGTTAGTTACACTATTTAAATCTCAAGAACGGCGGAACCGATAGGAATTAAATTTGGTACAGGGTTAGTTTATGAGTTTAAATAAAATATAGGGTACTTTAAATGATCGTACGGGTTAAGCAACGCTTGGCGTGACACATACGTGATGGGTCAACAGGAACGATCGCACCAATTAGAATGAAATTTGGTACAGGGATTAGTTTAGTGTTTGAAATAAGATATAGGGTACTTTAAATAATCATACGGGTTAAGCAACGCTTAGTATGACATACGTGATGGGTAAAAATGACGGTTAAATCGATTTGAACGAAATTTGGTACAGGGATAGTTTAGTGTTTGAAATAAGATATAGGGTACTTTAAATAATCATACGGGTTAAGCAACGCTTAGTATGACATACGTGATGCGTCACATACGTTACAGGATAGGAATTTATGCGGGTGAAACCGCGGGGCACTGCTAGTAAATAAATAAATTCTGTAACCCACACACAGCGCCATCTAGCCCCATGGTAAGCTTCTAAGCTTGTGTTACGGTGACTAGACAACGGAAATACTACTTATATTCATTTTTCTTTTACTTACATATTATACATACATAGAATATAGTAATAGGAATATAGTGTTAATTTCATTTAATATCTATAAAATGCTGTATGCTGACTGACTGACTACTGCATCAACGCACAGTCTAACTAAACTATGATTTATTAAATACCAGACTGTGTCGGGTCCGAGCTCAGGACCCGGCACGTCCGTATATATATCCTGTCACTAATAGAAAGCTACATTATCGGGTAGTAACATAGTTAGTCATTTTAATCCCAATATCCACAAGGGATCAACACTTCCGCGGATGAAACCGCGTGACCTAGCTAGTCCTTAATAAAACTAGGTAGCCTACATCCCACGTGACCTATTTAATCCTTCGGAATCGTGACGTCAGAGTTGCGACGCCAGAGCCGTGACGTCATTCGGTAGCCACCTATCCCCAGTCGCTAATTATTAAGTTTTGGATAGAATTAAACTAGGTACCTACATAATCTAGCCAAAATTTATATAAGGGGTACAAACGAGCTAAACTAAAAACCCTGTCGGATTCATAAAAAATTGTTGATTATTTTCTGATGTATCAAAGTTTTAGACTATTTTCGTTTAAAACCGTTGGTAAATGACATTGTTTCTGACGTTTTGATGATGATTTCAAATAAAATTCTCGAAAGGTGTTGAAGCCTTAAAACAATCCCCCTTATTTATAAACGCTAATTAATGCGCTGCATAGTTAACTCAGTTATGCATCGTTTGTCTTTTACTGTCACATGAAATTTCTAAGTTGACAGACAGAGACAAACGTCACATAATAGTCATGTGTAAATAATATTTTGTAAATAAGGGTGAATATGTTGAAGCCATATAACAGGCTACTTTTTATCCCCATATTCCCAACGAATCGGGACTTACGCGTGTGAATAATTTACAGCTAGTGACTATAATAGAGCTATCTCAGTCTGAATGATGTGATGAAACACCTCGCTTATCAGAAAGATACCTAGGTATAAAAGTAGATAAGATGGCTGATAGCTGAAGTTATTGATTTGATAATATCCTATCAATTTTGACGAAACATGTGTAGGTTGCAACCGTTTCGTAGGTCGGGTCACTGGTTCGATTTGACGGGTTACAAAAAGTTGTAGCTTTGATAGCTGCGCCCCGCGGAATATTTACCGGGTTTTACTCCCGTTTTACAATGTTACGGCATTGGTACAATGTACCGAGCTTTCGCTAACTTTACAGTTGAATTTTAAGGCTGACTGAGATGTAATTCGTCTTTTTTAATATTCTAAAAAAGTTACTGTAAACTTCGACTTCAATATTATTTGTATTAAAACGTTTCGATACAAATAATATTGAGTTTTCGGTAAATATTGTGTTTCATTTTGCAGGATCGCGAAAACCTAAGACAAAACTAAGTATATAATCATCAACAAACTCTATAAGTTACTCTCAGTTCCTAATACTGATACTCTTGCTCTATTTGCACAGTCAAAGTAAACTTGGTTTAACGATTCATGACGTACATACCTACGTACGACTTTAATAAATTTATTAGTTTGTATAACGACTGAGAGAAATCAGCTGAATGTTTGCTTATTCTTAATTAGTTCTGCTTATCATTGTTTTACTTCCTCGAGTACGAGATAGTAAGTTTTGTAATCTACGTGGTGTTATAAAAAAATTACACATGCCTTTGCTCGTGCATGGTGAGGTAAAAAATATAAGTTACTTAACTAAATAACTTAAAATTCACATGCATACATTAACTTACGTTATTTCCAAAGCACTTGTGTCTCACAAAAAAAGTGTAACTAAATAAAGTTTCATTTTCTCGACGGCAAAAAATATGGAAGTACTAACTGCGCCCTGCGGGAATATCGTGATAAAAAGCCTTATCTGTTATTCCAGGTCTCCAGCCATCTACATACTGAGTTTCTTGGTACATAATAGGTTCAGCGTTTAAACGTGAATGAGTAACAAATATATAACAATCTTTCAGCTTTATAATATTAGTAGGACTCCCAAAAACTCTAATGGTTAGGCCAGTAAGCTCTTACTCTCCGAATAAAAACATATTGATATAAAATCTACCTACCTATGCTTAGTTATTTATCTAATAATAATTCTATCACATACAACCTCGAAGTTAAATTTCATCTATATAGAACTAGAATAGAAACTAGCTCATTAAGGGGTATACTATACGAGTTAACTGAAAATCTCTGTCGAATTCATCGAAAATAGTTTTGGAAAATGTTTTAGAATAGTTATTTTCGTTTAAAGCGTTTGTAAATGACATTGTTTCCAACGTTTTGGTTTGAAATAAAAATGTTTTTAATGACGATTAAGCCATTAAAGCCTAGCACAATTCAGGCAAAGTCTTGTTACCCGACTGCGCGACGCAAAGGAGGGTAATGTGTTTATCGGTCTATGTATTTATGTATGTATGGATGTTTCTATGTGGCGTTCTAGAGGCCAAACGCGTGGACCGATTTTGTTGATTCTTACGTCAATCGATTCGTCTTAATCTGGCGAGTGTGGTTAAAGACATGACAGTAATCCAAATTAACTTTTGTTACAACCAGACGCCATATTGTCAAAATTAAAAAATCCAATATCGTCAAAGTATGTCAAGATATCGTTGAATAGATTTTTAAAAATAAATATTAGGTTTCTTTCACCATTTTTCATTTTAAAGAACCGTTTAGGAAATATAACGGTTTAAAGTTAATTTACAATTAGGTATTCTTGCTTTTTATTATCAACGAACAAGTTTTTATTTTTGTTACGTAGTTACGCTTGGAACTATCAAAGTATAAGACGTGATGGTACAGTACAGGTGACAGGAATGTATTGATATAAACTAAAAAAATCTTACTAATATTATAAACGCGAAAGTTTGTATGTATGTATGTGAGGTGTGAAAGAGTAACATTTCACACAAAAACTACTGAACCGATTGCGATGAAACTTGGAATATAGGTAGCTGGGGACCTGGATTAACACATAGGCTTTTTATCCCGATATTCCCGCGGGAACGGGACTTACGCGGGTGAAACCGCGGGGCGCAGCTAGTATTTACATAAATTGTACCTACCTACTGAATAAAAGCCCAATAACACTTAGGTACTTACTTACCTAAAAACGTTAAAAGAATAATAATAAATTTAAACAATAAATAACTAAACCCTAACTGAAATAGAATAATATAAATAAATAAAGTTGGAACATTAAGTACCTACTTTCCTTCTTAATAATAATATTAGTTATCTACTGAATAATGCACAGTATACATTATATATAACCCCCTAATGAAATTAATAGATTACGAGACTTACCTACCATCAATAAGTGAAAATAACTAAAAAGCGTAAAATAAAAAAAATAATTTATAAAAAAACAAAAAACCCGACTGCGTAAAAAACTCGATTAAAAAATACTCATAGAAACAACAAAAAACCAAAAAGAAAAAAACACAGTCGGGACCCATTGGAAAAATTAGATTGGTAAAATGAATGAGTTTTTTTTTTGACTAAAATGTGCTAAGGCTTCGAAACAATAAGTTTTTGTCTTGAAACTACACTAAAATGTAGGAGACAATGTCAAACAAACGCTTTAAACGAAAATATTCAAAAATATTGCATCGAAAAATAAGGATTAATTTTCGATGAATCCGACAAGGAGTAATTTTCAGTTAAGCTCGTATAACCCCTTAAGTGAGGATAATATTACATTAGCACATACTTGCCTCTAGTTATTTCTAGAGGAATTCTACTAATTAATTCACAGTTGTTTCGTCGCGAAATCGTATTTGCCCATTGTTTTAATTTTACGTAAAATGTAAAAGTAACTAACTAGTATTTGTGGCGCAGGTTTTACCGGTAGATGGCGCCACGAGCCTCATTCGTGTAAAGTTTTTTTTTATTTCAAACTGGCGTAGTTGAGTTTCTTATGATTTAGTGGAAGAGAGTTTTCCAGGCCTTTTCCAGTGGAGATTACCTTTCCCTGAGGAGCTTTTTGGTCTAGTTGAACCTATCAATCTTGAATGGACGTGCGGGTTAAGCAACGCTTGGCGCGGTCATTACTTGGATGGGTAATCGATAATTTGTGCGGCAAAAAATCTCTTTCTCGAGCTGCTACTCCGTGCTTTGGAAGGCACGTTAAGCAGTTCGTCCCAATTGTCATATCTAATAGCAGTCGTTAGGTAAAGTTACAGGCCAAAGGGCGACCTAGGCGGCTCAGGAGATTATAACTTATAAGTCAACCACCTCCACACGAAAAAAAGAAGAAGAATTTTACCTACTTCTTAATGCCCACAACCCAAAATATTTGGAATATGCTCTGTAGATAAGTCTTCTTTGACCATATTATTATCTAAGGCAAATTTAATCAGCAATATTTTTACGGCCGCCTACCGGACACCACCCATCTTACTAACACGTTCACAAAATCATTTACATTAAATAACGCTTTAAACAACTATTACTAACTAAATACATACTAAATTAAATAAGTAGGTAAGTACCATTAAAAAAAACATTTATGATCCTTTGTTAAATCTTATAATAAATTTAGATTTTCATTTAATTAAGTAATGAGAATTACCTATTACTTAGTTGAAATTATTTTGTAAAATAACTAAACAATGGGCAATAACAATATTAAAAAAAAAAGTTTAATGGCAAAAAATACTGGTTATGTAATACCTATACTTAGAGAAAAATAGAAAATTGCTACTTCTGCCAAATCAGTTGCATGCTAGAATGAAGTTACAGGAAAACAGATATGAAAACAACAATGAATTGTGTCTAAAACAGTCTAATGCAATGCCCCCCTAGCGAGCAATGACCATAGTTAACAACATAAAATATTAATAAACAATCACAAACATTTTACTTCTAACTGCATCCAAATCGGTCGAGCCGTTTTGGAGATAAATGGAAATATTCGATGGATCACAGACAATCAGCCTCTCACCCCAAATGCATATCTTCTCCATTCCGTCCATTCCGTGGTAGGTAAAAAACAGCGAATTTGTCTAAAACTAAATTTTGAAGTAGGTGTTAAGTGGTACTTTTCGTAGTACTAGTACGGAATGTGCTATGCAAGGTACTTAAGGTACTACTACCTTAAGTACCTTGCCTGCAGTAATTTTGAACAGCAATTAAACATAGTCAAATTATGTTACTTCTCTTAAATCGCGACCTTCAAGCCAAAGTGGCTAGTTTTGTAATAGGCAGTTAAATTTTCAATGAAGTATTTCTCACGTCCCTTCGACAAGGTCGGTTGTATAAGCCACTTGCCCTTAAGTCATTTCCGGATGTTTTGATTGAAATTTGTACACGTCAATCTATGATTGTAAAATCTTTCATCCTTACTATTTTATTGTACAGATAATTTAACGAAGAAAGGGCAGGTCTGTATTGAGATGCCTGTACTTTGATTTAATAGATTAGTTATCGTCCATCGGGGCAATCTTGACTTCGAGAAATTTCGACTATCCTTAATAACTTGTGTAGAACAAACAGAAACAGTGCTATCTATGTAGAAATTTATAAAATTGCTTTTGCGCTATCCGGTCATAAATGACACTTTTTAAAATAAAGCAAAATGCAAAAGTTATTAAGAATAGTCAAAATTTCCCGAAGTCGATATTGCCTGGCTGGACTTTATAGGTATCATCTGCTTTATTTTACGAACGAACGGACAAAAAGAACTTGTCGCCCAGAAGGAAAAACTGTTATACATATAGTAGGCAGCATCCGTCCGAAAAAAAAAATTTCGTAACTAATTAAAAGTAAGCTTGCTGGTCTATGCCTATGTGGCGAACTCTCAACAGGCTTCGTTCTGTAGTAAGGCGTTGTAGATCGAACCTGGTACTGCTAGGGTCACTCCTGGAGCCCGGAGTGTGACTGTAGTGGTGTAAGTCAGGCCATGTCGCAATTGCAAAGTTCGTATCTGTTTCTCTTACTCTCTTTTCCTTCAAGGTCGAATAGTCCTCTCTTGTCCTTTGCTCCTGCACATGGGAAGATCTAAAGCCGAGACCATAGAGGCCGCTGTAGATGTGGCTGGATATTGGTCCATTAAAATTTAATTGTATGCCCCACATTTTTTGCGCCAAGAAGACTGCTGTAATTATAGTTCGCGATTGAAACCGCATAATCCAAATTCCTCAACAAAAACAGATATTTACTTTATTTTATGGAAAAAAATGTGACCTCATCCATCAACCATCACATCATCGATAAATTGTTTACGTTTATTTCAATGAAACAGACTTTGAAGTAATTGAGGCTTTATTTAGTTTCCTTGTAAAATTGACAATGAAATCAAGTTCCGAACTTAGTTGAGATATGATAATTGGGTGCGTAAACGCATGTTTCTTTAACTATGGTTGATTTATCAATTACGTAATATCATGTGAAGACAACTTTTTCTGGTATACCAATATAACCGTCTTGGTTCCTAGGTACCATTCCAACTTATAAGTGTCGGCATTTTTCGTTTTATTTATTTTAGTGAAGTCTGTCAGTCAGCATCAGTGCAGTGATCAGCAGTTGGGCCCAGTTTTTTATTTCTCATAGCAGTCGTTAAATCAAATTAGAGGCCTCAACCCGACCTGAACTCTAAAATACTAAATGAGCTTTTAAATTTTGCACTTTATGCAAAAATTAAAAGAGAACAGTGCATTACTCACTCTTCTTTCCATCCATTTTTCGATATCTAACTGGATACGGTCCCAGTTGTAAAAGTCAAACTCGTCCCGCCATCTTCACCTCAGTCTTTAGAGATTGCTCTGGCTGATTTTATGGCAGCAAACAGCAAAGCTAGCCTGGGTATGGAGTGGGCGGATCTAACATGGTCAAAAAATGTGCCATCGATAAGAAGAAGAAGAAGATATGACCCAACCCAGTTTCATTTTACCGGAGAAATAATACCCAGTTACATAATTTAACCAACTTTACAAAAATTAAGCGTGAACTAAAATAAATTTAAATTATTATAGCTAGGTATATATATATTTTCCATATGCGTTCTTCTGCCAGACTTTATACAAAGAGTATCATTGTATTTTCCACCTTTGTAAATTTTAAAACGAAAATAGGAACTTGATTGTTTTAAAAATTGACTTTAAAATTCGACTCTTAAAGGTGACACGTCGAACCTAAAACGAACTGGTTTGCTGATAAAAATAAAACTTGAATTCATAAACACGCGTAAATATGTAACAGGTATTTACTTAGTCGGACAGTTCTTTAGTTTAATTTGTATTGTTTGGTATTTGTATTAGGTTTTAAAAATATTTACTTAGCATTAAACTAAGTCGCTTTACGTGTCTGTTTATCATAATATATGTCTGTTTAAAGGCTTAATACTTTGAAACCACAGGACAGATCATAATTCTACCTATAAGTCCAAAATTGTGAGTTCCCAAAATATTGAATTTCCAATTGTTCCAAAATCATCATCATAATTTATTACCATATTCATAATGAAGGTGAGTATGTGAAATTTCGTGCGATCACATGCTGTGTTCTTTAACTGCGACTATGTCAGTCCGGTCCACTTTTACTATTCAGGTGGTATTCCAGAATGTTGGACACATAATAAGAGCTTCTTCGATCTGAAGTTAGTCAATCCTGGAAGTTTTCAAGATGTGAATTTCCCAGCTTGTGTTCCATCCTACGCCGTCCTCTTTATCAGACGATATCTGGTCCCATCATAACGTGAAATGTCAAATAACGACACGAATCCACATTTTTTGTGTTATGTCATCCGTTCGTGATATACCCTACTTATGTTGTTACAAGCCATCGTTTTAGAATCAGTATTTCATATTGAATGAACGCAGTCGAATATACGCTCTATTTGCGAAATGATAGAGTGAAAAAATGTACAATCATGGTATGGTTGCATGAGTTTTCCATGCTATTGATTGGCGGTCGGCGTCGAGCCTCGGTGCTGCGAGGTTTGTGTTCCATCAGATATATTCAAATTGGCGTGCTAGCGTAGCTAGAGCTATTGTTGTTTGAAAATTGAACCAAGTTTTCCGATATATTGGCCTAGTTTTGTTTTTATTTGAAATAACTTTGCCTCGAGCTACAGTTACCCTAACTTTTTAAGACTTTTTAACATGTATTGTCCCATTGCAGGGCAAAGATTTCCCTTAACTCTTTCTATAACTACCATGACCGTCTTCATTTTTAGTGCTTCTATCAAGAAATATACTTAATCGGTAGCCAAGCCATTCTGTAGTTATTCTTGTCTTTTATGGTGTTTCTGTCACTTTTATTTGTTCACTAGGTACTCGTATGCTAATAACAACTCTAAATCATCAACTTTGCTAATATTACATCATACTCACCTGTTCATTGTGATAGTGCGTATTTATAGCATTTAATAAACGTTTATTAATATGCCATACTGCGTCTGTTTTTTTCTTTTCGTGTAGTGAGTGTCTCACCTAGTGTCAGAGTTGTTCAGGTCATCCTAAGGCCTCTAACTTGACCTAACGACTGCATCAGCGATAAAATCCGAATCCGGCAAAGAATAGGGCTACCTCATGGAGGAAGGGTTGATGTCAAACATGAAGATCGCCATTAAAATGTTACCAAATATATGAAGTTATGGCCAATGAAGATCTACTTACTGCGTCAACCCCAAATAAGCTGGAGTTTTAATAGACCTTGGGCTCTCAAAAGGCATGCAATCGGGCACTGAAGAGGAGTTTCAGCCCTAATTTATGAACATACTCATGTTTCACACAACACAAACCAGTGTACTTAACAAACACGCATACAGATTATTTAATTTCACCTTATCATTATTTACTGAACTTGCCACGATAAAGGCGATAAGTTTTGCACTTTTGTGATAAGACATTCTCATTAGCACCTTTAGACATACTGACTGTCGTTTAATCTGTGGCTATACCATCCATCATCTGACAATAGTGTCGTTCGATTCCGACATCAATTATTTAGGAAATAAATCACAATTTCGAGTGACAAATGTTTGGATGGGTTAAGCCGATAACCTAGACCTTTCGTGATATTATGAGAAAAAAACAGACATGTGAAAAGTTTGTTTGTTTTTGCTTAATGGATGTACTTGGATTAAGAACCCGGTTGAGGTGTGTCGGAGTTTCAGTTTTCTATGGAAATTTAATATAAAATTTCAAAATCTGACCTTTATAGGATAACTATTATGCATTGGGTTTTTTATATTGAAATACTACCCATCCTAATAATTATACTTTAGGATTTTTGGAGTTTAAAATATATATAGAATAATCAACCAATGAAAATTTCAATTTTGTTTACGTTTTCCCTTTATTTGGTGTTTTTTTTCTCGTAATTATAGTACTTAATGTAGGCACCCAAATTAGAATGATCTGATCATATAGTTTATTACCTTCGGAAACAATGAATTGTTCTACAATAAATTTCATTACTCTAAAAGATGTTATATTGAGTCAACCTTAAGAGTTAGACATATGCTGTCGCGGACTATTTATTAGATCCTATTTAAAGGAAGAATTCTCTCATAAATGGTTTTTATGTAACTTTGACCGTTTACTCAGCGCACGCGACAGAATCTCGGAAAAGGGGGAATTTTTTCCCGTTTTTGCAACATATTTCATGGATGCTCCGCTCCTATCAGTCGTAGCGTGATGTAATATAGCCTATAACCTTCCTCGATAAATGGACTATCAAACACAAAAATAATTTTTCAAATCGGACCAGCAGTTCCTGAGATTAGCGCGTTCAAACAAACAAACAAACTCTTCAGCTTTATAATATTAGTATAGATATTTAGGAATAATTGTAAAGTTCCGCGGTTTCACGTGCTTTTGAAACACGAAAAACACATTGTTCAAATTTTATGTCACTAGGACCAGCGATTTGGGCTCTTGCGTCGATATGTCATTCAGTTACGTTATAGATAACGTTTTTTTAATTTCTTACCGGTTGTGAACCGATTATGACCATTTGGAAACTAGCCAGTGTCAAGTATTATTAATATTTGCAATTTGCAGCAAAACAGTAAGGCGTCGCGTCGTAGTAAAAATCAAGTCTAGGAAGTCATTGTAAATGGTGGCTCTTTACAATGACGGTTCACGCGAGCTTTGGAGACAACGCTAAAGTCCATGTTTATCACCTATTTTCACTTTCTTTACACTTGTACACTTTTACGAAACTAAATTGATTAATATGCAATTAAATAAACAAAATTAAACAATTTGAACTAGGTTTTAGCAACACATCTCCTCAACGCGTTCCCGCCAAAACTCTAGATAACGTTTGTATGGAAAAGTCAGTCTCTACAATAGGCCGCTTAATGGCTGTAGCAGGTACCTATAGGCAGTAGCATTTGTTCAATATCAATTTTCATATAGTTACTAATAAGTAAGACATCTACTAATAATATTATCACGATATTCATGACAGGCTGTATCGGCTAAACCAATTACTACAATTATCTGTAGAATACTAGATTCATTAGCCAGGCAAATTCTGAATTATTAGAGTTCCGTAAGAAAGGAACGAATAGGCTGTAGCTTTCTTCACTGGTTGAGACAAATATATGCAACGAGTACTCAGTCCAGTCGAACTGGTTTGTGAACGGTGTGCTCTATCCTAACCAAGTGTACATTATAATTCCTTGTTTTATAAGACTTATCAAAATATGGCTGCGTCGCACAGTTTCACCTGCCTAAGTCTAAAGCCCGTGGGAATATCGGGATCAATAGTAACCTAATGTTACTCCTCGATAATGTACCTTTCTATTAGTGAAATCGGTCCAGTAGGCTTCGTTACAATCAAACAAACAAATCTTTCCTGTTCATGACTATACTATAGATTGACTCATATCTATATCATGTTATGCTATGTAAATCTAGCTATTCATGCTTCTATACTAATATTATAAAGCTAAAGAATTTATTTCTTTGTTTGGTTGAACGCGCTAATCTTAGGAACTAGTGGTCCGAATTGAAAAATTATTTTTGTGATTAATAGTCCATTTTAACGAGGAAGGTTATAAGCTACTTATGATCTCGATATTCCCGCGGCATCGGGACTTACGCGGGTTAAACAGCGGGCGCTGCTAGTCTTTTAATATATTTAGTCTAGATGATCTGAAAACTCCTAATCGGAATCCAACTAAAGACCATTACTCTAGTTCAACTGTTATAGGTAACACAGTGACATAGATCGGTGTTTATATCAGTTCTATTGGTTCTACGAATTGTAAATAGTTATATGAGCGTCGGCTTGACAAATGTGTCGACTCATTGGACCGTTATTTTATGGTACTAACACGGTTTGGTATGGTGGATGTAGTATTGGTTTGGTATACAACGTTATTTAGGTATCTATGATTCAGTATTGTATAGTCCCTTGGCTACATTATTACAATATATTTTTACCAGCTGCGCCCCGCTTAAGTCCAGGTCCCGCGGTAATATCGGGATCAAAAGCATCAAAACGCTAGCTATCTGTATATTAATCTTTATAACTCCAGCCATATTAATCTAGCAGTAAAACCGTCTTGACAACACGTTGATTGGATATCTTCAATCATAGGTAATTAATATGACAGGACTAACCGGTTGCGACCCTTGTAAGAACGAAATTAGTCTTAAAACATGTTATTTATAGTTGAAACAATTAAAATTGTTTTTTATTGTTACAGGCTATAAGGCCAATTGGACAAAGTACCGGGCACCATGTTGCGACCCGAGTCACCACTCGCTGATCATCGGAGCCTGCTCCCACGCCGGCTTCTCCCCGTCAAGGCCCAAATAGCCCCAGCAGACAAGCGGAAGAACCGACGATCTCTAGAACTAAACCCTCCAAACGACCATGCCACTTACGACTACCCAAAACTCCTCATCTCCAAAACAACAGACTCCCTCAACACAGAATGTCCTAGAAAGATTATCAATAAACAAGACTCGACTGACAGTTTGAAAAGAGCGCTCTTATCCGATAAAAAATCCGTCAAAGACGCTGATAAGAAAGCTATAGCTAAACAAGATTCTAGCGAGAGTCTTAAAAAGGCGTTGCTATGTCGTCAGGATTCTAATGACAGCGTTAAAAGAAAAGACTCTGATCCAAAAAGGATAGAGAAAGAAGTGAAACGAACTGCAGAGATCAAACGAGGCAATGATAAGAAAGGTCTGCTGGAGACAGATATAGATGAATCTTGTAAGAGGATATATGAGAGGAGGACGGGGTGTGCGAAGCCTACGTTACCTCCCGTAGATGAGAAAGGGGCTGCTACTCCTGGCTCTCCTAATGGCAGCCCTATCACTCCGAGCGTGGCAGCTGTCGCTGAGGGTTTGGTTCGATGGGGAAGTGGACTTTTATCTGGTAAAGAAGAACCGGGTCTTAAGGCAGCTACTAGTTGGTATGGGTATGGAACCTTACCAACAGACAGTGATAAGGTAAGGACTACTTTATCTTAATTTTTAGGCTAAAACTTGTTTTAAGGTTTTGTTTCTAATTATTCTCAGGTCACTATTTATCTGAACCGTCCAAAAGTTCGTTACTGCAATGATAACACCTGTTATTTATACCTAAGGCATCTACTAACTATAGGCAGAATGAGTTTATATCTCGAGCGAGCAGCGAGTTTAACAGACTGTGTAGAGAGATGGACGATATTGATCTTTTTCATATTGATTTTAAGAGGCTCAGGCGCATGCTGAGTCAGCGTTTTTTTGTTGTCAAAGATTAAGTTCTGTGTGTTATGTGTATTATTGTGTTTTTTTTTTTTTTTTGTTTATTCTGTTATGATTCGTTAATTGTATTTTGTGTTATGTAGTGTATTATTGTATTAGTAGTGTATTAGGTTATATATATTTTGTTGTGGCCTGTCAGGAGTATTTATATTTTCTTAGTTTGTCTTTATTTGTGATCTCCGTAATTGGCTTTCTGTTTTATATTTTTAGTATCTATTATGTGTTTGTAGCTGTGGATGTCCTTTAAATAAATAAATAAATAAATAATTGATTGACCTCATTCAGGATTTAGAGCACAATACGCGCTGCTCCATAGACTGCTTACTCCTAATCAAAATATACTTTGTGGTATTGAAAGTTATTTATCTTAACAACTACTGCTACCACATATGTTTTGGCCCGTCTGACGACCGTTATTTTGCTTATGATTGGTTCGTTTGCATTTTACTAAACACATTTTGTTAGAAATATTTTAAAGGAAAATTATTCTTCAATATTTTACTCGCGAGTTACATTGCAAAAGTACTAGTTCAGTTTCGGCCTTATATACGTAATACGCCCTAACGCTACACTGTTTATCGGTCACCCATCGAAGTAATAACTACATCAGTAATTAGTAAAAACACAACATTGATCAACCAGCAAACGTAGCTATACCATACCAACAACGCCGTCATCTTAGTCCACTCATTAATATCACAGTTTACCTAATAGTTCACCTCGGCTACTGCATCTAGGTCGTTCTCCTTTATAGAGAACCAAACTTAGCTTTGAGGAAAAGATCTGTCGTCAATAATTGATTCCGGGCGGTGCTTCTCGGGGCGACCTTACGGAACAGCGAACCTCGCCGAGAAGGCCTAGAGGCTGTCTAGTGGGGACGCTATATCTTTATCATGATAGAATAGTTATGGAGGGGGTTGCATCTAAGTCGAAGGGTGATAGGTAATTGACCTTTTCATATCTTATTTTAGATGATTTATACAGCGCAAGCAACTTATAATCCTTGCTATTTTATAGCGCTGTAGTGCCCGGGACATTGTCAGGTGGAGTAGGCTTGCCCAGCACCTATACCACCCTCCCAGCCTAGTCAGCCATATCCAGGGGAAAGAACTGGTCAATACGTCTAAAGTTAGCTAAGCCATGAGTTACCTCACGATGTTTTCCTTCACTGTATGAGCAATTTTATTAACACACATAACAGAGCGGTGATAGGTAGGTACTTAAATTAAAACAGGCATTGAATTCATAAAACTCATAGACGATAGCGTACCGAATATTGATCACATAATTACGTAATGTCTTGTCTAACTACAAAATGACTGACTCAGTATGCTCGGTGAATATTTTACAAACATACCTTGGAGCATCTTGTATTGTATAATCTTGATAACCTTATCAAGGTATCCAAGGAAATATAAGAAAACTGGTTAAATTTCCTTGTTTTGATCGTAAATCATCATCATCATCATCTAAGCAATTTACCCGGTTGCATCCCTGGGGTCTACTCGCTAGTCCCTTCGTAGGTCTCGATTGCTTTGCCTGTATCTAAAATGAAAATTATTATACCCATGAATTATATTTAAATTTATTATTATAATAAATTTATAAATTATATTTAATGTATGTGTACTAATGCGATCTAGACCCGAAATATTAATAATAATAATAATGAACAGAAATCGTGTAAGATTAAAAGTGCGTTTTAGTATGTGTCATGTCCCACTCCAATAGTTCTTCCGTCGCGAGTTCTACTTGCCCCACCGTTTTCTGGGCCCACCGCGATGTCTTCTGCTTTTTGGCAGCTTGTGGTGGTTTTTACGCTCAGCCCATCGATAAGCGTCATATATAGTCAGCCCTGTTAGATACACCTGAGTTCGGCATACAAATTCAGAAAACTCACTGCTGGTGTCGGTAAACCCTCGTAACTCAACATTTGTATAGTTTTTTTAAGTCAAGAGTGAACAGGTTTCGTCTAGGCAAGCATATTACACCGTCGACCTCAACGTTGCTTCCCATTAGGTGAAATGAGGCTAAATGCTAGCTTATCTCATATTAAAAAAAAAAGAAATATATACAGCTGACTTAGCTTAATTTGGTTTGACTGAAATTATAATACATAAAATTCTTACATTTGTAGTAACAGGTTTGTAATTGAATACCTAAATGGTTATACATTGCCATTAAATTAAATTAATAGTAATAAACTTGTTGTTCATTAGAAAGTCTTTCAATTCTAGAAATGGAGATGACTGCTGTTGAAATTAGTTCCGGCTGCACTTTTGTTTTAATGTCTTAAGATTGAAATAGTTTTAATTATACTAAGAATGGTGTGGTCCTCGGTGGATCGACGACATTGTAGCGGTCGTGAGGAATCGTCGGATGAAGGTAGTTCGGGATCGCTATTTGTGGCGTCGTATAGGGGAAACCTATGTTCAGCAGTGGGCCGATAAAGGCTAGGATGATTATGATGATAATAATGAGAGTTACAAAACAACCTACTCTTGAGATTGAACATTTTGTTTCAAATACAAAAGTAATGTTTATTACTAATTTACTTTATCAGATATAAATAACACTGACGAAAAACCAAACCTAAATTAACTTATTTCTATATAGTATATTAAAAATAAACATCTACTTACAAAAACCAAGGTTATAATGTCCTTTAGGGCATTACTCAGCCCACAATTTAACACGTCCGCGTACATTTGACCAAAATAAACGGTCACGAAATAATAATAAATAACATACTGTGTTATATTATGTAGGTAAAGATACGATCTCTTTACTCTAATAATAAGTTTGGATGATTATAAATAGTCTAAAAGCGCTAAGTCACAGATTGAATAATGAATTTTATAACTTGACAAAAAATCGGGTACTAAATTTAATTTAATTACATACAGGCTCGTATTTTCGCTTCTGATGCAAATGTTCCGATAGATTTAAAAGAACCAAATTCAGAATGAGCCCAGCTACTCTTACAAAATCTTCTGGTTAAACAGCTGTCACCCAATTTGCCGCACGCGACTTAGCGAATGGTTCACGTCATTGTTTGTCAGAATTCAAGAAAAATCAGTTATCCTTTTGCAGTGTGGCTTCAAGTCATTATTGTCAGAGGTCGGTTCAATATCTTCAAAGTTGGTTTTTCTATTCTAATTTTCTTAGCAATAGCTTTATCACGATACGAGAGCTGTGACATGTCAGTAACACTCTAATGGTGTCACATTTGACGTTTTTCTTGTTTACATACAAATTACCACTTAAACTTAAGACGGCATTGTTAGTTGGTTTGTTAAAGACAATTGAAATATCGTCAAGAAATAATGTTTAAGTATTGTTTAGTGTTAACGACTTATCGTCAAGTTCTTGAACTCTAAGATCAATTAAGTACAACAATGAACCTACGACGCTGCCCTGTGGCACACCATATTTATTTCATTTATGTATAAAATAAATGGGGACCTAGGAAGCTACCCTGTGGCATCACACCCTATAACTAGTTTAAAAGATTGTCAGTGAACCATTCCAATGAATCATTTAAAAAATTATTTTTGAATTATCTGAAAACTGGCTTTGACTTATCCAATACAACCTTATGTGACCTGTCACATATATTTCGTGAAACAAATTTGTTTTACAACTGGGCAACAGTATTTTTATACGAGGTTCTAACTACTAAGTAAACTATGCTATTGGTGATTGTCTTCAGAGTAACTGTCAAAAAACCCCTATTCAATAGTTTATCTACAGTCTGAGCTGTGTTCGTCATTAGCACTGGTTCACTAAAGTAATTAACCTAGTTGCTAGTTCTTGTGAATGGAGTATTGTTCTTGGAAGGATGCTCGGTTTACTCTCAGTTAACGTTACTTAGCCGGTGCCATTGTTTGCGAAAGAGTTGAGAAAGTTTGTTTGGTAAACGTAGATTTATTGACGATGTGGTAAATATTAGGTTTGTTTAGATTATTCTTTTGTTTTCACGATGTTAGAATTTTGAATGGAAACTAAATTTAGTTTAGATAGATAGATAATCGTTTTATGTGATCAGCCTTACATTACAAAAACCCAGTACATTACATAAAAAATAGAACTAGATAAATGTTAGGCGAAATGTTAATAGAACTAGATAAAATAGGCGACCTTATCGCTTATATCATGATAAACATTTTACGAAATATTTATCCTTTCGAGGTTTTTAAAGATCTCTTGGTTAGTGGTTAGACTTAGTGGTTGGTATTTGTTTACATATTATTATCACTTTATCAGGTCTCTTTATGTACTAATATTACCTGCATCAAGGCTCCCATATAAGGAGAGGAGAAATGTGGCAAATCTGTTAGGTATATTCGGTCAAGCATTGATATTCCTATGAACTACCACCCGGGAGTCTTCAAGTCTAAAGTGAATAGGTTTCTTTTAGGCAAGCATACAACGTTGACCTTATTGTCGCGTGCCATCAGGTGAGATGAGGACAAATGCTAGCCTATCTAATGTATAAATGTATGAAAAAATTGACATACTATATAGAATGGCTTAGAAATCGATACTGTATAAATGATACCTCATGTCAGAATCAGTTATTTCAATGATATTAATTAGATTACGTTATTTTATTTACCTATTTATTACGATAAGGTTGCCACGGCCAAGTTGAATGGCTTCACATGTAACTTTAACTTGACGTCTACAGAAACCGATACCATTAATATCAGTTACAATCAAAACATCTAGTTAAGCATTATTTAACTTTCTTTTACCGAAGACGATGCGGCTGACCGAGCGAACGCACAACCAAGTTAAGGAAGTGAAGCACACGGACACGGAACATAGAAAAATAATTAAAATTTCGTCTATTCACTATTCCCAATGCCTTTATTCCGTCGTAATAAGGAAGCGATGGGATTGTAGTTTGTAGAAGACACTCTGTAAAGAATTGTGGCCGCGCACGCACGTGTTTTGTTAACTAGTGTTAATTATTCTTTACGTAGATTTTGTTCTGTTTTCGATATTTTGGATTGAATTTAAACTTGTTTTTCGATTTGGATCGCGTGTTGTTTATTGAATTATTAGGGTGATTTATGTTAGACCGTAACGAGCGCGGGCCGGGTCAGAGCTTCGTTGTCCATTGCTCGGCCGCCACTCGGTTGCAACAGACCGATCGACTGCTCGCCGAGCGATGGTCAATAAAGGTCGTGCTCGTGACGGTCTATTATAAATCATCTCTTATAACGCTCGACGTTTCGAAACCTTTGCAGGGTAGATGCGCGATGAAAACCGAAAAATGAGTTTAGTTTTGTTTACGTAGTTTTTTTTTAATCGACGTGTGTTTGTTGTTAATCGAAGTGTTAACAGTGTCATGTGAGGTGACGTGTGTAGTGTCGTGTAGTGTCGATGAAGTGATATCGATTGGCGGAATTGATTAGTGGGAGTGCCGAACGATGCCGAATGAGGGACGTCGGTCGAGGGTGTGTATTAGTTTACAAATGATTATTTCTCGTAATTGAATTGACCACAATATTTCAATATCGTTGCAGTCAATCTTTAATTTCAAATTTGACATTTGTCTAAAATAACTGGGTATTTTTGAACAATATCGTTGCATGCATACATTTTTGAGTCCATAAAGTTTCGAATGCAGTCCAGTAGCATGTTATAGTTTCATTTTTAGTGTATTGTTTACAATTGCAATGAAGTTTTAAGTTGAAATTTTTTTAAGATTTGTTATCTCTTGAGACTTAGTACGTATACATACTTACTATCTGTTTCCCGCGGTTTCACCCGCGTAAGTCATGAGGGCGTTATTGTAGAAATATCGGGTTCAAAAGTAGCTTAGCTTTCTATTGGTGAAAGAGTTTCGGTGCGTGTTCTTTACAAACAAACAAACAAAAATATTTTCTCTTCATAATGTTAGTATGGATATAATACTGTTAATTATGTCTGTTCTCATTGGCGGAAGGTTTAAGGTCAATAGATTAGAACGTTGTTTAAAATGTGGAACGCAATATTTTGTTGAAAATATCTGAGAATTAATTTCTTCACTGGTAAGTCTAATTATTTACTTGAACATATTTTTATAACGAATTCTGGGTATCTGTAGCGTATCTGTAGCAAAGAAATGCACAGAGTCAACAAAATTAACTAAATTCCTTGATTTCGGGAAAGAAGCATTGCATTTCTTGATCACTATCACATTGTAAAGTAAAGGATGATTTATATTAGACCGTCACTCGGCCGAGCTTCGTTGTCCATTGTTAGGCGAGCAGTCGATTGGTCTGTTGCAACCGAGTGGCGGCCGAGCAACGACAATGAAGCTCGGACCCGGCACGGTCGGGAAACGGTCTAATATAAATCACCCTAAAGTGGCCAAGTTGTAATGTCAATTCTCCTCTAAGTCGATTTCTTTTTTTTTTGTGTTTGGACCGAGACCGATGACATATTTTAAAGTTGACCACCAAACCGAACCATTCATGTGTGTATTCATGGTGTATTTCTATGTATAATATGTATGTATTTACAAAAGAAAAATAAATATAAGTAGTATATACGTTGTCTAGTCACCGTAACACAAGCTTAGCAGCTTACCACGGGGCTAGATGGCGCTGTGTGTTTGTCACAGGATTTATTATATTATTATTCATATTGGAAGACCGCACCTACGCGGTGGACCGACGACATTGTAGCGGTCGCAGGGAGTCGTTGGATGGAGGTAGCTCGGGATCGCTGTTTATGACGTCGTATGGGGGAGGCCTATGTGAGGCAGTAGGGTGATAAAAGCTAAGATGATAATGATGGGACCATTCACACGTGCTATTTAGAAGTCATTCCAGTAATGAAAGCATCGTCTGAACAGACTTTTTTTACTATCATTTTTACTACCGCTAAAAGGTAACTACTTATTAATGTTTGTCCCTTTGATGATTCCTCGTATCTTTGATGGGAAACAAATTCGATTGTCTAGCCTAATCTTAATCAAATATAATCTCCTAGCGAGCGACGCCTCTGACCTTGCTCAGTATAACGTAACTAACGTTAAAAATATGATTATTGCTTCCAGTAGTAGGTACCTAATACCAAGTTAATTATCATCTTAAGAATATTAATTATAATATAATAAATTAATTACAAGAAGTTATATATAGAGTTCTTATTAGGAAACATTTGAATGACTTTTCCTAACAATAAATGCTGGACAAGTTGGATTGCATATTTACATCGAACGAACTAAGCTTGCACTGATTAGCACATGTTTATACAAAAATGATGCCGTAATATTGCTTCTTATCTATACTCTATTGCATTAGGGGATCCTGTGCAATAGCTGTAGTTGTTTTTGAAATAAATAAAATGTCGTATTATGGGTAATCCGTGGTAGCTAATATGGTTTTTTTAAGAAGCTGTGCAAGCCAGCTTCAAATACCTCGTCTACTCTTTCTTCATGTTTTTTTTAATCGACTTCAAAAAAAAGAAGAGGTTTTCAATTCGTTGCGTATATATATACATATATATTATATTTTAATCGTCTTTTGCACATCATCGTTTAGTATTTCCTTATGAAATGGTTTAAAAATTTTGATAGACGACACTGTAAAAATTTATAAATTTTCGAAACGTTGATTTTATTTAAAGACTTACATTCATTTTCGATCATCGTTCATAAACAATGTTAATTATTTCATGATGGGATTTTGTTAAACTTTTTTTGTATTTGTAAGTGACTTTGTTTTCTACATTTTAGTATAGCCTCCTTTGTAGCCAAAAATAAATGGTTTTATTTAAATATTTAACACCATATGTTTCTACGTATTTATTTTATAAATTCTATCATTACATATGCCAATGATCTTCGCTTCAAATATGTTTTTCATTAGCGTAATAAATATATTTTAAGAAGTAAACACCTACAGCATGAAGTTCTGTGATAAAAATAATGTTGCCGTCATTTTTTTAATATTTCATTGCCGCGTGTTTGTAATAATATGTTCTTCAGGGGCAGATGTTTATTTTTTTTTCTTTTAATAACTTTGGATACCTTCCATTTTGTACGGCGAAATGAGTAAACAGTGTGATGATAAACAGATTAGGTACTGTTATTTTTCTTGTCAAATTCCTTTGCTACCGACTTAGATAATAATTAAACTGCGGTAATCCGGGATACAAAGTCAAAGTCAAAAGTCAAAGTCATTTTTTTTATTTAATTGGATATATTGATCACTGTAAATACGTCGAGTGCTCGTACAACTATGACTCTAGTGTTGCTTCGGAACGCGCCCTCCGATGAGAAGAAGCCACAAGAAACTCATGGGTTTTTTTTGTGATCATGTTTTTATTTACAATCGTCAAAATACATATATCTTTTTACAATTATCATAACATGATTCACATTGTCGCATATTTATGGCTATAGTGGAACCGGAGCAATATTCTACTGTAATATTTAATAACAAAAGGTTCCAAAGTAATTCTATTTATCGGTTAAAATACATTGTAAAAAAATAAAAGAAACAAAGAATAGACACGGAGAGAAAAATAAAAAAAGAATAGAAGAGACAAGAAAAAGTACACAACCGCATCAACAAACACACAACCCGCCCAACCACATCCGACCCATCCCGGTACCCGACGGTGTACAAACTACTAAAAATAAGTATACAGTACCATCTTTCACTCGTTGCACTGTTGCAAATGGGGTAAGGCTCTGCGCATTTCCGTTGTAGTCGGCATCGAAATCCACTGCGCAAAGGAATAACCTGCGCGGTTCAAACCACAGCGTTAATTTGCATGCATTTGAAGGCGACGCCGTCGAGTTCAACTGTCATTGAAACCGGTAGCTCAAGAGACCTCGCATTCAATGACAGCTCAACTCGACGGTGCCGGCTTTAAATGCATGCAAATCAACGCTGACGTTCTCATCGCACATTCCTTTGCGCAGTGGGATTTCGATGCCGAATACAACGGGAGTTGCGCGGTAACTTTGCTGGTTGTATTTGGCTGGGCCTAGGTGAGATATTCATACTAGAAATTGTGGCAGGATTTGTACTGTGTATTTTCGTGTTTGTATACCGAAAGGAAGTTGTTCTTTGTTCATATGAACAACTTTTGTTTTACGATAAGTCGTCGTAGTCGTAAAAATAACTTTTTCTTCTTTTTAGAAATCAGCTTTAGTCTCTTTCGTTTCTTGGATAGAACTCTATTTAAGCATAAACAACCGCAAACTGCAAATAGTGATATTTTTCTACTTTTTCCGTTTCCAAGTACCGGTTATCATGCGCGCGCGCCGCTGGTCTATTTGCATTTTAGATAGGTATACTATTAGAGGAAATATTTCTATGGCATTTCCATCGATAAATTTATTAGTAGGTAGGTAATAACTCGTTTTGTGATATTGAAAGTACGAGATTCTTTTGTGCTTGTTTGTACTTGATTTGAACCTACTTCTAGTGGGTCAATTCTTCTAGGTCGGTTCCATGACAGAAATCTCAGTCACAACTTAATTGCAAAACCATTCTTGTTACTATAGATACAAGCAATATCTTATTTAAATAATTTAATTAAGCATCCTCCACATGTCAAATGGGACATGTTTTTTTTTCATGTTTAATTTATCGTGTATCGTTAGATACATCGTAGATAGCTTATCGTTAGATAGCTCTTTTAAAATTATTGTGGGTTTTCTAAAGCTGTTTTTCATTTTAGGGTTCCGTTTTCGAAATATTTATCTTTAAAGTGCTAGTTTTTAGAGTCATCTGTACCTCTCCTCTAAAGACCAAGTGGTTGTACTTGGACACATCTTACCTATATAGCACACTTTTTAAACTCATACGATTTCTGCTCATTACTATTTTTATTAAAACTCGGGTCTCGATCGCGTTTGTACACTTTTATAAATTTATATTACTCCGACGTTTCGGCAAACGGATTACACCGGCCGTGGTCTGTGACTGTGCATACATTTTAAATTGACGTATTCCTTTCACAGGAAAGGGTTAGCCTAGTGTAGAAGGGTACTTGGGTAATTGTTCAATGTACGTTTTTAAAATGGTACATACATCCACAGATACTTCAAACGCTGAATCGCATTGGTCTAATATACAAGATATTATCCCGTACCGATAACTGTTAACATTTATCGACTTCTCACGTATTTATAATCTTACTTTTCTTGTTTGTTTCTTCGTTGGTCCGGGCAGAATCTTGCAACTTCAATTTGCGGCACTTCCCGACTATCTAGCGGGCTGAAAGTTTAAGCATAGTTCAGAACCAGATGACAATGCAACCTAAAGCTACTTTCAACTTTCCACAAGCACAATTGGAAACAATAAAGGATTGCACGGAATATAAGCGATTCGTCGCAAACGTGGTAGCTCTTTCCTGGTAACTGCATTTGTGAATGGAATACAGATGTCATTATATTTTTTTATTCCCACAGTACAAATTCTGACAATCAGATAATTATACGTACAACAGCGTCTGTACTTGAGAATTATATAGGAGTGGGTAACACCATGCATTTGTTTGTCCTACCTGTAACAAGCCGTAATGGTATGAATAATTGCCTCTATGTAGGCGAACCGTCTACTACTAACAGCTGAAGGTTCTTTGACTTACAAGGACTTGGAGTAGACTAGTCAATTGTTTGTTTGAAAACACAATAAAGCCAATTGACTGCTCGTAATTATTCCTCCCTAACGAAAAGAGTACATCTGTTTAGTAGCACTCTCGTGCAAGGCCAATCACAAAGAGTCTAGGTGTAGATAGGTTACGCATCGGCCAGTCACAAATAGTCTAAGTATCAGTGGACGGATATATAAGCAGGAAGTATTCCTTACGCTTCAAAATGGCACCACGTAAAATAGGCCGCGATTATTAAAAAGTGTGCTGCGACACGAATCTGTCACTTCGGTTGTTTGAGTAAGTTTTGGCGCTCTTATATGAGGTGAGTTAGTATGGAAAGGCTTCTTCCTTGTTTAAATCCGTTCACTGCTAAGTATAGATAGGTAACGTAATGAATGGCCAATTACAAAGTTAGGTTATTACCTCACCTCCTGCCCGCAACGGTGACTTGTGTTTTGTAGAAAAATCGCGGTATCATCAGTCAATGGGCTTTATTGTCTTTGTTTGTATGAGTATTGTGGAAATGAGGTTGATTACGTGAGTGATTAGGTTGTTTGTACCGTCTGTTTTTTTGTCAAAATGTGTTTTCTATTCTATTATTTAATGTTCACAATAGTAATGTTTTTTTATTAATTCAATGGGAATAAAGCTTTGTTGAATTGAATAATAATCTCAATTATTAAATATGACATCAATAATATGTCAATATTGGTTAAGTACATAAAATTATAATTATTACTTTTATTATGCCTGTAATAAGTACATACATCATAAGTATCTATCTATTAGTAGAGTGAATAGATCATCTCAATCTACGAGAAAATTCGCTAGCGTGATTCAGGAATTTGAAGCGCCATCTGTTATGTGACTCTACAGTTTATTTCCACAACAAATATCCAACAACAAGCACCTATAAACTCCAAATCAAGGCAAAATGGAATCTTTACGAAGCTATCAACACGGATAGAAATATAAAAGAGGAACGACATCGTCAACCAATGTCGTTAAATATTTTATCCAGATAGTAAAAAAACTAATGGTTTTCTAATGCATGTAAGACATGACTTTGCAGACAAAGGCCGTGAAATTGTAGATCGATAATGTTATATAGTAATGATACTATATTAGGTACTCTAGAAGCACTTATTTTGAAGAAAACAGCAAACAAACAAATAAAAGATCTAAAGACATCTTCATCTTGTCCCTTTTTTTCGTATTAGTTATTATAGTGTGCTTTACTGTTGGTGACCCCAATAAATAAATTAAATAAAACCTATCCTACTTATATATTATAAAAAGGTGAAAATTCGTGAGTGTTTGTTGCTCCTTCTCGCCAGAACCGCAGAACCGATTGTGATGAAAATCGGTATCGGTAGATAGCTGAAGAGTTCGTTAAACAAAAAGGGTACATTTTATCTCGATACTAGCTGCGCCACGCGGTTTCACCCGCGTGAGTCCCGTTCCCACGGGAATATCGGGATAAAAAGTAGCCTATGTGTTATTCCCGGTATCTAGCTACCTATATTCTAAGTTCCGTCCAAATCCGTTCAGCCGTATATGCGTGATTGGGTAACAAACATCCAAACATTTCTTTTTTTGTTTTTATTGCTCAAGGCATTTTAAACTTAGAAATATTTTTAGCAAGGAAATAAGGGAAGGGAAAGCAAGGGAATAAGCGAAAGGACGCAGGTTCGAATCCTGTCATGGGGATTTTTTGGAAATATATTTCCTTGTTAAAAATATTTCTAAACGTCTAAACACACACACTTTCACATTTGTAATATTAGTAGAATTTCCTTGGGATCAGGAATTACGTTGGTGAAACCGCGGTACACTGCTACTCTATATTCTGTTCTAACATTGTAAAGAGGGAATATCTGTAATAGGCTGCGAAATTACTCGACCGATTTATAAATTCTTTCAACAATAAAAAGCTACATTTATCAAGGCTACATGTATAGGCTAATATTTATCCCGATATTCGAGTGGGATTCGGGCTTACGTGGGTGAAAACACGAGGCGCTGGTTCTCTATATCTCTACTAATATTATAAAGAGGAAAGATTTGTTTGTATCAAATAGACAGATTTTAAAAATTCTGCTATATCTATCTATCTATCTTCTATCTATTCTATACTTTAAAGGAAGAGAGGACAAAAAGTCTGTACATGGAAGTAAGTTTTAAAAAAAATGTCTAGGGGACTTAGGAAAGTAGTAGAACAAAATTATATAATTTTTAAAATTCATGTTTGTCTGTCTGTTTGTTCCTTAAACAATTAAAAACTACTAATCCTATTAAAACCTGGTTTTCAATATTCGATAATTCTATTTTCGAGGTACCTCGTGGTTTAACTTTACGTCAAAATCCAATTAGTAGAACCCGAGTAATGAATGAAAAAGTCGGTTATATGCACTATTTCTACACAGACGAAGTCGCGGGTAACAGCTAGTTTACCAATAGAATACTACATTATCGAGGAGTAACATTATGCTTTTAAGGGCCCACCTTCAGCTTAATTCAAAATCCCTGTCACCTGGATCACCGAAAATTGTTGATTGTTTCATAACGGAATGTTATTCAATATTTCTTTATATATGGATTGTAGGTGACATTGTTCATTACATTTTAGTGCAGTTTCCAGTTTAATACAACGAAAAGTTTTGAAGCCTATCTATCCATATTTTAACCAAAACAGACAATTTTTGACCCAAAGCTTTAAAACATTCTAAAACGAAAATATTCTAAAACTTTGCGTCAGAAAATAATGAACAATTTTCAATGAATACGACAGGGATTTTCAGTTTAGCTCGTATAAGGGCCTTAAATTCGATATTTTCGCGAAGTCGAGAGTTATTCGGGGTGCGGCTGAAACCACGGGTCGCTAGTAACCTCGTACATAAACCACGAAGAAACAATTGTTCGTGTATTATGTACAGGTCAATGACAACAAGTGAACAACAACTATTGTTAGATCTTGTTTTGTATAAACAACATTTGTAATTAATTTTTTATTACTTTTTGTTGCATTTATTGTAATGAGTTGGACTTTTGTCCTTTTAAAATGACAACTACCTCTGTCTTCAACAAAATTAATATAAATTTTGAAAATCTGTTTAGTTGACGTACCGAAGGGTGAATGGATAACCACTGAACTGATTGCGATGCAATTGAAAAATTTAGGTATCCTGATATTAATAATATACTTTTTATCCTGGAATAATATAAAGATACTAGCTGCGCCCCGCAGTTTCACCCGCGTTAGGCCCGTTCCCGCGGGAATATCGGGATAAAAAGTAGCCTATGTGCTAATCCAGGTCCCCAGCTACATATATTCCAAGTTTCATGGCAATCAGTTCAGTAGTTTTTGCGTGAAAGAGTAACAACCTCACATACATACATACTTACATACAAACTTTCGCGTTTATAATATTAGTAAGATACTTTTTATCCTGTTATTCCCGCGGGATCAGGACTCACGCCGGTGACTCTCAAACATACTTTCAAAAGACATAACCCTCCTTGCGCAGTCGGGTAAACACGGAACACTTTACTAAAATTCAACTGTCCATCTCTAACTCATGACATGAACCATGTTGGTTAAACGGTTAAAATTTTCACAGATGATCTATTTCTGTTGCCGCTATAACAGCAAATATTAAAAATGGAATATTTAAGCGGAGCTCCCAGACAACAAACTTTTTTTTGTTGTAATGGTACAGAACCTTAAGTGTGCAGGTCGGATTCCCACTTGGCCGGTTTTTTGTAGTAATTTAAGTATAATGTCAAGATTATTACGATCGTCAGCCGAGGATACACAAAAACAACCCATCAACCGTCGCGTCGTCGTACTAAATGAAGGCGGCATGAACTTCTGAACTATGATCTCGACACGAAGCTCCAATTTCGCGCACTTAACAAGGTACCTAACTGTAATTTAATTAGGACATGCTGTTCATCTTGAAATTTTGTAATCGTACTGTAATTTGTAACTGAGTTAACCTATTTATGTTGTGTCCGTATTAAAGGACGGACGGTGTCTCTGATTTCTAAATGATATTTTCAAACATTCTTCTTCTTCTCAGGGTGCCTCTCCAACTAATGAAGATTGGCAGTCAGTTCAGGATATTTATTCCGATCTCTCCCGAGGCTCAATAGTTTCAAACATTGTATCGGTATAAATATAAATAAGCAACCACTTAAATATATTAATTTCTTCTATGGTTTTCGCGATTTTGCATAATAAAACACTTTTTCGTTCGGTTTTCAACGGTTCGTTTAAAACCATGAATAAAACGCAATTTAACCCAATAAATAAAGTGTTTTATTAAATATATTATTTAAAACTTCTTCGTGACTTCGTTAACGCTCTACATTCGTCTTTTAAATAACATATTCATTCATTTATTATTGTTGATAAAATTGTAACCAACGCCTCATAGTTTCACCCGCCTAAGTTCCGTCTACATACCAAGTTTTACCACAAGCAGTTTAGTAGTTTTAGCGTGATTAAAACACAAATATCTAAATTTTATAACATAAACACGACAGATGCAAGTCCGACATCGGTAAAACGAGAAATGGTGAAGTTCACGCCACTACAAAAACACCGCTCCATTCGAGTAAGCTCCGCTTGGTGAAAGTGGTTGCTATAAAACTGCTAAAAGTCATAATTTTGACTGTTTATTAAAGGTAAACAACATAGTTTAAACTTCTCCAAAACAGTTATGCTAAAGTTTTTAACGTTGGCTCGTAAAGCCGGGTCATGCGTGAGATAATTCGAGTCGTTTTAAAGATGATGGTCTCTTTAAACTGTGTTGGGAGTGTACCCAACACTTTAGGGGTTTAAGCCTACGAGTTTGCATAGTTTGCGCAAACAGTTGATTTTTTAATTGCTACTTAAAGGGCCGTTTTTTGGTTTGTTGGCGGTGTGTTTTCCTTTTTTATGATAATTGAATTGAATTTTTAGTCTTTGTCATTTCGAAAGTGGATGAACCAATTCTCAATGTATGTTTATTTATTTATTAGCCGTTATTGCCAACAATAAGTAATTATTAATTAAAACATTAATTCAAATAATATTGTAAGTTAATTGCAGTTAAAAATTACTATAATTTATTTAATTTATTGAGTCCTTCTAGCTAGTCGTTACCATAGGGCCTGCTATAGTTTTTATGTTATCCGACTAACGCTTTCTTCCCTACATTTTGGAGTAGATTTAAAAAAAAATGTCAAAAGGTGTTGAAGTTCCAGTCTAACTAAAATAAAAAGTTTTTGTCTTGAAACTGCACCAAAATGCACGGAACAATGTCATTTACAAACGCTACAAGCGAAAATATTGTAAAACATTGCGTCAGGAAATAATCAACAATTTTCGATGAATCCGCCAGGGATTTTCAGTTTAGCTCGTATAAGGGCCTGAATGTCTATTTTTGAAGAGAACAAATGACTCGTTCAGGGCTCGTACATTAACTACTGTTTAGTGTTATGCGTTACTCACGCCAACAATTTCAGCGAAAACAAACATTTCAGCGCTGTATGCGTCAACGAGCTGACTCATGGTTATTGGTTTCTTATCAATTTGTTGGAAATTTGTAATTTTATACTCCTGTTAATGGTTTGTTTTTGTTGTTACTGATTTGTCAGAAAGTGGAACAATGTACTGGTTAAAAATAGAGACTTTGTAGTATTAAACTGTTTGAACAGTCAGATAATGCCGGTTGCATTTCCACCAAAATACATGTATGTTATCTATGTTTGTATTGCAATAAAAACAGTTGGTATATGGAATATATTTGTATATACATATACTCTACGCTATGCTTTAAAGGTAAAAGATTTAAACTCAAAATCTCAGTCGGCTTCATCGCAAATTGTTGATTATTTCGTGACGCCATGTTTTTGAATAGGCACAAGAGCCTAGATGACATTGTATGAAATAAAATTTTGGACAATTTTAACACAAGAATTACATCCCATTCAACCCATTGCACAATACTATGGAATTGTTTAGAAATTCCTAAGAATTTAGTTCTATTTAATTGTAATACCCATATTATTTAGTATGTTGTATGCGGTCGCTCATCTGTTTATTTTCGTTGTTTGTATATGTTTATTTACGTCCGTCCCACTTGGCTCAAGGTAGATATTGTTTGCTGGCACAGCTGTTGCGTTATACCCACTCGAGATTGTTTGAAATGTGTATCCTTTTTGTGTTAGTTACGAGGTTTTATTGTACTCTAGCTAAATCCCGCGGGGTCTAGAGACCCAATCTTAGTATGGTCATCATCATAATTTCCATCACTTATCTGTCTACTTATTCTTCTTCGTGTCAACGACTACAATGAACACGGAGTTGCAGAAATCTGGCCCAACACTTAGGCTTAGGCGATTTGCGCAAGACGGCTGGCACAAACTGGATGCGAGAGCCGAAAATAGCTCTAGGTGGCGTGCAATTGGAGAGGCCTATGTCCAGCAGTGGACTGCAACAGGCTGATGATGATGATAATTATGACTTAGGCTAAAAAGGTCATAATTATCATAAGTCAAAGTTTTTGCTTAGCAAAGTACGGACTATAGATTTCAACCTTACATCCACATCATCTGGTTGCCCTGTTGAGATCGTCTGCAGAGCAGCTGCAGAACAGGGCACAGAAAGTCAAATGCATCATCGTTTCGGCGGCTTCGCCACAGTCACGCACAGTGTCCAACTGTCCACTGCTGAACATAGATCTACGACGACGCTACAAACGGCGATCTCTTGACACCATGAAATATTATCAAAATCGTATAAAATTTCGTTGCGATATTGAGATGTTGGCAGAGACTAATTCAGAGACCTTGATTTATACTATTTAGAGACGTCTATAGCGCGTCCGGTAATGCAGAAGGTTGCAGGTTCGATTTCTGTCGAGAACAAATATTTAAGGTCAGAAGGGGTAAGTGCGGCAAGCATCAATTCACCTGACAATAACAATTATACCCATTGATAAAACTGACCAACCAATATATCTACTTACAAACTCGCATAGAAACTTACACCCAAGAAACACTAACCACTTCTTCGGCAGTGGAATATTACATATAAAATAGAAATGCTGCACTTTCTCCAGGTGACCTTATTTATACAAAATAAATATTTGCCTATGGTTGTCTCTCTATGTAGTATAATATTATGTATATAGTTACAGTAGAGTAGTAGCTATTTTTTTTAAATATTTAATAGGCTAGTTTTTGACCTCATGTCACCTAATGAAAAAGCAACGGTGAGGTCGACGATGTAGCATGCTTGCCTATAGAAGATACCTATTTACTCTAGATTTGAACACTCCAAGGCTATGTTCAAACATTTATATTATAGGATTACTATTTGCCACTATCGCAGATTACCCGATGAATCCCCAATTTCCTTTCTCTGCCAATAAGGAAATCCTTACGGCGTCATAACTCGTCACAAAACACACCAATATAAGGAAATGGTGACGTCGGCAACGATTCAGATACCCTTGAATATCGAGAACAGAATCTTTCGCCCGATTTGCCCTTGATTTCGTTTGATTACGACCTTTATGTATTTCAAGCTATATCTATGTTTCTTGGTAGAGATTTGTCACTTAATAACTTTCTCGGCAAACTCAATAATGCTTTTGATGTTTTAATAAATAAATAATTAAATTCTGTGACCAACACACAGCGCCATCTAGCCCCATTTTAAGGTGCTAAGCTTGTGCTACGGTGACTAGACAACGGATATACTACTAATATGTTTATTTTTCTTTTGTAAGTACAAGCATATGATACATAGAAATACACCCAGACCAGATATAATTTTAATTTTTAAGCAAAAATGTTTGCACACCGTAATGTTTGGTAATCGAACACGCAACTTTCTTCATTGCAGTCGAGCTTTTGCCCGTCGCGTCACATAGGCCGTCAAAAGACGACTTTTAATTATAATAGACTTTACATCTCAGCTGTCGTATCTGCAAATTCAAAGTGCCGGATAGTCGATAGTATAAAAAAACGAAAAGTTTTGAACCTAATAAAATTCTATTTTATGAGACTCATATTCCTTTAGAAAAGTGAGAGTTTGTGAGTGTGTATGTGTGTATGCATGTTTGTTACTCAATCATGCACAAACTACTAAACCGATTGCGATGAAACTTGGAATAAAGGTAGCTGGAGACCTGGAATAACACATAAGCTACTTTTTGTATGTGTATCATATGTATGTATATATACAAAAAAAAACTAAACTATGTACTATATCCGTTGTCTAGTATACCCATAGTAAGTACAAGCCAAGTGCATAGTTTGGGGCTAGATTGCGCTGTGTGTAATGTCGTGCAATATTTATTTATTTATTTACTATGAATGAAAAACACTTCTATTTACACAGCAATAGATAAAACCCACAATAAACTTGATATTTTGCTGATAACGCTTGGTATTAGAAACTCGACCTAGACCGAGGTAAAGTAAGTGATATTTAATGAGGACAAACATTACGATTTATGAATCTAGATTCTAGATACCGAGACTAGGTACTAGGTATATCCATATCTAGTTTTAGCATATTTATAGGTGTGTTATTATTACTTATTTGATTACCTATCCAATCAATTTTGTGTTGAAATTTGGCTACAGAGTATTGACTGATATTTGATAAAATGACTAGCTTCGTCCTGCGGTTATACTCGCATAAGTCCCGATCCAGCGGGAATTGAGATAAATCCTTTCATAGTGAATGCTAACACAATACAAAAAGTCTCTCCAAATTTAATGTATATCTAGGACAAACGGTCTAACTGTGTACACAATCAGTCATCAATATGTTTAATAAATATTAGGGGTTAAAGTATGAAATTGCCGATTTGTACTGAAAATCTTAATTGTTTATTTTTTAAATTTTTAACAAATTTATTTAATAAAACACTTTATTTATCCGGTTTTATCGCGTTTTTATTCATTATTTGACCCGAGCTTTCGCCAACTTTACAGTTGGCTTTTTCAAGGTTGACTGAGATGTAATTTGTCTATTTTTAACATTCTAAAAAGTTACAGTAAACTACCGCCTCATAATTATTTGCAATAAAAACGTTCCAGTGTACGCAGACTATAGAGTTATTGTAATAGTTTTCAATTTAAATTATAATTATTTTTATCCCTAACTAGCTCTAAAAACTACCATGGCTTCGGAACGCGCCCTCACATGAGAAGAAGCCACGAAGAAACTCATGGGGGTTCTCTTTTGCTCAGAAATTTAAAAAACAATTTTTACATCGAACTAAGAATTAAAAAATCTAAATAACAAATAATACTAAGTCCTACAAAAATGGCTAACGGTATCTTGTGGTCTTGCAGCTGTTGTTGGCTGGGCCTGGGACTTGATCAAATGAAGTACAGGGTCCCAGACAGGTGGCACTTTCCAGCCATCTTCCCTATTGAAATTATTAGGGTGTTTCTGAATTTCAATAGCTTCCCGAAGCATCCTGGGTACATACCGCTTCTCTGTAGCCAGTACCTGTGCTTTATCGAAGCGAAGGAAATGGTTAGACTTGTCCAGCGTGTGTTCACAAACTGCAGACTTCTGATACCGCCTGTGCTTCACATCAGCCATGTGCTCTCTTAGACGAGTGGCAACACTTCGTTGGGTTTGCCCTATGTAACAGGCGCCACACTCACAATCGATCTTGTAAATGCCTGCTTCCTCCAGGGGTATCTTACACTTGACTGGTCTTAACAATTGTTGGATCTTTCTGTGTGGCTTATAGTAAGTTTTAATCGAAGCTCGTTTCAAGATTCCTCCAATTTTGTCTGTGACTCCCTTGATGTATGGAAGGATAGCCGGGACTCGATCAACTGTAGGTGGTTTGGGGCGGCTCCTGTGAACGTGGCGCGGCACTTGGAGGTTGTTGCGACGTAGGACTTGTTTGACGTGCCTGACCTCCTCCGCCAGGTGGGCCCCGTCACAGATGCCATATGCTCTCTGCAACAAAGTTTTACCAACAGTAGCTAACTGTGAAGGATGGTGGTGTGACCGACCGTTGAGATACCTATCCGTATGCGTGGATTTCCTAAATACAGTGTGTCCCAGTGACCCGTCAGCACTTCGAAGGACTAGGGTGTCTAAGAAAGCTAATGTTTTCTCATTTTCTAATTCCATCGTGAATTTAATTTGGGGATTAATCGAGTTAAGATGGTCTAAAAATAAGTGAACCCGATTTTTTGGCAGTATAGCAAATGTGTCATCTACGTACCGTTTGTAGATCTTCGGTGCTACCGGTGCACCCTGCAGGGCCCTCTCCTCGAAGTCCTCCATAAATATATCGGCTACCACAGGAGAGACAGGTGACCCCATAGCAACACCGTCAATCTGCATGTAGAACTGGTTGTCCCACAGTAAGTAACCATTGGTGAGGCAAAGTTCTAGTAAATCCGCATACTCCGAAGGAATATTATTCTCGATTAACTTCTTTTTGACAATATCTATGCACCCTCTTATAGGTAAGTTAGTGAAGAGGCTCTGCACATCGAAACTAACCATTATCTCATCATCATCCACCTTAAGGTCTTTCAGGTGACTGATGAAATGGTATGAATCCCTTACAAATGAACCCGTCGTGCCGCGGAGTGGTGATAAAACCTTCGTAAGATGTTTGGCCAGTAAGTATGTTGGTGAATCTATCTGGCTTACAATAGGTCGTAATGGAACATTTGGTTTGTGTATTTTAGGCAACCCATAGATCTTAGGGGCTTTTGGGCACATAGGTGTTAGTGCCGACACGTCTAAACCTAGTTTTTCCGAGTGTTGTTTAAGTAAATCTTTTGTCTTTTTCGTAATTTTTGAGGTTGGATTTTTGCTAACTTTTTCGTATGTTGTATGATCCGACAAAAGCCCACTCATTTTGTTGTTGTAATCCGACGTATCCATCACAACCGTTGAATTTCCCTTATCCGCCCGCAGGATGGTGAGATCCTGGTCCCTACGTATGTCTGCACCTGTCTGGGACCCTGTACTTCATTTGATCAAGTCCCAGGCCCAGCCAACAACAGCTGCAAGACCACAAGATACCGTTAGCCATTTTTGTAGGACTTAGTATTATTTGTTATTTAGATTTTTTAATTCTTAGTTCGATGTAAAAATTGTTTTTTAAATTTCTGAGCAAAAGAGAACCCCCATGAGTTTCTTCGTGGCTTCTTCTCATGTGAGGGCGCGTTCCGAAGCCATGGTAGTTTTTAGAGCTAGTTAGGGATAAAAATAATTATAATTTAAATTGAAAACTATTACAATAACTCTATAGTCTGCGTACACTGGAACGTTTTTATTGCAAATAATTATGAGGCGGTAGTTTACTGTAACTTTTTAGAATGTTAAAAATAGACAAATTACATCTCAGTCAACCTTGAAAAAGCCAACTGTAAAGTTGGCGAAAGCTCGGGTCAAATAATGAATAAAAACGCGATAAAACCGGATAAATAAAGTGTTTTATTATGCAAAATCGCGAAAACCATAGAAGAAATTAAATTTATTTAATCAAAATAGTTGCCATTATTATCTATACATTGCTGCCATCTATAATGGGAAGGTTATTAATGCCTTTGCGATAGAACTCCGACGATCTAGACTGCACAAACTGTGTGAAAGCATTTTGTACTGCCTCCTGGGAAGAAAACTTCTTGTCACGTAGATAATTGTCCAAATCACGAAAAAAATGGTAGTCCGTTGGAGCAAGGTCTGGTGAATACGGAGGATGACGAATGGTTTCTAAGTGCAGTTCCTGAAGGGTCAAAATGGTTTCTCGTGCTGTGTGAGGTCTCGCGTTGTCGTGGAGCAATAATGGTGAAGATCGATTCATGAGTCGGGGCTGTTTTACTGCTAATTTTGTCAACATGGTTCGGAGTTCGGCACAATAGATATCTGCCGTAATTGCTTGACCAGATCGAAGAAAACTATAGTGAATAACACCATGCTGAGACCACCAAACAGTTACCATTACCTTTTTATTGGCAAGTTTTGCTTTAGGACACTGTTGTGGCATTTGACCTGGGGTCAGCCATTGCATTTTTCTTTTCCGGTTATCATGAAGAATCCACTTTTCATCACATGTTACAATTCGATCCAATATTCCTTCATTTCTGTACCGGTTCAACAAGGCAACACAAGTTTCAACACAAGTTTCTTTCTGCAGATCAGTCAAATCATGAGGCACCCATTTTTCGTATTTTTTTATTTTATTGATTTGACGCAAGTGAGTCAATAAAGTGGGTAAGGTAACGTTAAACCATGCCGCTAATTCCTGGGTAGTTTGACTAGGATCGGCTTCCACTATCTCTCTTAATTCATCGTTATTCACCTGTGTGGGCGGTCTTCCTCGTGGCTCGTTCTTTAAGTCGAAATTTCCATCACGAAAGCGTTTAAACCAAAATCGCACGGTGCGTTCATTAGTAGACCCCTCTCCAAACGCAGCATTGATATTGCGGGCTGTTTCTGCCGCGTTAGTTCCGCGTCGGAACTCGTATTCAAAAATCACTCGAATTTTCGCAGTATCCATCTTTCTTGTCTAAATTGAATAACAAAAACAATTGAAAGTCGATATTCAAATGTTTCACATTTTTTAAAAAAAGAACATCACAGAAACCATTTGAAAAAAGTTTCATTCGAAAACCTCAAATGAAGATGTCAATTCAAAGAACCTATTGCAATAAAACGGCAATTTCATACTTTAACCCCTATTAAATAAATAAATGCTGTGACGAACATACAGCGCCATGGTAAGCTGCTAAGCTTGTGTTACGGTGACTAGACAACGGATATACTACTTATATTTATTTTTCTTTTGTAAATACATACATAATATTGTACATAAAATACATACCACTGTATAGGTACTATGTATGACTGGACGTACATGTCGTCATCATTATATTAGCCGTAGCATGTCCACTGTGGAAAATAGGCCTCCCTCATCGTTTTCCAGCAGCGGCGGTTGGAAGCAACCTGCATCCATCGCTGAATGCAGATTGCAACAGTCTTAGGGATGAGTTATATTAGACCGTCACCCGGCGGTGCCGGGTCCGACCTACGTTGTCCATGGCTCGGCAATCATTCGATCGGTCTGTTGCGATGGTGACTGGCTAATATTCGTCCCTTGGTGTAAATAAACGTCTTATCTATCTTTAACCAGATCATCCGTACATCGCGTCGGTTGACGTCCCACGCTTCGTTTCCCGGTCTGTCGTCTCCAAACACGTACATCTAACACCTACTAATAAATAAATAACAATATTTATTTCTTGATAATGATTCATAAGGGGATTATCATAATTCTAAAATCAATCGATATTTAAACTTCTTTCCTTAAGGAAAGTCAAGGTGGTAGATTTATTGAGAAAACTACTATGTAGTTACCTACCTATCAAACCTGTTTTTAACTATAGCTGTATGTATGCTTACAACTCGAAAATCCTGCTCAAAACCTTACTACAATACGAGCACGAGGAACCATGGCTGGTTTCCGGTATCCTGATTAAGGTTCAGTAGTTTTTTTAAGAAAAAGTAACAAACATTATTAAAACTGCACTTTCACTTTTATACTATTAGTAGGATTAGCAGGTTTTTGATAAAACTTACTAAATAAAATAAAAACTAAAACTGCCTTTTAAATTAAAACTATGTGAACCAAACTTTACAACACTTTAAAAACTCTCGTAACAACATGTCTTAAATCACAAAACTGCATAAAATACGTCAAAAAAAAGCTAAAAAAAATACGTTTGGACGTCATCCAGAATACTCTTTTAAATGAAATTAGTTACTAATATTTTCCTTAAAGTTTAAACGCAATTTTCCAGTGATATTTTATCCGATTCTTTGCAAGTGAAAAGGCTGGGCTGGTTGCCAATGTGCTAGTAACCGTGTCTGTTGAGCTATTGTGGAGTTTTTGTATGTTTTTTTAGGGTTCCGTACTTAAAGGGTAAAACCCTGTCTGTGAAGCTAAAGGGTAAAACCTGAAGACTCTACTGTTCGTCTGTTGGTCATCAGCCTGTATCTCATGATCCTTGAACTGTGACCAGGCTACCAGTTTATCTCATTCTTATTCTTCTTTTCGTATAGTGGTGTGGCTCACCTAGTGTTAGAGTTTTCAGGTCGCCCTAAGGCGTCTAACTTGACCTAACGACTGCTATCAGAGATAACAACCCTCACCCTGACTAACGTGCTTTCTGAAGCACGAAGAAGCTCGAGAAAATGTTTTGCTGCTACACACAAAATGTATCTCGTGAAATAGTTACATAACAACAAAAAATAACAATAAAACACTTTATTTACCGGGTTTAATCGCGTTTTATTCATGATTTTTAAACGAACCGAGCTGTTTTATTATGCAAAATCGCGAAAACCATAGAAGAAATAATACACAACACAACACAAGCAACATTAATTTCAAAAATGTGGACAAACGCGATTGAGACCCGAAGTTCTAAATAAACATAGTAATGAGCAGAAATCGTGTAAGTTTAAAAAGTTTGTAGTTAGTATTAAAGTTTAATTTTTTACTGATTATAAATGCCTACATAATTCTGTTGCAGTTACAACAATAACTAAAAACATGATAAAATAAATATTTATGTAATATTTAAGTAAGCTCTCGTACAACAAACATTTTGTTTTAACACAAGACTCTCAGTGCGCGAGAACGACTCGCACTTTGCCATTTATTTTACGTTCTACACAACTCTGTAAACTATTTTTGCTAAAACACCTTGACATTGGTGTGGTGTTGGAATGTGGGTATGACTGAGTTATTTTTGGAGCAAATTTGCTATCCCACTAATATTATAAAGGTGAATGTTGTGTTTCTTGCTCTTTCATGTAAAAACTACTAAACCGATTTCGATGAAACTTGTTATGCTGGTAGCTGGAGATTTAAATTAACACATAGGTTTTTTATCCTGTTATTCCCATTGGATTGCGACTTACCCCGAGGGGTTAGTTAAATCTTACTAATAAATAAATTGATTATTTCCATTAAAAACTATCCCAAAAACACAAATAATCTAAGGACATTACTAGCCAATAACTTAAGTAACAAAAGCAGTGTTTATAAGACTCAGACACCCACGATAAGATTTAACTTGTGTTGTGGGTGACTGTTCTTTCATTACAAAAATTTAAAACCGTGCAGAAACAGAACGGTGCGCCCTTTGATCTATTGTAGTAAGTATTTAAAATAATTGACTTACATATAAATGATTTAAATTGAAATTGAATTTACAAACAGTCAGCAATTATGATGTTGAGACAACCAAAAGACTCTCAGTTTTAGAGTAGTTTAGTCTTTGAATTCACTCAAAAATACGCTGTTATTATAAACGCGAAAGTTAGTATGTATGTACCTATGTAGCTTATAAATTATAAATAAATGCTAAAGTGACCTTGTCATTGTGAAAATCCTACTAATATTATAAAGCTGAAAGTTGGTGCGTATGTGTATATGTGTTTGTTACTCAATCACGAAATAAGAGCTGGAAACCTGGAATAACACATAGGCTACTTTTTATCCCGATTATCCCACGGGATCGGAACTGCTTACGCGGGTGAAACCGCGGGGCGCAGCTATTGAAACCATTTCCAAAAAGTCGTAGAACAAAAGTTCTTCGCCTAGACGTCTAAAACATCCTCTTAACTTAAATCACCGTCCTCGTCAACAATATTCTGTTTCTAGATTTTCCTAATTTAACGTATCTTATGAATAACTAGTTATTCGCTAATTTATCGGAGCAAATAGACTATGGTGGGTGTTAACTAAAAGCTTAGCTTACCTTACCTTCGCCCTGAAGGCGGTATAGTTAGTTGATATTGCCTGAATTAATTAACCCGCCCACACTCCTATACTGGATAGCTATTAAATTAGGACACAAGCTAACACGTTTTCCGATCTTTTTTTTTTATTTTTAAGATAATCCGCCGCACTATACTTTCACTAATTAAGGATTTTACACAGAAAATTATTACTTAGTGATAGTTTAATCAACCACTATAAGTCTCCGAGTGCAGCAGAAAGTATACAATAAACAAAAACAAATTATTAAATAGGTCTTTACTAAAAGTAATATGAAATTCATCAAAGTTTTATTTTTAAAGCGTTTCCCACACTTGGAAAATTATTTTTTCTATGCTTTCTAAAATTGTGGACCATTTGTTGTAAATTTGCGTGTTTGACCTTAAACGTATGATTCCCCACCATATACGAACCTGCAACCTTTCTAAATCCTTTGCAATGCGCAAAAAAAAACAAAATCGACAAATTATTGTAATTACATGAAAATTTATTGGAAGAAAAGTTGTAAATTCATTGTTCATATTGATAGGAGCATGTTTCCAGCAAAAATATCAAATTCTGGGAAATTAACCACTGTTGGATACAGTGACATCGGCCTATCTGGCATGTTGTTAATGATTTACTTTATTAATACTTATTTTTTACATGGGATTGGCTAACGTTTGACCTCATCTCACTTAATGGGAAGCGACGATGAGGTGTAACATGCTTGCTTATGAGAAACTAATTCACTCTTGACTTGAAGACTCAAGTTGTAGAAAATTGGCTTTTTTTTCTAGTTTATTTACTGACCACTTTAAGGGGCCGTAGTAGGCCATAACTGATGTTTCTAGGGTGAATTACTACAAAAGTTATTTGAAATAAAAGTTTATGAAACCATATTTATTAAAGTCGAGGATATTTACTAACACGTGAATGTCGTGAAAACACGATTCCTTAAAAAAAATCTCGATAGAAAATAAAAAACAAACTTCCCTCTAAATTGTACAAATAAATGATATTACTCAGTCAATATTGTACGAAAACGAATGTATAGGAACTGAACTTAGCTCAATACAGGCAGTGAATGTTTTGAATTTCAAGATTACCGTTTAGTTATCTTAAAACTAGCAATTGTTTGATTTTACTCAATAAAATTTTGCATAGTCACATCTTACGTCCTTCACTTACACATCTGAAATTCGCTAGCTTTATCCCTGTCACGCTATTAGGGTTATATAGGCCCTTAACGGCGTCCTTCATTTTATTCTGTGGCCCAGATATCTCAGTTCGATTTATAAATACGTAAGTGCCAGATAAGAAAATGAATGACAGACAGCATATGATCCGTGCAGACAGACAACCTAATTATTACCGTGAAATCGACATGTAATTACTAGCCTTTGCCCGCGACTTTACCCGTTTTGTCGACTGTAACGTTATATCGTATTGCAAATGCTTCGTATAAGAATATAGATGTACTTACCATATTAAAATCGGTAGAGTCGCTTCATCTGTCCGATGCTAGTACCATATTTTGCGCTATGAATTTAAAGAATTAGTTCTAATACAACTAATTCTTCTTATCGCTCTAAGCATTCTTATCTTTGATTGGTACTTCATTTTAAACTTTTTATTATTTACTTTGTGTAGATATTTGTGTCTGTTGTGTTACCTAAGTTATCTGTTGTATAAATAAAGATCGAATCTTTCTATCTTCCGAGTCAAATAGAACTTAAATAGATTTCTGACAGCCGATTACAGAAAACCGTCTTAAAATTTGAGGAGTATTTTAACAGTTGAGTATGTGGCTTCTAAATTTAAAATAAGTTTGAGATCTGTTTAATTAGAACTCAATTTTTTAGGTAGGTGGCGTTGTTGTGTTCGGCCGTGAATGAACTAAATTTTATGATCGTAGTTGTACTAAAATAAATCCGATACGAACAGCTGTTCATTTTGAATTATCGGCTTGCTTAAACGACTCATAAAATAATAGTTGAAAGAACTTTAAATGATTTCTGTACCGTTTTGTTGTGATTTGTGAGTTCAACCGTCAAGGACGAAATGTTATTTTGGAACCAGTGGTTTTGGAGGTATTCAGAGAGCTTCGGTCCGAATCCGATGTCGGTAAGGTCATCTCCGTCTCGCTCAGTGTGACTCAATAAAACAGTGACAGGCATGTCAGGGGAGGCATTAAGAGAGCTTCGGTCCGGAACCGATGTCGGAAATGATTTCTCCATCTCGCTCGGCCCAATTTGACAATGACAGTCATGTTAAGTCGATCTTCGGTTTCGGATTGACGCTCTCTAAATAACCCTACAGGTTAATCTTCGGTATCGGGCCAAAGCTCTCTGAATACCCCTGCAGTTGTGCACCCGTATGTACTATAAAATATAGTTGATAATTAATCACTGGTGAAGTTACGTCAAAGCAGAAATATTATACAAAGTGCCTGTCAAACTCAATTATCAAATAGATAGATTATACTGGTGTGAGGTGCTTAATACTCGTCCATGCTTCAGAAGGCACGCTAAGCAATTATTGGTCCCAGTGATAGCAGTTATTAGGTCAAGGCATTAGGTCAATTAAAAAAAAACTGTGCTTATGGTATTTTTATCCAAAAATGCCATTTTCAAGTTTTTTTTGGAAAGTATTTCTATATATTCCTAGGGAATACCATAGATACTTTTATACAGATAAAAAAGGTAAATTCCTATGAGAGAAACGATAAATTCGGTGAGTCGGTATAAATAAATTTTCCTTATTCCGAGTTTCTTCTGAGCGTTTCCCATGTGGTTTACCTTACTTTACCTTTCTTTGATACTGCAAACGTTTTGATACAATGTAGACATACTAGCAGCGTCCCGCGGTTTTAACTGCGTAAATCCTGATCTCGAGGAAATATCAGGATATCTATCTATCTATATAAGTACTTATAATAAAGGAAGACAGGGCAAATAGTCTTAATTGACCGTTTTGATTGATTGATTAACACTTTATTGTACCAAAAACACAAATAACAACAAATTAGACATAGAAAAACTTAAAAACTGAAGTGGCACAATGGGCGGCCTTATCGCCTATGAGCGATCTCTTCCAGGCAACCAATGAATGGATAAGACTTGAGGAATGGGATGGGTAATGTGTTTTTGAAAAACTGTTTCCTCGAAAATCGTTTTCTTACATACCAAAATTTAATTAGTGATCCATATTTTATAATGTTGTGAGTTCCATGTCTTATCGTGCCATGCCCTGAGCTTAGAAATAGTCTCACTTATACATAACCTAAGTGAGGCTATTTTTAAATATAAGTTACCTACGAAATGTCAAGAATTTAATAACCTAAGTGTTACAGTAACTATTACAATTAAAAGTCCCAGTTAAAGAGATAAGTACCTATCTAAACTAAAATCTGTAGATTTAAGACGTATCCAAGTGATCATAATATACATTTATTGTGTACAAGCATCCTATCGAAATAAATATTTTTGATTTGATTTTATCTATAGGTAAATCTAATTTGATTGATAAAATAGAAATTGCTAATCGCAACCATGCCCGTGGTCGGCAGTCAAAGATTTAAAGACGTTTTCAAATTCCCAGTTGTAGAGGTATTTTTTAAGGCAAAAGTGTTGGGACCTCTTTGTAATCTCAGGCTCTTCAGTTATCCAGGACCCACTTAACCAGGTACCACTGTACTAATTCATTACATCATCCCACGTCATTGATCGATTTATGTATGTAGTCCTTCTAGAGCCAACGTAAACATGTTATGTTTGTACTCAGACAGTATGTAGGTACAGACTGAGGTTGTCGCATACATAAAACATTACCTACTTACTTGTCAATAGCGCACACTTTAACACACTCCTGTAGACGTGAAACTAATTGGTTGCCTGGAAGAGATCGTCCTTAGGCGATAAGACCGCCCATTGTGCTACCTTGGGACCCATTTTCGGATTTTAAATTTTAATTAATTTTATTTAAATATAAGTTTGGTGGTGTACCTACTTTAAAAATATTGGTATATAATGTGCTACCTTATTTTGAGATAGTATTAGTATAAATAATAAATAAATAAATTCTGTGACTAACACCCAGCGCCATCTAGCCCCATTGTAAGCTGCTAAAGCTTGTGTTACGGTGACTAGACAACGGATATACTACTTATATTAACTTATATACTTATATTAACGTATAGTATAGTAGTAGATTATTTTAACCATGAATAAAACGCGATTCAACCCGATAAATAAAGTGTTTTAGTTTCTGTATATTTTAAAAAATATACGCTTTATTAAGCGTTAATCAATCAACTAATTACGATTAAATTTCTCAGTTGTTGACGTAGTTCAGGACAAATTGTGTTGGGACCTCTTCGTAATATCAGTTGTAGATGTTCCTCACTAATCACACTGATGTCGATACTCAGTAAGTGTGTACAGACTGAGATTGTTGCATACATAAAATATTACCTACTTACTTGTCACTAGCGCACACTTCACGGGCTCTGTAGACTTGGAACTTATTACGTTTCTTTAGTCTTCCTTCGAAAGCAGTTCTCTCGCGATCTAGTGAAATTATTTCATTGGCTGATAGTGATTATATATTTGTCATTTCGTCAAGATATTAATTATTTGACCAATGGGTGACTTTGTTGCTCATCTGTTGGGAAAACATTCATTTTTGAAAATTTTAACTTTAGGTTTATGTGATAAAATCTGGTGACTGACAGACAGACAGACTGACGGTTATTAGAGTTTTAGTAATAGAGTCCTATTTCCAATAAACCTTAAAAATATTTACCTAAGAAGGGAATCGAATTTTAAGATGAGTAGTAAGCACTAGTTTAATCAAATCAATGGTGACAGTGCGTGGTCTATTGATATAATTTTTTAATTCATTCCGTATAATACTCGTTCATCGGGTGATAGATAGTTTATCGTTTGTGAACGTTTTAGTGTGCTAGCTCTCTCAACGCATTTTGCGTCATTACATTGAATTGAAATTCAAAGCTTGTATAGTTTACACAATTGTAAACGTAGCGACCACCAGTCGACGCCGAATCAAAATAAATGTAATAACTTAATTAAACGATCTCTGAAAGTTGGGAGGCGATTTTAGCGTTTCAGGACAGAACGCCAAACTATTAAAATACCAACTTCGCGAAATGCCAATTATTCGTAATTCCAACTTCTCATAATGACAACTTAAAATTATCCAGCAGTCGCAATTTTGTACCAGATGCACTTTCTTTTATGTCATCATCTTCATCTCAGCCCTTATCCCTTCCACAGATGAACATAGGCCTTCCCCATACAACGCCATAAATAGCGATCGTGAGCTACCTCTATCCAACGACTACCCTGCGACCGCTACATTGTCGTCGATCCACCGAGTAGGTGGTCGCCACAACACTCCGTTTCGCATTACATCGTGGTCACCACTCGGGGACTTTGACTCCCCAACGATTATCTGTGCCCTTTTATGTACAGTTATTAATGTGTCCATTAAAAGGAAATGGCAGATGGTGGAACCCGCTCAAACAAAATGGTTTTTAATACGGATGTTGATTTGAATACTCCCATAGCTTCTTGGGAAAATGCAAATACTCACTAGCATCTTGGAACACCGTCTTTAGATGGGGTTTTGAGCTGTAGGTCAATTCTGCTAAATAATTACAAACAGGTTTCGATGACAAGAGACATTACAGCGTAAACGTAAACTTAAAACGTCAATTGTACGTCAGGATTTAGTCAGTAAGTTAAGGCCAGTAAGTAAGGCTAGTCAGTGAAGAATAGTGATATTCGCTATAAATCACGATTTAAAATTTAAAAACTTTTCGTTGACTATCCATTGGCGACGTTTTTGCTTTTTGTGCTGTCTCTTTGACATTGACAGTTTTTTCTGCGTGTCAAACAGTAGGACTGGCATTGTTTGTTGTTTGGGGTTTTGGCGAGAACGCGTTAATAGTGCTGTATTATTTTTCTTTTTTTTTGTGTATTATTGTTTTTTTTTATCTATTATTTCTACCTATCTATGGTTTTCCCTTGTTCCCCTTTCATCCCTTATTATAATTTATAGGTATCTATGTAAAATGTGGAATTTATCTGTTTATGTTTTATTATCTTTATTCATTGTGAGCACTTATTATAATATAATTTATATTTATACATATGCCTATTTTCCTTTAAAACTATATTTCGCTCATGACTCGAGGAGTCACCATCCATAGGGTTTTGCCGGAAGACCAGCGCTGCGGCGGATTTTGTTCTGCTGCAGTTATTTTTTGCTGAGGCGTAACCTTTTCGGGGGCACACGGCTTCTTAGAAATAATTTTTAATTTTATTAAATTTGTAGTTTGGTGTTATTTATAATAATTTGTTTTTGTTGAGTTCTAAATTATTTGTTTGTTTGTTTTTTCATGTGTTTGGCATTATTTAATTTGTATATATTATTATAATTTAGTATGTTGTGTTTATTGTACCTACTGTGTAAGTTGTGTGCCTGTCTGAATAAACGTATTTTCTTTCTTTCTTTGAAGATAGTCAGTTAGTCAGGACTCTATGTTAAGAGAGTTAGTTGGGACATCAACAAAGGATAGTAACCTTCTTCTTAAGCGTTTCAATCCTTACATCGGAATGAGATGATATAACATTGTGGCTAAGAAATGGAACATAAAGAATGACAGTGTAGTCGAAGCAAAATCCAAAATTAAATGCTAGCTGTATAGCAGCTCTGTCAAACGATAAAACAGAGTTGCTGCTGCATTATGTTGTGTTTTATTTATATACAAATTCACAAATTTAATAACAACGGTCTAGTATAAATCATCCTTTAAAAGTAACAAGCCAGCACAGCGTCAATCATCGAAGAAACAATGGCAAGGAAAATATCACCTGTAGTTAAATGTCTGTATTTATTTTATAATCATTCTGTGTTTAAGTTATCAATATCGTGATCAATTATATTATCTTCTACAAGATCCATCTATAATCTATATGCATACAGGGTGATCCGACGATAACCATTAGAGCTGAAAGGGGTTAGTTCTAGACGTCTAGACAACAACTTTTGTTCTACAACTTTTGGAAATAAGTTTACTTGAAAATCAGCTATAAAAATAATTGAGTAGCTCCCAAATTTTAAGTGTGTTAGAAATGACAAATATCGTTACTTAGGTTAAGATTTTCTGAGACTATGCTAAGCTTGAGCTAAGCAAGTTGCAAAGATCGCGTTATATATACCAAAATTGTCTTAAGTCAAAGTTTTTGCTTAGCTCAAGCTTAGGTAAGACTGAGCTTAGACAACGTACGAAAGTTCAACCTTAGTAAGTTAACCGTCCCAACTTGTAAAATCTGATTATAATTGCAGTGTTTGGTGATCTGTACTTAAAATTATAAATGCCTTAATATATAACTCCGTCTGTATGTCAGTTACGTTTTCACGCCTAAACCACTAAACCGATTTTGTTGAATTTTGGTATAGAGCTAGCCTATGTCTAGGAGATAACATTAGGCTAGTTTTAATTCCGATATTCTCGCAGGACAGGGACTTAATCAGGCGAAACTGCTTGGTGCAACTAGTGATAATATGATCTAACAATTAAAAGCAAAACAATCCTCAGACAAGTCCGACATTCACAAATCAAAAGTTCCATACAGACTTGCCCTTCTTCTTTAAATACGTAAGTACACAATGTTCAATCCAGTTTGTCTTTCTTCGGTCACTGGAAAATTTCTTCCACATTCTCTAACGACAGTTAAACAAATAATTACCCAAGCAGCTTTCATATAAAAGCGATAATTGCTCGCTCACGCCCTCAATCGGCGCCGGCGCATTTGAGGAAGTGGCCTTAAAACGAACCAGTCCCATCGTTTAGGTCCGATAATATGAATGCAAACTTCTGGTTGCTCTGTTTATTTTTGTTCTCTTTTCAAATAACTAATCAAAATTGTGGCATCAGTTAAGTTTACAACTGACTTAGACTAAGCTAGGCTTCAATTCCTCCTGCCATAGTTCCTTTCGACGGCCTCTGTGACGCGTCGGGGCAGACCTCCGAGTGTTAAGCGGAAGGTTGCGGATTCGATCCCAGAGACGCATTACTAAGCTTAAATGATTTTTAGATGTAGGTACTTTGTAACATTGATTTTTAAACTTGAAATCTCTATAATAACGGTATGAATAAAAAACATTTTGGAGGTTTTACTATTAATAAAACTAGATTTTGGATTTTTATTAGTATTACGCAAGCGATTCTTTTACAAAGTAAATAATAATGTATGTATCTCTAAGCTTTATGAGTGAATTTCTCCGAGTTAAACATGAGGCAGAACCGCTGGTCACAATTATAGTTACTAATAAAATATTACAGTTATCTAATTGCTAGTTTTGTAATGTTATAGTTTTATTTATTAACCGGTATCTCTATATAATTTGAAGTCATTATTTCTTTATTAAAATACATAGTTTGTGGTTAAACAAGTAATCGGATTATTAAGGAAAATTATAAGGGTTAATCTTTGGCGTTCTCGATTCTTCTAGAATCTAGATCTTTACTCAAGACAGGACTTGGACTTGACCGTATCTGATGCATCAAGTCAAAGTTTATCTTACCTGATGGAAAGCGACGATGACTTCGACCACTTTGCTTAGACGACACTCATCCACTGTAGAAATAAAGGCTACAAGTAGTTTACCTAGGAGTTGGCGCCTTGCGGTGCTCTTCCAGTTGCCGAACTTTTTTCTTTTTTCTCGGGCGATATCGGCCACATAACCTGTAGGTTTGACACGTGCATTGATCAAGCCCGATTTCAGAAAACAGAAAAGTTTCCATAGTACCCGTACTATATTACTTATAGTTTGCTTACTATATAACTTCTTTCTGCTATGGTTGAAGTGTTTCCGGAGTAACGTCGCAGGTTGTCGTGCGTCAACCAATCAATAGATCTTGTATAATCTTCAACATAAAAACTTAAATATTCTACTTGCCCACAGGTGGGAGCAGGCGCGAACGGGCCGGGCGGTCGTCGGGCCCTGGAGCTCTTCCTCAGCGGAGGCCTAAAGTCGTTGACGAGACCAGCGAAGCCGGTGCGACGAGCCGCCTCCAGAGATTCCGTGCTGTCACAACCCCAGCCTTTACTTGAAGGTAAATTTATTATATTTTAAACGCATTTCCGATGTTAACCGCGTGGTTTTTATTATTTTCAGCATTGTTGCGATGCTTTTCCTACGGCAGAGCCTTTACAGACTCCTTCCTAAGGGTCTACTCTACCCTGTACAACATTCAATACAACTTCGCGGAAATAGAAGAATAATCTTTTGATTTCTTTTTTAATGAGATAGTCTAGAATTTGACCTCATCTCACCTAATGGCGCTCGACGATGAGGTCGACGGTGGCGACCATGCTTGCCAAGAAAAAACCTAAATTTAGTTTAGACTTGAAGACTGTTAGGTTGAAGATAAAGGGGAATTGATAAAAGCAGCTCATCCCGTAACGGGGTACAAACCTATGCACATCGGTTGCCGGACGAGTTTGCTAATCATTACGCCACACGGTAACCGTGACACGGTGAATTAATGATTATGTATCCGCCCTGTTTCTTTTTTGTTCATTGTTCCTTTATCTCGGTGAACAGTACATAACCAACTACTCAAAATCCACTATCTACTTAGTTACTTGTCTACCTGCTGATCATCCATTCATACATTGATGAGTAGTCTGTAGAGGTTAATTGCCATTTGATCTATGTCTATCATGCATAATCTAAGTAGAGATTTACTGTTGTCATATTAAAGCCCCTATACGAGCTAAACTGAAAATCCCTGTCGGATTCATCGAAAATTGTTGATTATTTTCTGACGCAATGTTTTAGAATAACTTCGTAGCATTTGTAAAACAAAAATTTTTTATCATTTTTATTTAAAATCTACACTAAAATGTAGGGAATAATGTCATTTACAAACGAAAATATTCCAAAACATTGCGTCAGAAAAGAGGCAACAATTTTTCGATGAACCCGACAGGTATTTTTAGTTTAGCTCGTATATATACTCCTTCAGTATGACTTTACGTTTATCTGTTATCCAATAAAACTGAACCGATGGAAATTTGGTTTTCACTATATTGGGTGACTCTATTTTACGAGTCCTCCTTCTCCGTCGTTCCTTCATTGATGAGGATCGTGACCTCTGCAATCTGGCAAGCGTCTTCCACTAGTTCCCCTGTAGGTTGCGTGATGAAGTGCCGTGCTGAGAGTTATCTCCAGTTGTTGGGATACTAGGTTAGACCATCGTTTAGGGGTAAAGGGGTAGACAGTTGGTTAAATAAAGCTTCACTAAACTCAAACTTACATTCATTTATTCAATAACACATTCACATTATCGTTAGCAAACAACCGTGTCTTTGGAACGCGACCTCCAATGAGAAGACGACGCAAGAAACTCATGGAGTTATTGTTTGCAATGATGATGTGATTGACATTGTTGCATATTTAGAACTATAGTGGTACTGGAGCAATAATCTATTTTACTAAAATTACTTATTAACGGAGTGTTTACCATGTTTAATAATTTATTCGCGGAGCTCGATATTTCGCTAGTAATTTCAACCAGCTTGCTCACGAGACTAAAGAATGCGGGTAGTAATTTTAGTAGTGAAAATAACCATGTTAGTTTAAAATCGTATAATCTATATTGTTTACTATACTCCTTACTAATATTACTCGTGCGAAAGTAAGAGTTACTTTCGGTCCGTCTGTTCAAAATGAAGGCGACAATTAATAATCGGAGATTTCTTCTCATAAACGTCATAACTTTACCTCCAAACATTTTACATACAAAAGGAAGTTTACTTTGTGTTAATTCAACTTTTTGCCATAAAACTCGTGACGAGCGCCATTTAATCCGGTTTTACAACAAAAAACCGCAACAAAAACTTGAAATTAATAACCACTGCACCTTGTCCAGCCCAAAAATGGCCGCGGTTCTTTCAACTTGCACTGATTTCTTCGCTCAATTTCCGCGCTCTGTCATACGACTTATTACTATTTATTATTATCTTCGTCGCTTGTTTTTTAATCGATTTCCAAAGAAGAAGGAGGTTATTTATAGATCTTACACTGATTTCTTCGCTTAATTTCAGCGCTCTGTTGTAATGTTTATTACTAAGTATTTATTATCATTTTCGTCGCTTATTTTTTAAAAGACTTCCAAATATGAAGAAGGTTATCGATTTAGATTGTCTATTCGGTTGGATGTTTTTATTTGTGTGACGTCCTCTGAGGCGCGTCGGGCGAACTTCCGATTGCAACGCAGAAGGTTGTGGGTTTGATTCCCGCTGGGGACAAGTATTTATGCTGACCATAAATAAATGTTTGTTTCTGTTTCTGGGGGTATCATACGTATATTTTCTTTTTTTTAGCATATCTGTTGTTTAGTACCTAGTACAAGCTATTATAGTTGCTTAGTTTGGGACTAGCTTAGATAAGCAGAATATGATATAGCGTCCTATTTTGCTCATTATTAAGTAGATTACTATTTTTAGTTACCTAACTTCAGCGATGGTACCGAAAAGAGAGTTATTTTTTTCTTTTTTTGAAGTCGCTTTTTTACTTTTTTTTTTATTTTTGTTTTTAATTATTCGCCGTAACCTCGCTTACAAAACTAGTTGACGCTTAAGCGATTCCTTTCACCACTTTCACCTCTGTTTTTTATAATGTTTTGGAAAGCGTACGGTCATCCTTTACGAGTATTCAATTTCGGATATCCTTTGAAGCTTCAATCGATCTTGGTTTTGACAGATGCAAATAAATAAAATTAAGTAGTTGGTAGTTAGGGACCGTTCTTACGTTGTTCGTCTCCTAGCCATTATTTATACCTGCTAATATTATAAAGCTGATGAGTTTATTTGTGTCTTCGTTTGTTTGGTTAAACGCGCTAATCTCAGGAACTACTGGTCCGAACTGAAAAATTCTGTTTGTATTTGATAGTTAATTTATTGAGGACGGTTATCGGCTACTTTTGATCCCCATATTCCCACTGGATCGAGACTTAAGTGGGTGAAACCGCGGGATGCAGCTATAATACTATAAAGCCAACACCTGTATTGAATTATATCCACTGTCTACTTCCACATAAGCTACTTGCTTAGCGCCTAGGGGCTAGCGAGTCACCTAACTTAAACAAACGGTCTGGCTAGAAAGTTCGCGACCGGCCGCACTAAGTGCTTAGCTTAGCTTCTAGCTGTGTATCAAGCCTGAACGCAAGCCACTAGGAGCTAAGCAAGCCTGCGGACGAAGCCTTACACAAGCTTAGTAGCTTACCATGATTTTGATTGTATTAAATGGGTTCCATTTTTTTACCCTCTGAATACGGAATCCTAAAAAGGATCATCCGTTTACACGATGCTTTTGTGACTGCCTTGTTGAATTTGGCTTAGTAAGTAAAATGGATTGAATATCGGCATCGTATAAATGATGCTTTACGTAACTAACGTAAACATGTATGAGTGTTTTAAGTGCATCTTTCTTTGAGTGTACATTTGAACTAAATTGTTGTTTATGGGATATGTATGACATGACAAAGGATGGTTACAGTCACGTTAAAGTACCTAAACCATTATCATAATGTTCTGTTACTCACGCTAACGTTATGTGATTTTGTTTTTATTCGCTTAAACTTTGTTATGTTTGACGATGAAGTACTTTAAGGGGTATATACGAGCTAAGTTCAAAACTCTTAAAGGGTTCATCGAATAATGTTGATTATTTCATGACGGAATGTTGTTATTATTTTGTGTATGGATTGTAGGTCATATTGTTTCCTACATTTTGGTGAAGTCACGCTTGGTTGTGTTTCCTTTGACGAGACCGCAAAGTTCTTCATATCTCTTTGGACGTTCGTCAACCCTATGGTCTGAGGTCTGCCTCTTTTCTCAATCACTTGAAACCAAGGATAGAAGCATTTCCTGAGTACTATACCCGTGGCCATAATGTCCGAAATGTGTCCCCAGTAATCAAGTCTAAATTCCACGTCACCGAATCCTATTCCTAAACTAGTATAAAGCAGTAACTAAATTTGACTAAACACCGGTCTAATTGTACATTTGTCTCCAGGTCTGAGGAAGTGCTCCACGGTACTAGCCCTTACGGACCGCGAGAAGGTACTGGAGCCTATCAGGGCTCACAACAGACTGCGGGCGCCCTCCGTCTGCTCCCGATGCTCCTCGCTGCTGTCACTGGCTGGTGCTGGAGGCTCCAGGTATGTCACTGAGTCTACTAAGCTTCCCCTACAATTCTTGCCCATCCAAAGGTTGCCTGGAAGTTCGCTCTTTGTACCTTTCTTGTAATTAGCTGTAAGTTTCGGTTAAGTTATGCATTCCGTAGATGTTTGGTACAGTAAAGTTTTTATCTAACTCGTTTAAAAACTACAAAGCAAACTCGTTATCAAAATAGAGAAAGCACTTGGGCTCTATAGCTTGAGTCTTAAAAGAATGCGGTTGATCGATTGACTAAAATGTCTATTACAAATATCAACGCAAACCTCTGGTCCTAGTGACTCGAAATTTGGAGCGCACTCTTCATGTGCTCCAAATTTCATTGTCGTGTGTAGGTAAGATCGACTAAGAAAGGGTTTTTCGAAATTTCCAATGCGATCAGGACTTATGCGTTTGAAACCGCGAAACTCAGCTTATAATATTAGGGGTTAAAGTATGAAATTGCCGATTTGTACTAAAAATCTTAATTGTTTATTTTTTAAATTTTTAACAAATTTATTTAATCAAAATAGTTGCCATTATTATCTATACATTGCTGCCATCTAATGGGAAGGTTATTAATGCCTTTGCGATAGAACTCCGACGATCTAGACTGCACAAACTGTGTGAAAGCATTTTGTACTGCCTCCTGGGAAGAAAACTTCTTGTCACGTAGATAATTGTCCAAATCACGAAAAAAAATGGTAGTCCGTTGGAGCAAGGTCTGGTGAATACGGAGGATGACGAATGGTTTCTAAGTGCAGTTCCTGAAGGGTCAAAATGGTTTCTCGTGCTGTGTGAGGTCTCGCGTTGTCGTGGAGCAATAATGGTGAAGATCGATTCATGAGTCGGGGCTGTTTTACTGCTAGTTTTGTCAACATGGTTCGGAGTTCGGCACAATAGACATCTGCCGTAATTGCTTGACCAGATCGAAGAAAACTATAGTGAATAACACCATGCTGAGACCACCAAACAGTTACCATTACCTTTTTATTGGTAAGTTTTGCTTTAGGACACTGTTGTGGCATTTGACCTGGGGTCAGCCATTGCATTTTTCTTTTCCGGTTATTATAAAGAATCCACTTTTCATCACATGTTACAATTCGATCCAATCCAATATTCCTTCATTTCTGTACCGGTTCAACAAGGCAACACAAGTTTCAACACGCGTTTCTTTCTGCAGATCAGTCAAATCATGAGGCACCCATTTTTCGTATTTTTTTATTTTATTGATTTGACGCAAGTGAGTCAATAAAGTGGGTAAGGTAACGTTAAACCATGCCGCTAATTCCTGGGTAGTTTGACTAGGATCGGCTTTCACTATCTCTCTTAATTCATCGTTATTCACCTGTGTGGGCGGTCTTCCTCGTGGCTCGTTCTTTAAGTCGAAATTTCCATCACGAAAGCGTTTAAACCAAAATCGCACGGTGCGTTCATTAGTAGACCCCTCTCCAAACGCAGCATTGATATTGCGGGCTGTTTCTGCCGCGTTAGTTCCGCGTCGGAACTCGTATTCAAAAATCACTCGAATTTTCGCAGTATCCATCTTTCTTGTCTAAATTGAATAACAAAAACAATTGAAAGTCGATATTCAAATGTTTCACATTTTTTAAAAAAAGAACTTCACAGAAACCATTTGAAAAAAGTTTCATTCGAAAACCTGAAACCATGAAGATTCTATGTCGATTCAAAGAACCTATTGCAATAAAACGGCAATTTCATACTTTAACCCCTAATATTTTAAACTGTACTGAACACAAATAAACCAGCGCTGAAGGTTGCAGATGCAATTGCTAGTTAGTACCATTTATAAATTCTACACGCCTTTCTCAGTTTACTATGCAAAGCCGGACAGAATCACTAGTTGAATATCAATTGATAAAATGCTGTAAATCTAGGCACAGATTAGATACAGATCCAGCCAACACTAAAGCAGTATAGATCCGTGATTACCGAACAATCCAACAATTACCATGGTTCATTATTCAACCTTGAACTGCACGAAAGCAACACAGTTTTGCAATTTAGAGACGACCATTGCCACTTGTCTCCGCAGTCTAAATACCACCGTACCCTGTAAAGTTTAAGGTATGTTTTAGATGTGCTTGTGGTATAGCAGTCGCCGATACTGGTTAGAAGATAAGGCTAAATAGATATAAATCGTTTCGCAATTGTTGACCGAACAATTACTTAGATTGTGACTTTTTAAAAAAGATTTATATTCCAATTGAGATGAGAGTATTTAGGAACCGACATATTAACTCTTAAAATTAGTAGACTTAAGTGGCAATGGGCAGGCCATATAGCTCGAAGGACAGATAACCGATGGGGAGTAAAAGTCTTTGAGTGGCGACCACGATGTAATGCGAAACGGAGTGTTGGAAGACCACCTACTCGGTGGACCGACGCCATAGTGGCGGTCGCGGGGAGTCGTTGGATGGAGGTAGCTTGCGATCTGTTTGTGGCGTCGTATGGGGGAGGTCTATGTTCATCAGTGGATACGGAAAAGGGCTGAGATTATGATATTGAGAGATGGAAGTGAACGATGAGATGGCGACCTAATTGAAGTTAAAGTAAGAAGAAAACATGCTGCACCAACCTTAAATAAATTAATTAGGTGTAGAATGATAAAAAGTTTTTTATTCCATGTTTAGCTGCTAGGACTAATAAATGTTGGCCGGTGTAGCCACTAAGGAAGACGGGTCGGATTATGTTCCACAGCGGTCTACCTTCTTCTAGATATGCGTGGTTATATCTTAAAGTCTAAGATATAGTCTGAAGTCTATGACTAAGGCGGTTACCATGGTATTGCGGGACCTAAATCGTTTAGCTAATATGTAAATGAAATTAAAATTGAAAATCCCAGACCACTTAAAAAAACTAATATTTTTAAATTCGGTTTTTATTTCTTATTTGATTTTTTTAAACAGTTTCTGATAAAAAAAAATACTTGACGATTTAGGTCTTGCTAAGTAAAAGGAGATCATGGTAACCCCCTATATCATATCTTACTATCAGACGAAATAGTAACCAAACGCTAATTTGTCGTGTGTATCAAATGGATGGTTTTGAATGAGTGATCGGGCTGTTAGCACAAGGGAGAAAGTGAATAATTACGGCATGTAGGCGGGGCCGAATTTCACGAGCAAACTCGTAAAAAAACATAAGAGCCCATAAAAAAACAATTAATCTGGTATTCGATTAACCAAGAGCTCTATTAAGAGGGTCATATTTCCTTTAGTAATTAGTTGGTAGAAAAAATAACGTAAGTACTCGTAAATGAAAGCAAACCTCGGTTTCATGACAAGCTAGCTAACCTAATCTGACCTACCGTGAGTTTGTCCAGGACCCGCGATCCTATAAATATCACAGCACAAAAACTAGAATATAATAAACCTGAAGAACTAGAACTGAAAAAAGAAACTAGAATATTGAACAGACCATAAGGTCTGTTCGCATTTGCCCCTTTTCGAAATTTGGACACAAATAGGACACTCCATAGGTATCCACTAATAATAAATTGAATATAACACTGAAAAATACACAGCGCACTAGCTTCTTGATAAGCTACTAAGCTTGTGTTACGGTGACTAGACAACGGATATATATATAACTACCTGGGTATCTTCATTTTTCATTTTTAAATTCAAGCGTATTATTATAGACAGAGAGGGTTGATAAAGGTTTTTTCGAAACACCCATGGGTTAGTCTAAATCACTCGTTCTGTACTAGTTCTGGTCTTAAAGCCTCGTTTTATTCCCAGGTATTCCCTCGACGGTGCTGGAGGTGGCTTCGTACCAGCAGCTCCAATAAACTGCAAGCTTTGTTTAGAAGACGCTACGGCTGACAAGGTCACCATGATTTCTGGATGCGGGTGCATTTTCTGTACTAAGGTAAGTTTATTCTGCATTTACAGCCTGTATGGGCAAATATGAAACACCACTTAAACATTACAGAGCTACTAAAATAATAGAATACTTTATCAATTTAAAATTAGTAAGGTAATTTTGGAATTAAGCAACTGCTTCATTTAATTATCATAGATCTCAAATTGTTTCTGTATTCGGTCGTCTTTCTTATTGTAGTAAGACCACGCAACATAGTTTTCTTTAAATGAATTCGTGGTAAAGAATAACTACTTTTGTTTACGAAGCTGCGGATGAATTCTATTAGACCCTGACCGGGCCGTGCCGTGTCCGAGCTTCGTTGTCCATTGCTCGGCGAGAAGTCGATCGGTCTATTGTAACCGAGTGGTGGCCGAGCAATAGGCAACGAAGCACGGACACGGTACGGCCCGGTGACGGTTTAATATATAAATCATCCCTAAAACGGATAATGGTAAATTGTTTACAACCGTAAAAACTACTCGTAAAATTCATTCCCAAGAACAAAATATTCTTAAATATCATATCTCTGACCTGTTTTAACTTATTACCTAAAAAACGGTTAATACCGTTTTTTTATTTTAAAAAAACACTCACAGGCTCGCGTTTGGATAAGGACAACGTGTGTTTTAATTAGCAGTTAAAGGACAATAGGGAATGATTTATATTAGACCGTCACCAGGCCGTGCCGTGTCCGAGCTTCGTTGCCCATTGCTCGGCGAGAAGTCGATCGTTCTGTTGTTGCAACCGAGTGGTCTAATATAAATGATCCCTAATAACGATCTTTGCTACGACACGGATTTAATGAAAAATAAATAAACTTTTATGGTAACTTTATACCTAGTCAAAAGTCTAAATAGTTTATTTCCTTTAGATTCTTGTACAACATTAAATGCACATAATCATTTGGCTAACACACCTAACATAGTAGTAGAACAGGCAATGGTCAGTCAGATTAATAGTTAGGTACTAGGTAGTCTAGTTCAACTAACGGGATTTTTTCCTCTTGGTACATGTAAGGTCAGCAGAAAAAAAACAAACGATAGGAAAAAAACTAAAAACCCACAAAACAACAGTTTCTACAAATTTCTGTATTGGCATTTGGTTAATTGATTTGACTTTTGTTTTTTATAGACATTATTATTAAATTTTTACGATTCTTATGTAACTCTTGATTGTTAATTGTATTTTTTATCGTTTGTTTTTCTAGTGCCTTCCTTCCTTAGATACTATTCTAGACTAAAATACAAGGTTAAAAAATATTTAATAAGTTCATAATCAAAGGTATCGGGAATATTGCACATAGCACCGTCTTGTCCCAAACTAAGCAATTACGCTTGTACTGTAATTCATTCCTAAGAGAAAAATTAACTACACACGTTCTTATCCTGCATGGTATTCTAAAGCTATGATTAATGTTATTAAAGAAAAGAATAAGTATCACAGACGTTGGAAAAAATATGGTAATCAAAATGATTACCTAACGTTTTCATTGCTTAGATCTCGGCTCAAAAAGCTTAGTGATGTATGTTTTTCAAATTATTTAGACTTTGCTCAACAAAAAATAAAAGAAACACCCCAGTTCCTGTGGTCTTATATAAAATCAAAACGTAAGAATTCCTCTAATTACCCTAGTGAGATGCAATATAATAATAGGATACACTCTAACTATGAAGATATTTGTAATTCTTTTAACGATTTCTTCAGTTCCAACTTCAGTTTACCTGCCTCTCACTACGAACAATTTTCAGAATCCAGTTCGGTAAGCCTTGACACGTTGTGTGACATAACAATTACCGTTGATTATATGAAAAAGTTACTCAAATCACTTAACTGTAATAAAGGGGCAGGATCAGACGAAATACATCCTATTCTCTTTAGTAAATGCGCAGAATCTCTTTCATCCCCTCTCACAGAAATTTATAACAGATGTTTTAAAGAAGGATATTTCCCTGAAATTTGGAAGACAGCTTATATTGTTCCAATTCACAAAAAAGGATCTAAAACAGACGTTAAAAACTATAGACCAATATCTATTTTAAATGTGCTTAGTAAAACAATGGAGAGAGTTGTACATAGAATCATTTATCCTCTTATGATACGACATATTCCCATTCAACAGCATGGTTTTGTTCGAGGGCGTTCTACAGCTACTAATCTTGCTATCTTCTCCAATGATGTTCTTAGTGCTATGGATATAGGTTATCAAGTAGACGTTGTATATACTGATTTTGAGAAGGCATTTGACCGCGTGGATCATTTAATTCTTCTTCGGAAGCTTCAGGAGTTGGGAATTCATGGCAATCTCCTCCGTTGGATGGAATCTTATCTGCGTAATCGATCTCAGGCTGTAGTGGTTGCAGGTTTTCGATCCGACTATGTGACAGTTACTTCAGGGGTACCTCAGGGTTCAATTCTCGGTCCCTTGCTCTATGCCGTGTACTTGTACGATGTGGGACAATGCCTGCGATCATCGCAGTACTTGATGTACGCTGATGACACAAAAATATATAAAAGTATCAAGACCATTTCAGATGCCCAAGAACTACAAAATGACCTGAATAGGCTTTGTCACTACTATAGGGACAATCGTGTTTCGGTTAACGCTTCTAAATGCTCAAAAATTACTTATACTCGTAAACGGCACTTTGTGAGACACACGTATTATCTAGACAACCAGCCAGTCGAACAACTAGAGTCTACTCGTGACCTAGGTGTAATTTTTGATGCAAAAATGACCATGTCGGATCATATATCGACAATTGTCAATAAAGCATATAGAAACTTAGGTTTTGTACTTAGAGTCAGTCAACCCTTCTCGGATATAAACTGCGTCAAAATGTTATTTTTTGCATATGTGAGGAGTATTCTGGAATACTGTTGTGTTGTCTGGAACCCCCAATATAAAACGTACATTGAAGATATTGAAAGCATACACTCAAAATTCATCAAACACTTAAATTACCGAACAAGAAGGAAAGATTTGGATTACGCAGAGTCGTGTGTGTCTCATAATTTATTAACATTAGAAAAGCGGCGTACTTACCTGCAGTTGATGTTCATGTACGATATCTTGAATGATAACATCAACTGTCCTAACTTATTATCGCTTTTTCTTCGTCTCACAGCCACGAATAAGCGAACACGACACACTCGTCTGTTTAGTGAGCCTTACACAAATACCAAATATGCACAGAATTCCATAGTCCACCGCACATTGAGGTGCTACAATGAACGTTTCATGTCCTCTGATATCTTCTATTTATCTAAAAATATGTTTAAAAGGGATGTCTTTTCTGTGATAGCTGATTAATGTATACTTTACTTTCCATATACAGTTATACTCGTAATATAGTCTTCTCGTCATTGATATAAATATCGGTTTCCATGATTAAGCCTTTCCTTTTGAAATTATTCTCTCGTTATTTATTCCGTGGGTAGGTAAATTGTTTATAAAGAGGTGTGTGGGTATGTGTATTTATGTTTATATGTTTAAATTAGTCTATTTATTAATATTATTATTATTTATTAATATTAACTGTGTGATTTATTTCTGGGTATAGTATGATATGTGTGTATGTGATATTCCTGGTATTTATTTGGATGAACTATATATAACACAATTATTATTATATAAAGTATATAACTATCGTGGCACTCATTGTTCTTATTTTCTTGTTATTATGCTCTTAATCGACAAAATATTAGTTTACTTATAGTATAAGTTTTTGGTTTATATAGTGCGAATCTGTTATTGGCTGTAAGATCTATTTTACTGTTTATTTTTATAGTACTCTAAGAGCTGTTGATTCGATGAAGGAATAAATAAATAAATAAATAATAAATAGTAATGGGCGTAAGACAATTAAATGCCCAGTGAATTTGTTAAGACATTTTTAAAGGGGTTTGTAGTTCCCATAGAAACATTGCTATTATAGTTTAGGGACATATCTGTTGTCTATACTTTGTTTTTTAATTGTAGACTCCGATTTGACACATATTTCTCAAGAATAAAAGTCAAATACAAAGAACCTAAACGTCAGATTATAGTCAGAAAAAAAAACGGATTAAGTATATATTTATCTGAACCGCCACGTCGCGTCGCCCTCTATTGGCTAGCTAGTAGGTACCTGTATGTAGGTATGGGAGTATACTACTTCATTTACTTAAACTAAATATTTATTTGTCCCATTTCCCTCGAGGGCAAGTTTAGGTAATTCTTACGCCATTAACGTTATCTGCGAAGCACTTTGGACGTTCGTTCGAGACCAAACGTAGAGAGTCGTTTACGAAGCATTAATTAACCCATTTCCGAGATAATTGTTTCGACATCTAAATATTTAGATAATAGGTAAGTAAATCAGCATTCGTATTATCGATCCAGTGGAAATTGACACGAACTTTGCAGTAAATGAAATAAATATTGCACGACATTACACACAGCGCGCAATCTCGCCCCTAACTAAGCACTAGGATTGTACTATGAGTACTAGACAACGGATATACTACATATTATACGCTGAACATATTTTTTAATAAACTGCCTAGTTAACTTGTAATTAGCAATTGTTTGAGTTTTTTGTTCTAAAATTTCGCAGTCGCCTCTTACGTCCTTCTTGTACACATTTGAAAATCGCTAGCGCCATCCCTGTCACAATTAGTTTGACGTTAAGGTACGCCCTTAAATAATTCGCTGTTCAGTCAAAGTCACAAAGGTCAAGAAATGCTACAAGTATTTAAAGAGAATTTCCCTATATTTACGGTATAAACAAGACTGTTTATTATCCACTACAAATATCTATACTTATAATAAAGGAAGAGAGGACAAAACGTCTGTACTTAGAAGTAAGTTAAAAAAAAGTTGTCTAGGGGACTTAGAGAAAGTAGTAGAACAAAATTTTATAATTTTTAACCGACTTCAAAAAAGGAGGAGGTTCTCAATTCGTCGCGTATATATATATTTTTTTTTTTTTATGTTTGTTCACCGATTACTCGAAGGTGGCTTGACCGATTAAGATGGTTCTTTTTTTATTAAAATTAATGTCTGTCTGTCTGTTTGTTCCTTATACAATTACAAACTTCTAATCCGATTGAAATCTGGTTTTATATTGGATATTTATATTTTTGAGGAACGGAATCCAACTAGTAAAACTCGAATAGGTTCAATAATTAATTTAATAATAACTAATGATCTTAACCTTAACAGTAGATATTATGACATCAGAAGGAAGTAGATAGTACTCGTAGTAATGGAACTCTCTGCCCGCTCCGCTGTTTCTCCTAAACTACAACCTTGGAGTCTTCAAGTCTAGAGTGAATAATTATCTTCTAGGTAAGCATGCTAGATCGTCGATCTCATCGTCGCATCCCATCAGGTGAGATGAGGTCAAATTCTAGCCTATTAAGTACTAGCTGTTACCCGTGACTTCGTCTGCATAGAAATAGTGCATAGGACTTTTTAACCGACTTCAAAAAAAGGAGGAGGTTATCAATTCGTCTGTATGTATAATTTTTTTTTTTTTTGTATGTTCACCGATTACTCGAAGACGGATTGACCGATTAAGATGATTCTTTTTTTAATGGATAGGTGGGAGCTCCAAGATGGTCCCATAAAAATTTGATAAGGATCTGATGAGGATCTTCGAAGTGAGGACCGGGAATGCTCCTGAAAACGCTGTATTCAATTCAATTCAATTGTTAATCGATTACACGAAGATGGCTTGACCGACTGATATAGTTCTTTTTAACCGACTTCAAAAAAGGAGGAGGTTCTCAATTCGTCGCGTATATATATATTTTTTTTTTTTTTTTTTTTTTTTTTTTATGTTTGTTCACCGATTACTCGAAGGTGGCTTGACTGATTAAGATGGTTCTTTTTTTAATGGAAAGGTGAAAGCCCCGAGGTGGTCCCATAAAAATTTGGTGAGGATCTGATGAGGATCTTCGAAGAGAGGACCGGAAATGCTCCTCAAAAAGCTGTATTCAATTCACTTGTTCACCGATTATTCGAAGGTGGCTTGACCGATTGAGATGGTTCTTTTTATAATGGAAAGGTAGAAGCCCCTTGGTGGTCCCATAAAAATTTGGTGAGGATCTGATAAGGATCTTCGAAGTGAGGACCGGGAATGCTCCTCAAAAACCTGTATTCAATTCACTTGTTCACCGATTACTCGAAGGTGGCTTGACCGATTGAGATGGTTCTTTTTTTAATGGAAAGGTGGAAGCCTCGTGGTGGTGCCATAAAAATTTGGTCAGGATCTGATGAGTATCTTCGGAATGATGGACAGGATAGCTTCCCAGAATGTAATAAATTACTCGTTTTTGGACTTCTACCAAAAAGAAAAGACCCCTAAAGAACTAAGTACAGATTGATGGGCCACCTAAAACCACCTTCTCATCAGCAAACTCCTCAATAATTAAAATTACGGTAACAATAGGTATTGTTAATTTATTTGGCAGTCGAAAGTAAGTAGGTAGGTACTAAAAAGGGTGAAATAAAAAAATAATTTAAAAATTAAAAAACCGACTTAAAAAAAGAACTAAAATAATTTAAAAACCACAAAAAAAAAAAGAATTGATAAAAAATACCAAAATAACCTCTACATACAGCGCCACCGACTAATTAATCTGTTTTATCATCTGAAGTCGGGCAGTTTTACTGGCTGTATGGTTCCATATTGTACCTACTTAGTTTGGCTGCCCGACTTCAGATGATAAAACAGATTAATTAGTCGGTGGCGCTGTATGTAGAGGTTATTTTGGTATTTTTTATCAATTCTTTTTTTTTTTGTGGTTTTTAAATTATTTTTTTAATGGAAAGGTGGAAGCTGCGAGGTGGTCCCATAAAAGTTTGGTAAGGATCTGATGAGTATCTTCGGAATGATGACAGGATAGCATCCCAGAATTCAATAAATTACTCATTTTTGGACTTCTACCAAAAATAATAGACCCCTAAAGAACTAAGTACAGATTGATGGGGCACCTGAAACCACCTTCTCATCAGCAAACTCCTCAATAATTAAAATTACGGTAAAAATAATGTTGATTTTTAGGTACGTAGGTTACGTAGGTATACAAAAAAGGGTAAAATAAAAAAATAATTTAAAAATTAAAAAACCGACTTCAAAAAGAAACACAAACTAAGTACAATATGGAACCAACCAGTAAAACTGCCCGACTTCAGATGATAAAACAGATTAATTAGTCGGTGGCACTGTACCTATGTAGAGGTTATTTTGGTCATTTTTATTATATATTTTTTTTTTGGTTGTTTTTTAAATTATTTTTTGTTTCTTTTTGAAGTCGGTTTTTTAATTTTTAAATTATTTTTCGTTCATTACTCGGGTTCTATCTAATCGGATTTCGATGTAAAGTATACCATGACCACGACGTTCCTCCAAAATAGAACTATCCAATATTGAAAACCGGATTTTAATCGGATTTGGTAGTTTCTAATTGTATAAGGAACAAACAGAGAAACAGACAGACCGACATGAATTTTAAAAATTATATAATTTTGTTCTACTCTATATAATTTTTTTCCTAAGTCCCCTAGACTAGACATCTTTTGTTTTGTTTACTTCCAAGTACAGACTTTTTGTCCTATCTTCCTTTATTATAAGTATAGATATAGATAGATAGAAGATAAAAAAGGTACTGTTCAGCAGCTTAGACGTAAAAGCGTAACAGACAGACAAACAGATTTACTTATTCACCCGCGTAAGTCCCGTTCCCGCGGGAATATCGGAATTAAAGTATCCTATGTCCTTCTCCTGATTCTAAACTTTTTGGTGGGGGGTCCCCACCAAAAAGTTTAGAATTATAAATAGAGTAACTAACACGACTTTCTTTTATATATAGAAATAGAAGATATAATATACGTTCATAATATTACTAAGGATAAATATGTTAATAAATCGTGTGAATTTATAAAGTTTATTACTAAGGAATTTGCAAAATATATCTAACACAATGTCTAATGCTAATTATAACATAAGGACTAAAAAACTGGGAAGCTCTTTTTTATGTACAAAACTTTATAATTAATTACAATAAGTCCAGCTGTCTAGAACTGCAGCCTATTATTTAAGCCTAAAAACCTGTGTTCCAAGGTCATACATAACATTTTGTAAACCAAAAAAACAACTTAATAAAATCGGGAAGCCGTTTTTATATGCAATATTATATATTGCAAATTGTCGAGAACACGCAGCCTATCATTTACGCCTAAGTACGTATAAAAAACAGTTTTTTAGATCATATAATTTTTCAAAATATACCTACCAACATACGCTTAATTAGCACACAAAACGGAGTAAAAAAAACCAGGCAAGGAGATTTTCAATGAACAATTTTATTACATTAGTCATTCGTAAGGTACCATCTTCTTCTTTTTACACGACTGCCAAAGGAAGTGTTATGTTTTTGCCGTGAGTGTATGTATGTATGTATGTATGTATGTGACCTATTTTTGTGCCGTCGTAGGGCCTAAACGGCTGGGCCGATTTAGATAAACGATACGTCGTTAGATTCGTAATGACCGTGAGAGTGACATAGGATACATTAAAATAATAAATAAATAAAAATAATGATGTAAAACGCTATTAACCAAGATTTGTAAAGACCATAAAAAACAGAGAAAACGCGTAACATTGTTCACTCAAACGATATGTTTTATTCTTTCGTAATTGTATAGTGGTGTGGCTCACCTAGTGTTAGAGTTGTTCAGTTCAGGTCGCCCTAAGGCCTCTAACGTGACCTAACGACTGCTACCAGAAATAACAACCGAGACCAACTGCTTAACGTGCCTTCCGAAGCATAGAGGAGCTCGATAAAATGATTTTCTTGCCCACAAGTTTTCGGCACTCATCCAAGTAAGGACCGAGCCAAGCGTTGCTGAACAAGGTCAGATAAAAGTGAAAGTTTGTGAAGGAATCGCGATATTCTCGCAGAATCGGGACTTAGGTGGACAAAAGACCAAACTTCGGGGCATTTGATGTTTAGATGCTGTGTGCCAATCATTCAATAGTGGGTAGACCGATTTAACTGAAAGGCAAGGCAACTGAAAGTCTGAAAGGAAAGGGTAGTTTTTAACCTGTACTAATACATAAGATACAAATTATTATTCCGGCATTCCCAATAAAACGGGAACTACACGGGTAAACCGCATGATACAGCTAGCCTATATATACTACCATTATAAATAAAAAGGAAAGATTTATTAGTTTCTTTGTAACGAATAAGCTCCAAAACTATTTAACGAATTTCAAAAATAGTTTCACCAATAGAAAGCTACATTATGGAGGAGTAACACAGGCTACTTTTAATTACGATATTCCCACGGGATCGGGATTTACGCATAACTGCTAGTATAACAATACTAGCTGTCTACAAGTCCAATCTACTATTTCAAATCATGTGCGGTAGGTATATGAACGTGATTCATACCATGATTGTTGATACTAATTAACCTTACTAGACTAGAGTATATTACTCGTATGTACTTCCGTACACATTATTGTTGCTATTTTTAACTTTTAAACTCTTTGAGATTGAGCGGCTTGAGTTTCCAACGGCTTGCGAGAAGGATACCTACTCACAAAGTTGACGATTGTGCTGATCTGGATTAAGACTAATTATGTTTATACTCTATAACCTTTATCTGCCATGACTGTTTCCTTTTGTATTGATTTTCGGAAGTAGGTTCAATGAATATACAAAAGAAACATACGGGTATAGTCATATTAGTTATAGCACATTTTGCTCTAATGTCTTTACACAGTTAGGTCACAGTTGACTACGTTTGTATGAAGAAAGAGTATAAGTCACCAAATCCCCGATGTTTCGAGGTATTTTCAAACTTCGCTCGAGGGCGTTCGAAACTATTTTTGACGCAACGCACGCCGCACTCGTCTGTTGTGACCCCTCCTTAAACGGTACCCACAACTCGATGACGTCACTGTGCTATTCACGATAACAATATTTGTAAACACGAATGATGTATCATGTGGGTCAGCTGTACTGTACCGATTCTTTATTGTTGCGACCGAGTTTTGTACCTTTAAGTGCCCATTGAGAAGTTATAAATATCAATTTACTGTGGCTGTAGGTAGTAACCTGCTTCTGCAAACCATTAAGCAAAGGAAAGTTGCATATCTTGCACATCTGTTGAGGAACCCGAGATATGGATTACTGCAACTAATTATGATGGGAAAAGTTGGCCGTAGGAAGAAGTCTACGAAACGTCAGAGAGTGGACAGCAATAGCGATCAAGTGCCGCCAAACTATTCAGCCTCGCGAGAGATCGAACTAAAAATGCTGAACTGCCTTCCAACCTTCCTTAGCTGAGAAGGTACCCAAAGAAGAGAAGAAGTAGATAGTAAAAGATTTGATTCAAAAGCTTGGCTTGATTCATAATGGCAAATACAGGATAAGTCGAGCTTACCCCGTATTTGCCATTGTAAAATTTATTTGCAATAGGTATGGTCAATGAAGACTTACCTACTGTGCCGACCCCAAATAGTTTGGGGTTTTAGCGAACCCTCAGTGCCCAAAGGTGGAAAAAAAACGTTCCTCTATAAGTTCCAACAACTTTAATTTAGCACTCGATAAAATAAAATTTGTGATTTTAATTGTAATATCAATGATTAAAAGGATTATTACTTTTATCCCCTTACTAATAAACGCTGATTAACAGCTGCATAAACGATGTTATCGTTTGTCTTTTACAGTGATATGTAGTTTCAAAGTTTACAGACAAAGACAAACTTCACCTAACTTGGTCATCGTTTGTAACTAAGAGGCTTACAGCCGAATACAGAAACGTTATTTAAAATTTGAGAGGTTTTTAAATTATTGAGCAGTTTCTAAATTTAAAATTAGTATGGCAATTTTTGAGTTTGAGAGCTGCTTCTTTGTTTAATTAGTTCTCAAATGTTGAGTAGCGTTTCAGTATTCGGCCGTTAGTCTAGCAATTGTGCTTGTGAAGTTGAAAGTAGCTTTAGGTTGCATTGTCATCTTGGTCTGAACTATTCCCAAAGTTTCAGCCCGCTAGCTAGTCCGGAAGTGTCTCAAATTGAAGTTGCAAGATTCCGCCTGGTCTGACAAACAAAAAAGAAAAGTGACAGCATAAAAACGTGGGAAAAATTACCTGCTGGCGATAAGGTGAAACCCTCAGAAAATGTATAATAATATTCAATAAAAAAAAATTACAACGTAACCTAGAGTAGGTACTAAATATACTAAGTAAGCAATAAAACTTTAGGGAAGCGCGACCGAAGATAGAAAGCCCTAAAACCTAATTTTAGATCTATTTATATTTTATATGTATGTTAGTCTGTAAGGTATATTTTTACATTTTGAATTATTATCAAATGTTTTGTGTTATTGTATTAGTATCTCAGTTCCTGCAATACAAGCTTCTGCTTAGTGTAGAGCCGATTTCTAATGTAATTTAATAAATGTTTGGTAAGATTTCATATTAATAAAGAAATTCTAAAAAAAAAAAAAAAAAAAACATACATATGCCTGAACTAGATTAACCTTGTATTTATTGTATGAAACAAATTTCCCCTGCTCAGAAAATTTGTTGAACCGCTAATTGGATTAGTGAAATATGCCATCTAAATCACAAAGAACACTAAAACTAACAAGTAGCAAGGCAAAGAAGGTCAAACATACTCGTACACCTACATCACCAATCGCGATAACAGTCCTAACAAGACGCTAAGCGTGTCGTTTCGCCCATAAGTCTACTTAACTGTAATCTTTAAACGTATTATGATAAACTTGGAAGTTCTAGGGTAACATTCCAAGAGACGTACGGTCAATAACCTGATGTGATTTCACAAAAGATATAAAACACTAGCAGCGTCTCATAAGTCCCGAACCCGTAGTGTGAATTTTTTTGTAAAAAAACGCGAACGTGATGGTTTAGTTAACGCGTATTTTGTATGGAAACTCAAAAAGCGCCCCTAGCGGACGATATCGAAGTTACCAGTTTTCATACAAAATACTAAATAACTTAACCATCACGTTCGCGTTTTTTTTACGAAAAAACTCGCACTAAGGGTACCGATCACGCGAGAACATCGGGATAAAAAGTAGCCTAGGCGTTAATCCAGATCTCTGGAAAGTTTCATTGAAATCGGTTCATAACTGAAACACATACATTCAAATAATTAAACATCTAAACTTTAGCATTTGTTATATTAAGGCAGTGAAGTTAAGCAGGAAGCAGGGTAGTCGGTTGTTATCTCTGATTGCAGTTATTAGGTCAGCAGCCCTAAACAACAATATAATGTTCACGAAAAGTCACGTGACTTTTCGCGAACTTGTATGTTAATTTCATACAAAAAAATCTGTCGATTGGCAATTTCATTATTTGATAACAATGTTGTCTAGGGCTGCAGTTTGGAGGACTTGGGGCGATGACATGAAAACTCGTAACACTTGAGACACATCACACACTACAAAAAGAAAATTTATAATATAGAGAAATATGTTGCACAAAGTGTCGTTTTAAAAATGTTCAATAAAAAATACGCATAAAATGTATCGTAAAGTGCATCGAATGATTCACGACGACTTTTGTCTTGATGACTTCAAAGTGTTCTTGACGCGATAATAATATGACTGTTGCACTGAGTCGTCAAACAATCAGGTTACTCTGCAATTTTGTTCGTATACTATTTGTTGTTATTCGCTTTGATTAAATATATACTGTTCTGGATTCTACATCTTGTTTTACAAGTGATTGAACATTGAAGCATTAGCATCCGAATAAAGTTCATATTACTTTTTTTAATCAAAATGTACTACCGATAGATGTCCTAGTTTACTTTATGATTTCCGTACAAACTTACACATACAAAAAACAATTTACTAGCTGCGCCTCGTGGTTTTACCCGGATGAGTCCCGATTCCGAGAGAATATCGAAATAAAAGTAGCCTATGTCCTTCTCCACACGTCAACTCTTCTCTATACCTGAAATTCATCAAAATCGGTTTAGCGGTTTAGACGTGAAAGCGTAACAGACAGATAGACAGAGTTACTTTCGCATTTATAATAATGCACACACAATGCACAACATTGCACAACACAGCGCAATCTAGCCCCAAACTAAGCACTAGCCTTGTACTATGGGTACTAGACAACGGATATACTACATAATATTAGTCAGAATTACTAGCTGCGTCCCGTGGATTCATTCGCAAACTGAAATTCCGGGGGGTTGACCCTGCCTCGTCCCCGCACAGGATTATCCACTCATTCCCGGACACCTTGTATAAGTATCTACGAGAATAAATTTTCCCTTCTGTTTTCGAATACCTCCTTTTCATGTTATCGGTTTAGAAGTAAAAGACATGTCCAATAACTACGTAAGGTATTAGAACGCTGAAGGCATCGAGACCGCATCTAATGCAATATTTATACTGTTTGCCAACCCTGAATTATTCAGTCAAGACTCGAGTCGTGTCTTCGAGTACGACTTGATAATGTGGTAAGATTTAGAAACTTCGCCTCTATGTTGTATGAATCTAGATTTTAGGGATACTAGGCTATTGGACAGGACATACTGAATTACGTGGGACTTCTAAACTTGTATAAATGTGAAAGTTTGTGTATGTCATCGGAGATAACAAGATCCGCAAGTTCATAAATTTCCTAGGAAATTTACAAACTTTTGTAGGATTCTAAACGAGAGATAAATTGTATTAATATTTTACGCTCATATTTACGCATTATTTATTAATTTGCGCAAATTAAAAATCTCAAATTTGCGACGTCTCGTGGTTAATTTATAAGCAAACGGATATCTATTCGTAAGATCCTAAACGGTTCAACCATTCACAGAAGAGATTTATATTTTATGCGTCTTTACTATGACAAACTAGCTGCGCCCCGCGGTTTGACCCGCGTAAGTCCCGTTTCCGCGGGAATATCGGGATAAAATGTATGCCTATGTGGTATTCCCGGTATCCAACTACTTATATTTTAAGTTTCATCGCAATCGGTTCAGTAGTTTTTGCGTGATTGATTAACAAACATCTAAACATCCAAACACACACACTTTCACATTTATAATATTAGTAGGAAGTAGGATAAGTAACACACTGCTCTTTGATTGGTCAATCAGAGCGTACATGGCGTTTGGTTATTGCTTACTTATTATTTTACGCGTGAGTTCGGCAAGTTTACCAATTTGCGAAAATGGGAGCTTAAAATAATACAATTTATCTCTCGTTTAGAATCCTACGAAAGTTTATAAATTTCCTAGACAATTTATAAATTTGCGATTCTTGTTATTTATTAGTTACATATATTATGTAAGTATGTTTGTTACTCCTTCAAGCTAACTCTACTACCGATTGGATGAAACTTGGTATACAGTTACCTGGAGATCTGGATTAGCAATAGGCTACTTTTTATCCCGATATTCCCGCGGGATCGGGACTTACGCGGGGATTTAACAATATATATACAAAACATGAACTCGGTATCCACCGTCTTTCTTAGTGAAATGGAGATATATTAACTCTTTAGATGAAAATTCCCTTATCTCCAGAACCTTCGATCGATACCTGTCCTGGATCTAGCACCAGATAGGTCAGCTTAGTACACCGCCCTTTACTAACTAGGTCGCAGTTCACACAGCGGCTTAAATAAGTCAGTAGGTTAGTTGCGCAGCTAGCATGCGAGCACGACAAACATTTTGTTGACTGTTTATCTCTACCAAACTCGACTTATTATCTCGGTGAACGCGTGTTACCGCCTGTAGAGATGGTTCTCTTCGAAACTTACACCTGGGCTAAACCGGAACTGAAACAAAAGACATTTTTATTTTCTATTAACATACCTAGTCGAATAGTCGAGGTAAGAAAATTTAGAAAAACAATACGCGAATAAGACCCGGTAAAATATGAAACAAAAGACGATCGAAGTAGATAAGTAAGATTGTGTCATCTCGGTTGTCGCAAGTCGACTTGAAGAATGATTATTATAATCGGTGGGGTACATTTGTCTAACTGTGGTATGCGCGCCTAAATGATCTCGTATCTTGACGTACAGTTAGGTTGCAGTACTGAGTTACTGATTTTAATTATAGAATAGATTCATTAAAATTACCTACAATCTACATCTACGTGAAGACTCGAATCAACCTCCATCAACTCGATTTCAGCCGCATGCTAGGGTAGAATGACAAATTATTCCTAAATGATACTCGTCTTGATATTGAGATATCTATTAAATTCGTATGCTAACCCTGCAGGGCACCGTCTTAAGTACTGTGATAAATCTAGCCCAAATTCTTGACACAAATACAGCCCCTGGAAATCATCATCTTAGGCACTGACCGCTTGTGGCGTATTTTTGCGCATGCTGAAAATGCCACAAAGCGAACGGGTGCGTTTCACCCGCTATCTATAAAGAGTAAACCTACTGGCACAGAGCGCCTATACTGCGTTCAGGTAACCCCCGGTACAGCGTGTTAATAGAATTGAAAATGGCCTCCACGCGATTCCATTTATTATTCTAAATTTGCAATACTGTGAATTTGCTCGGCCTTTTTTAGTTTGCCTTTTTTGGGATGCAAAACGAATCTAAATTTAGGATGCTGGCCTGATTTCAACGAGTTTTGTAATATTCTAAATAAAAATTTCGATTTTCGAAACTCCGTTGTTCACAAAATAGAGTAGTTTAGTATGTACAGTACAAGCCTAGTTCTAGTTGCTTAATTTGGAGCTGTGCTTAACTTCCTGCAATATTTATTTATTGTTTAAAGATTTTAAAAGTTAAAGTTTTTACTGTGTGTTTCCGCAACTAACCATATAACTGGGCGTTGACTTTAAGCCGTAGGTTTAAATTTATATTTTATTAAATGCACAAAGTAGCATTAACTACCAGTATTTTAACATAGGTATGATATTTAGTCTCACCTTGCTTTTTTAAACAGATGCTTCTGTGAATACGACCGCTTAGGTTCCCACGTTTAGCAAGAGATAGATAGTAAAGGTATGTACTATTTGTAATTCGACTTATCATTGTTGTTGACAACAACGCAAGGTACGTCTTGTGTGTTTTTTTATGATTTTATTGTTGCATTTGTATTTAATTTTCTTTATCGTTGAAATAGGTAAGTAGAGTTCTTGAAAAGTAATAAACTAATCATAATTAAATTAAAAGAAATCTAACTACCATAATATAATTTATTTTTGACTTGCTATTTTTCATTTACCTATTTTAACCGACTTTCCTAAAAGGTTTGTTTACCGATTGTTCGTAGACCGCTTGACCGTATTCCTTTAAACAAACATCTAAACTTTCGCGTATATAATATTAGTGAAATTACTCCTGCTTCCGTTTTGGGAATTAGGTTAAAAATATGCAAGGTAGAATAGAATAGAATATGTATATGTATTTATTAGGACAAGCACACGGCAACAAATACAAAACAAAACAAAACAAAAAAGGTACAATGGTAAAAATCTACAAAGGTAATTTATAAGGCGCCTAACGCCTTTATCAATTCAAAAGCAATAATAGACTGTATACGTAGAGTTGAATAAACTGGAAACGTGTCATGTCAAAACGTAAAGCATTGAAAACAGCGTGGAAGTCGTTACCCCTGTGATTACAGGTTGTCTAAAAGGCACCTCAATCTAGGTATCTAGGCTAGTGGCCCGAGCTAGGCTCGGCACGTGCTACATTCTTCTGGTTACTTGGGCTCGCTTAGTTCGTGCAACCTTTAATAAAAACTCTTTTCATATGTTTTACGTTACAAAATATATATACATACAGACGAATTGAGAACCTCCTCCTTTTTTTTTAAGTCGGTAAAAAAAAAATGATATCAATGGCCAAATTTCAGGCTGGAAATCAGGACACCCATTCTATAACTAAAATATTCTCGCAAACGGTTCAATATTCTTTGGCAATTCCGCCCACGGTGTTTTAAAACGCCCTCAAAAATTTGGGGTCGGCACAGTAGGTAAAACATCTTTGATCACAGATACTGCAAAAGATTTGGCAGTGATCTCTAGCCGGCCGCCTATCTCCGACCCTTATTGGGATCAAGCAGTTTACCCGCCACGGCACCGGGAAAACTCCAGGTTCTCACAGGTTCCAGGTAGCTCTATTCTACGTTGACTAATTTAATTTCTTTAGCTATTAAGGTTTTCGTCTAATATACCCTTGTAGATATTGTAAAGATAGACAATTCCCAATATACATTGTGGCTTCGTCATACAAGATAATGAAGTCATTTGTACCGAATCTATTTTCTACCTTCATTTTTTTTGGACGTACTGAACTGTTATTTATAGTTCACTATTACCTTAACATGACGTCTTTATACAGTTTGAGGGTGCTATGACTTAACGTATTTTTGCGCGAAAATAATGCGGGTAATATCACAATGTCAACGCAAATTAGTATACTCCCGAAAGAATAAGGACATAACTCAAAAATACACAATTTTGAGAATGTTTCATCATTGAACCTAATATACTTAATTAAAGTAGGAATCTATTTAATAACTCCCACGTAGACTATTAAAAATGAATAATCACAATTATCCACATTTTTTCCAACCTTCCATTCTAACTCCTTGACATATAAAATTTAGAAACACGCAATAAAATGTAGTCGTACTTATATCATTATGTAGAAAAAATGCCTTTTCATATTGTCTAAAAGCACACTATCTATCCATAACTATTTATATTGTGAAATCTTGAAACCTATAATATTAAATTAAAGTACATACAATAGAAATACATGCATACAGATTTGTATGGTCAAAGTGGTAATTTTTTTTTATAACTACCTACTAGTTATAAAAAAAAATTACCTTCACTTTTTGAAGTTGATAAGAACATTTTTTTTTTTTGTTATATTTTTAAAGTGTTTCCTACACTTGGATAACTATACTTAAAGAAATGCTTTCCAAAAATTTCACACCCGACAGGACTTGAACCTGCATCTCTGGGGATCCGGCCCAGTCGGGTGTGAAATTTTTGGAAAGCATTTCTTTAAGTATAAGAACATATTTGTTAAAAAACAAATCACAAGTAAACGAGTATCCTTTAAAACCCACTGAACTGATTGCGATGAAACTTGGCATGCAAATATCCCGCGGTGTACATAAATATTCCTACTTGATCGTGACTTACGCAGGTTAGACAGTAGAACGCAGCTAGTATTAAATATAATAAAATGATTGTTTCCACGCTCTGCTTGAATTTCCTGTCGTATTGAATACAAATTGAAAGTTATGTGAGTAATTAAACTTGAAATATAGTGTGAATTTGAATTCAAGGTGAATTTTTACGTTCCGATTGCTAATTCGCTACACGAGCGCCTACTGCTAATTCCATATTAGCATGATCTTGTGAAATTGTCAGATATGTCAGGGATTTCATAGAAACTTAAAAACTTTGATATTTCATTATTAATTGTGTATGAATTATTTGACCGAGCGAGCGAAGCGACTTTCCTGTCTGCAAAATTGTCTTTCCTCTGCCCGTATGCTGCTTCTTCTCTACATGTCACAAAACTAAGTATATGGGTACTTCGAAGTAATAGATTGTTTCTTGTCGTTGGGCATTTTTGATTGGTCCCTTTAGTGGGTATTTTGCCCACTAAAGGGACCAAGTGCTAGCAAGATCTACTGTTTGCAGAATTACTAGTATTCAAATTGAAAAATAACGTTTGTTGCTCAGAGTCGTAATGACCGGAAAAGAGGGAAATGTTCCTTCTTATGTACCAAATAAGGTAGCATCCGAAAACAGATGAAAAATCTTATTGTATTAAGAGTATTAGTAAAATTCGTTTATTTTGTTGTGTACATAAGCAAAATATGCTGGTATCCATATGCCAATCACCAGTCAGGAGTGTTCTCGACCTAGTTCCCGCCGCACATGTTTGCTTTAATTCACATTCAATTATTGTAACACATTTTAAAATACGAGAAGATAAAGTAAACTAATGAAAAGAAACATTCTAGCAATACCATACTGTATTTTCTGTATTCGAATTGTACTCGAAATAAGTTAGACTGCATTTTAAATCCACATTGTTACTGTTAAGCAATAAACTGGAGAAGTACATGAAAAGCCTTTTTCTATTAAGACTGTGACTTTGTAAAGTTGGTCCCGATGGTTCGTGCTTGTGCTCTAATGGATAGGAAACGAAGTGCTCAAAATCGAGCACTAGTGAACTAGTTTTTAGCTTAGATTTATGATGTGTCGAGGCTTTGAACACTGCTACTGCGTTATCCTAAAGCTTTCTTCAGGGAGTAAGTAGTATATTGAGAATTAAATTATTAAGAATTACTACCATATAATCGCCATATAAGCCATATAATCGTGCGAATGAAGAAGTAACACTTAGTGCGGTCATTACTTGAATGGGTGATCGGTTGACTTGAAAAATGATATTTTGCCATTGAAATCAAAAGTCGCAAAATATAAATTTTCAAGCATTTTCCTTGCTTCAGAAGGCACTTTAGGCAGTTGGTCCCGGTTGTTACTTACAAGTTAGAGGCCTTAGGGCGAACTAAAAACTCGAATTACACCCCTACACGAAAAGAAGAAGTAGTACATTAAGCTCCTTACGAGATCTTAAGCGACTGTCCATTGTTCATATAGCCAGTATTTTAGGTAAATAAATCCTCTACCTTCTCAAACGTGTGTCGTATTCCTTTGTGATTTGTGTGATATGTAGGCAAAAGTTGTACACCATATTTCGGTTGTCAGTAATCTTGTAAACGCAGTATATTTCTGTAAACCAGTACACGTTCGTTCTATGTAACCTAAGAAGTCATATCTTGTTATTCTACATTTCCATCGTATCGAATTTGCAAAGGTTCAATCCACATCCATTCTCCCTAATCCTACATCTTGGTATTCAAGATAAATCTTTTTAGAGGGATTATGGAATGTAGCTCTTTTCGGCTTGATATCTCTCACTTAGTAGCTTTTCTTTTTCGATTTCTGGAGTATTCCATATTATGTTCTCTTGTTCATTAAGCATCATAAACTACATTTATGTTTTACTAGCTGCGCCCCGCGGTTTTACCCGCGTTAGTCCCGTTCCCGAGGGAATATCGGGATAACAAGTAGCCCATGTGTTAATCCAGGTCCCCAGCTACCTATATTCCAAGTTTCATCGCAATCGGTTCAGTAGTTTTTGTGTGAAAGTGTTAAAATATTAGTAAGATAATAATGGGGTTTCAAGGTTGATTTTTCAATCTAAATCAAACAATACCAAATTTAAATTACTTCAAAACATCGTGACTCTTTTATTCAGTAGTGTTACATTTTATTGGACACTACCTGCGTACCGCGGTTTCACCCGCGTAAGTCCCGATGCCGTGGGAATATCGCAATCAAAAGTAGCCTATGTTATTCCTCGATAATGTAGCTTTCAATTGGTGGTGAATTTTTGAAATCGATCCAGTAATTTCAGAGATGCCTCTTTATAATATTCGAAGTATACATTTATCTAGAGATATCTTTGATCTATCTTTTAAAAATTGACACTAAAGCCTCGTAGTGTATCGTATCATTAACCTTTATTATCATGATCACTAACAATGTAATTAATTGGTGCGCTACAACTCAAAGCTGTGATTAAATTCACAAATCAATGCAATCGTCGTCTATCGTAACCGTAGATTGACATGACGAATGACGTCAATAGTAAATACTACCCTGCAATCGTGATTAACGTTTGTGTATTAAAATTATATTCAATTGAGAAAAATAATAGGTTGCATATTGTATAACGGTTGCTTGTAATTTTCCAACCATCAGTCGGCTATTTCTAGAGCCAAACTTCTAGGTACTAGAGACTTATCAACTTCAATTACGCAAGCACTTGCACTTGTTCGGCTTTTTCAATTAAGAAAGTTATACGAAATCGTTGCGTTGCGTGTTCATTTCCAATTTATAGAATTTACATTTCAATAACATTGCCTTTACTGTATTCGCGCTACCAGGAGTTCATAACATTGAGTAGGTTTCGTACTGCAAGCGAGCCGTGCGTTACTTGCACAACCGGTCACGTCCGCGTGCCGCACTCAGAATTGAAAATTACGTCATGCAGTTTATTTAGCAGTATATAGAGCTGCAAGTACGCATGCACCAAATCGCGAGCCGGTAAAGCACGCACTACGCAACCTCCTACGTTGTTCTGCAGCCCTAGTACTTCAAGACTTGTTAAGGATTCGAAAGGACCTGTTAAAGCCTTTATTTTCTGGATTATCCCTTACCGCTCTGTCTCTTTGTACTTTCTGAATGTAAAACGGTAAAGATAATTATAATAACCTTTACATTACAAAGGAAATACCGTTAAATGTTAAACTTTGGTAGGCTTACTAGAGCATTTTTGTTGAACAAAGCATTTATTTTTGCTTAAAAAGTATTTTGTCGAATTTTTTTACCGGGTTAGGTCGAGTTCGCATGTAATGTCAAGGCCTGATATGCGACCTTTGTGTATTTTTGTTCTTGCGTGAGCATTAAAATGTCACCGATTCTTTATCATTATCATAAGGACCGTAATGTGTGTCGCTAGCTAGACAATTTTTTTGCGGACCTTTTTAGAACGTGACGCGCATTTATTATCTTTATTCTACTAAGTAGTTGCGCTATGCGTTTTTACCCGCGTAAATCCCGCGGGAATACTGGAATAAGTAGGCCTAGTGTTAATCCAGATCTCCAGCCATCTGCATACCAAGTATTAACGTAATTGGTTCACTATAGTTTATGGTTTAAGAAGTAACAAACACACTCGTTTACTTACTAACTTACACACAAACTTTCACATTTATAATATTAGAAGAATACTGTAAACGTTAAAGTTTATAAGGATAAAGATAATTGTTTATTTATCGGCGTAATAAAACCCAGAACTAATTACTATAAAGTCATGTCGATGGCTGAAGACGTAAATACATATAAGTCTGTTATCACGATTTTCCAACGCGGCCGTTGCTCATGTGGATGAACCGGCTGACCACTACTGGTACATATTAAACAGTGTTATTGTCGTTACAGTTTCCAGTTTAAATGCTGGGGTATTTACCTTGAAATCTTTGTTTTGTATCCTTTGTTATCATTTCAACTTGTTCTACTGGAATTGCCTGTTTTTCAAGCACAAGTGTCTTGTTTATTTTTCAGCTTAAAAACTTGTCTATCAAGTAAGTTACAATCAAAATAGGCAAGTTACAAAGATAGTCATTATGCCGAAGGTATTCGCTACAAAAGGTTTTTGGATATTCTCACGGAATCGGAACCAAAGCAGGTGAAACCAGGGGAGGTAGCAAGTCTATCTATACTTTGTAGTATGTAGCTACTTATACGTTCGTAATTAAATTACTTATCTTTATTTTAATTTTTTAAGAATTTTGGTGTCATTTGTCACCTTAGAAATTGATCGATGGTTCATGTAAATAACATAAATCAATTTAATTAGATATATGATGCGTCAGATCTATACTTTCACTTTGCTAATCAGGTTTCTTTTGGAATGTACAATTTGTAAGTGACAACAAAATGAATTTTTACAAATCTACAATTGTTTAATTACTTTAATAGTTAAGCATTTGATTTTTCTTCTGCTTTTGTTATGTTGGATGGAAATTAAAAACTCAGTTCGCTCTATCAATCTACCCTTGAGAAAAATGCCTGTACAGGGCTTGAAACCTAGGCCATTAATAAAATGCTTAATACAATAAACAACAATTAAAACCGGAAAATGCGTGGAATTTAGTTAAGAATTTACTCATGCCCATCACACACCTGGCTTTAAACGTAGATTAAAAACAATAATAACAGTATTTATTTAATTTCTCCTGTAATTGTTTTACGATTAAATGATTTTGGAAACGTAAATAATAATGGTTTCTTTCTGAGCGAATAAAAACGCGCGAAACAGAATTTGTCAGGAGTTGAGTTAGAATCTTTTTCATATCCGGCTCGATGCACCGATTAAATCAATGTACATCATTTGTTTTTTTTTGGTGATATTTTATTAAATTATTAGAATAAATGTTAAACGACTTTCAAGAAGGAGAAGGTTATCTATTCTTCTGAATTTTTTTAAATATATTTTTAAGTACTCGAATTCGCCCGAGGTCCGATCGCAATGATTATTTCTTTATTAGAAAGCTTCTAGTTTGTCCTACGGAAAGTTAACGTAAAGATCTGATGAAAGCCAAACTACAATTCGAAGTCGTGAAGTTTTACGGCGTTGATCCTCTTAAAACTGCTTGACTTCAGATTACATTACAGATAACTCGGTGGCACTGTATGGAAGGAGTTTATTTTGTTCCTTTTGTCTTATATCAACAGTACGTACCTACACGAGACCTAGGTATTACTAAATTATTAACCAAACTGAGGCTGAAATCTATAGTCCGTACTTTGACTTTGCTAAGCAAAAACTTTAACTTAAGAAAATTTTTGGTATTTATAAAGCGATCTTCGCAACTATCCAAAGTTATTGCTTAGTTAAGTCAAACGTTTTCAAATTTAGAATGTAAACCAATCAAAAATAATGACTTAAAAATTGCTTCTCTGTTATGACTATGAAGTTCGTTTTATTTTATTCGTAAGTATATTACAAAAAATTAATTTCGACTATAAATTCCAATTCAAAGTTCATGCTTAGTTTTTGGTAAGCTCAGTCTGAGCAAAGTCAAAGTACGCACTATATATTTCAGTCTGAAACTCGTGTTCTATTCACAGAGTTAATTTCATAAAATTTCTAAAAGTTAAGTAAGTTCGAAAGGATAGAAGACAGAGTTCTTGAACTCTAAAACATAGAGGTCGTTGTTCGCCTTGACATTTATAGAAGCTAGTCGAGTAAGTAAGTAGGTGTATCTACATTTCTAAGTTGCGTGTCTGACTTGGCTCTTGAGAATCTCTCTTAAGTTTTGAGTTTTATCGACAACTAGCTGCGCCTCGCAGTTTTACCTGCGTTGGTCCCGATCCCGCGGGAATATCGGGATAAAATAGCCAATGTGTTATTTCAGTTCTCCAGCTACCTATATTCCAAGTTTCATCGCAATCGATTCAGTAGTTTTTGCATGATTGAGTAACAAACTGACAGAACAGACATACAAACTTTCGCGTTTATAATATTAGTAAGATATTAAACTTATAATGTTTTTCATTATGACTGTACTTCGCGCTTGGAGGATAATGATTGGAAATAATTGACAAAACGATTTAGTGCGAATTAAAAAACCGGCTACTAGTCTTACTAAAAGGGTCCGTTGGAGTTCGAAAAATCTTTAGTGCTTACTATAAACCATACTATAAACACAAAAGTTTGTATGTGTGTACATATGGCTGTATGTGACTTTGTTACTCTTTCAAGCAAAAAACGCCTGAATCGATTGCGATTAAACTTGGAATAAAGGTAGCTGGAGATCTGGAATAACACATAGGCTACTTTTTATCCTGATATTTCAGCGGGATCTGGATCTACGCGGGCGAAACTGCGGAGCACAGCTAGTCTGTCATAATGCTTACTAGGTACTACCGATTTTTTTTCTAGATGGTTTTTTTAATAGAATTAAAGTAGAGCCCCAGAACTCAAACGAAACAAATACATAAAAGCAAGCCAATTTCATAACTTGGAAAATATGTAATGGGGAACACTATTTCGACTGTAGCGTTTCTAATAAAACTTTATTGAGAAAGTCGATTGACTGAGTGGATTCACATTGGTCACCGACTACCTACTCTACTCCGTAATTGTATTGTTTCCATTGTAAATATGATTGCAGCCGTAACTTCTTAGCGGTTCACTTTGTGAATATTGAAGTATAGTTTCATAGACGACTAGCTGCGCACGGTAGTTACAGCCGCGTAAGTCCCTATCCCTCGAGAATATCGGAATGTGTTATACATATACCTAAACCTTGTTACTGAATCAAAATCCGTAAAGATTTAACTTCACTGGATGTTTTTGTCAATAGTCTGTACCTCATAAACCGTGATAACTAAACAAGTGAAATTATCACAGATAATATATTTGTTACCGCAACAAAAATATATATTTTAGTAGTGCTCCCCTACAACAAACGTATTTTGTGGTAATGGTATCGTAAAGTAATGACGGGTTTTAGAAATATTTTACACTGCGTCCCGCGGTTTCACCCACGTTAGTCATGCATTCTACTTGTTGATTTGCGATATTAAGTAAACCACGACCGACCATCCTTTAAAACAGAGCTACCCAACAAACAAACGTCTAAACTTTTTCATTTATAATTTAGTGAGATATAGTGGGATTTCTATTCTAAGCCAACGTCATTGAACATAGGGCATTTAAGATCACTTCACAGAGCAGAGAACACTTGATATTGAAAACCATCATCATCACAATCTAGACTTAGCGCATGTTATCTCTATAATTAGCCAACCTTGACTCGAACCGAACTTTCCCTTTTAGACCATAAAGACTTAACTCGCGATTTTAACGTAGCGTTCTCTAGTTTTGTGTAATGGTTGCAAGTCATGGAAGCGGCAGACCTTCGGCTATCAAATTTAGAGCATAAGGGATGATTTATATTAGAGCGTCACGGGTCCGAGCTTTGTTGTCCATCGCTCGGCGAACAGTCGACCGGTCTATTGCCGCCTGAGCAACGAAGCTCGCAACCGGCACGGCCGGGAAACAGTCTAATATAAATCATCCCTAATTCTTGAGTTAGGTGTAGTTAGACGTTGATACGCGGGTTTAAATCTCGGTCGATTCTTCCGCTGGACATAGTCGACTATATCCCCAGGTGACTTTTTGCAATTATTCACGGACTCGTTTTCCGCAAATAGATGTCCTCAAATTGGGTCCTGCTTGCGTGATGGCTTTTGTCAATGGGAGAACGTGCCCAGCTGCCCAGCTCTAAATAAATATTGCACGACATTGCACACAGCGCGATCTAGCCCCAAACTAAGCACTAGGCTTGTACTATGGGTAGACTAGACAACGGATGTACTAAATACAAATCATACTTTTTTTCTAAATACATACATATTAATACAAATAAAGACATCCAGACCCGCAGCCTTCTGCATTACAGTCGGGCGACAGACTGGTAAAATTCAATTTTTGCTAAAATTTGTGTTTTTTTAAAGTGTGATATTAATAAATGACTAATCGATATTCTAAAGAAATTATAGCTGTCGCGGTGAGCTTTTGAATAGGGATTCGGGATCGTTTTTTGCGGCATTGTATAAAGGACGCCTATGTGAGGCAGTGGGGGGAATAGGGCTGAGATTATAATGACATTCTAAAGATCTCCTCATCCCTCGTTACAGTGCATGAAAGCGTACGTCGAGTTTGAAGTGTGCAACGGAGCGTACGAAGTATCCTGCCCCGACGCACGGTGCAGGCAGGGAGCGGCGCTTGCCTTGGACGAGATCTCAGTGCTGGTCGAGCCGGCTGTCATGGAGAAACATCTCAAATTCAGACTCAATCATGGTAAGTTACTGAATCCTTGAGTTTAATATCTCATGGTTTATTAATTTATTCATAACTGCTTGCAGTAGGTAAATTACAATAGGAGTCCTCTAGGCCCACCATAATAGGTATACAGTCAACTTAGTGGCTAAAAATATAAATCAGGAGTTTTTAGAGGTAGTTGGAGGTGAATCGTAGGTGAATCCTAGTGTATTGTTTCCATTGAACTCAACCTTACTATCCTGTTACTAATAATAGGAAAGGAAACCTATTCGTTCTCCATTTAAACGTAATCGACTGTTTTCTCCCTGGATAAAGACATCATGCTCTATGTTTTTTTTGTTTTTACCCGGCTGCAATTCTAACTATAATAAGACTTAGAAAATGTAAAATTAAAACGTAGCTTAGTAGCATGGTCATGACTGCAGCACCTGTTCACTGCCGTCCCCAGCGAGGTTGTCGTTAGCTCCTCATTGAGGTGCGGGTAGTGAGCGGCCTTATTGCTCCGGTACCTGTCTGGATAACCAGGTAGTGTCCTTCAGCACGAGGCTACTCTCCTTTTATGAGAACCAGTCTAGCATTGGGGACTAGATCGGTCTGTAACTCGATCCTCGACGCCGCCCTTCGGGGTGTTAGCTCGGGTACGGCGGCCCCTGCCGGAATACTGAAATATTGTCGTCGGTGGGGACGCTATAACATATATAAATAAGTTGAGTATAAGGATGACACGCAGCAGCATAAACATTATTTGCTCTAATGTCTTTATCCAGGGAGTTACAGTCGACTACGTTCGAATGGAGAACGTGAAAGCATCCCTTGCACTTGAAGAAATACATTTTTAATCAATTTGCATAATCTCAGATTCATCTCCAAATAATGACAGGTACGTGTAATTGAATCGGAATAAGAAAACAATCATATAGTTTTACGGGTTGTGTGATTGTTTCGCAGAAATCAATGAGCATTGTCCATCTGTAATTTGTTTTTAGTCTCGATTTCGTCGAAGTGAAAACTGTAAAACAATAAATTAATACGCGAGGGCGAATGGTAATTCGTCGTCTTGAATCTTGGCGTTTCTCTTACTCTCACGGTAGTTCTTTTTTTTAGGGTTCCGTACCCGATAATTCTTTTAAGTAAAATCTAAGGGACCGTCTCCATGAGCTGGGAGAATCGTCGAGAATCCAATCGTCGCACCCGGGCGCGTTAACATTGCCGTGTGGATACACGTTCAAAGAGATTGTATAGAAATAAGTGGCTCGACGTTAATATTGCCGCGATTCCTACGCTCGTGTAGACAATCCCTAAGTAAAAGACCATTTTTCATAGACTCCACTGTCCGTCCACCAACCATACTTTCATAGTAATTTTAAGACGTATTAAAATGATCCATACATCTGTATACATAGTTCATATAAATATTTTTTTTTGCTAATGAATGAGTCTAATGAGTGATTCTGTTTGACTGTCACCAGCCCCCATATTATCTATCCAGTGGATGTCTGACAACAGTGTAAAATGACAGGCACTATACAGTACATTGCTGCTTTGATGTAACGTGGTTATTACCGGTGATTACCTCAAAGCAGCAAAGTACTGCACAGTGCCTGTCATTTTCCACTGTTGTCAGTCGCCCATTGGATTGATAATATGGGGGCTGGCTACAGCCATACATCTAAGATGTATCATAAGATACATCTTATGAACCGTGATAGCTAGATAACGTAAATGTTCACAGGTGATTTATTTCTATTGCCACTATAACAACAAATAAAACAATATACAGTAAATATTTAGGTGAGGCTCCCGTTTAACGAACGTGATTTTTTGTGTCAATAGTACAGACAGAACCCATTGTGCGCGAGACCGACTCGCTCTTTGTCGGTTTTTTCTTAACTTATCATTAAGAAATGATCGTTTCCGAATTCGCACGGATATTCAATTCTGATTTACTGATTGAATTTACTGATGGAAGCAATGAGTAATTCAATTTGACATGGATATTTCATCGCTTTTCGCGATGCTTTTATATATTGGGCCCTACCATGATGTCTTATAAGTCGTCTCGAAGTCGTCGCGTTGTCGTTCAGCTAAAAAAAAAGTCATCAAACAATTAAGAAAAAATCAACTTAAAAAAAAAAAGAGTTTTGGAAATTGTCGGTGGTTTTTAAAAGTAGTCGGGGTGTTTTTTTATTTAAATTATGGTTTATTTTTAACCGACTTCAAAAAAAAGGAGGAGGTTATCAATTCGTCTGTATGTATAATTTTTTTTTTTTTTGTATGTTTACCGATTACTCGAAGACGGATTGACGGATTAAGATGATTCTTTTTTTAATGGATAGGTAGGAGCTCCAAAATGGTCCCATAAAAATTTGATGTGGATCTGATGAGGGTCTTCGGAGTGATGAACGGAAATGCTCCTTAAAACGCATTAATCAATCCAGTTGTTTATCGATTACTCGAAGATGGCTTGACCGATTTTGATGTTTATTTTTTTAATGGAAAGGTGGAAGCTCCGAGATGGTCCCATAAAAATTTGATGAGGATCTGATGAGGATCTTCGAAGTGAGGACCGGGAATGCTCCTCAAAACGCTGTATTCAATTCAATTGTTCATCGATTATACGAAGATGGCTTAACCGATTGATATAGTTCTTTTTTTAATGGAAAGGTGGAAGCTACGAGGTGGTCCCATGAAAGTTTGGTAAGGAGTATCTTCGGAATGATGGACAGGATAGCATCCCAGAATTCAATAAATTACTCATTTTTGGACTTCTACCAAAAAGAATAGACCCCTAAGTACTAAGTACAGATTGATGGGGCACCTGAAACCACCTTCTCATCAGCAAACTCCTCAATAATGAAAATTACGGTAACAATATTGTTGATTTTTAGGTAGGTAAGTATACTAAAAAGGGTAAAATAAAAAAAAAACAGTTTTACTGGTTGGTTCCATATTGTACTTAGGTTGGCTGCCCGACTTCAGATGATAAAACAGATTAATTAGTCGGTGGCTCTGTACCTATGTAGAGGTTATTTTGGTCATTTTTATCAATTCTTTTTTTTTTGGTTGTTTTTTAAATTATTTTTAGTTTCTTTTTGAAGTCGGTTTTTTAATTGTTAAATTATTTTGAACACAAAAGGACGACATAGCAACGACAAACGAGCATGGTAGCGCGGAATATGGACGTCGTCGGCCGTTGATAAACCCTACTAATACTATAAAGCTGAAAGTTTGTGACTATGTATGTTTGTTACTCGATCATGTCAAAACCGCTGAACCGATTACCATGAAACTCAGTATGTTGATATATTCCGCGTTTCATAGTAATCGGATAGCTGGAGCCCTGGACTTAACACATAGGCTAAATTTTATCCCGATATTCCCACGGGATCGGCACTTAGCCGGGTAAAACTCCGGGGTACAGCTAGTGCTAAGCGGCTATTGTAGGCCAGAACTCAGAACTCATGTTTCTAGGATGAATTACTACAAAAGTTATTTGAAGCAAAAGTTTATTTAAGTCGAGAATATTTACTAAGACATGATTGAAGTGCAAAAACACGATTCCTGAAAATTTTCTCGATAGGATAAAACCCCAAGCTTCAAGCAAAATTGTACAAATAAGTGATTTTACTCAGTCAATATTGTCCGTAAACTAATAACACTTTGTATAAGAACTGAACTTAGCTCAATACAGGTCCTGAATTATTGAATTTCAAGATTAACGTTTCGTTATCTTGAAACTAGCAATTGTTTGATTTTACGCACTAAAATTTTGCATAGTCGCATCTTACATCTTTTACTTACACATCTGAAATTCGCTAGCTTTATCCCTGTCACGCTATTAGGGTTATTTAGGCCCTTAATAGAAGTGATGTCTGACATTACCAAAAGACTAAGGTTTACATTCTAAATTTGGAAAACTTCGACTCTACTAAGCAAAAACTTTGGATAGTTGCGAAGATCACTTTATAAATACCAAAAAATTTCTTAATTCAAAAGTTTTTGCTTAGCAAAGTCAAAGTACGGATATAGATTTCAGCCTTCGACTGACGCACTCGTTCAAAAAATTATCTCGAATGATCTGCTCAGGTGATCTCTCAGGGCACATCGAGACAATTGTAACAATATAAGTATTTTTACAATGGTTTATTGTTACAAATGATTCTTATTGTAATGATGATAAGAATCATCATGACAATAGCTAGGTAGGTACCTTTAACAAAGCAGATAATGGGTAATAGCTATTCACCTATTGCCATTAAATAATGGCTGTAAAAACCCATAGACACATGTGATCTAAATAGGAAATCTGTAAGTTAGGACACAATAGACATTTGCATACGTACTACAAAAGATTAGTTATTTTATTTTTTTCCTTAAAGATTTCAGTTCAGCAAAAAGCTACCTACTGTAGCTGTAAACTGTTGCCTCGTGTAAACGCAAGGTTTTACCACAGTTTACCCAGTAGTCGGCGCCTCGTTTCACCGTGATTAAGTTAGCTTTAAACAAAATAATGGACGGTTTCAAGCTCACAATATCCCACCGAACCATCAATTTACAGCTGACACTTTCACGATGCATGCTCGTAAAATCCAATAAAACAATGCAGAAGAAAATGTCATTAAATGCCATTGAGACAAAGTACTATAGAGCGGACATCGCGATTAAAGTATTTGTGGGACCAATGCAGCAGACACCTCGCATTGGCGGTATTTTAAACTCCGACAAAGAAGTTGCCTTATGACCTTAAAACTTTCTTCTCAATTTTTCATCGTTTGTGTCTATTACTTTTTATTCTTCTTCTTGCCCTTATCCCAGCATTTGTGGTCCTGTTCAGCACAGCATGTCATTCTTGTTCGCTACCCTCTTTTCTTGTGAAGATTTCGTTGACTTATTTTCCCCCACATTTCCCTTAATATCCGCTCTTTAATCCTTATTTGTCCCTACCGCTTATTGTATTTACTACCAATATTCTACAATATTCTATACATGTTTCCTCATTTACTTCCAACATTTTCTTGATCGAACAAAAACTATATTATTATTTCTCATCGTTTGAAGAAATTAGGTCGTTTTTTCTCTCTATTGACAATGTTCCTTGTGCTCGTATGTTACCACTGCGCCGTTCAGCTTCAAAATGTCCAAATCCCAATGCGCTTGTGTCATTGGTATCCTCTCTTCGGATAGCTTGACCGAATACTCCCAATCGACTGCTCTTAAACTTGCCTGTTATAATTGTCGCCTCTATGCGTGAGCAATAATAATAAGATAACTCGGTTTTGACAATTACTCCGTATGTAAGACAAATTATCAACTTGTTAAATTTTTTTCGTTCTTTCAAATTTCTTTGTAAAGGTTGCTGTTGTAAATCATTGTACATGATTACAACTTATTAGTGATCAGCGGAAACGCCATAGATAGCGTGCAGAAATTTGTAAAAATTATGTTAAATAATGAATTTTACGAAATGAGATGAAATTTTTGAAGAATTCGAGCTTACTTAAGTTAATTTGAGAATGTGCCGGCGAGGAAAGTTATTCTCTTGGAAAATATATGCAAGATATTGTTGTATTAATAAGAGAAATGGTGGAATAAGACTTGCTACTTCCTTATTCATCGCGAGATGGAACGGAATCGGGGTGTTTTCTGACGTGACCAATTACGTTTTGAGAGGTCTTCACGTTTTGACAATTTGGTAATCTCATTTTTCAAACGCAAATATTTTAACACAGTATTTTGATCAAAGTAGTTTAGTAGATTTGCAAGTTTTTTTTATAGTACATAATAAGCCATTTCAGTACATTAAGGGTAATATTCTTATAACCCCCTCTTCTGACGTAGAAATCGCAATCGCAAAATAATAAAAAATCCCTGAATCGAATTAGCTATCACACATTTATGTGATTTTAGCAGTCAAATGAGATAATAGTAAAAGAAAACCTATTAAAAAATGAGTAAAACCCACCCGTAAAAACCCATACAATCAATCGATCAATCATTAAACATAGTTGTTACAAATTAATACATGGTATCCTTCATAAGGAAGGGTATGTATTTCTCTAGTTAAATACCAACATGCAGTACCCTTTACTTGTTTAACACGTAAAATATAGCCACACCTCGGCAGCTAGTTTTCCGCACGTTCAAGACCGACGAGTCAGGGGCGTACGTTGCCTTTGCTTGCAATGAATGTTACACTTCAATAGCTTTATTCATGCACTATTTGTACCCCCGCGGTTTAACCTGTGTAAGTCCCGATCCTGTGGGAATATCGAGATCAAAAGTAGCCTAAGTCTCTGTCTATATTATATAGGTGTAACGGGTATGCCCTTTTAAGCCGAAAGGGGGTTGTTCTAGACGTCTAGGCGAACAACTTTTGTTCTACGACTTTTGCAAATTCAAAAGACTACGAAAATTTTGTAAAAGTTAAAAGTTTACTTGAAAATCAGCTGTTTCTCAGAGTTCGAGGTCATTGACCTTATGTTGTCCTTTCATTTAGTTTGGTCTACTACAATCAAAACTTCAATTACCTTTATCTTTAAAAGCAGCTGTTTTTTCAGTGAAGCAAAACCTCAAAATTAAAAAAAAAAGTCTAGGCAAAAGTTGTTTGCCTAGACGTCTAGAACTATCCCCTTTCGGCTTAAAAGGGCATACCCGTTACACTTTGTACACCAAAACCAGCATTTATAAAATTTGTGAAGAAAATCTACTCGGTTGACCGAAATTGTGGCGGTCGTGGGAAGTCGTTGGATAGATGTAGCTCACGATCGCTATTTGTGGCGTCGTATGGTGGAGGCCTATGTTCAGCAGTGGATGAATAAGGGCTAGGATGATGATGAATAATTGTAAGGACAAGGAGTCAGGGGCGTACGTTGCCTTTACTTGCAACCAACCAACGTTACACATCAATAGCTTTATGAACGCAAGAATCGAGTTTCATTATTCTTGTGATTTCACTAGCAGTGCCCGTCGGCTTTATCTCCGCGTAAGTCCCAATCCCGTGGAAATAAGAACTAACCTATGTCCTTCTGCAAGGTTCCATCTGTCTCTATACTAAAATTCATCAAAATCGATTCAGCTCTTTAGTCATAAAATCTAATAAATACTAATTTATACTGTTAAGTAGATTTTATTCGTAAACATAAAAAGTATCGTCATTAACAAAAGTGAGAATCATACATAGCAATAATTTATATTTCATTTTATTCGTATGAAAAAAGGGTTCAATATTTCGCAGGGCTTTTTATCGTATCTTTTACAAAAGTATCAAAGATAAGAATCGAATATCAAAAGAATTAGGCATGCGGTATGATTACAGGCTCCGTTTTCATGGTAAACTAAGATGTAATTTGTCATTCGTATAGTACTAAAAGTTACTCTAAGTGACTATGTCTCTAATATTTGTATCAAAACATAAGGAAAAACTATTTTTCAAATAGGTATGTCAAACTCAAGTGCTCAAGCTTAGCACAGCTTAGGTCACAGAATTTATTTATTAAATGCTGTTTTCTTTGTAGAAGTGGCAATGGATTCGGGTCGTGCGTTCTGTCCAAGAGTCGGCTGCGAGACAGTGGTCCGGGTGCGGGCCGCTAGCCCGGCGCATTGTCCTACCTGCAGACACGAATTCTGCTCTCAGTGTAATCAAGAGGTAAGTGGAGTAGCGTAGATTCTAGTTAATTCTAAAGTTTTAGGGTTCTGTCCCCAATTATGTATTATTTATTACCATTCGTACTAATTAAGCAAGTGCAGTTAAAACAAAATTTCTGATAATCCAGATATAAAGTAGTCTATATGATGAACTTTTTAAATTCATGACTCTGAATTCTCTCGCGACCAAGACCATTGTAACATGGTTCAAATGAAAATAAATAATAATACGCGAAAATTAATAAATAAATTGAATTGAATTAATTAAGACTCGGTAAAATGTAACTATATACTCCCTTACTTATAAAATATTATTTACCCATGACTAAGTTATGTGACATTTGTCTCTGTTTGTCAACTTTGAAACTATATGTGGCAGTAAAAGACAAACGATGCATAGTTATGCGGCGCATAAATTAGCGTTTATAAGTAAGGGGATAGTCTATATTATGTTAACCGTAGTCCAAAGCTATCCGGATACAAAATTTGGCTGAAATCGTATGAGCCATAAACTGCTGCTAAACATGGTCTGTCACTAGGCTGTCTCTCATGAACCGTGATAGCTAGAAAGTTTAAATTTTTACAGATGTTTTGTTTCTGTTGTCGCTTTCATAACAAAAGCAGATCAAACTAAATATTTAAGTGGAGCTCCCAATCAACAAACATACTATTTTTTGCAAATGGTACGGAACCCTTCGTGCACGACGACTCGAATTTGGCCAGTTTTTTACCCGTACGGAACTCTAAATACCAAACGTTCGCTTTGGTTAGAGTATACTTACTTAAAACTAGAATTATTCACTCGAGCCTGTCTAGAACGCGTGTATTCTGTAATCGCATGTTTCGTGAGATTGCGATCAATCCAATTTCACTGCTCACACAAATCACAGTATCAATATGATATTACCATAGTCACATTTACGATTTCACTTAATTGCTTTCCTAGATTGTTTGTTTGGGTTAGGGGTGAGGACGTCCACCTCGAAACTGTAACCAGGGACCGCTTGTACCCTCTCGAATTTGATAATAGTCAACTGGGCCCAACTGAAGTTTAGACATTGGGACGATTAAACTACATTTAATATTCTCTAGGGGTGGATTGGTCCCAACAAGAAGATACTCAAGTGAAAAAAGACTTGGTTAATGTTTATATTTCATTGACATTCATTGTCTCTCGCTTATGATCGAGTTAGTCGTTACTAGACTTCGCAAACTTGTATTTAAGAACAGCCAATGGTCAGATCGAGCCAGATCGCCAAGACAGGCAACGAGTCGATCGGCTACGGCTCTCTTGGAAGTCTTGAACCACCTTTTCGTCACAAACTCCTCAGTTGATAATCTCCCATTTTTTGAGGTGGTTTAATACCTTTGTATTATAGCTCCTTCAACGTAAGTTGTAGAGTTCTACTGTCCGCAGTGATAGTAATAATTATGTTAAAAATACTTTTTTAATATAATTGTTAACTAAACTATAACAACGGTTTTAATTAGAAGTGGTTATAAGCCGTTAAATATTTCGTTTATAAATCACAACTAAAACTGTGAAAGCAGAAAATGAATACTGTTAAGGAATGCGGAAACTTTTGAATTTTTAATTTGCTAATGTTTTTAACAAATTCCTCTCTCTTTTTATTCTTCAACCAAAGGCCAAAACAACTATAAATCTGTTGACTCAATATCATCTCTTATATATTTATTATTTCTTCCAATTCTCCCATGGTATTTCTCTTAAACAAAAACATTGTACTTTGCGACTGTACTTTTGTCTCGATTGTACCTTTTGTCGCGTCTTATTACATGAAATGTACGGAATTGTACCTCTATGTGTTTTATTTAGGACATAAATTCCCTAGACGTTGTGTAAGCACTTATTGCGAGGTTGTACTAGGATGGGTTGGGGTAAATAACGACAACGGAATTAAGAGGAAAGGTTCTTATGTTTTCTCCATACAAATTCGACTATTTCTTTATTGAATAAAGACATTGGATTTTTATTCCATAAATTGTAAAGCTTACATGTACCATGACCATAGGGCTGTAACGCAGAAGGTTTCGGGTTTGATTCCCGCCGAACATATTTGAGCATATTAGAGCATATTTGCTCTAACGTCCGCGTCCTTATCCAGGGAAGAAACAGTCGAGTACGTTTGTATAGAGAACGAGTAGGTATCCTTGCCTCTTAAGGCGCTTTATTACGCTTACGAATTTACGTACTTGGCGCAATTATTTGTTAATTATTTTTTATTAAGGCAAGATCGATTTTAATCCTGTTGCTTTTGGATTTTATCAACGTCCTGTGTTTCGGGGACAACACGATTTAGTTTTTGACTGAAAAAAAAATGTTGTGTTTGCAATTTTGATTCAGCGGTTTATTGGTTTAACGTTTGTTTTTGAGATTGATAAATATATCGAAGATAACTGGAAAATGAGTTTCGATCCAACATCACGGAACCCAAACAAAAATCTAAGTAGCCATATTTTTGAAACCCAACTATCTACATTTCTTGTATTCATTCTTGATAGCGGGTTTTCTTGAGAGGGTTGTACTATGGGTACTAGGCAGTGGATAAGGATACTAGATATTATAATTATTCTGGTTGTAAAAAATACATACGATTTATAGAAATCACACAACTATTAAGGGGTTAGTCCCTTATGGCCCCGATCCGCGACGGCCCCATTCGAGATGGCCACGAATTTGATAATTTGGAATGCTTTTGATTTAGTAATTTTTCCTAAGTTCATATAAGTACTGTGACATAACCCAGACCTTGATTAAGGAATCAAAATATAAATTTAAATTAAATATCTCAATGTCAAATTTCGCAAAAACCTAACAAAATAAATATTACCATAATTCCTCAGATATGGTGGAACGGACCGGTATAGGTCCATAATTTGCATTTATTTGCCTAAATCGGTTCATATTTGCATTTTTATAACGGTTTAGAATAGAAGAAACAAATACACTTATATTTTGCAAGAAAAAAAATGTGACATACAATTAGACAGGATTTTCGGAGGAACGGACCGGTATAGGTCCATAATTTGCATTTATTTGCCTAAATCGGTTCATATTTGCATTTTTATAACGGTTTAGAATAGAAGAAACAAATACACTTATATTTTGCAAGAAAAAAAATGTGACATACAATTAGACAGGATTTTCGGAAATTCCGTTTTAATCTATGCGTGCTAAAATAAAAATATTATGAGGAAAAGTTGTTTTAATATTAATTTTAAAACCTCAATCTATATAAATTTATATACGCTAAATACAAAATTATACTGCCCTTTAGAACAACCTATAACTATTTTTGAGAGGATATTTTTTTTTGACAAGTAAACATAAGTAGTACGAAGTTTATTTATTTTGTACATAAAAAGCTGCTGAACCGATTTTGGTTGTATTGAATAAGAGGATACATCAGCTTAGTACTAGATAGTCAGTTTGCAATTACGAATCCGTCAAGTTTTTTGTTTAAATTTAAATACAATAGTGAAATAAAACATAGGTAAATTAGATTACAAATGCCCACCTAACCTTGTAAAGTTCTGTACAGTGTGTTTCGTGTGTTTCATGTAAGCATGGGGTAGAAAAGGGTAGAGGTCTACAAGAAAAACTTTTTTCTACGACTTTTTTTTATCTAAATTATTGTGAAACACACACAAGACTTATGTACCTAACTTTAGGTACGTTATTCAATGTTCAGTGATGAATTTTAATCATTGAATACATTATTTAAATTTACGACTAATGATTATAAAGTTACTGACGGCGCCGCCCCTCTGTTTCGGATGATTTATACTAGACATCTGGCCGTGCCCGTGCCGGGTCCGAACTTCGTTGTCCATTGCTCGCTCTGTTGCAACCGTGTGGCGGCCGAGCAAAGGACAATGAAACTCGGACTCGGCACGGCGCGACGGGTGTCGCCTGTCGGTCTAATATAAATCATCCCTTAAGTTGCGATCTTGCGAGAATAAGCTTTTTAAAACTGTCGTTTAATCAATTTTTCAGTTCCACGTTCCCACTTATAATAATTTACTTTAAGAACATGGTTGTTTTCACAACAAATGTTAACGGCATATTACCATGCTTAAATTTGATTTAATGAAGCTTGATATTTCGCCATTAATTTCAACTGGCTTGTTCACTAGACTGGAGATGGCGGGTAGGTGATGGGTGACAGTTAGAGCGAACGTGGTAAACACCCCGTTTATTAATAATATTCGTTAAGTAAAGTTAATTCCTATGGGTATACCTGACTGATAATAAATTATTTTTCAATTTATTAAATCTTATAAATTATCTTATTATAATAACAGTTATTTGTTATGCAAAGCTGCAAAGTTGATTATTGATGCGAGTACTTGTATTGATACCTGAGCAAACGAAGGATCCACGATCGAAGAGACTGGTTCAAATATTGAATCCTGAGTGAAGCGAAGGTTTCAAAGGTACGAGATTCAAAAATCCCAATTTTTCACCTCACTACAGCGAGGATATCGTTAGGTGCTAAACGCTTTTATTAAGTCCAGGGATGCCACCTGTGGCTGGCCAGTGCGATCACTTATTGTAAGAAATGAGGTTGGCGCACTGAATTGAAATAAATATTAATGCATTTTACCCAAGTTAGTCACTTACTTGAGAATTTTGGAGGAAACTCGATAAAGATATGTGTTGCTAAATTTCCATTTTCATGAGCCTAGTTCAAATGTAACTTGTTTAATTTACACGCATTTGGTTATTATTTTGTTTCGTGCAGGTGTACAAGTGTAATAAAATAAAAGTAAAAACCGGTATAAAACATGAAGTAAAGCGTTGTCTCCAAAGTTCGCGTGAACCGTCATTTTCAAAAATAAAATAAATTAAATACATAAAATATAAATAAAATAAATAATTATTAAAATAACTGTTTTGTAAAGAAATAACTTGCAAAAAAAATTGGATATTAATTGGCACTGGCCACTTTTCAAATGGCCATTGTCGGGTCTTAAACGATAAGAAATAAAAAAAATAAGCTTAAAAATTCTTTTCGCGCTAGCGTGGAAAATCTGATTTTGCACGCAGATTTCTAGTGATAAAGTTTCTAGCATAAAGCGCGTTGACCACAAATAGTTTACCACAATTAACTAAATCAATAAAACTCAATGGTGACGGTATGATTTTAACCTCTCGCTCTACCGTAGCGGTGCATGTGCATTGACAAATAGACAACGTGCAAATATGTCCCTGCTCCTCGAGTTGATGGTGACAAAGCTGGTCCTGAATACATCTGACTAAATCATTTTCGTTTAATAGAGCCTTAGTCGAAATACAAACAGAGAAAGATCCATAATCATAAACTCACCGCGTCACGTGGTGAACCCCATCACAGAACGCTCTTCAATGATATTTTTGTAAGCGAGCAATAATAATTAGGAATGTTACAACAATTTCGTTTGTGGAAATAACATTTTAACAAATTTAAATAATTATCTGCCTACCTAACTACCACCTTGACTCATTTATCAGTAAACTCACCTCACCTCACTTATTCGACTGATTGTATGTAGATTTTTGTTTCCCACAGTTTTCACGAACGCATTCAATAGAGTTTTTTTCTGTTAAATTGTGCAAAAATGTTATAATGTGAACCACGATTTTACAACGTGACTTAGTGTGACTTTGATTTATTATTTCTTTTACTAAAGCGACTAAGAGAGTCCCGCGGTATCACCCGCGCGCGTAAGTCTCAATCCCGCGGGATTATCCAGAAATCTTTTCTTAGTGGATCCATAAACCCCACTAAAAATACACTTTGCAAATTTCATGTCTCTGGGATTAACGGTTTTGGCTGTGCGTTGATCGCGTCTTTACAAACAAAATAAAATGTACCTACAGAACCGATAGTACCTACCTACTTCCAAAAAATCAATTTGACACGTCCACTATATTCCGTCGAAGTTTCACCAGGATTATTTCTCTTCCACAGTGGCACGGTAGCATGTCCTGCGAAGCCGCCGCAGCATCATCCTCAGCCGGCGCCGGAGCGCCTTTACTTCCTGACTCCGAGCTCATAAAGCTATGCCCCATGTGCAGGGTACCTATAGAGAAGGACGAAGGCTGCGCTCAGATGATGTGCAAGCGATGCAAGCATGTCTTTTGCTGGTACTGCCTGGCTTCACTCGATGTAAGTATCTTTACTTCCTGATTCCGAGCTCATAAAGCTATGTATGCCCCATGTGTACCTATATAGAAGGACGAAGGTACTGCTTGGCTTTACTCGATGTTTGTATCTTTAAGGTGTCTTCTGTAATTTGTACGAACTAAAGTGCGAAACTGAGAGTTTTGCTTGTTCACCCATGCGAAAGGATTGGTATCAGTTGCCCTAATCTGTATTCCTGATTTATGCAGTACAATTTGGGGTCATTAAATCGAAAAATCAAAAGCCTAGGTACATTCAGCACTGGACGGATAAGGGCCTGAGATGATTATGATGAAATCACGAAACTTACCGCACACGCGTGTTTCGCGCGTAATTTGTAAAAAAAACTGTATCACTCCACGCAATGGGGCGCCTGTGATACATTAAAAACTGTTTCCTCAAAGAAAAAAGGTTCCCAACAAACCAATGAAAAGCTTACACAAAAGCTGAATGAAAAGTACATCCATGCTTTCTAATCTCGGCTTTTCTCCGTGGTGCTATAGTTTAGAACAATGCACCTACGTGCCATATTGTTCATAGGTAAGTACAGCTAGACGCCTACATCTAACTTGTTCTTTACGTCTTGTTGTGTTTCAAAGAATCACTGACGATTGTTAGCTATATATTTCTTATTCGTAAGATTTCTGTGGTGCGGCGGGCGAAGGCCTGACTGTAATGCAGAGGGTTGCGGGTTCGATTCCTGCCAGGTGCAAACATTTATGCTTAAAAATAAGTAGGTACTATATCCGTCTAGTTACCATAACACAAGCTTAGAACCATGAGGCTAGATGGCACTGTGCGTTGGTATATAATAAATAGAATTTATTGTTAAATATAATTTACTTAATTGAAGTTTTTTTTATGTAAGGTTAAGCAACGCGTGGCGCGGTTATTACTTGGATTTGTGATCGATAATGTTTGTGCCAAAAAATCGGTTTTTGGAACTCTTCCTTGGTTCGGAACTCACGTTAAGTGGTTCCGGTTAAAAAAAAGGTAAAACGCCCAAAACGAGCTAAGGCTTCGAAACAATAAGAAGGTTTTGGCTTGTAACTACGCCAAAATGTACCAAACCAGAACATGACTAAAGCAGATTATGACAGGACAGAATATTACCAGAACAGAATGTGACTTAAAAGGATTATAATATAATTTCTTCTATGGTTTTTGCGATTTTGCATAATAAAACACTTTATTTATCCGGTTTTATCGCGTTTTTATTCATTATTTGACCCGAGCTTTCGCCAACTTAACAGTTGGCTTTTTCAAGGTTGACTCGGGTCAAATAATGAATAAAAACGCTTTAAAACAGGATAAATAAAGTGTTTTATTAGGATTATAATAATTATGATCAAATAATATCTTGACTAAAAACAGACGATGACTTAAACATAATATGACTAAAAGGGGAAAAATATGACGAACCAGAATATGACTAAAATCGAACATAACGCCCACCTAACAACCCAAACAAAGTCATCTACAAAAACGCTTTAAACGAAAATATTCCAAAATATTTCAGCGAAAATAACAATTCGATTAATCCGGCAGTTATTTTTAGTTCAGGGTCTTGTTTAACCCTAAAGTATTTTGAATGAATACTAATGAAAAATATGCAATTCTCGCTCATAAATCAAATCTACAGAGCTGACGCGACTTGTTTCCACTCCACTTCACACTCTGTGATACATGGGTACACCCAATGTCCATCCAACCATACCTCACCGCTCTGTAGTGAAAACCCATTGTTTTTCCGCGGAAAATTCGCACGACACCCACCGTTTAACTGTTTAGAAAACATAACGGTTGCGTGTTGAATTTTGTTGTGCTAAAGAAATGAGGTCGCTGATATTTGCTTTTAATGTTTAAGCTCTTTTTTTGACCGATTCCCTTGACGTAAAAAATAGAATGTTCTCTTTATGTCATCATCATCAGCATCCTGTTGCAGTCCACTGCTGGACATAGGCCTCTCCAATTGCACGCCATCTAGATCTATTTTCGGCCATTTTCTCTTTATGTATTCTGTATCCTTCTATAGTCTGGCTAGCGAATGTTGGCCCATCATGCATTTTGTATGGCAAAATCAAAATAACGGTGAAATAATTGCAACAACATATTTTGATACTTGTTAACTAACTAATTATTATTTTAAAGTACATGTATATGGTATTTAATATTAAAAAGGCGAGAGTTCGTTTTTTTATTTCTTTCTTTTCACGGTCAAACGGCTCGACCATATTCGACGAAACTTTGTCTGATAGTAATTTAGGTAATGGAGAGTGACATAGGATACTACTTTTGATCCCGTATTATCTCGCGGGATCGGAATCTGGGCGGATGCCGAAAGAGCAACTAGTTAATTTAAATGCGAAAATTTGTATGCCAAACGTCACATGGATGTTTATTACTCGTTCACGCAAAAACTTCTGAACGAATTTTGATGAAACTTGGAATACACATAGTTTATGATAATTATAGATATGATTGTCCGTAATAGATCGGTCATTATTAATATGTTTTATGAATTAAAATAACACAATTTTTAGGTAACAAAAATTATGCACGTAGGTACTCGAATAAAGTATCAAAAACTATTGTCGAACTAACCTAAGAAATTCGTCATCTTGACTGACGACGACGCTCGTAAATACTTAGTTATTATGTGAAAAGATTGCAAATAATTTCAGGGCCAACATTCGCGTGGCAGGGCAGACTATATTATTGTAAATGTTCTCAGTTACAGGTGTGGGGTGGGGCGTAAATTGTCACGATTAGATTATTTCAAAATGCAGACAGTTGAAAGCCGTAGAACTTATTCTGAACTTGCTATATTACACAAGATTGTCAATTACTCAGTAGATTCTCCGTGGCTACTCTCTTTTTTTAAATTTTATACTGGATTTAGAAAAAGAAGCGAAAACTACAATATTTTCGCTCTGAACATACATGTACTGAAACAATATTTCTTATTTCAATCCCTTAGTAAGAATGAGTCGTGAATAAAATAAGATTGTCATTAAGGGTAGTAGCATTGATTTGTTTAATTCTAAGCTGCATACCTTTCAAACCCATTTAAAAAGCGAATTTTGTTTAAAGATTATTCTAAGTGATTGCTCAACTTAGATTATTAGGTGTTAACAACCCCTCAGGTTCTTTTAAATGTTTCTCACACAATATGCTTTTAGGCATGCAACATTGTTGGATTTCAATATAGATCTAAGCTTATATTTAACTACCTACTTGAATGAAAACTGAGTAATTATTGTTTGTAGTCAGTTTTGTGTGTTATTATAATAAATAAAATAAAAAAGTCTGTGTGTAAGTAAAAGTAAACGAGTACGAGAAGATATGTTTGTTCCTCCTTTACGCAAAAATAACTGAATCGATTGCGATGAAACTTGGTATGCATGCAGATAGATGAAGATCTGGACTTGCGCGGGTAACACTGTGAAGAACAGGTAGAAACGTACTATAATAAAATCATATATGCCAAATTGATTGTTAAGCTGAAAACAGGGGTCGACCCCAAGCAAAACCACGAGTAAAAGCTAGTTAAACTAGTGTATCCACCTTTCTCTAAGACCGTTCGTGTCTACCCCAGGGAGAAAGTTGTCCTTTCAAACAGGTTCAGGAGTTTATCTAGTTTAGACGGAGCCGAGATCCATCAGCCTGTTACTTTGTATTGAATTATCAAGTTTGTAAATTAACTTGTACAAGTTACACAAGAGTTAAATAATCTTTATCTACAGGTATCTATAAAATATTAGTAGGATTATGATACATTATGAATAATGTAACTAGTTGCGTACCACGGTTTTAACCGTGTAAGTCCCGATCCCGTAGGAAAATCAGGATCAAAAACCTGTATTACTCCTCGATAACGTAGCTTAATATTGGTAAAATAATTTTTGATATCGGTCCAGTAATTTCGGAAATTACCCCCAATATACATATTATATACATTGTTACTTCTTTATAATCTCCCTTCCTACTAATATTATAAAGCTGAAAGTTTGTTTATAAAGCTGAAAGATTGTGAGTATGTGTATAATTATGTATGTACGTGAGTTTGTTACTCTTTCACGCAAAAACTATTGAACCGATTGCGATGTAACTTGGAATATAGATAGCTGGATAGCTGGAATAATACATAGGCTGTTTATCCCGATATTCCCGCGGGAACGGGACTTACGCGGGTGAAACTGCGGGGCGCAGCTAGTATTAATAATATAATTATTGAAGTGAGAACTATATTTATATTTTCATTGACACTAACTTGTGCTTTTCTTTATATTTCAGGACGATTTCCTTCTGAGGCATTACGACAAAGGCCCCTGCAAGAATAAACTTGGACACTCACGCGCTTCCGTCTTGTGGCATCGGGCACAGGTATGTATATACGAAAAGATAATAACTCTCCGTAAACTAATAAAATAACTCAAAATCTTACCCCTCGAAACTAGAAATTTGCCCAGGGGATCTTTTAAGAATCACAAGTAAACAGAAAAGCTCTTTTAGAGGAATGAAAGTACGTATGGAACTTCATTGGAAAAGCCCATTAGGCTATTGGGACTGCTTGTCAAGGAACTAGACAACCAATTGACAAGGAACAGATTCTTAAACTCTTGCTTGCCGGGAAGGGCTTTATTTCTGCTAATCATCAATGTGAGATTGCCTTTGTCTTCCCTATTCAGACGATGGAACTGCAAGTACCTTCTTTGTGGAGAAATGCGCAATTAGCAGAATAAAGCCTCGGTAGCAAACTAGCACGAGGGACATCTTTCGATCGAGATACAGACAGATTACTTTTCTAGAATTTTCACCATTTTTTCGATTTCCAGGTGGTTGGTATATTCGCTGGATTTGGTTTGCTACTGCTGGTCGCCAGTCCACTGCTGCTACTCGCCGCGCCTTGCATCGTGTGTTGTAAATGCAGGTGTGTATGTTTACAGCTTTAGAAATTCTGACGAAGAAACCTCAATAAATTGCTTGGTCATGGTCTCATCTTCTGTTCGGAAGGGGGACTTGGGTTTTGTAGAAAAAATCTTAATAACCCTTTCCTTGCAGCCAGGTAAAAATTGGACTGGCCTTAACTACAACTCAAAGCTGTTGTTGAAAATCGCAAATTCTTTCACCAATTGACTGCCGACCTTCTTCAGAAGATAAGAATAGTTCGGGGTGATTGAAACCTCGATTTTTTTCTACAAAGCCAAGTCACGGTGACTTGGTCCGGGCTGAAGATGAGATCGTGATCAAGCTGTTTAATTATCTAATGCGTTACCTACCTACTTGTATTTGGAAAAAATATGTTTTTTTGTTACAAAATCCAATGCTCCATGCACGACGACCTTCCTAAAGGAGCAAAATTTTCCGTGAAGTATGAGTATCAATAAAAATAAAATATTTTAACTACTTGTCGGCAAGGATGGACTACAAGTTAGAGCGGAATTATTGTCAATTTATTATTACTACTTATTTGTATCTAATGTAATATTATCTATATATTTTCCAGGTTATGCAATCCAAACACGAAGAATCTCGAAGAAGTCGACGAAGTGGACAGCATTAGTCCAGGGAGGGATGACGACGATGATATCACTAGAGAACGACGTCTTTCCGACTGACGCAGGTCAAGGTACTAAACTAAACAACGAGGTCTACCATCGAACTAAATATGGAATAGAAATTTAGTACCTGCCTGGACAAGCTCCTTTAGTGGGCAAAGAACCGCAACGCATATAGGTACTTAACCAAACAACACAGTCAACACAAATCAGAAAAGCTTGGTGTAATTGTGTCCAGCCTAACTTACTGGATTAATTTCTGAAATGCGATGAAAACCGCAAAGATCAGACATAAGTGACTGAATAAACCAGTCATTCTTTTAAAGTTCATGGTCTACATGTCAGATTGCAATAAAACTTTGCACGGACAATCTGCCTGGATAAAACGTCTATGATAGACAACAATTGTAAAGATCGGACGTAATTGGCTAAAGAAACCAGTCGATGTATCTTTAGTTTCTACTTAATATGACGTCGTACGGAGACAAGTGTAAAGAACGTTTGGAGTGAGTGTTTCTGTATAGGGTAGAGTTAAGTCGACGATACGATTGGCCATACTCATTGGCCAAATATTATGTGACAAAGTTATTTATTCCGATGTTAATTGAGTATGGTCAAGTTATTTCGGATCCTTAGGACGATAAGCAAGCATTTAATGCTTTGTAGAAAACAATAGAATCTGAAGATTAACGCCTGGTGTCAGGCTTTGAGTGTTAAGTTGCTAGAAGCATTTTGCGTCGAGTGAATTTTAAGACAAGAACAGTGGCGCCTCTAGCGGAATTATTTCTCAAACTTCACTGTGACGCAGACGCAATAGTGATAATTTACTCAAAAACTCACACTAGACTCAATTTAAAAGATAGTTTTCTATGAATATTATGTGGAATAAATCTGTGACGTTGTTGTGGTATAAATATATCGACGATAATATAATGATATTTTTGGAGAGTTTAGACAAAAGATAAAAATTGGGTTTTATTCTTCGCTAGATGGACAAATAAAGTTATAGGTTTAAGTGGATTTATCTGAGCCATTATTTCGTGGGTTTAAAAAGACTTGGGCGTATTTATATTTAAAAAGAAAATTATCTATATTTGTAAATAGAAAAGTGTAGAGTATAGCTTAATTAGTTAAAAATTGGTTAGGCTTTTTTATTTTACTACGAAAAGTTTATTTGGTTTGTTATTTTTTTTATTTATCTTGGATAATAGGTTTATACTTATTAAGAAAATTATTAACTAGATCTCATATCTGTCTGTTACTTACAAATTATTTTAGAAAAAAAAATATTTTTGTCCAATACGCCCTTTTAAAAAAAATCTATAAAAATATAACTTTTTCGATTTAGGTCTTCGATAAATTGTGTTTGTTTTTAATAACACTTGTTATAACATCAATAGTTTTAAGTTTTAATTTCTAGAAAACAAATTAAAAATAAGTGAACTATATTAAAATCTGTATTTTCATAGAAATTAAATAAAAAAAATGGTGTTTAAATGTTTCATGTGAGTAATGAATTAATGATCTACAAAATCGCTTAAATTTAAAAAATATTAGCTTGTTTTTTTATTTTGGCAGACTGAAACTTATTTAGACTGATGGATGAATTTTAACTAAATAGCAATGTATAAGTTCTATAAAAAAACAAGTTTAATTTAGGACAAACTGCATTTTACATTTAGCAATCTAATTTAAAAGATTGGTAAAATTACATCTATTCATCCATTTTAAGGTGAATGCATACCAGGTGCGCGTGAAATTCAATTCTGACCGATTAAAAAAGATTCAGTTACAGTTGCAATGCTCCATATGAAAGCAAAGAAATAAAATAAGTGTATTCGGACGAGTAGACAAGTACACATCAAAAAACAAAGAGTAGGTAGATTACAAAAACATTACACAAATATAACAGAAATAAACAAAGAAATTACATACGAAAGTACCTATTCATAGCAAAAACAAACACTGTTCTGCGCCCGGATAGACATTACTAAATCGATGGCCTAAAATGGTACGAAAGGAAATAAAATATTTTGGAAATTTCATGTAGTTGCAGTTGTACGGTTACCGAACTATTGCAACTTTTTAGTAGCAACAAGTTCGGGGAATATAAATCACTGAACTGTTGCTACTCCATTTATTATATTTAATAGTTCGTTTGTTAAAAATAAAAGACGGTAGAAGTAGAAGCGAAATATGAAATATGATATTCGCGCGCGTCCGGTTATCATTCCCAAGTCATGTTAATATTTTGAGTAGCTAATAGTTTTTTTTTAGATTTTTATATAGTATGTAATTTGAGTGTAACTGCAATGCAGTGTAAAACATTGATATCGTTGTCTATTGTATCATATCCCAATGCAAAAGGTAGTTTGAACTCAAATCTAAATTTCATTTATTACTCTTTATTTATATCTCTATATTTTGACGGCCTCTGTGGCGCGGCAGGAGAATGCAGAAGGTTGCGGGATTGATTCCCGTCGGGTGCAAATATATAAGTATGTTTAAAAATAAACATTTGAATCTGGTCTGGGTGTATTTCTATGTATAATATGTATGTTTTTACAAAAGAAAAATAAATATAAGAAGCATATCCGTTGTCTAGTCACCGTAACACAAGCACAAGCTAATCACAAGCTTGTATCGCAGAAACCGATGTACTTATACAGCGTGTTCCGACGATGACCAATTAAGCCGAAAGTGTGGTGTTCTAGACGTCTAGGCGAACAACTTTTGTTCTACAACTTTTGAAAATTCGAAGTAGTTTTCGAAAATTTTAAGTTTAAAGTTTACTTGAAAATCAGCTGTCTCTTAGAGTTAGAGGTCATTGAACTTTTTTTTCTTTTTTACCCGACTACGGCGAAATCAAAAGGAAAGGTAATGTCTTTGGAATGATACAATAGACTTTGACTATTTTGTTACTTCAATACATGTCACTTAATACCTATTTCTGTTTTTCTCCTGTGATGACTTGTAATTATTCAAAATATAAACATAATTACTAAAAAAAGCACTGCTTTGTGTCCTAACACGGAGCCTTAAAAGGTTTCTCACATGATTCTGAATGTGTTAGGTTAAATATTGGTCTTTAATACTTCGCTTACCCGTTGACTGCTGAAAACACGCTGAAAAAAACATTTGCGATTGTTCGGTTTTTTCATTTGCGATTTCAATCAGGTTTTCCCTGGGAGGTATAATGAGTTTTACTCATATTGAAGTTCTGAGATAAGTTTGCGATAAATATGTTCAGAGTCGTGTAAGGCCACGTTAACAAGTAATTTATTGATAGTAGCAACATATTTATGATTTTATTGTAAATATAAGAATTTAATGTTGTACTTAATTTCATCTTTGTGGTTCGACGGTGTTATGCATTTTTAAGACTAAAAGTGCAGGATTTTACTGTATTATTTTATTCATATTTAATGTTTCGCTCCATGGTAAACTTTATGTATTTCAGGACCTCTCCCTACTTTAATTCTACGAACGAACGAAAACACGAAAAATAAAGTTGTCATCCAGGAAGTCAGGAGGAAATCTGTCACTTTTGACAGATTTTTCGTTCGTTTGTAGAAACAGAGTACCGGCCCCGAAATTATCATAAATTTAAACAAATTGTTTTGTAAATAAAGACTCAGATAATAGGAAATAAGACTGGCCAACCAACACTTGCTTACAAGAGACTTGTATTGTCATAACCACAGATAAAAAACGGAATGTGGATTCTACAGTTAGAATAAATTTTACTCTTCACCTGCGCTTATAAGTCTGTAATAAAATATAAGTTATCATCGTTTAATATTAAGAAACACCGTCGTCCCTTGGTAGCTTGTATAGCAAGCTAGTTGAAGCATTTTGTAGACTAAATACATTGTAGTTGCATAGGCTAAGCTACTGTAATCCACTGACAAAATATAAATATACTTACGGTCTATAGTGCAGTTGTGCTGGAAGAATATCGCACAATAATCTATCCGTTTTACTTCCCTCGTAAATGTATTTATGGAGGAATGAAGGAGAGGTAATTCTTTGTGCTAAGCGACTGAACTTAATCTATTTCAAAAACAGAGCAAAATGGACTTTGTTTTTAAAAAACAGTGTTTTTTTTTGCAAAGTTAGTGGATTTCAGTGTTAATGTAACGTTTTCTCATTTATGTATGTAGCTGAGATGAAATTTCGACGCATTTATGAACGCTGCTTAGTGGTGACGTAAAATGTCGGAAGTAAAAAAAATCTGCCAGACGCTGTATCTACATAGTTACGTTTATCTATGGTGTAATTGTGTCACTTTCGCACAATGAATTGTGCGATATTTACTTACGAAGCAGTGACGGAGATATACAAGGACCGTATTTTTGAACCACTGGAATTAAATTCGTATACGAAAGTTCGAGTTCCGCATTGATGCTCTCTCTCGTTCTGTACGTGCGTGAGCGAGACCGCGCATTCATTCATTAGCCACTCTTGATGAAAATGTCAATGTACGAAATTATTTGTGCAAAGCGGCTGAGGTACATATAATCAAATTATAATTCTAAGTGGTGTTCATAAGTGTTGTAGCAATTGTAAAATAGAAGTGCAGATGAAAAATAGATTGTCCATATAATTTTGTTTGCTTACTATTTTAATAAGCGTTTTAATTCTTATTGTGTGGGTGTTTTAATATATTATTTATTCGTTTTTTTTATCTGCACTTCATATTGTTTCAAGGTAAATTGTAAATAGTCAAGTTTTTTTGTTACATATAATGACTGTATTTATTTTTTTGTTCAAAAACCAATATAGTTTTTTCGTTAAATAAATATTTTTTCTGATAAATCTCATGGAGATGCTTTGTTTTATTGTTTTAAATTTTTATCTCTTAGGTACTTGTTAGGTAAAATTTATTATTATTATTTATTTTATGTACAGAATTTGAAAACTTTAATGTGATCATCAACTTTTGATGCTGACTGTACCAACATCAAAAGCTTATACTCAACTGTATTCTAGAAGTGTTTTTTTTGGTGCAAATAAACATCTTATCTATCTGTACAAACTAATATTATATATCCAAAGGTATATATGTTTGTTCCCTCTTCACGGTCAAATAGTTTGACTGATTTGGATGAAAATTTCCATATGGATCGTTTAAGTGATGGAGAGTAACATAGGATTGATTCCGATAATTAATCCCGATCCCCACCCGATCCGAATTATACGCAGAGCGGGTAGAAGATTTACAAAAAGTAGTCATAATGGATAGAAATAATTACAAAACTACTATTTACAAATCACATTTATGTAACAAATCCATCTACCATTTCCTCGACAAGCCAGCGGTAGCATCGAACAGATTTCCGTTCCTAAATTCTCCTCTCATATCCAACATGTAATGCATAAGTCTATTCTTCACTTTTATAGGGAGCTGTACTCGGGCCATGCTTCTAGTCTCCTTGCAGCAGACATTCTCAATAGGTACCTGATAATAAATTAAAAGCTGAATTAAATCAATAAAATTTCTTGTTGAAATGTTATATATAAAAATAGGAGACAAAAGATTAGGTGAGGAATCTTCTTGTGTACAAGATCCAACCATAGCCAACCATCGAAGTAAGGGAATTTAACAATAAGAATACAGGAGAGCTTGTGAAATATATCTAAAAGCTTTTCTCTTTGATTTTTCTTCACTTTTGAGCCCTCTTGGATTTTTTAATCTTCTACTAAAGGGCTAGTAGATGATCTAAAGGATTCAAGATGGCTCAAAAGTGAAGCAAGATTTAAGATAGATGCTTTTCGACCATCTTGAATCTTTTGGTTTATTTACTACCACTTTATAAGATTATCCCATGGATCCAACATGACTCGAAAGTTAAGAAAAATAGAACATAGATGCTTCTATTATAGACCACAGAAGAGGCGCCACGGGCAGAAATAAGTTACGTTAGTTTTTACCTTCATAATTCTGTTCTTTCCAAATGGACCGTAAGTGACAAAAGTTATATGTCTCCCTCCTTTGTTAAGGACAAGGAAACGCACAGATCGGAGAGTGATCGCCCAGATTGCAGCTAACGAACCCGTGCCTAGAAAAAATAAAAAAATCATAGAAACAGTTAATTCCAAGCATTGAGCTAATGCCAGTAATGCTAATATACTGTAGTCTTACCAATAACAACTGCTAAAGTTCCCAAAGTATTCCTATACTTATTCTCTCCGAGATTTATTCTCCTAAACCAAGGCGTATCATCATCAATCTTAGATTCGTCTACCGGTGCATCTCTTAGAGAAGAAAAGGCAAATATACCTAAATATGACCAAAACATATACTGGACGATAGCAAACACATTCATGACCGTGTAAAACTTCGGGTTCTCGTATTTAAATAGTATAACATCTTTTATAACGTTCGTATTTACATCGTGAACTGTTCTTGTGGTCACAGAACTGTAAGACACAGTTTTAATGTTATTGATACAGTTTCTGCACTGGAATGGATACCGCAGAGCGGGGCTCCGACGTAAAATAGCCGATGCACATGCTATTAAGGACATTTTCTTTAAAATCTGTTTTCTTATTATATTTTCGATTTTATCACAAACATAACCCTAAAAACTTAACATCTGTAAATCTGACACTTGACTCTACTGACAACGGCCATCAAAGAGAATTTAATCTTATGGTAAAGAAACATCGACAACGTTTCTTTTTTTTTTGGGAACTTTTCCAAATTCAAATAAGTTATGTGCTCCAGATTGCTCCAGAGAACGTCTACACTCAGCGAAGATTTTGATGTGCGCCAAAGATTTGTCGAACATCTTATCTTACTAATATTATAAACGCGAAAGTTTGTATGTATTATATATTAGTCCGAAATTCACGTGGTCAAGTATGAAATTCCTTAAAATACTGAACTGAAATTAAGTGCATTTTACCCATTATTCTGCAATAATCAATTTCGGTCGGATACTAGAAAAAAAAAACTTATCCATCACAATAATGACAGTTTAGAAAAGTTTAGATGTTTATTAAATCCGAAAGTTTAGTAAATCCGAAAGTTTAGATGTTTGTGATTCATTCACGCAGAAACTACCAAACCGATTACAATGAAACTCGGTTTGGTATACCTACTTTAGATGTTTATTAAATCCGAAAGTTTAGTAAATCCGAAAGTTTAGATGTTTGTGATTCATTCACGCAGAAACTACCAAACCGATTACAATGAAACTCGGTTTGGTATACCTATCCAGGTAGTTGGCAATGATTAAATCATAGAATACTTTTTATTGCGATATTCTCGTGGGTTGGGACTTATCCGAGTGAAACTGTGGGGCGCAGCTAGTTTTCACACACATTTTATTATAATAAAGGTTCGAACCGTGTCACGTTCTTGCACAAGTAAATATAAATTTGCTGAGCTTGGTGAGTCAGACCGCAGCATTAAAATTTAAATTTAAAAAATATGAAACATAAATAAAAAAACAATATTTGTCTATGTCAAACTTGGCGTCAGTCATTCATCTTTGCGGTTGTGTTTTAACAAATTGTGATGTAAAAAAATGATATTTCTCGAAAACCAGTGCTGTTAAACTGTATTTTTCATTGATTGTTCAACAGTCAGTGTTTCGCGTTGATCGCAAACGTTTATTTAGCAGCACTAATAAAATGGCAGATATAAAGGTGAGCTCCTTACTTTCTTGCATTTGGCGGCATTTTGTAACGGTCGCAATATTGTATTGTTATTTTATTTTGTCACCTGCTTTTCAATTCTCTAGCTGTAATGTAATGAAACTCATGTAATAACTCTGTAAAGTATTGAATGGTCACATGATTTCCAATGCGTAGGGAATGGTGTTATGCATTGCAAATAAACATGACGCTCGTTCCTAAAAACCATATTCTTATTACTGTTTTTGGCCATAACCACAGTAAATTTAGGATAGCAATTATAATTTTTAGCAAAATGTCGTTAATTTTTGTAAATCTAGACTGTTTTGTCAACTACCTTCCTCTAAAACCTTCGATTTCTACTAATATTATAAATGTGAAAGTGTGTGTTTAGATGTTTGTTACTCAATCACGCAAAAACTACCAAACCGATTGCGATGAAACTTGGAATATAGGTAGCTGGATACCGGGAATAACACATAGGCTACTTTTTATCCCAAAAATCCTGCGGGAACGGGACTTACGCAGGTGAAACCGCGGGGCGCAGCTGGTACTTAATTAATTCGTTCTTGTCCTGCGTTTTCATCAGAATAAAATCCTGTTCCTGAGGATTATATCGGGATCAAAACGTTATACAGTCACATAGCCACAGTCTGCAGACAAGCATCAGACTTTCAGTCCTATGCACCAAGTTCCTTATTGTAATGTTTATAATTCCAGGCTATGTTTAACAAGGTGAATAGTGCCAGTAACGGCACCGGAGATGCTCCTCCACCTTCGAAGGGTGGTAAGGGCACCATCGAGAAGATTTACCAAAAGAAATCCCAACTTGAACATATTTTACTAAGACCTGACACTTATATTGGCTCAGTGGAGCGAGCCACAGAAACTATGTGGGTCTTCGATAAGACAAAAGAATGCATGGTTCAACAAGAATTGACATTTGTACCTGGTAAGAATTTTTGTGTGCCAATCTCTCTTTTATTTTACTGTTCCTTTTCTATGAGAAGGAAACCCTGCATGTTTAGCACATGAAATCAGCAAAAATCTTAATAATTTATTCAGCAAGCTGTTCGCCTAACACTTAGTGGCCATGTGGCAATCAATTCACAATGTTTTGTAACAGCTTTTAAATAACTATACTATTTTTGTAATTTTCCTCAGGATTGTACAAAATATATGATGAAATATTAGTAAACGCTGCTGATAATAAGCAAAGAGATCCCAAAATGGATGTTATTAGAATTGAAATCAATCAAGAAACAAACACAATTTCTGTTTACAACAATGGCTGTGGGATACCAGTGGTTATGCATAAGGAGGAGAAAATGTATGTCCCTACTATGATCTTCGGACATCTCCTGACATCATCAAATTACAATGATGAAGAGGAAAAAGTTACAGGAGGCAGGAACGGCTACGGTGCCAAGCTCTGCAACATATTCTCAACGAAATTCACTGTTGAAACAGCATCCAAGCAGTACAAGAAACACTTCAAACAGACTTGGGGATCGAACATGACAAAAGCTTCTGAACCAAAAGTCAAAGAATCAGGAAAAGATGATGACTTTACAAAAGTGACTTTTAGCCCCGACTTAGCTAAGTTTAAAATGGAGAAGTTAGAAGACGATATTATTGCATTGATGTCTAGACGAGCATATGATGTTGCCGCCTCATCGCAAGGCGTCAAAGTATACTTGAACGGTGAAAGACTAAAGATAAATAAGTTTAAAGATTACATTGATTTGTATATTAAGGGAAAGGAAGATGAAAATGGGCAACCATTGAAAGTAGTTTACGAGAAAGTGAATGACCGCTGGGAGGTTGCACTCACTATATCTGACAAAGGCTTTCAACAAGTCTCATTTGTTAACTCTATCGCTACTACAAAGGGGGGGAAACATGTTGATACAGTATCTGACAGTATTGTCAAAAATGTTCTCGAAGTATTGAAAAAGAAAAACAAAGGTGGTGTGAATATCAAGCCTTTCCAAGTTAAAACTCATATGTGGATATTTGTCAACTGCCTAATTGTTAACCCAACCTTTGACTCACAGACTAAAGAAAATATGACTCTACAAGCGAAAAGCTTTGGTTCGAAGTGTAATTTCTCTGAAAAGTTTATAACGGCTGTCAGCAAATGTGGTTTGGTCGAATCTGTGTTGACTTGGGCCAAGTTTAAGGCTCAAGCTGAGCTTGTGAAGACATCGGGGAAAAAGCAGAGCAAAATCAAGGGTATACCGAAGTTAGAAGATGCTAACGATGCTGGTACAAAAAATGCTCATCTTTGTACATTAATTCTAACTGAGGGAGACTCAGCCAAAACTTTAGCTGTATCAGGCTTAAGTGTAGTTGGCCGAGACCATTACGGAGTCTTCCCTCTCAAAGGTAAACCTTTAAATGTAAGAGATGCATCGCACAAACAAGTCCTTGAAAACGTTGAAATCAACAACTTAATCAAGATCCTCGGTCTTCAATACAAGAAGAAATACAATTCAGTTGACGACCTCAAAGCTCTACGATATGGCAAAGTAATGATAATGGCTGATCAGGACCAGGATGGCTCACATATAAAAGGTCTAATCATAAACTTTGTTCATCACAATTGGCCAGAACTACTAAAGTTACCATTCCTCGAGGAATTTATTACACCCATTGTTAAAGCTACGAAAAAGGATAAAGAAATATCATTTTATTCTTTGCCTGAATTTGAGGAATGGAAGAGAGATACAGACAACCATCACACATATAATATCAAATACTACAAAGGTTTGGGTACTTCAACATCTAAAGAGGCTAAAGAATACTTCCAAAATATGGAAAGGCATAGAATAAGGTAAGGAAATCAAATTGACTTTTCCTGATTTGAAAAGAAGTTTACTACAAATATTTTTAAGCCTTAAAAATATTTGTAGTAAACTTCTTTTCTATGGTAACATGGGCCACCTAGTATTAGAGTTTACCTTAAGGCCACCAAACAATTGCTATCAGTCAGGACCAACTGAAGCATAAAGGTTTTAGAAAATATCTTTATTTCATACACCCATCCAAGCAATGACCGCGCGCATTGTTAACCCGCTCAACTATACAAGATGTGCCTAGAATTCATATCTTTTTTTTTTAACTTTTACCTCTTTTAGGTTCAAATATGCAGGACCTACTGACGATCACCACATCGAGCTAGCATTTTCCAAGAAAGGTGCTGATCAAAGAAAAGAATGGCTAACAAGCCATATGGATGAAGTGAAAAGGAGAAAGGAGATTGGTCTGCCTGAACGATATTTGTACACGAAAGAGACAAAAACTGTTACTTACTCAGATTTCGTTAATCTAGAGCTGGTACTCTTCTCTAATGGAGATAATGTTAGGTAAGGATTTTAACTACTTGATTTATATTACTTAGTCTAGTCATACTCTGATGAATGTACCATACAAACTTTCATCTCTACTTTTACTCTGTTAGGGGAATGAATGTCCATAAACCCTATCTTAGTGCTTTCTTACGATCTCTTTGTGATAAATTTTCATCTCCATTTTGAGCCCTTTTGGGTATGAATTTCCACAAATCCATTAAGTGCCCCCAACCTCCACAGAACCAACTTTCATCTATATTTTGTCACCCTTAGTGAACAAATTTTCAGAAATTTGTTTTTAGTGGGATTTCTGAAATCCACAATAGGGGTTACTTACGAGACCCCTATTAGGGAATAATATTCCATCTCCATTTTGACTTCCTTAGGGGATGAATTTTAATAAATCTTTCTTAGCCCTCACTTACAACTTCTAACCAAATCTCATTCGTCTTACAGGTCGATCCCATCAATGATTGATGGGCTAAAACCTGGCCAGCGTAAGGTGATCTTCACTTGCATCAAGCGGAATGACAAACGAGAGGTCAAAGTTGCTCAGCTGGCCGGTTCAGTGGCCGAACATTCCGCTTACCATCATGGTAAGTTTGTATTTAGTTAAAACTAGGCAAATAATAAAGTCACTTTTTTTTTATGCGCTTAACCCTGCACTAGGCGTTTATATAAATATGCCATTAAACATGTCTTAAGTTGTAGTGGATAGTAAAGACAGATGCAAAAATTCAAGATAGATTAGATTTAGTATAAATAAATATTTCACTACATTTCACACAGCGCAATCTAGCCCCAAACTAAGCACTAGGCTTGTACTATGGGTACTAGACAAGGGATATACTACATATTATACTTTTTTTTGTAAATACATACATACCATACATAGAAAGACACCTGGAAATATTTATTTTTAAGCATCAATATTTGCACCCGACGGGAATCGAACCCGCAGCCCTCTGAGGCCGTCAAAAGTATAGTATAGATAGCCGCTCGGTGTAAGTACGTAGAGTACAATAGTGGGTCACTCCGCAGGTGAACAGTCCCTCGCCATGACGATAGTGAACCTCGCCCAGAACTACGTGGGCTCCAACAACATCAACCTGCTGGAGCCGCGCGGACAGTTCGGTACCAGACTCAGCGGAGGCAAGGACTCCGCTAGCCCGAGATACATATTCACGCTCATGTCGCCTCTGACAAGACTGATATTCCATCCGCACGATGATCCATTGCTTGTGGTGAGTGACATTTAATTGCTGTAGTTTCCTGTTCCTCTTCCGAACCTTAGATCAAAAGGAAAAAGTAAGCAAAGAGCGGAATAACAACTTCTTAGTACTATGCGTCTTTGGCCGCTGCTAGCTTCGCTCGCTCGCCAAAACCCAGCGTGTAATCATGTTCTAACGTTAACTAACCTAATCTTTCCTAGTCGAGGTGCTCCATATAGTTTTTTTCGTGAAAAAGTCTTTCGTATAAACGTTTTTCGTGGGTGAGTACTGATACGGATAGAGTGAGCGAAGTGTTTGCTGCTTTCAGTCTGGCAAAATTTTCTATCGTCTGTCAGTACCTATATTACTTCTTCTCTACAAGTATTTCTCAACCGATCTATGTGAAACTTGGTTTAATTAATAGATTATTTGATTTGTGGGGGAGTTTTGGCTGGTGGGGTATTTAGCCCACAAAAGAGCTTACGAGTCGTTGCAGAATGACTATTTATTTATATAACCGATTCGATATGGAGTTTATTTAACTCCATCACACACATACAAACACTCACTCGCCATATTTATAAATGTCATTATTATTGGGTCATGAGGTCCCTGTGCAAAGTCCTTTGTTAAGGGGTTTTCATCCCGTCTTTGCGAGGTTTCTAGGGACCCCAGGCTGGGGGTTTCTTGTCCCAGCGTATAAGCCTCGCGATTCAGATGGGGAAACGCCGCCAGTTTGCTTGGGACTTTGGGTCGAAGTGCCTTGGAGGATGACCTTTTTTATTGATTTTATTTTGTTTATTTATTTTCTGCTTAAACGTTTTCCTATAATTTTGTAATTCATTATTTTCAAATTTAATTGTAAACATGTACTTGTGATTTACGAAATAAATATATTATTATTTAAGTTTCATAATTTATATCCCTGAGTAGAGCGCTCTCACTGCAACGCAGTTTGTAACTTTCGCAGTTGGTCCACGATGGAAAATCAGATAAAATTAGTGGGATTTTTTTAATAGACAACATGACATCGTATTCAGCTACTCGCGCTACTTTTGGAACAAAATTTACCAAAAGTTTGCAAAATTTAAGCTTTAATTTCTCGTTTCAGCATGAATTCGAAGACAACCAGAAGATCGAGCCAGTGTACTACCTGCCCATCATCCCGATGGTACTGGTGAACGGGGCGGAGGGCATCGGCACCGGATGGTCCACCAAGATACCTAACTACAACCCCAGAGACATCGTCGCCAACTTACGGTAACATTTATACATTCTACCTCCAGAATTACGGGGCTATAAATAAATAAATAATTCACCATAAATATTATTATTTATGGTTTATTTAAAACTTATTTAAATTACCGAAATATAAATTTGTGTTTGTATCACCATGATGTATCTGATACCGAATTAAAACATGGTAAAGGCCACGTTTTTACGGTTTCGTAGTAAGAAAAAGAAAAACTTTAATATTTCTACTAGCTGCGCCCCGCGGTTTTACCCGCATAAGTCCCGTTCTTGCGGGAATATCGGGATAAAAATGTAGCCTGTGTTATTCCCCGTATCCAGCTACCTATATTACAAGTTTCATCGCAATTGTTTCAGTAGTTTTTGCGTGATCGAGTATTCCCGCGGGAACGGGACTTACGCGGGTGAAACCGCGGGGCGCAGCTAGTAGGATTACAATTTACACGCGAATGAGCATGTCATAAAATTATCTTATTTTCCCAGTCGTATGATAGACGGCGAGGAGCCGGTACAGATGCACCCTTGGTACAAGAACTTCCGCGGCACCATCGAGAGTTTCGGCGACAAGTACGTCATTTCCGGTGAGGCGGCCATCTTGCCTAACGACAAGATCGAAATTACAGAGCTTCCGATAGGAACGTGGACGCAGAACTACAAAGAAAATGTGTTAGAACCTATGCTGGGGACGGATAAAGTTAAACCTATAATTTCGGAGTACAGGGTGAGTTTATAAACATTCTAGCTACGCCCCGCGGTTTTATCGTAGATCCGGATTAATTCTTTACTACTATTAAGCTACGTCCGCATAGGCAGGAATCTGGCTTAATGGCTAGTGGCTAGCGAGTCACCTTATTAAAACAAACGGTGTAGGAAGTTCGAGGCCGACCGCACTGAGCGCTTGGCTCCTTGCACCATATCTAGGCAGAATGTAAGGCACTAGGCGATAAGCAAGCCGCCTGCCAATGCGGACGTAGTTTTACCTTTACACGGTATCTGGACTTTGGGTGGTTACAAAAAGAAACAGGTGTCCGGTATACCGACAAACCCGGATCGGTACCTCAGATTAAAGTGTTTATGAAACAGGTAAATTTGTTCTAAAAATAGGTAAAACTGGCCCGTAAATTATAAATTTCTATCTTTTCCTATAAATAACAAAATACTATTTTTATTTATAATTACAGGAATACAACACAGACACGACAGTGCGTTTCGTAGTGAGCCTGCTGCCTGGAAAGTTGGCTGAGGTCGAGGCTGAAGGCATCCACAAGGTGTTCAAACTTCAGACCACCATCTCCATGACTTGTATGAACGCTTTCGATCACAACTGCTGTTTGAACAAGTAAGTTTCTTCCAATTCCTTCTATTATGCTTCTTCTAATATGCTTTTGTAACTGTGTGAAGTTTGACGTTTACTCTCTTACTTCTTCTTTAAAATGGCTTTTCCATTCGGACATTTGCCAGTGTCAAGTGTTATCAATATTTGCAAGTTATTTGCATCGAACGAAACAATTAAGTCGTCATAGTTTAAGTCAAGTCGAGGGAATCATTGTAAAAAGGGGGCCATTTTTTTCAATGTTTCTTCACGGAGCTTTGGAGACTACACTAAGCTAAAGTCCATGTTTTGCACCGATTGTCACTTGTACACCTTCACGAAACAAAATTGATTAATATGCCAACGAAATTAACCAATTTACACGCATTTGAACAAAAAATGAAAATTTAGCAACACATCTCCTCAACGCGTTCCCGCCAAAACTCCCAGCTATACCTACCTAATTACTCTCTTACTTATAAAATATTATTTACACATGACTAAGTTATATGACGTTTGTCTCTGTCTGTCAACTTCGAAACTTCATGTGACAGTAAAAGAGAAACGATGCATAGTTATGCAGCGCATTCATTAGCGTTTATGAGTAAGGGTGTAAAGGACGATTAGGCACAAAAACTGGCATAAATATCATACAACAACAACAGTAATTTTTGTACTGATGATACATTTTGTAAAACTTTTCCCCGTCTCTCAGATACGAGAAAGTAGAAGAAATCCTGCGTAACTTCTACGATCTCCGCGTGCAGTACTACCGGCGTCGCAAGGACTACCTGGAGGGCCAGCTGCAGGCCGAGGCCGACCAGCTCTCCAACAAGGCACGGTTCATACTGGAGAAGTGCGATAAGGGACTCGTAGTTGAGAACAAGAAGCGGAAGGTTATGGTCGAGGAGTTGATCAAAAGAGGTACGGTCACTTATAGTCAGTCATTGATCTTAACATTACAAATAGTGGCAGTGGTATCTTACTAATATTATTAACGCGAAAGTTGGTATGTATGTATGTGACTTTGTTACTCTTTCATGCAAAAACATACTGAACTGATTGTGATGAAACTTGAAATACATCTAGCTGTTACACGCTCGTTTGATCAACATGGCGCATTCGGTAGGACTCATATAAAAATATTTGTTACAGGATACGCCCCGGACCCTATAGCAGAATGGAAGAAACGAGCGAGCAAGATGCAAGGACTTACAGCAGTCGAGGAGGAGGACCAACCGGAGTCTGAAGATGAGGTGGAGCTGGAGGCGGAGAAAGGGAAACCGGTGGACCCAGGTTAATAGAGTGATTACAAATGCAAATGACTAAATGATGTATTATATTCAGTGATCGGAGTAGGTAGATTGATTTTGGTACTTGTAAACGGAAATGTTCATAGAAAAATTAACGTGGATAAGCCTTTTTTCCGGAAAGCCATCCCGTTATTTCGAGGCTTAATCAAAGATGGTTTATGTTGGTAGATTACTACAGTTTGAATAACCATTGAAAGAAATCAACGTAATTTAAATAGTTTTCTGTTTTGCTGTTAATATTTTTTCAGTAGCTATTTATTTTTATTTAATCGTAAGTAGATAAGTACATTCAAACTATAATATAACTTTTGAATAATGCATAATTTTATAGTATATACCGAAAAAGGCACGGAAGATTTAATATGAAAGTGAATTATTGTTTTTATATTTAGAGGTCATTTACCTTAAAGGTCGAACCGCACTAGAGCTACACTGTAGTGGAGCGGCGCGGCAAAGTATTCTTTCTACTGTTTAGTGTGTTAGACGTGTAAAACAATCCGCTTGCAGTCATACTTTATTTTAGCCGGAAAGAACTAGATGGAGCCTGTCACACGTTATCGGATAATCTAATGCCTCTTTAGGGTAAAAACTTGTTGTTGCCGCACATTGCTTTTAATCGTAACATTAACAAAAAACATTTTATATTATTCCTTCACAACAAAGGTAAAATAATAACAAAATATAGATAAAACTCACCATCGTTTATTTTAAATATACAAAAATATTTTAATAATTTTTCACATTTTAATCATCTTCCGTCATTGTTTCATCATTTGCGTAATCTTCGACAGAATTGAAATAAATGACTATCAGTTTCTCTATATTTTCTATTTTCAACCTGTTCCTTTTTACGTAAACGAGTGACATACATACAATCTGTACCTGGCATGTAAACAGCCCGCCCATTGTTTTGATAACCGGTTAGTGCACCATCCACGTTCCTGTGCTCTGATTGGACGTTGGGCTAAGTTGAGCGCGTACTCTTGCGATTCATATTTTTAAACAAAACAAAGACCGAGAAACATTTTTGTCAAGCTAGGGTTGTTGTTGCTACACTTGTATTAATCGAGCTGCCTTCTATTCAATTATTTGGAACAAAAGATATTTTCCTAGAATAGATCATAGGATATCCACGGCAGGTGCGGACGGCTTCTTTTGAAAAAATGTCAAATAATAAATACGAGATTTACATAGGCAGAATGTAGGTAGGTCATTTCAGTAGGTATAGCATTCTGCTAGTTTTTATATGACAGCTTTCAATTTTTGAATTCCGGGTTATAAAATTACAATTCCGGATTTTCAGAGGAATGTCCACATTAACATGTACGTTTCAGATCGTTGACCTCATTTCAATCTACCTACTCCGATCACTGATTATATTACATCGGTTTGAGCTTTGTTGTCCATTGGTCGGCCACCACTCGGTTGCAACAGACCGATCGACTGCTCGCCGAGCGATGGACAACAAAGCTCGGACCTAGCACGGTCTAGTATAAACCATCCTATATCATCCTACTTTCAGGTTATCCTTTTATAACCCAAAAGTTTGAAGTTGTTTGAAGTTAATCCTTGAAGCTAATACAATACTTATACTATTTTGATGAAACTTGAAATACCGACAGTGGGAATGTAGAAATAAAACTTTAAATTTCAATATTCTGGAAACACGGTTTAAAAAAGTTTTAGGAGATTTATAATGGTAATTGTGACAAAGTGCATGGTTGGTGTGACTTTGTCAAAAAGCAATTCTTATCATGATTCTCCTAAAATAACCTTTTTAGAGAGCCAGGATTTAAGGCGCACCTATTCTAATGTACCGTGAAGTACCGTCATTTATATGGCAATTTTAAACTTGCAGAGAAAGCATTTGCTCAACTGAAAGAGGTGAAAAAGTTCAACTACCTACTGGGAATGTCGATGTGGATGTTGACAAAGGAGAAGAAGGATGAACTACTGAAGCAGCGGGACCAGAAGTTGGCGGAACTTACTGCTCTAAAGTTAGTATACATCTTTATTACAGCAACTAGCTGCGCCCCGCGGTCTCACCCGCGCAAGGCCGTTCCCGCGGGATTTAAGTGGTTAGAAACGTGGTTAGAAACGCGCGTTGAATATAGGAACGAAAATCATTGTTCTAAATTCTAAGTGATGTCTTATTTAACCACACCATGTGTTGTTACTTACCAGAGCGAAAACCCCTGCGTTGTTATGGCGCGAGGATTTGGACGCGCTCATACTGAAGTTGGATGAAGTTGAGAAGAAGGAGCGGGATGAGGAGAACGCTGTCAACAAGAAGAGCTCTAAGGCTATGGTATGGTGCTTTGTTAAAAACCCTAAGGCTACGGCCGCATAGGCAGGCGGCTTGTATAGCGCCTAGCGCCTAGTGGCTTGCTAAATATGCTATTCTGATTAGATACGACGCTAAGCGCCACGCTAGGCTTTAGGTCTAGGCTAGTCTCCTGCTTATGTGGCCGCTGTTTTAAGCGACCGAGGCTAGAACCAGGCCGACCAGTTCTAAATGAATTTAAACTCAACTCATAGTAGTTTTAAATGAATTTAGACGTACTGTTTGTTCATTTTACATGCTAACTCAAATAGATGGAAAGGATGAAAGGAAAGGTAAAGTAAAACGTTTCGGTGAGGTAACTTAATGTAAGAGGAAACTGCTTTTCAGATAAAGTTATAAGCATAGTGGTATTCATAGCAAAATTACTAGGAATGCAACTTTGTATCTCTAACAAGCTTTTTTTTTCTATAACACAATAATAACTGTAGTAGATTTTATTTTATAGTGTAATCCCCACCCCTAAGGAAAAATTGTCATTGGAAAAAAGAATTCGCTTTCTGATTTTCTGATTGGGCATATTTTGTTTTTCTAAAAATATGCATTTGCAAAGTGTTAATTATAAAAAAAAATACGTGTGGCACTCGGTGACTGCCGCGGTAAAGCGATTGCATAGTATTTTTTGCATAGCTTATTTCATATCATTGTTTATTTATGTTACGGAATTTTTTGATTCAGTCGCCGTGCTCAAAGCTCGCGGTAAAAGCTATGCAATAGTTTAAAAAACCCAATTTGCCTGTCATAGTCTGCAATATAACTACCTAAGTTTTGACGGGAACGCGTCGAGACGATGTGTTGCTAAATTTTGATTTTCGTGAAGCCAATTTCAAATGCGTGTAAATTGTTTAATTTTATTAATGATACTTGACACTGGCTACTTTCCAAACAATCGGTTCACAATCGATAAGAAATAAATAACTACCATATTTCAGAACGCGAAGGGCAAAGGCAACCGCAAGTCTCTGTTCGAGATAGTTCCATCGGACAACGGTCGTCGCGTGCTACCCAAGATATCGGAGGACCTCATCAAGCGGATACAGGCCGCGGAGAAGGCCAAAACCAGGAAGGAAACTAAGAAGGAATATGATCCAGTAAGGGTTTTTACAGTTTCTTTCTTCTATATCTATACTTTTATACTAGTATCATCTATACTTATAATTAAGGAAGAAAGGACAAAAGTCTGTACTTGGAAGTAAATTAAAAAAAAAGTGGTCTAGGGGACTTAGAATAAGTAGTAGAACAAAATTATTTAATTTTTAAAATTAATGTCTCTCTGTCTGTTTCTCTGTTTCACTGTCTGTTCCTTATACGATTTAAAACTACTAATCCGATTGAAATCTGGTTTTCAATATTAGATAGTTCTATTTTCGAGGAACGTCGTGGTATACTTTGCATCGAAATCCAATTAGCAGAACCCGAATAATGAACGACAAAGTGCAACCGCTCGGCCGCCCGCGCCCGTGATAACGTGTTTCACTTCCGCGGGTGAAACCGCGGGGCGCAGCTAGTAAAGAGTAAAGATTTATTTGTTTGTAACGAATAGGCTTCGAAGTTACTGGACAGATTTCAAATTATCTTTCAACAAGAAAACTCTATTATCGAGGAGTAACATAGGCTACTTTTGTTTTCCATATTCCCACGGGATTGGGACTTATGCAGGTGAATTCGCTAAGCGTTGCTAGTTTTTAAATATATCTAACTAACCTACTAAATTATGATAATTCTAGGATGACCCGACGGGAGTGTCACCAGCGAGCGGTGAAAAGAAGCCCAAAGGTCGAGTCAAGAAAGAGAAGGTAGAGAAACCAGACAAGACTTCCGCTGAGAAAGACAAGGACGGACTCAAACAGACCAAACTCAACTTTAAGAAGGAACCTAAGAAGGTAAGCTCAGTTTAACTAAAATTCCACGCCGTATGTTTTTTTATTTAATTTGTTATTTATAGTAGGGAAGTTTAACCCTCGAAGTGTATTCTACACATACATTGACCATACCTACTGCAAATAGACATGGCAATATTTTTACGGCTGATCTACACTCCTTGGGATCAAGTAATTTACCCGCCGCCCCGCGGGAATCAATGGTTTCAATCATAATGGACAATAATTATTAATGTAATTTATAACATCCTTTTACATGTGATTTACGATGTAATGATGTAACGAAATGATTTGATTTGATCGAGATTTGAGAAAATACGTCTTTAAGAAAAAGTTTAAAACCAAACTTTCTGTTAATTAAAGGATAAAATACGATGGTATATTAAATTACTGAGTTATTTTAAAACTATCAATCCTATATGTTTCACTCGCGTTTTTAGTAGCACTCTCGTGTAAGGACGGCCAATCACAAAGAGTCTAAGTATAGATAGGTAACGCTTCGGCCAATCACAAAGAGTCTGTATAGATAACTAACGCATCGGCCAATCACAGAGAGTCTGTATATATCCCATTGAATGTACAGGGTCCCTGGGGTCTAGGTACGGAAAATGATACTGGTTTTTCAAAACAAAATGGATCCGGGTAGGCATCGTGAAAAATGCTTATTTTAAGCATTATTTTACATTTAGCGATATATAATTGTGACATAATTGTGTTGGGCTTGAAATTTCTGATACACTAAATTTAGCTAAAACAACTGAATTTATTTACCTGTTGCTCTAATTATGATGACAATTCCAGATGTCCATTTTTTCTATCTGCTGCAACGCTGCTGCAACGGGTTTCTCACATCATATTTCCATATTTTACGAACAACCACTCAAACCACACACTTATTTCCCTTACAATATTCACCTCTAATCATATTACTAACTATGCTACCCTCAATTCACAATAAATCACTTAGAAATAAACTTAAAACAAAACACAATCGCGAAATCGACATCCGCCATTATTCCGGCTCAAAAGTTGTCGGCTTTTTTCACTAATTATTTCACAATTATTCGGCAAAATAACACTATACACATAAACTACTGTCTTTTTCTGGTATTTTTATGAAAGAAAAGTCACCGATTTGTCCTTCTAAACATTTTTTTCACTTTTTATTACTTTCCACTTTCACCTCACAATGTGAAAAAAATGGCGGACACAGAAACACTAATGAAGCGTCGTTTATTTTTCTTTTATTTCCGTTTGTAGTTCCAATTTACGCAAATTATCTATGGGACTTATTAAATAATGATGGGACTGACGTATATACATCAATTACTACCTTCATGCAAAAAAGAAACGTTCACAATCATAGACAAAAGTAGACCACTTTAATGTTACACACGGGTACGTGTAGAAAACACGTCACGCGCATTTTAATTCTACACTAACGTATGTGTAGAATACACTTCGAGGGATATAAGTACGCATAGGCCAATCACAAAAAGTCTGTATAGATAGGTAACACATCGATCGGCCAATCACAAAGAGTCTGTTTAGATAGGTAACACATCAGCCAATCACAAAAAGTCTGGATAGATAGGTAACACATCGGTCAATCACAAAAAGCCTGGTTTAATAGGTAACGCATCGGCCAATCACAAAGAGTCTAAGCATAGATAGCTAGGTAGTTAACGCAATAGCCAATTACAGAGTCTAGACATAGATAGGTAACGTATCAGTCAATCACAAACAGCATCGGCCAATCACAAACAGGATCGGCCAATCACAATGAGTTTAAGTATAGATAGATAACGCCAATTACGAAGTTAAATTAGCTTTATTGTCTTCGGTACCCTGGCTATGTTCGTAAACAATATAGCTTGTACTTACCACTGTACACGAATGTTTCAGAAAAAGATGACATTCAGCGGCAGCAGCTCCGCGGAGAACTCCGAATCTGACGTGGAGATGTCCGCACCCGCCGCGCCGCGCGAGCGGGCCACCGCGCGCCGCGCCGCCACCAAGGTATCTATATACAGCACATACTACCTATATTATACCACCGCGCGCCGCGCCGCCACCAAGGTATCTATATACAGCACATACTACCTATATTATACCACCGCGCGCCGCGCCGCCACCAAGGTATCTATATACAGCACATACTACCTATATTATACCACCGCGCGCCGCGCCGCCACCAAGGTATCTATATACAGCACATACTACCTATATTATACCACCGCGCGCCGCGCCGCCACCAAGGTATCTATATACAGCACATACTACCTATATTATACCACCGCGCGCCGCGCCGCCACCAAGGTATCTATATACAGCACATACTACCTATATTATACCACCGCGCGCCGCGCCGCCACCAAGGTATCTATATACAGCACATACTACCTATATTATACCACCGCGCGCCGCGCCGCCACCAAGGTATCTATATACAGCACATACTACCTATATTATACCACCGCGCGCCGCGCCGCCACCAAGGTATCTATATACAGCACATACTACCTATATTATACCACCGCGCGCCGCGCCGCCACCAAGGTATCTATATACAGCACATACTACCTATATTATACCACCGCGCGCCGCGCCGCCACCAAGGTATCTATATACAGCACATACTACCTATATTATACCACCGCGCGCCGCGCCGCCACCAAGGTATCTATATACAGCACATACTACCTATATTATACCACCGCGCGCCGCGCCGCCACCAAGGTATCTATATACAGCACATACTACCTATATTATACCACCGCGCGCCGCGCCGCCACCAAGGTATCTATATACAGCACATACTACCTATATTATACCACCGCGCGCCGCGCCGCCACCAAGGTATCTATACAGCACATACTACCTATATTATACCTCCGCGCGCCGCGCCGCCACCAAGGTATCTATATACAGCACATACTACCTATATTATACCACCGCGCGCCGCGCCGCCACCAAGGTATCTATATACAGCACATACTACCTATATTATACCACCGCGCGCCGCGCCGCCACCAAGGTATCTATATACAGCACATACTACCTATATTATACCACCGCGCGCCGCGCCGCCACCAAGGTATCTATATACAGCACATACTACCTATATTATACCACCGCGCGCCGCGCCGCCACCAAGGTATCTATATACAGCACATACTACCTATATTATACCACCGCACGCCGCGCCGCCACCAAGGTATCTATATACAGCACATACTACCTATATTATACCACCGCGCGCCGCGCCGCCACCAAGGTATCTATATACAGCACATACTACCTATATTATACCACCGCGCGCCGCGCCGCCACCAAGGTATCTATATACAGCACATACTACCTATATTATACCACCGCGCGCCGCGCCGCCACCAAGGTATCTATATACAGCACATACTACCTATATTATACCACCGCGCGCCGCGCCGCCACCAAGGTATCTATATACAGCACATACTACCTATATTATACCACCGCGCGCCGCGCCGCCACCAAGGTATCTATACAGCACATACTACCTATATTATACCTCCGCGCGCCGCGCCGCCACCAAGGTATCTATATACAGCACATACTACCTATATTATACCACCGCGCGCCGCGCCGCCACCAAGGTATCTATATACAGCACATACTACCTATATTATACCTCCGACTGCGACGTGGAGATGTCAGCCTCAAACAATGCCAAACCCCTTGCCAGACAAGCGCCTATAATATCTTTAATGTCTTGAACATTATCTGTGTCTGGCAAGGGGTTGCCACCATGCTAAGTGTCGGGCAATGAATAATGTGATTTTTAATTATATTCTGAAGATAATACAAAAAAATCGCTCTTTATTATTTGACGAAATTAGATCTGCATTTTACACACCTTTAGTACCGTTTACCTGCCAAAGCCACCGCAACCCAAACTTTATAATGGGCCATCGTTCTTACCTGTGTTTGGAGCATGCGCTGGCAAACTTTCAGCTTTTACGAACGAGCGAATAAATAAATAAATAATAATACTCTTGTTTCAAACACGTTGAAATTTACCATCCTTTTTTACCCATTTCAAATCAAAGCAGGGCACATCCACGGCTACTTATTTTCTAACACATCGCTGGTTTCCACCTCCAGGTACAAAAATACAGAGACGGAGAGGAATCATCGGAGTCAGGATCTGAAGTGGAACTGTTGGACAATAAGCTGGACTCGGAGAGTGAGAAGCCTCGAGCCTTGTCCGACAGCGAGGACGAGGTACCGATGAGGAAACCTGCTGCTAAAGCGAAGAAACCCGCTGAAATGGACTCTGGTAATTTACTATTTATGTACTGTACTTGTTCGAGCATCCAAAATGATGTGGAAATATACAGATGCTTTATTGGCTTTCTACAATTGTGATATTTATGTAAATGAATTAAACAAAATACAATTGATTGTATTAGGCGTTACTTTTCGGTACTCCATATCAACTATGTTAAAAATTAATATTTAGTTTTTAGTCCCGATACCTGACTAGTATCACTACGTATCGTGATGTGTGTAGCGTGCAAAAAACACGTCCCTCCTTCCGCTCAAATTAGATATTATGTTAAAATTAAATATTATGTTAGTATTAGTGACACCAATCATTAACCGTGCATCATCGACGCGTTTCGGCTTTAAAAAGCCATCATCAGGAACGTAGACTCCGACCGAAACACACACAGTTCGGTGATACTAGTCAGGTGTCGGGACTAAAAACTAATATATTAATTTTTAACATTAACGAAAGATATAAAAATAACTTCTTCTACCGAGCGTTTTTAATTTTTAAAGATTAATTTTTCCTTTAAAATATTTCTATCACTGAAGCTTTCGAAGTGTTAGTTATAATATAAGATGCAGAATAGACAATTAGCGAACCGTTGTTGAAATAAATAAAACTTAAAATATGCACTTGGTACCTTAAGTCGTATTCTGACTGTACATAACTTTAAGCTGCGGATTTGCTCACGAAACATGACCTTCGTAATGAAACTTTTCAAGCAAAAATGCCTATAACTGTAAATACAGATGTAAAGACTCAATTAAATGAAATTCAGTTTTCATTTCTTTTCAACTACAACAATTTTTTTAGACCCCTTCGCCCAGATCCAGACCCTCTGGCCTCAAATAATAAATTTTTAAGACCCTCTGACTACGAGGAATAAATAGAATGAAGATATAACTTCTCTATTAAATTGGAAAGAAAACATGTTCCACGGTCACACAGCAGCTGATGCACACACTGACATGTTCCGTACAGTATTACATATGTTAGACCTTTAGATCGACTAATGGCGGACGATCTTTAGTGGCGGACTGGCGGTTGAATCATCGTTCTAGGCCCCGCAGCCACCGTTTGTGTGGAACATTTTTTCAATTTCAATGTCGATTGCTACTTCCATATATTATTATATTCGAGTTGGTTGCCCTCTGACTTTAAATAATAAGCTTTCTAGACCACTTTGCCTTAAATAAGCTAACCTTTTCGATAATATTCCAGACTGCCTGTTCGACTCTCTAATAGAAGACACAAAGAAGGAGGAACAAGAGAAACAACGTCTCATGGATTCCTACGTACTGTCTAGGTAAATGGTTATTTATACAGTTACTAGAAATAATAAATAAATTCTGTGAACAACACAGCGCCATCTAGCCCCATGGTAAGCTGTTAAGCTTGTGTTACGGTGACTAGACAACGGACAATAATACTCAAAACGAACCATCTCAATTGACTAAGTTCTTTATAATGCAGTAGATATGGTAATTGTTGATGACTTACCTAATCTAACTTCAAATAAATTTTGCTTTTAGTTATCTCCGGCCGGACTCCCGAGAGAGATCGCTCACATGAGAAATATAAATAAATAAAATCCTTGAAAAAGCGAAAGCTCGGTTCTTTTGTAATAATGCCGTTATTAAATAAAAAGCCAGTACCCTGTAAATAGTGTGTTTTATTAATAAATAAAATAAAAACTTTCTATTTCCCCAGCGAGGATGAACCGGCCCCCGTAGAGAAAACACCTCCGAAGAAGAAACCGGCTCCGAAGAAGAAGTTGATGAACGTGGAGAAGGAAGAGAAGGAGAAGCCTAAGAAGAGGCCCGCGAAGGCGATACTCAGTCAGGACAGTGATGAGGATGATAGCATATTCGATACTAGAAAGGTACTACAGAAATAAGTATACAAGATGTAACGGGTAAGCCCTTTTAAGCCGAAAGCGGTTTGTTCTAGACTTGTTCGCGAACAACTTTTGTTCTACGACTTTTGAAATTTCGACTTTTTTTTTTAATATTGAAGTTATGTGTCACTGAAAAAACTGCTGTTTTTGAAAATAAAGCTAATTGATGTTTTGATTGTAGTCGAACAAACTAAATAAAAGGACAACATAAGGTCAATGACCTCGAACTCTGAGAAACAGCTGATTTTCAAGTAAACTTTACACTTATAATTTTCGAAAAGTACTTCGAATTTCCAAAAGTCGTAGAACAAAAGTTGGCGACGTCTAGAACAACCCCTATTCGGCTTAAAAGGGCATACATGTTACAAGTTGTATACAAATATTTCGTAATTTGTTTTTATTGCTTAAGGCATATTTACTAGAAATATTTTGAAGGAAAAATTCCTGTGAAATTCTTTAAAATATTTCTAAAAGTAATTTTAAACTTTGTGAAATCCTTTAAAATATTTCTAAAAGTATAAAATTAAATTTTTATTCTGTTATTCCATTTTCAATCACAAAATTAAATAATTAATTATAAGTCGAGTAATTCATAAGTCATAATTAACGCACTAGCTGGAGATGTCGCTTGACATCGTTTGTCGATGTTGTCAATAATTAACAAAGAAGGCGTTTTTCCTCAGAGCTCAGACCTAGGGGTAGAAGTACATTAATGTTCTATCTTAGTCATGTTCTACCTTAGTCATGTTCTACCTTAGTCATGTTCTACCTTAGTCATGTTCTACCTTAGTCATGTTCTACCTTAGTCATGTTCTACCTTAGTCATGTTCTACCTTAGTCATGTTCTCTCTTAGTCATGTTCTGCGTTGGTCATACATTCTATATTCTGTAGTATATCTAAAAGAATGTCATTATTATCACCAGGACAAGAAAAAGGCGAATCCAAAGAAGAAAGCCAAGAAACAATCATCGGACTCCGAATCGGACTGTAAGATCGAGGAGCTGGAGTCTCCTCCGGTGGCTCGAGGCAACACCCGGCCCAAGGCACAGAGGAAGTACAACTTCAGTGACGGCTCCGATAGTGATTAGTGGAGGCTGGATACTGAACACAGACTGTGGTAAGTAGATCTTCTCGTCTGAGCAATGTTCGAGTTATAATATTTTATTCAATATGATATTATAGTCTGGCTAGCGAATGTTGGGCCTTCGCTGAGACTTTGCTGTTCTCTCGCTCTGTTACACGTTTCGTTCACTCTCGAATATACACTTGCGCGCATTTAATTAGGATTGTGAAAACGCTTTAATTTTTTTGTACAGATGCCAGCAAATATGGTCGCGGACCTACCTTAATGGACTCAGTACTTTTTCGTTTTATTTAGACATATTTTATATATAAATAAACTAAGCAAGGTTAGAATTTTTTTGTTCGCTATTTATGAAGAAAAAAACGTCAATAGTTAAGCGATACCGACTTACGTATACCACCGTAAGCAGCAATTTAACTGCAATGTCTCGGACATAAAGGCTGCCTTTAAAACTATAATTAATTTTAATTCATAATTTCGACTCGACGAGACGAACACCTATGGCCGAATTGGAAAACGGCACTGAGCCGTATTCCCAGAGATCCAGGTTCAATCCCTGTTGGGTGCGAATTTTTGGAAAACGTTTCATTTGTAAAATATAATTAATTTTGGTAATTCTATTGTTTCAGAACCAGTATTGTAAATTGAATTGTTGCAGCGACTGATATTTTGGTATAAATATAATTATGTAAAATTATTTTTACACTCAGACAATTGTTAACACCGATACTGCGACCCTTTTTAGTTTTGTAGTTATTTTTATACAGTATAAATATAACGAGCCCATTTTATGCGATGTTTTATGGATTCGTCAAAAAAAAGCGTCAGAAATGATTTTAATTGAAAAAAAAATAGGCACAATTACTTTTAAGGTAAATTTAAATGATATAATTATAAATAATTAATATTTAAATAGTTGACATGTTCCGTCTATTGAAAAAGATAGCTCTTTTTGGACTTTTAGATGAAGGTTTAAAAATCTATTGTTGTGGGGTTTTTACTAATTGAATATTGAAGAAAACTTCAAAATTGAATGTTTTTCACAACAAGCCTCGATAAATTGCCACTAAATCGATTTTGATTTGGGTTTTAGTAAATAACCTCTGTAAATTAATTATTATTAAAATGTAATTTTACGTACGAAGCCAGAGAGGTGAACTAGTTGTAAAAACGTTATTAATTTCCATTACATTTCTCTTTCCTAACTATTCATTATGCACTTTATTTCATGTTATTTTTTTCTTTCATAATTAGTTGGATATATTTAAAATCTGTTTCTTTTTAGCTTAAAATATTTGCGTTTTGTTTTGTTTAAAATATAATAATTAACTTGCCTTCCTCATAATTTCTATTTTCGGTGTAATTTATTCATTTTTAGTGTAAAAAGAAAAAACCGTTCCCAGTGAACGTGTTGATTTAAAAATAAATTTTAACTAGTTAGATTAGAACTCTAGCAGCGCAGTGGTAAGCGCGCTCGGCTGGTATTCCGAAGGTCCTGAGTTCGAATCTCACGCATTAATTTTAGAAAATATGTATTTAACTGCCCCAAAAGCGAAAAAGCCAAAAGCACCTTGTGTCGGAAGCCATATTGTAAAATCCAAGATGGCCGACGACACAGGATGGCGGATCATTTATTTAGTTTTTTTTTGGATGAAATAACTAGCGTCTTACGGTGTAAATTACAGTTTAAGTTGAATTAATACAGGATATTCGTATCTCGAATGTATCTTGTCCAAATCAACTTGTCTATTGTAACATCGGTTTTAATATTGCCTTTTTAATTACTCTCTGTACTTATTTTTACAAAGATCTGACTTTCGTATAACTTTTAATTTGAATGTGTAATTTATTTCCTGCTTACAATCAAGTAATATACAATTATTTTTCTCCTACTACCACTCCACAGTACTTAAAGTTTGTTTAGTTCCATTCATGGTACTAGCGATACATCAATATTTATGACTAAACTAAGGATACCGAGTTGTGTCACTTGTACCATCAATGGAACAAATCAATAGTACTACTGACATATTATATTTAATTATTTTCTCATGTTGCTTTCAGGCATGTTTCATATAAAATTGTCTGTAAAACTTTTGTTAAACAGTAGTTAAAGTAATGTTATTGTACCTATTTACAGAATTTGTAAATAAATGAACAGAAATTAAGATTTGTTTTCTTTTATATTTCTCCTTTTAAATGCTAAGAAATAATGATTTGATGCAGCTGTATCAATTTTTAAAATACCTTTTTATAATTAAGTAGGTACTTACACAATTTATTCAGGTTTGGAATTAAAACATTGAGGGATAGTTATTACTTTCTGAGTCCTTACAGCTTCGACGGCTATTCTGTACCGTCAAAATAATGGGTAGTTTCTAGACATTTTATTAGTGTAAAGTTCCCTATAATTAGTGAAAGCAAAATATCTAAAGCAATCAAATCGTCAAAATTCAGATATCTATAATTTGAACAGGAACAATTAAGGCCCCACACTCACCTAATGACGTGACAGGGATAGGGCTAGCAAATTTCAGATGTGTAAAAGAAGGACGTAAGATTGCAATATTTTAGTGAGTAAAATCAAAGAATTCCTAATAACAAGATAACTGTTGCCAATTTAGTGAAACTGTTCTACCAATTTCAAGTGTACTTTATTATGCTTTAGCACGGAAAAAATAGAGGTTTAAAAAATACGTCACGTTTAGCTGTAAAATGAAAATTTAGGTTTTAAACGAGTTGTTTTAGATTTTTTTCGTTTATAAAAGTTGACCAATCGTGTAAAGAAAACTACCAAAAAATGAGGATAAGAGCAGAGATATGTAAAAACTTCTAGATACGTAATCGGGCAAATTTCTTGACTACACAAATCCAAGCTATCTAGCCAGAGAAGTCTTAGTTCCATCCCAGCTCACGTCACGATCACCCGCTTGTTGACACACAGTACATTTAGTTCACTTTCACAACATTATTCGCAGATAACAATGCCTACGTGCGTATTTAGGCGATGCACGAATTATACACCAAAAACTGGCAAAAATATTTCATTTCATACGTAAGTAAAGCTGTATTTTAATAAAAAAGGTATTATTTGAATAAGGTTTTGTTGACTTTGACGTTTTATTGACGCTTGCTAATTGCTAATCATTTTGCTAGTAGGGGAGCATGGGGACAAATGCTACATGTGAGGCCGAGATTTAAGATTAAACATATTTTATTAGAGTAAATAATTATTTATCGCGATTTTTTAGATTGTTGGCCGCCAAGGAAAAAGTGGGGATTTTCGGTTATGTTCAATCAAATATTAGTTAACATTTTGTATGTATTGTATGAATGTGCAAGTGTTTTTTGTTGTTTTTTTTTTGTTGTTCAAATTGTTCAATCAAATCATCCAAATCGGTCCAGCCGTTCTAAACTTTTAGTTTGGAACGGCTGGACCGATTTGGATGATTTTAGTTTTTAAGTATTTGTCTAAGCTTCAGTTTAAAATGTTTGTAAATATGAGTGTTTGTGATTAGGCGAAAGTATCACATGTGGCGTGTGTAAGTGTAGTAACTATGTAGGAAAGGAAATGAAATCCTGAAAAGGTTTTTATGTTTAATTTAATTTTAGCATACCTGGTGATGGTTTAATAAGAGCGCAGTGGCTTAAAATAATAAGGACACAAAGATGCGAGTATGACTGGATGCCAACTAAATATACTTCTGTCTGTTCTGAACATTTTTTACCAAACGACTTGTATGTTACAAAAAGAAATATTCGAAGAATAAATAAAACTGCAGTTCCTGTTATTAAGGTAAGGTATTTCCTTCAAGTTTTAACCATACTTTAAGAAATGCTTTCCAAAAGTTTCGCACCCGACAGGACTTGATTTTGCATCTCTGGCGATCTGTCCCAACGCCTTTTCCAATTTGGCCACGGATGCATGTTTAATCGAGTCGAAATTAAAGATTGCATTTCTTATTGTTTTTATGTAGCTATTACAACTATGACTCTAGTGTCATAGTTGTAAGAGCTACATAAAAACTCGACGACGTATTTAAAGTGTTTCGTAAATTTGTTTTTATTGCTCAAGGCATATTTACTAGAAATATTTTTAAAGGAAAAAATCATCTTGAAATATTCTCGCCGCAAGTGAATTTTTGACGATGAACTTTTCCTTTAATAATATTTCTAGTATTTAAAGTGATCAACACATCCTATTAAATAAAATAAAAATGACTTTGACGTTGAGACGTGGCTTCCGATTACCTATTTTTGATATACTTTAAAGTGTTTCCTACACTTGACTATACTTAAAGAAATGCTTTCCAAAAATTTTGCACCCGACAGGACTTGAACCTGCATTTCTGGGGATCCGTCCCAACGACTTTTCCAATTTAGCCACGGATGCATGTTTAATCATGTGCATGTTAAATGCTATGCTTAGTGCAGAACCGATTTCTAATGTAATGAGGGAAATGTTTGGTAAGATTCAAATTAATAAATAAATATTTGATTTGATTTTTGATTTGATTCGAGTCGAAATTAAAATTAATTTTTGGAAAGCATTTCTTTAAGTATAGTCATTCAAGTGTAGGAAACACTTTAAAATATATCAAAAAGAAGTTCTAACCAGTTTAAAAAAAGGACGAGGTCCCGGGTCGTGTGACTTATATTATTGTATTTTGTGTGTGTGTGTAAGAGTGTGTGTTGTATAATATGTATGGTATTTTTCACACCGATAAAGTAAATTATTATTTGAAAATTGTTCTAGAATGAATGTGGCGTATTATCTCAGACGAATACCAACGCATCGCCAACGAGCTTGCAGAATGTTAAGATATCTGATGAAGAATCTATTTTTGACACACCTAGAAAAACATTTTTGAAATCTAAAATCCGAAGAATTGCTCAAGATAAACGAAAATTGCAAGTAAAAAATTACCGTTTAAATAAAAAAAATAAAAGGTTAAATATAAAGATCAATAATTTAAAACAAGTTGTGTCAGGACTAAAAAACAGAAAACTAGTTACAATAGACCAGCTTGATGAACTAGAATGTAAAGCAGAAGCCGTAGAGTTTGCAAATAGATTTATTCAAAAAAGTATTTGTAAGGGGTACCGTCCAAAATATACACTTGCATTAAGAAAATTTGCGGTAACATTGCATTATTATTCTGTTGCTGCCTATAAATACGTAAGACAGACATTTAATGGGTCTTTGCCACATCCTCGTCTGATAGGTAAATGGTACCAAAATACTTCTGGTGATCCTGGATTTAACAAACAAGCTCTGAATATTTTAGAAAAAAAGTACAAATTGAATGGTCAGCGAATTTTGTGCACTTTGATTGCCGATGAGATGGCTATTAGACACCAAACTCATTGGACAGGAAAACTGTCTGCTGGCCTTGTAGATTTTGGTGTTGGTACAATAAAATGTAGTGAAATAGCTACTCAAGCTTATGTACTTATGCTTGTATGTATGAATGAAAGCTGGAAAATCCCAGTAGCCTATTTTCTTGTCAATTCTTTATCAGCTGAGACTCGTACAAATTTATTGCGAACGTGTCTCAGCGAATGTTACCAAGTAGGAGTTGATGTTGTTGCGATAACATTCGATGGTTGTGGCCCCAACATTACCGCTGCAAAAAATTTAGGTTGTTATTTCCAAGAAGTAGAACATCTTAAAACAACCTTTCCTCACCCAAATGCAAATTTAGAAGTTGCAGTTATTCTTGATCCATGCCACATGATTAAATTAGTAAGGAATCATTTCGAATGTAAAAAAATATTTTTTAACAAAAAAGGCCAACAAATCAAATGGCAGTTACTAGTTAATTTAGTAAAATTACAAAAAAATATAGGGTTAAATTTTGCAAACAAGCTTACTCAACGGCATATTAAGTTTCGAAATGAAATTATGAAAGTAAAGTTGGCAACTGAAATTCTTAGTATGAGTGTTGCTAATGCTTTAAAGCTTTGTAGTGAGATTTTGACTTCTTCTCTTTTTGTAGATAGTGAGGCAACAATAGAATTTGTAACCATTTTTAATAACCTTTTCGATATCTTCAATTCTAAGGCCAAAAACAAACATGGTTTCAAAAAACCCATATCTCTTTTAAATGCTCAAGAAATAACTGCATATCTTGAAAATGTAAAACAATACATACTGGGACTCAATATATTTGTTAAATATCGACGCAATGTTCGGAGACATATTACCATGAAAGTCATAAAGAAAAAAATAGTTGATTCTCAAATCAAAACAGGATTTCTGGGTTTCCTTATATGTATAGAAAGCTTAAAACATTTATATTCCACATTAGTTTTAAGTGGACGTTTGCGTTATATTGCCACATATAGATTATCACAAGATCATCTTGAAATGTTGTTTGGCAGCATAAGGCGACATGGGGGCTACAATAATAACCCGAATGCAATACAATTCAAAGGAATCTTTAAAAAAATACTTTTGCACTTAGAATTGAGGAGTTCTTTTTTAGGTAACTGTGTACCTCTCGAAGAAGTAGCTATTTTGAATTGTTCTGCAGTTGAAAATATCAACTTTTCGCTTGACAGACGAATGATGATTGAAGATGAATGTGATTCATCATTGATAGCTTCAGACGCAGATCTGAATCTCATTGATGAGACCGATAATAACGTCGAAATTTTGTCGGAGATACTTAATCAGGAGTATATAAAAAAAGTAACGGACCAGATTGTTGGCTATATTGCTGGTTGGGTATCTAGAAAATTAATGAAACTAATTAAATGTGAGACATGCTTGGACAGTCTGATATCTAATGAAAAATTATGGTTTCATAAAATGATTTTACTTAAAAATTTGGGGGGTCTTATTTTTCCTAGCGAGGACGTTTTTAAAATTTGTTTAAAAGCCGAAGCAATAATAAAAAACCATATTAAAGAGAGAGGTCACATAATTCTACCTGAACCTAACGACATCATAATGATAAAAAGCAGAATTTTGAAATCGTTCATTTGTAATGACGTTTTTGGTGATTTACATTTACACACTCTTCATCAAAATCCTACAATAAATCATAGGTTGCATATTATCCGGGCAATCATAGATAAATATATTAATGTTCGTCTGCATTATGCACACAAAAACACTAATTCAAAAGATAACTACAAAAGACAACAAAGGAACAAATTAAGTTTATTTGAAGGGATATAAAATATTTTTTTGTAATATTATGTATAATAAAACACTTTATTTATCCGGTTTTATCGCGTTTTTATTTATTATTTGAACCGAGCTTTCGCCGAGTTGGCTTTTTCTTTTATTTTGCATAATCGCGAAAACCATAGAAGAAACTATATTATATATAATAATTTATTTTCATTTTATGTAACCATAATTTTCATTAGGTATAAAGGAGTTTTCTGATGAGAAGGTGGTTCCAAGAGCTCCGTTAATCAGTACCTAGTTCTTTAGGGGACGAATCTTTTTGGTAGGACGCTAAGCTTTAATGATATTTGTGAAACTTGCCTCTACAGGTGGGCCCTGTAGAGGCAAGTTTCACAAATATTGTGTTCTCCGCCAGTGTAACTTGAGACACAAGGATGATGTGTCTCTGCCCTATTCCGGAAACTATAAACTCCTGAAAATAAACAGGTCGTTCTGTGGCATCAGTGTTCTGTATTATAATAAACTACCTAAAGATGTATGTGACATGTCAAAGAAGCTTTTTTTTTAATTACCTATTTTATGTCTGTTTCTACAACAACTATTTTCTAATATAAATATAGCCATTAGATTAGTTACAATAACAATTGATGTTTTTCTAATTTGTTATATACTCAAAGCTTGGGCATTACGATGTGGTGTTAATATAATCTTATTTTATCTTAACTCTTAATATTTTCTAAAAACAGACTTTGTTTTATGTTCATCGTTAATTGTTTGAATAAATAATTTTTATTTTATAATTGAGTTTTATTTATGACAGTAATTGTTTCACTATAATTTACATAGTAAAAAATGTTGAATTATAAATAAATAAATAAATAAAGCAATTGTTGATAATCAGGAAAAGAAACGCTTATTAATATTAAATAAAATTTTAATTATTAAAGATATATTTGCTTACTTGCTGATTGATTCGATTAATCAATCAGCTTAGGTACACATATCCCCGACTTCCCTAATCCCTAATAAAGTTATGACATCTCTTTCTTACGTAATGCAAGTAGCATTGTGTCTTAGGTTTTAGAAAGAGATAACAATAGTTTCGTCTATTCTTCTTTAAATTATGTGAATGAATATAAATAGTATGAAGTTGTTGCATACTTTGTGCCGCTTTTCAATAATGATTTGTTCTGCAATGGCGTCTCTATAACTTTAATAGACTCATTGGATAAGAGAACGAAAAATAAAATACCAAAACAGTATTTCCGAATGTTTTGTAATTACTGAGAAATATTGAGATCCCTGCCGTCAATATCGTCACCTTAAAGCCGTATAGAAATAGGATACACTTTTTTGGTTGACACAGTTGACGAAAGGTTAAAGGGACATGTAAATGTTTGTAATATCACATCTTCTTTAAAATGGCTTTTCCATTTGGACATTTGCCAGTGTCAAGTGTTATCAATATTTGCAGGTTATTAGCATCGAACGAAACAGTCAAGTCGTCATAGTTAAAGTCAAGTCGAGGGAATCATTGTAAAAAGGGGGCCATTTTTTACAATGTTTCTTCACGGAGCTTTGGAGACAACACTAAGCTAAAGTACATGTTTTGCACCGATTTTCACTTTCATTTACACTTGTATACCTTCACGAAACTAAATTGATTAATATGCCCCCGAAATTAAACAATTTACACGCATTTGAACTAAGTTTCACAAAAAGAAAATTTAGCAACACATCTCCTCAACGCGTTTCCCGTAATATCACATCGAGTACTAGTATATAAATACCTACATAACATCAATATGTTCTTTTATAATTGTTTATTCTCACCTCTATATAAACATAGATAATTTCGCGGCGCAGCGTATAGTCAGGATGGCCGAGCGGTCTAAGGCGCCAGACTCAAGGCAACTTGCCCGCTAAGCGGGTGCAGGGCGTTCTGGTCCTCTCTGAGGGCGTGGGTTCGAATCCCACTTCTGACAAATATTTTGTTGTTGGAATGTTGCTAAGAAACATAATATTTTGCTTTTGGTCATTTTTGTTTCATGTTTGCAAAATTTTTAAAGCTAAGGTACCTATTCCAAAAAATACTTTGATCGGAATTGAACCCACTACTTTCTAGCTAAAATCAACTCAATAGAGAGATTCGTTTTCAATTGGAAATAAAGTATCTAATTTAACTGTTGTAATACTGTATTAAAAAGTCGGGCAGCCCAACTAAGTACAATATGGAACCATATAAAACTGCCCGACTTCAGATGATAAAACAGATTAATTAGTCGGTGGCGCTGTATGTAGAGGTTATTTTGGTCTTTTTTATCAATTCTTTTTTTTTGTGGTTTTTAAATGTTTTAATTAATTTTTGTTCTTTTTTAAAGTCGGTTTTTAATTTTTTAATTATTTTTTTATTTCACTTTTTTTAGTGTACCTATCTTCCTACTTTCGACTACCAAAAAATCAACAATACCTACCTATTGTTACCGTAATTTTAATTATTGAGTAGTTTACTGATGAGAAGGTGGTTTCAGGTGACCCATCAATCTGTACTTAGTTCTTTAGGGGTCTATTCTTTTTGGTAGAAGTCAAAAAACGAGTAATTTATTACATTCTGGTAAGCTATCCTGTCCATCATTCCGAAGATACTCATCAGATCCTAACCAAATTTTTATGTGACCACCTGGGGGCTCCCACCTTTCCATTAAAAAAAGAACCATCTCAATCGGTCAAGCCACCTTAGAGTAATCGGTGAACAAACATAAAAAAATACATATGCGACGAAATGAGAACCTCCTCCTTTTTTAAAGTCGGTTAAAAAGTCATATAGTTCGAGAAGTAACTGCATATTTTATAACTCCAAAGTGATTGGGTTATTCCATAGATATAGTACTACAGAGTAACTAGAAAGCTTACGTCGTCAAAAAAACGGTCCAGCTTGATGTTAGAGAGATCCCAGTCTGTCCTTTTTTCACTTTAGTGTTCGTCGGTTAGTTAGATAAGGACAGACTATGACCAACTAGGTTCAATAAGACCGTTTTGATATACCTTTCAAAGCAAAAACTACCTTAACCTTAGAGAACATGATTGAAATGATATTTCAAAAGTTTTCAAGTACACAGTCTTCCCAAAGAAAAGTTCTAGGACCTAACTTTTCCAATCTACTCATATAAGTACTTTATAAATAAGTAACAACACGTTTAGTAAATAAAATTTTATTTTAATACATAAAAACATGGTTAATGTAGGTACAAATATTATAAGATAATTTTCATAGGCAGGCAAACCAGAAGACCAACGACTGAGCCGATTTTCATCAAACATACTTTAAATAATTATCAATTATATAAAGTACAAAGAAACATTTTTAAAATAAAAGATTTCGCATTCCAATTACCTAGTTCGTTTATAGTAGCGAAAAGTTATAATAATATTTGTGAACATTATTTTGCAAGAATCGTGTAACTAGAACGTCTTAACATCGCCTCAGCATCGTTACATTTTACTCGGAAACGGTTAAGCAACTGTTGGTAATTATTTTACAAGAAATTACTAGCACTTATAAAGCTTTATAGCGAAACTCATTTAAAAAAAAATTAGACCCTTTTCGAGAAAATCTTAACAAAGCTAAGGCGATTTGACAAAAATTATATTTATAAAATACGTGCCCAGCAACGATAAATTTTACTTTACGATGAATATCCACTTTTTGGGCCTGACTGTACCAAGCCACCATTTTTACTGTGTCATTTTTACTATTATACAAAATAGATATCTTACTCAACCGTGGTAGAACAATTAAAGAACATAAAACTTTAATTAAAAATAATTAATATGGCATTTAGTAATAATCTATACATAGGTAAATATTAAAATAATTCTACTTTTTATGTACATTTACATTCATTTTTGTTTCGTAACTCATTGAATAGCGGTACTCTTATACTTTTAATAAAGTTAGTTAGGTATAACTTATTCCTAAATAAATATATCTAAATTTACATTTTCTTAGATATATTTTAAAAAGGTCACCATAATCTCTAAAACCAGCAGCAAAGATAAGTTACTGTTTGAAAAATTTTATACATTTATCTCCGATTTCAAGGGGTCGGTAGGTATTATAATTTAAGACCTAAACTGAAAATCCATTTCGGTAAAAATGCCTTTATGTCCAAAATGTGCTAAAGCTTCGAAACAATATAAGCTATTGTCATAAGACTACACCAAAATGTAGGAAACTATGTCATCTACAAACGCTTTACACGAAAATATTTAAAAACCTTACGTCAGAAATTAATCATAAATTTTCGACGAATCCGACAGGGATTTCCAGTTTAGTTCCTTCTATTCCCTATAATTACGGCGTTTTTAGTGTCACGCGTGTTCACGCATGCGGAATATCGATACACGTGTTCACGCATGCGGGGATATTTGTATGGAAATCTCACGTGCGTGAACACGCATGCCACTAAAACGGCCATAGTGCTCGGTTTTCCTATCACATTAAAGGCCTAAAAGCAATGGTGTATAAAAGACAAAATGTTCCAAAATATTACTCAATACCTACTCAATTTACTATCCCTATCCGAGTAACCTTTAGCACTTTCCCTATCAGAGAACTTCCCATTATACTTATTCCCATTATGTCCATTTCTATAAGGTTTCTCACTGGTACTGTAGTGTATCTCAGAAGGGCCGATGGTCTTGGACCAGTGGTGCGTCCAGTAGAAATCGTCAGGGTACCGAGGGTACGGATTCTCTCGGCAGAGGACTACGCAGTAGATCAGGGATCCGACGAGGGTAATGAAGCCGAAGATTAGGAATACTATCCCTAGTATCCTGTGAAAATAGTAGAAGGATTAAAAAAAATGAGTATAGTTTAATTTTCTGACTGAAAACTTTACGTCAAAGTCGCAAGTTTGCTTTTTTTAATAAAAATGAATAAAATAAATTTAAACTATTATAAATAGGATTTATAATTTTTCTTTTTTATTAAGGCTTTCGTTACCTATATCACAAAAAAAATACGTATGTTGTATGGGAGCTTACTTATTGTTTCATTGTCTTTAGTAGGTATGTTTGTATAGTGGTGACAAAAAAACATTATCTGTGAAAAATTCACCTGTCTAGCTATAATATACTGCCTTATTTATAAAATATTATTTAGACATGACTTTAAGTTATGTGACGTTTGTCTCTGTCTGTCAAATTTGAAACTTCATGTGACAGTAAAAGACAAACGATGCATAGTTATGCAGCGCATTTATTAGCGTTTATAAATAAGGGGGATAGAGTTTCATGCATGAGATACCGCCTTGTGACTGACAGACATAGTCAAAGTGGACGAAATGGAGTATGTAAAAGGGCCATTTACTCTTGAATACGCACTAAGAACGGTGATTACACACGATGTTTTTAAAACAGTAGAAAGCCTGGCAAAACAGCACTATTTGAACGGGTCCATAAATCGCATTTACCACCAAAGTTTAAAAAGAAACTGAATTAATTTTTTAAAGCCATAAAGAACATTTAAAAATTTAACGACGACCGCAAAAAACAGATGTATATAAATAATAAAATTCGAAAGCATAAAACATTATTATTTATGTACCTATCCCTAATCCATTGACCACACAGTAGTATATAAGTAAGCGATTTTTAATGCCCATCCAACAATAACCTGTGGTCTGTAGTTAAAACGAAATGTTATCGTTACACGCGCTTTAAGAATGATATATTAAGAGGAATGAATACAGTCGTTCTCCACATAAACGTATTCAAAAGTTTTCTCCCTGGATAACAAGAAATTAGAGCAATTATGTTTATGCCTTTTATTAGAATTGATATCTGTCAGTAACTACCGTGTCCCTATATTTCGTTTTTTTTTTCATTTTCTAATATTATCTGTGGAACAGAACATTTCTAACAATTTAGAGGAAGTTGTTAGATTAAAATAAATGCCTACTAAGAAGTTTAACAAAACTAAAAAGTCGATAACTTAATCCTACTATCAACCATCAAACTCTAAGGATATATTCTATAGTCTGTAATAAAGTTATTATTTTAATTTAATTACTAGCTGCGCCCCGCGGTTTCACCCGCGTAAGTCCCGTCCCCGAATTCCGGGATTAAAAATAGCCTCTATGTTATTCCAGGTCGCCAGCAACGCATATTCTAAGTTTCCTCGCAATCGGTTCAGTAGTTTTTGCGTGAAAGAGTAACAAAGTCACATACATACAAACTTACGTATTAATAATACGAGTATTAGTAAGAAGAATGGAAAATGGATAATAGAAAAGAAAGAAAGAAGAATGGATAATGGAAAAGAAAATATGAAAAAAGAGGCGTGGTCATGGCAGATATAGGTTATATGGCACAACTATATTTGCTGTAATGCATCTATCAAGGAAGAAAACAGTAGACTAAGTTTGTATGGAGAACGAATAGATATCCTTTCCCCTTAAGAATGATATTAAAATGGATTCTAAACAGAACAATGTGATCAAAGGTTTTAAATTGAAAGTGTTTATTGTTTGTGTTAAATTCGACTTTGTATACAAATCTTTTGATGGAAACTTTCATTTCCTTAGAGTTCCGTAGATACCTAAAGGGCGCTGCCATCGCTGTGGCACAATTTTGAGCTGATAAAATAGGTACTCGTATAATGAATGACAGACTTTGACTAAGAATCCACAGTTGAAATTATAAAAGATGATGTATTTCTGTTGCCAAAATATCAATCAACAAATAATATATATATATGACGAAGGATGGCCCCGGGATGCGTCTTCAGGTACGCCCGACATATTGCCGAGCGTCGAAATAAACAAAGCACGTGGTAGTTTGTATCTTTATTATTCAATCACACGTAGAAAAATGTAATTTGACAATAGGATTGCGTCGATTATTAACGATTACAAAATACTAAGAAACGTGATGAGTTCGACACAGAAGTCTTTGTTGTCAATCCTTCTCGACGGCTCGATACAAAGTGACCCACCGCGCCTGCCCCGCGAACCGAACCTACTCCAGATTCAAAATAATCAACTGACTGAACGAATGACTCGAGATCGAAATGGTTCACTCACTCACAAAGACTCTGTGTCGACCTCACCCAAGCGCTAGATGGCGCTTGACGTTTCAATTACAATTAGGCCTGACTGCACAGATGCTATGACGTAATTAGTAGTTGCGGCAATCGATGCCAGGTGGCGCTAGTCGTCGCTCCGACACGGCCATCATGACGTCTCACACGTCCCTGTGTGAGTCACCTAGAAAGAGAAACATCGCAAAGTAATACGCTTTTGCTCGGTCATTTCTGACCATCTAAATGTCACTGTTTTACAATCTTTTAAAATTTAGTTTTTTTTTTTTTTTTAGTCTCTTTCTGATTCTAGGTGCTGTACTTAGTACTAAACAACGCCTGTACGTAAGCAAATCAAATTACCGAACAAAACTCATAACCAATTACGACAAATATTACCATCTCCAAAGATTTAACTGTTAGTCACCTTTATACAGGAATTTTTAAAACATCTTATGTCATGTCAAAAGTCAATCGCCTAGTTAAGTCCATCCGGCGACCATATACCTCGCCTGGTTGCCTCTATCTGGCAACCGTACAACACTTAGTTACCTCCATCCGGCAACCATATACCTCGCTTGGTTGCCTCTATCCGGCAACCGTACAACACTTAGTTACCTCCATCCGGCAACCATATACCTCGCCTGGTTGCCTCTATCCGGTAACCGTATACCTCACTTAGTTACCTCCATCCGGTAACTCTTGGGAACTTCAATCCGGTTCCCGATATCACACATCAAAAATCAACAAGTTTACTCCTTCTTGTCGTTTTTACCGCTGAGTTTCCCGATAGCATCGATGTGCACGGTATGCCATGGGATTGCTACTTTAGGGATTGGGTGCATTTCGGCTTGTACTTTACCTGAATGAGTCTTGGAGATCTTGCAGGTGACGCAATTTTCGACAAACTTTCGGACATATCTTGACATATTCTCAAACCAATACAGTTCATAAACCTTTTCAAGGGTCTTCTCCCACCCTAAATGCAGCAATCCTTCGTGAACATTGTTTATTACAGACCATCGGAACGAACGGGGTACTATAGGCAAACAACGAGTCTTACCTCGTCGTTGAATTTTTCGGTAAAGAATGCTCGAGCGAATCTCGTAAGTTTTAGCAATGTCAGCGGGGAGTTTAGTCTCTTTCAAGTCTGATATCAGCTTTGAAAGTTCTTCGTCTTTTTGTTGCTCGGCCATTAACCAACTATCAGTAATTTCAGCAAAATTAATCTCTTTAGGCTTTGCCTTGCAGGTTGAATTTGGACTGTTTTCGCCATTGACTGGTAATGGATTCCTCGAGAAGAAATCTGCATGCGACATACGTTTTCCACTTCGATGGATGACGTCAAAATCGAAACCTTGCAAAAACGCCCACCACCTGTGAACGCGCGGTGTCAGATCAAGTTTTTTGCGTGTAGATTGTAGTGAATTGCAGTCAGTCACAACTACAAACTTACGACCATGCAGATACGGGCGAAAGTGCTTCACCGCACAGACGACGGCGAGGGTTTCTAGCTCGTATGAATGGTATCTCGACTCTGCGGCTGATGTACGTTTACTAAAATAAGCGACTGCATGTGGCTTACCTTCTTTAAGTTGGATTAGAACTGCACCGTATCCGATTGCGCTTGCGTCTGTGTGTAGCTCTGTATCAAGACTAGGATCGTAAATCATTAGCACTGGTTCGCTTGTAAGTACGGTAATGATTTGCTGTCTAATGTTTTCATGTTGCTGATCCCAGTTTACCCTACCGTTTCCAGACGTTAATGCGAACAAAGGAGCCATAATCTGTGAAAAGTGTGGTACAAATTGTCGGAAGTAAGAAGCCAATCCTATAAATTGTCGTACCTGGGTTACTGTTTCCGGTGGTGGTAAGGCGGTGAGTGCCAAAATTTTGCGTGGATTAGGCCGAATCTGTCCCTGATAAACTTCAAATCCTAAATACTCAACCTTTTCCTTAAGAAATGCGCATTTAGTAGGGTTTAAGGAGAACCCTTTATCGGCAAGAACTTCCAGTACGATCTGAAGTCTATCAAGAGCTTCTTTTGCATTACTGGCTACTATAAGTAAGTCGTCCATATAAAGGACTACAAACATATTAACAAGATCACCCAAAGCACTCGTAAGAGCCCGCTGAAATACTGAGGGTGCATTTTTGAGACCAAATGGCATAGTCAGGTACTCGAAATGACCTTCCGTCGTTACAAACGCAGTGAGCTCAATAGATTCTGGCTCAATGGCTATTTGATGAAAGCCAGAAGCTAAATCTATGATTGAGAAATAGTGCCCGCCATGCAACCTAGCTATTTGATCTGATATAAGTGGGAGAGGAAATCGGTCTGCGACAGTATTGTCGTTTAATTCGCGGTAGTCTACACACATTCGGTCAGATCCGTCCTTCTTCTTTACAAGAAGTATGGGACTCGCAAATGGTGAAGAACTAGGTCGAATCACTCTAGCCTTAAGTAGTTCGTCAATTTTCTTCCTAACTACTCCGCGTTCATCTTGTGTTAGCCTATAGGGTCGGCGATTAACAGTTTTATTTGGATCTTTTAGGCGTATTTTCATAGGCTCCGTATCAGCAGGGGAGGTAGGGACACCATTAGTAAAACAAGGGCCATACGATCTTAAAATCTCAATCAGTCTTGGTTTGTATTCAGAGGGAGCGTCTGTGTCAATGTGGTCTAAGTCAAGACCATTGCCAGCAACAACATCGCAAGATTCAATTACCTTTACCTTCTCAAAACGTATGCTGTCTATCGACATGTTCACAACAAAACCGATATTTAATACTTCGCGTCCAATCATAATGTCGTGTCGCAGACAATGGTCAGGTAACACGTGAAGAAGGACCTCAAAGCTTACACTGTCAATTTCTACAATCGTCAAAATTTGCATAGTTGAGATTACAGATGTTTGTCCTATACCAGTCATTGTTACATTGTTACAAGTTCGCTTACCGCTAAATTTACAAGCAACAGATTCTTTGATTAACGAGCATTCTGCGCCTGAATCGTAGTAGAACTTGAATAACTCACCAGAATGTCGCAAAGTACCCGCAGGTGCACCCATGATGCACAGGTCCACTCGTTTTTCTTTGAGGGGAGCCGTTCCGGCGCCGTCGTCGCTCCGCTCCTTGATGCTTCTCTCCGGACAGCTGGATGCATAGTGCCCTTGTTTCTGACAGTGAAAACAGGTGATGCGGTCTGATCTGCCCATAGATTGGTTGCTTGAATTATTCCCCTGGGAGGATTTAGTTCTATGTCGGTCATCCAGTTGCTTAAAATCTCTGCGGCATTGCCAGGCCTTGTGACCTAATTTTCCACACATAAAACATTTAATTGTTGTAGCCGTCGCACTGGGCCTGCTCCTTTTAATATCAGGTACTTCATAGTCATTAGATGTCGGGTAACTTCGTTTTAAAAATGATACAGCCTTCAGTTCTTTTTGCAGATGGTCACGGGTCTTGATATCTGTAGTGATAGCTAACCTCTGAACACGTGGCTCCAATTTAGAAATATGCGTTAAAATTGTAGCTATTGCTATCTGTTCGGTGCTCAGCCCATTCCATCTTGACATGAGTGACGTCATGAGGGTAGCAGCGTAAGCAGCCAAGCACTCGTTTTCTTTTGGTTTTTTAGCAATCAAATTTATCAAAAAAGAGGCGGTAGTTTCTGGACAATCATACCTTGCCACGAAAAGATCCTTGAAATTGTTCCATGTCATACCCGGGAATGATATCGAGGACAGCCAGGATGACGCTTCTCCCTTGAGTGCGTAGCTTAAAGCAATCATCAGCGATGGTCCTTGACGATGATGGTCAGTTACACACATGTCCGCAGTCGTAATCCAGGCGCGGGCATCATTATCAGTTTTCGCCGGATCAAAGTCGGGTAGACGAAGAGGGCTTTGCGGGGTTGATTGCTTTACTGCTTGCAACAAAGCTAACATGCTTCGATTTTGTTGTTCGAATATCAGGCGCCATTTTTCTTCACTCGATTTATCGATTGGGACACTTTCGTTGAGGTGTTGTTGCTCTTCCGAAGCCTCCTCTTCATGTGGGGATTCAGGGTTGCATCGCACTTCTGATGACGAAGGATGGCCCCGGGATGCGTCTTCAGGTACGCCCGACATATTGCCGAGCGTCGAAATAAACAAAGCACGTGGTAGTTTGTATCTTTATTATTCAATCACACGTAGAAAAAGGTAATTTGACAATAGGATTGCGTCGATTATTAACGATTACAAAATACTAAGAAACGTGATGAGTTCGACACAGAAGTCTTTGTTGTCAATCCTTCTCGACGGCTCGATACAAAGTGACCCACCGCGCCTGCCCCGCGAACCGAACCTACTCCAGATTCAAAATAATCAACTGACTGAACGAATGACTCGAGATCGAAATGGTTCACTCACTCACAAAGACTCTGTGTCGACCTCACCCAAGCGCTAGATGGCGCTTGACGTTTCAATTACAATTAGGCCTGACTGCACAGATGCTATGACGTAATTAGTAGTTGCGGCAATCGATGCCAGGTGGCGCTAGTCGTCGCTCCGACATATATATATATATACAAGATGTAACGGGTAAGCCCTTTTAAGCCGAAAGGGGGTTGTTCTAGACGTCTAGGCGAACATCTTTTGTTCTACGACTTTTGGAAATTCGAAGTACTTTTCGAAAATTTTAAGTGTAAAGTTTACTTGAAGATCAGCTGTTTCTTAGAGTTCGAGGTCATTGACCTTATTTTGTTCTTTCATTTAGTTTGGTCTACTACAATCAAACCTTCAATTAACTTAATTTTGAAAAACAGCTGTTTTTTCAGTGAAACATAATCTCAACATTTTCTAAAAAAAGATTGAATTTTGAAATGTCGTAGAACAAAAGGTGTTCGCCTAGACGTCTAGAACAACCCCCTTTCGGATTAAAAGGGCTTACCCGTTACATCTTGTATAAGCATGGCTCCTAAACAACGGGATTTTTTTGTGATAATGGTACGGAACCCGTCTTGTGCGAGTCCGACTCACACATAGCTACTTTTTAGCCTTCAAGTACTTAAATGCAAACTTTTGCTCAAATATTTCTGCTGAGCATAATGTTTAATTCTGGTTGGGTGTTTGCCTAGTATCATAATGTATGTACTTCTAAAAATGTGTATTATACGTAGTTTATCCATTGTCTAGTACCTATAGTACAAGCCTAGTGCTTAGTTTGAGGCTAGATTGCGCTGTGTGTAATGTCGTGCAATATTTATTTATGTATAGATAAACTACCTTACTTATAAAATATTATACAGGGTTATGGGTTTCGATTCCAAAACCGTTCAGGGGGTGATTCTTCACATCAAAACGAATAAGTTTTGTTCTACGACTTTTTGAAATTCAAAGTAGTTTTCGAAAATTTTAAGTGTAAAGTTTACTTGAAAATCAGCTGTTTCATAGAGTTAGAGGTCATTGACCTTAAGATGTCCTTTCTTTTAGTTTGGTCTACTACAATAAAAACTTAAATTGAATTTATTTTCAAAAACAGTCGTCTTTTTTCAGTGAGATATAACCTTAAAATTTGCAAAAAAAAAACGAATTTCCAAAAATCGTAGAACAAAAGTTATTCGTTTTGATGTGGAAAATCACCCCCTGAACGGTTTTGGATTCGAAACCCATAACCCTGTATACACATAACTAAGTTATGTGACGTTTGTCTCTTGACTATGTCAACTTTGAAACTTCATGTGACAGAAAAAGACAAACGATGCATAGTTATGCAGCGTATTCATTAGCGTTTATAAGTAAGGGGGTTAGTGTAGTGGTCAGGAACAATTATTTAGACACTTACCAAACAAAGAGCGGTTCAAAGAACTGCAAAACGATGACGAAGCCCAGCGTCACCAGAATGAGTCCCAGGTTGAGAAGCAGCATCAGACAGCACATGCCTTTCACGTTGGGACAGAATGGGTTCGGAGCCGCCATGGCGTCCACTTTAACACCTGCCTGCATGGAGTTTACAATGGGGGAATATTTAGTTTCGATCCAGGGGAAAATTCTAAAGTTTCCTAGGGCGGGCTGACTCAGTCTTTTCTTGATTACTCGGGTTCTATTTGTTGGATTTCGTATAGGTACTATGATCTTCCTTTGAAACAAAGCTATCAAAAGATAAATAAAAAACAAGTAATTGTGTACCTACTACTCGTGATTTGCAATAAATAAATTGAATTGAATTCTTGGGCTTTTTTTTGCATTTGCCCAAGTACAGACTGATTGTCCTTTCTTGTTTAAATAAGGAAATGATAATACCACCATAATGATTGATTACCTACCATTGTTCAAAGAAGGAACAGTTTTCATACAAAATAAAACCCTTTTTCTTTTTAGAAATTACAGTGAAAGCACCATGATAAATTATGAATCCACCCCACTCGGATGTTTGCCATGTTGTTTATTTTATGTTCGTAGCTGAAATAGGTTTAATAAACATTTGTACATACTTTTACATACATACAACGTTTTAGATGTATGGGTCAATCAATAATACTGTTATATGCCACGTGCCATTTTGTTTGCTATACCACTACTTATGTTTAATTGTTTAGAAATTATAGTGTTTAAAAAAATAACCACTCAGCCAGCGACAGCACCCCACTCCGTCTGCACTAAGTACAGACAGCGAACGATCATCGAGGGCTAGAAACTTTCAGTTCCCGCCCGCCTCACGCTCAGGGCACCGCGCCACGTCTCCTCATCGCGGTTATGGTACGCTCACATGTAGTGAGAGTTTTGTGAAGAGCTTACTATAGAAATGATCCTATGAAGTGAGGTCTTGTCTGTGACATTGTTCCAATGGAAGGTGGTGCGGCGCGGCGCGACAACGATACCGCGATCTAGCGGTGACGTGTGTTGGCGCACTAGCGACATCTAGAGCAACTTTGATAAATAGAGTAATATAAATAAATTTAATGTTGTGTAATTTGTGCATTTACACAACTGCCCAATAAAGTGTTGTGTTTTTGCTTTCAGTGTGTATGTATGTGACCTATTTTTGTGGCGTCACGTAGTAGGGCCTAAACGGTTGGACCGATTTACTATTAAAAAAATATTATAAAAATAATCAGTAAATTTAAATTTAAAATAAGTTGCGTGACCTAAATAGAGTCCTTAGTAAGGACTCTATTTAGGTCACGCAACTTACGTAAGGACTCCTTACTAATAAAAGGAGAGCGATGAGCGATGCCACCACTGCCCTAGTAGATGTGACACCGCTCATCACACATTGGCGGAATGTCCTGCTTGGACCGAACCCAGGCAGGAATAAATGGGTGTAATTGGCAGCAACCTGTCGCTGCTGAGCGTCATTGCAACCATGATTGGCAGTGACGACGCATGGCGTGCGGTCCGGCACTTTGCGGAGGCCGTGATGACTGCAAAGGAGGACGCGGAGAGGTTGCGGGAGCCGCTTCGCGACAACCCGCGCCCCAGTCGCAGACAGCAGGTGGTTAGAGATGACCATTTGCCACCGTAAATGACTCTTGGCGGCGGACTCGGGGGAGTCCGCTGCCAATCAACGAGCACAGAGATGCCGGCGGCGTGCCGCCTCTCGAAAGGGTTTTACCCCTCAAGGGGTTCTTCGGAGGTGAGGCCGCACGCGGCCAACCGCTGTCGGGGCAGACGGCTGTACTGCGGGAGTGTTTCCCGTATGCCTCGACACTAGCGGAGAGATTGGACACCGAGGGGTTTAGTGGGTAAACCTCTGGCCGCTCACCATCTTAGGTCAGAGGGACCCCCACACACCGGGTCGCTCTCCCCCGGGAGCGGCCTGATGGTCTTAAAGTGATTCCCCTCGTTAAAAAAAAAAAAAAAAAAAAAAAAAAAAAGGACTCCTTACTAATACCATAAATGCGAAAGTATCTATGTCTATCTCTCTGTTAAGCTTTCAAGCCTAAGCCCGTAAACCGATTTTAACATATTTATACAAGGTGTAACGGGTAAGCCCTTTTAATCTGAAAGGGGGTTGTTCTAGACGTCTAGGCGAGCAACTTTTGTTCTACGACTTTTGGAAATTCGAAGTACTTTTTGAAAAAAATTTGGGTGTAAAGTTTACTTGAAAATCAGCTGTTTCTAAGAGTTCGAGGTCATTGACCTTATGTTGTCCTTTTATTTAGTTGGATGGTTTACAATCAAAACTTCAATTACCTTTATTTTCAAAAGCAGCTGTTTTTTCAGTGAAACATAATCTCAAAATTTTCAAAACAAAAGGTTGAATTTTCAAAAGTCGTAGAACAAAAGGTGTTCGCCTAGACGTCTAAAACAACCCCCTTTCGGATTAAAAGGGCTTACCCGTTACAAATTGTATAAACGAGATATATAAAACGTTGGAGAAGGACATAAGCTACTTTTGATCCCGATATTCTCACGGGATCACATACGTGGGTAAAACCGTGAAGAGCAGCTAGCTTGAATGTTATCACTCGCTCAACCTACCTTGTATGTAACGGTCAACCGCATTAAACATTTAATATTTTATTTGAAAAGTGATAGATATGGCTTAGATCCCTAGGTTTAAATTATAAAATTATTCACGCTAAACGGGACAATGTTAAAATATAAAAAAATATATACCAAAACATCAAAAATCATTATAATAGTAATAACAATGGAAAATCCCAAATTAAAAACGTAATTTTATCAAAGTATAAAAATAAACGCGCGCACCTATTATCTGCTTGTGTTCTGTTCATTGCGTACGCGCATACGCGTTGTCAAGGTTAGTGACGTACACGTCTAATACAAAAGGAACCTACTAGATGTCGCCACTGCGCCAACACACGTCACTGCTAGATCGCGGTATCATTGTCGCGCCAAGCCGCACCACCCTCCCTTGGGACAATGTCACCGACAAGACCTTACTTCATAGGATCATTTCTATAGTAAGCTCTTCACAAAACTCTCACTACATGTGAGCGTACCATAACCGCGATGAGGAGACGTGGCGCGGTGCCCTGAGCGTGAGGCGGGCGGGAACTGCAAGTTCCTAGCCCTCGATGATCGTTCGCTGTCTGCACTTAGTGCAGGCGGAGTGGGGTGCTGTCGCTGGCTGAGTGGTTATTTTTTTAAACACCCTAAATAATAAACATCACTCAAATACAAAATGGTGGTAATAATCCATTTGTAGAGAGAGCACTGCACTTTGCTAATTGCACCATACCCGACAGCAAGAAAAGGTTATTTAAATGTTTAATAGATTGACCGCCGACTCAGGGACAGGGGTTTGGATTACCGCTCGGGGTCATTCCTGATGCAGAGGCTTTGGATCGTGGTGCAGCGGGGTAATGCCGCGAGTGTCATAGGTTCCTTTGCGGCGGGGGTGGTCCAGGGAGGGTTGTTTAATTGATTTAATTTCTATTAGTTATTAGTTTTCAATTGTTTTTATTAGCTGTAAGTTTTTGTTTATATAATTAATAAAACTATGATCATTAATAATTTATATTAATATAAGTATTTTGACATTGTATTTTGACATGAATATTTTTTTTTTATTCTGTTTAATAAACCTATTTTTGGATATTTCTTTCGCTTAATATTGGCAACAAAAAATGACTTAATAGTCGGACCCAAAACGGTTTTTAATTTTCTCCTCTCCTATTTATTTTTACATATTCTATAACGCCCTATAATTTCTAAACAGATACAGTAGACGAAATGGCACGTGCTATGTACCAGTACTATTGATTGACCCCATTCATCTAAAAAGTTGTATGTTACATACACAGAGAATGTACAATGTTTATTAAACCTATTTCAGCTACGAACATAAAATAAATAACATGGCAAACATCTGAGTGGGGTGGGTTCATAATTTATCATGGTGCTTTCACTGTTATTTTCTAAAAAAAAAAGTTCCATTTCTTATGAAAACTGTTCCATCTTTGAATAATGGTAGGTAATCATTAGGGTGGTATATCATTTCCTTATTTAATTTTAAACAAGAAAGGACAATCAGTTTGTACTTGTAGTCTGTAAAGTTAAAGTTTTATGTGATTAAGACCCGGGAAAATGTGTAATATGAGTTCCAATCGTGTTAGTTCAAAAGTTTATCAGATACCCTATCTGAAAGTCACCTTTCCTTTTTGTAAACGACCTAAGTTATAAAAATTCTGCAAAGTAACAGGTAGATTTAGTGAGCCGCCACCACCGTGAGTTACCAGTTAAGGACGCGACTCATGTGAAATCCCTTCCGATTGAATATTTTTCTTCATAACCGGTATCAAATAGATCTTTAAACAATGTATTATGTTATTGTACATGATACAAAAAGTGTCCCCTTCATTTCAAAAACAATAAAAAATAACTTTAAATACCACTATTATACAGGTAAAATTACCCCTGTTTTACAAAATAAATCAATTTTTCTTCTAAATCCTTAATCGCTATATTTTCTTATAGGCATCATAATATTAGAAAATACAATACTTAGAACCTCTTCATCGCATTTTATAAAAATATTATTTTTAACTTCGTTAATGATTGATTTAACAAGAAATTGTAGATTTTTTCATGCAATTCCATCTCGCTCATTTATATGCAATCGGACAGGGACCGATAATTATCATCTATCGCCGTCTTAACTCAAACCCTAAAAGGGTTTTAGGGAACTGGGTCAAATCATATTACAATGGTGAAATGGTCCCAACATGAGGGGATCGATAACCCGTCTGGTGCTTGCGCTGGCGTACTAGAAATAGTAATAATAAATAGGTATTTTGATATATTAATATTTACCTTCCTGGAAACTTTGGATCTGTGCGTAGACGCGACAGATGGCGCCACCGCACTTCTGTAGGAATACACACTGCGAGGCGCACGTGATTGTCGACTGAAATTGAAAACAAAGAGCGTTATAATAAGGAGACAGTGAGGCGTGATACAGCTTAAACCGCGTCGTACTTAGGTGGCATAATACCCGTAGTATTGGTACCTTGGGGTAGAAAAGGTGCCGTGTGCTACGTCTTAGACCACACGTAAGTTAGGTACCATCAGTCAGTAGTACCCGTAGAGTTTATTGATTTTCAGCGATAAGGCCGCACATTGTACCTTTATTATAATTAAATGTAAGATTTTGTTTACCTATAAGTAGGTACGTTTTTTAATTTCAGACTATAATCTGACATTTTGTTTTCTTGTAGGTATTTGACATTTTTTCTTCAAAAAGAAGTATTAGAATTAGAATTAGAATTTATTTATTAATATGAAATCTTACCAAACATTTATTAAATTACATTAGAAATCGGCTCTACACTAAGCAGAAGCTTGTATTGCAGGAACTGAGATACTAATACAATAACACAAAACATTTGATAATAATTCAAAATGTAAATATTTACCTTACAGACTAACATACATATAAAATATAAATAGATCTAAAATTAGGTTTTAGGGCTTTCTATGTTCGGTCGCTTTTCCCTTTTCCTTGTCCAATCGTAGTCTACAATTCAGTCACTTTGTTTGCTTGAGGTCGATTGAAAATGCTCATCAAATCGTGTTACATAATCGTGATCGTGCGTGACATCGATTGGGCCTTGGTACTGTTTTGAATCGATTGTGTCAAATTCGTGACTATTGAATGAACATCACTAGTTCTAACACCTTCTTTGAAGACAAGTTGAAAGTTATTGTTATGGGCCTTTTACACGGTAGTCACCATCAGAAGTTGATAACTATTTTCAAATTTTCAAATTCGCTAAACATCATTATTAATAAAGTTATGGAACGTCAAAAAGAGGACAAACATTCTGAAGACATTTTGATAAGTTTTAGCAGTAGAATACAGGTTCGAGGCTTGAATTTTCAAATGAATACGCCTCAGCTCAGCCGCAGCTGTTTCAATTACGCCTCACCTCTGGAGCCTTATTTTTGAATTGCTCGTTGCACTTTGGGCGATTTTAAAAAATCGATATCTCGTGATTTTCGTTCGATGTCGGACTCCTGCGGCGAGTGGTTTATACCACTCGTTGCGGTCGTGCGATTCACATAGAAACATTACAGAGATCAAACGAAAATCGATAGAAATCAAGGTATTTAAATCGCTCGAGATGGCACATTTGATTCAAAAATAGAGCCCCTGGGCGACTAAAGAAAGGGGTAGGTAGGTAAGGTACTTAGTTTAGCATATTCAGTTGGCAATTCTGCATTTTTTCGAACCTACAAAATAAATATCAAGCAAGACCCATAAAAATTGTGACTGTGTCATCCATTATTTATTACATTGCTTAATTGCTTGCAGAATCTGCTAGGTTCTTAAGTTTTTGAAGGCGCTGTTAATTTTTTTTTAACGCTTTATTCCTAAATCGTTATAGAGAGTTGAGAGTTGGTAATTTTGCAAGAAATCACTAACAAACACTTCTTCAAAGCTTTAGGGAAACTGCAGAATTTAAAAAATGTGTTAAACCATTTAAAAATATGGAACAGAGCTAAGTGTAGTTGGGACCTACCTGCAGTGACCTACCGGGTTCATGACGTTATACCTAATTTTAAGACCTAGTCATTAAGTTAACTGTCATGAAGCAATAAATAAATAAATGATTATGATAAATGATTAAATGACATTTTAATTGTTGATTACCTTCAGGTCCTGGCTCAGTGGCTTGGAAGTCGGCATCGTGTAAATAGTCCATAGATACATTTATTTTAATGATTTATGTAATGTTGTACCTCAAGGGGTAATTAATTTGATGATTGTATCGTGAAATCATTGCGAATGCGCATGAGTCACATATTTTTATCTGTCTGGGTCGTGTCGAGCGACTCGCGCCTTGAGATGTATGTCATACTAGCTGCATCCCGTTTCACCCGCATAAGTCCCGTTCCCGCGGGAATATCGGGATAAAAAGTAGCCTATATGCTATTCCTGGTATAGCTACCTATATTATATATTCCAAGTTTCATCGCAATCGTTTCAGTAGGTTTTGCGTGAAAGAGTAACAATGTCACATACGTTTATACATACATCAAACTTTCGCGTTTATATTATTAGTAAGATAGTAAGATTAGAGATACTTACGTCGAAAACCATGACGTTTGTATGGATGTCTGCAATTTTTTTCACTTACAAGTGGTATTTATTACAAAGGTATATATTACAGGGTTTAGGTATATATTTACAATTTGAATTATTATCAAATGTTTTGTGTTATTGTATTAGTATCTCAGTTCCTGCAATACAAGCTTCTGCTTAGTGTAGAGCCGATTTCTAATGTAATTTAATAAATGTTTGGTAAGATTTCATATTAATAAATAAATTCTAATTCTAATTCTAATTCTAATTCTAATTCTAATTCTAATTCTAATTCTAATTCTAATTCTAATTCTAATTCTAATTCTAATTCTAATTCTAATTCTAATTCTAATTCTAATTCTAATTCTAATTCTAATTCTAATTCTAATTCTAATTCTAATTCTAATTCTAATTCTAATTCTAATTCTAATTCTAATTCTAATTCTAATTCTAATTCTAATTCTAATTCTAATTCTAATTCTAATTCTAATTCTAATTCTAATTCTAATTCTAATTCTAATTCTAATTCTAATTCTAATTCTAATTCTAATTCTAATTCTAATTCTAATTCTAATTCTAATTCTAATTCTAATTCTAATTCTAATTCTAATTCTAATTCTAATTCTAATTCTAATTCTAATTCTAATTCTAATTCTAATTCTAATTCTAATTCTAATTCTAATTCTAATTCTAATTCTAATTCTAATTCTAATTCTAATTCTAATTCTAATTCTAATTCTAATTCTAATTCTAATTCTAATTCTAATTCTAATTCTAATTCTAATTCTAATTCTAATTCTAATTCTAATTCTAATTCTAATTCTAATTCTAATTCTAATTCTAATTCTAATTCTAATTCTAATTCTAATTCTAATTCTAATTCTAATTCTAATTCTAATTCTAATTCTAATTCTAATTCTAATTCTAATTCTAATTCTAATTCTAATTCTAATTCTAATTCTAATTCTAATTCTAATTCTAATTCTAATTTGTTTCTTGTTTTGAGTGTAGGTATTAACCAATACTCATCCTACTTCCTACTAATATTATAAATGTGAAAGTGGGTGTGTTTCGATGTTTAGATGTTTGGATGTTTGTTACTCAATCACGCAAAAACTACTGAACCGATCGAAATTAAACTTGAAACCGGGAATAAGACATTGGTTACTTTTTATCCCGATATTCCCGTGGGAACGGGACATACGCGGGTAAAACCGCGAGGCGCACCTAGTATTTTGTATATAATATAAGTAAGTGTAATCATAAGTAAGTCACACGTAGAAATAATATATTTTTATGTAAATATTTCTTTCAGTTTTTATTTTAAAGTAATTCTCAACGCCCGCGCCGATTATACCTGTTTAATTCAATTGTAATTTACTATAGCTACGTTATTATGTGTGTAGGTAATATTCATTGTATGATACATATTCATATAACAAGCCTAGCTTGTTTGGAGATAGGTGCTTTTGTTTTTAAAACATTTAGGCCGGCTTGCATAACGGTTTTATTTTTTATTTCCTATCGGTTGTGAACCGATTATGGCCATTAGGAAATTAGCTAGTGTCATGTATTTTAATATATTATGCAAGTTATTTGCATCGAAACAGTCAAGTCGTCATAGTTAAAGTCAAGTCTAGGGAATCATTTGTAAACACGGCGGCCATTTACAAACATTCTTCACGGAGCTTTGGAGACAACACTAAGTCAATGTTTTGCACCGATTTTCACTTTCATTCCACTTGTACACCTTCACGAAACTAAATTGATTAATATGCCCCCGAAATTAAACAATTTGCACGCATATGAACTAGGTTTCACAAAAATGAAAATTTAGCACCACATCTCCTCAACGAGTTCCCGCCAAAACTCTGCATAACGGTTCCTAGACCTGTTTAAGCTGTTAAACGTGTTTAAAATCTGTCAGAATTGCAAGAACTGTCAATGTGTGGCAACATATTATCAATCGTCCACATAATGAAATAGAGTCCAATGTTCGATTTCCCATAAATTATTTTAAAATTGATTTAGTTAAATATGTTTTTAAATTTTTTTATGCAAGTCGCTTTTAGATATTTATATTCTGTGGCAAAAATGAGTTAATGCCATTATTATTATTAGCAATTTGGTACCTACAACCCATCCTGGGTTGTATGTATCTTACCTTGTAAATTTTCAATCAAATGTCGATCAAATTTTTTTACTTGACAGGTATCGAATCTGCAACACTTTGCGCCACTTTCCTTTCCCAAGTCGTGTATTTGTATGAGAACTGTCACATTAAATGGATAGAGGCATCTCCAGTCGTGACTTCGTACAAAACTGAAGCTTATTCTCCATTCCCAAATAAACTTTCGGATTCTAGTCATAGAGTTTAAATTTAACATGGCAGGTTGTTCTGGGAGGTATCTAAGGTCAAGTGTACATGTAAAATTGTGGGATACACACGTATTTAACACAATTTGAGTCGTGTGGGTGGATTTTAGGACACTCTCTTCTCACAGTAACTGTCGTGAGGTAGATTTCGTAATTACTTACAGACTTGGCCCCATTTTGTACTAGCTAAAGGTTTCTCCATCTATTTACCAAAAAAAAAATATATCCAAAAAGCTATTCTGTTATTACGCTGAGTTCAATTTACTACCACAGAATGAATAGTTTAGGACTGTCAGTCTAAATTTAAATTTAGGATGGTACTAACAGAATAGAAATACTGTCTAAACTAAATTTTAGGATTTATATTAATTTTAATTAAGAATTCCCACCATTATATTAAGTCCATGCTATTGCACTAAAATCAATAAATACATTAAACTCAAAAACCTACCAATCACTGACAAGTAATTTTTTCTCGGCTGCAATTTACGATATGAACTTAATCGGGACTCAGGAGAAAGCTGGAGTAAAGCCTTCCTTTTTTTATTTAACCTTTTTAATCTAAGCATTTCTCAAAAGATTGGTTAGCTCTTTGTGTGCCAGTGAAAATATTTACCTTTAAATAAATAAGATGTCAAACAGTTCGGATAGAAAGATGTACTTAAACCCTTTTGAATAAGCCCTTTGAAGTTTTTTATGGTTCCCTTACTACGGGTGTGATAAATGTAATCGAGTTGGGAGTACCTGAGTGCTTCGAGTCTGAACTCGTGCGATGTGTACTACTAGTAGGTACATTAAATAAATGGTAATTGAGGTAAATATATAACAATAAATCATTTAAATTTATATTTAGGCTAGCTTTTATAGTAGACCTGTCTTAGGTTTATACTTGTATTTTAATACTATAGGATAATAATGATTGATATGTACATAGAATATACGTACTTAATTTTTTTATTAATTACCTATGTTTCCCATTTTGGTACCTACTTAAACCCTAAAACAGAATTTGGACGTTTTAGCATAATCTGATTTTACACATATTATGTACATATTTTTAAAATTGTAATAGGGTCAAGAATACTTTAAATTATATTCATTTGGACTGGATTCATTTGGATTAATTTCAACTGGGTGCGAGAAGCCGAAAATAGATCTAGGTGGCGTGCAATTGTAGAGGCCTATGTCCAGCAGGGGACTACAAGAGGCTGATGATGATGATGATTGATGATGATGATATTCATTTACCAAGTTTCATTGCCATCAAAGCTTTAAAATACTGTACAATTGCAGTTTTGGGGATACAACTACTAACGTATAATATGAAATCGCGCACTCTGCATTACACCAGCATAACTCAATTTATGCAAAAATCTAGTTCGATTCTAACATCTACCTTTTTCTCCTCTTTCTTATTTGGTTTCACCGGTGCTTCTTATTTTAGCTCAGTTTCCACAACATATCACGAAATGTGATCGATATCTCAACCATTCGAGTTCCCATAGTAGGAATGATCCAATCAATACTTAGACAGGTGTTAATAAAGATACAAACAGGATAAAGGAATTAAACTAACTGATGTTTCCAAGTGGATTATAAATATTTGTGAAGTCATTGTGTTGTTATAATGGGTTAATAATCAGAAAATAATAAAATAAAAAATCAAAATAGTGTTAGTATTTTATACTGGTTTGTACCATTCTAGCACTCCACAGTGTTTGATGAGACTAAAAAAATTTCCCTATGCTGTTTGTGGCATAATTCGATCAAGGAATGCATTTTAAATGCATAGATAGAACACCCGCGGGTTAATTTCAAATACTTTTTTTTATAAAAAATAATGAACTTTTCGTGACCTCGACCAAGAAAAAATATTTTAAAAAATCTGTAAACGCAACTGTTAAAGATATTTTTTTTTTATAAATACGGTCTGATAAAGGATCTTAAGGCGCATGTTTACCAATTTTTATTTTCGAAAAATCACCTCTGGATACCGAGAAATTATTATTTTTACTGATATTCGTTTTTATTTTTTTTCTCCCTAAAAACGCAAAAGTGGGACTTGTGACTAGCACAGAAAGAATGCTCTTAACAAGGCCTATCAGTGATAAAAAAATCACGTTCCACTATCGCTGCGTTTGGGAGAAATATGCCATTTTGTTCTAAGGTCAAATGGGACAACATAGGGTTGTCACTAAAGGTCAAATTTATACATAGGTATATAAATATTTATTTTCGAATAATACACAAGTATAGAAATATTTTTAGCAAGGAAATATATTTCCAAAAAATCCCCATGACAGGATTGAAGCTTTTATTGACTGGTTCAGGTGGTTTACTTTACAGTAAACATACCCAACATGAGATGCGCTTTCTCTCCAATTTAATATTTTTTTTTGTTTTTATTGCTCAAGGCAATATTACCAAAAACAAAAAGAAATATTAAATTGAAGAGAAAGCGCATCTCATGTTGGGTATGTTTACTGTAAAGTAAACCACCTGAACCAGTCAATAAAAGCTGCAAAGCTTGACCGGTAGATGGCGCAGAAACCAAGCCTTAGTTGGTAAAACAATTAGCGAGGAAAGATATGGCCGAAAAATTATACCATGTCACGTGATTCCTGTGTAGCTCAGTGGTTAGAGCATTCGCCTGGTTAGCGAAAGGACGCAGGTTTGAATCCTGTCATGGGGATTTTTTGGAAATGTATTTCCTTGCTAAAAATATTTCTATGTTTAAAATGCCTTGAGCAATAAAAAAAAAGAAATATTAATACACAAGTATTTTATATATCACACGCTTGATACTATAGGGTGACTGGTGATCAGCGAACACCCCGCGCGCTGGATTGAAATTTTTGTGGACAAAATTTTATTTTGATTTTAAAATGTCATACTGATACGAAATAACTTCCTATATGAAACATAGGTAAAAAAATAATAACTGAGGGAGAAGAACCTCCTGCCATACAAATAAAAAAACGGTTACGAAGTCGCAGGGAGACACTTTAGCTTAATCATACAAATCGCTTTCGTTGCTTAGTATTAACGTGTAGTCATCATCATTATGTGGATTTTCATCATCATCCAATGATGGATCTTCATCGTCCACCGCTGCCAACTGCAAATTTTCTTCGTCAATTGGTTTCAACAGTTCACGTACAGCTTCTGGCAGACAAAGCCGCTTAGATGATCTTCGACGCTGATTGTGATGTGCCATAGAAATGAATGGATCCCATGATTCTAGTGCACGGTGAAAGACGTCGATCATAGTATGTCTCCTATTTATTTTGCGGCAGTGGTGTTCCCTATCTGTGCGCCAAAATTTGTTACGCGACTCGGCCGCTTGCTCTGAAAGCATCCCGACAGGTAGTGAACAGGATTCAATAATCTCTTCACCGTGCACTAGAATTTTGTGTAGAGTCACAGTTATCGGGTGCCAATAATATGACTGGACGTACCCTCGTTAGGCATAAGCCTAACGAGGGTGGACCTCTTCCCGCGCTACGTGTGACCCGTCATCAAAAAAATAAAAAAAATAGAAAAGGCCTGCTAAATAAGATAAAGTTATTGTGTTTAAGGGAAATATGTATTACAATACTAAATAAAATTAAAGGTCAAGTTTAGTGATAACCCTAGCACTATGTTTTGAAATTTAATTTCTCCCAAACGCAGCGATAGTGGAACGTGATTTTTTTATCACTGATAGGCCTTGTTAAGAGCTTTCTTTCTGTGCTAGTCACAAGTCCCACTTTTGCGTTTTTAGGGAGAAAAAAAATAAAAACGAATATCTGTAAAAATAATAATTTCTCGGTATCCAGAGGTGATTTTTCGAAAATAAAAATTGGTAAACATGCGCCTTAAGATCCTTTATCAGACTGTATTTATAAAAAAAAAATATCTTTAACAGTTGCGTTTACAGATTTTTTTAAATATTTTTCTTGGTCGAGGTCACGTAAAGTTCATTATTTTTTATAAAAAAAAGTATTTGAAATTAACCCGCGGGTGTTCTATCTATGCATTTAAAATGCATTCCTTGATCGAATTATGCCACAAACAGCATAGGGAAATTTTTTTAGTCTCATCAAACACTGTGTGCACTCTTATGAAATTTAAACAAGAATTTTTTTCAAAATTATATTTCAGGTATTTTACTGGTATTTTGGGAAATTAGGAATTATTGTTTTTGTATTCAGGTACATTATTTTTTTAACTTAGGGCCCTAGCACAATGTCTTATACTATAAGTCGTCGCGAACTCGGAGCGTTGTCGTTCAGCTAAAAAAAATTCAAATTAAAAACACATCAAATAATTTAAAAAAAGATAAACATATCATAAATTTGTTTTTATTGCTCAAGGCATATTTACTAGAAATATTTTTTAAAGGATCTTGCGTGGCCGAGCGGTATAGGCACTGGAATATTGATCCAGGGACGCGAGTTCAAATATCGCCGCAAGTGAATTTTTGAAGATGAATTTTTCCTTTAAAAAATATTTCTAGAAAAGATAAACAAATTAAAAAAGGGTTTTTTTTTAAATTGTCTGTGTTTTTTAAAAGTGGTCGGGGTATTTTTATTTAGAATTTACTTTATTTTTTTGAACAACAAAAGGACGACATAGCAACGACAAACGATCGTGGTAGCGCGGATTATTCCAACCATTGCATAAGTAGTTTTCTACCTTAAAGTTCTTAACAGTTCTATCACAGCGGGTGATTGTCCTTGGCTTCAATTTATATTGCAGATAGAGATAACCCGGACCAGTGCTCTAGAGCCCCTTTATACAAGATGTAACAGGTAAGCCCTTTTAATCCGAAAGGGGGTTGTTCTAGACGTTTAGGCGAACAACTTTTGTTCTACGACTTTTGAAAATTATTAATTATTACTTTTCGAAAAATTTAGGTGTAAAGTTTACTTGAAAATCAGCTGTTTCTTAGAGTTCGAGGTTATTGACCTTATGTTGTTCTTTCATTTAGTTTGGTCTACTACAATCAAACCTTCAATTACCTTTATTTTCAAAAACAGCTGTTTTTCCAGTGAAACATAATCTCAAAATTTTCAAAAAAAAAGTTCGAATTTTCAAAAGTCGTAGAACAAAAGGTGTTCGCCTAGACGTCTAGATCAACCCCCTTTCGGATTAAAAGGGCTTACCTGTTACATCTTGTATAGGACGTACAACAGAAAACCCTTTAAAGACAAAGAAGCAATGTGAATACAAAAGTTTACAAATAAGAGTTTTTTAATTTATAAACTTATTTTTTTTGTCGGTCATCCATCATCGATCAAGATTTGAGTGAGTGAATGTCGTGATGCGCAGTGTCACGTAATTTGGTACAATTTCGGATGAAATTGGTGTCGGCGCCGGCACCTGTCAAAGGATTCCGTTCCGGCGAGAAATTGAGTTATCTGTGGTTATACCGAAGTTTGACGCATTCTTTAGAGTTTTAGAAAAAATAAGGGCTGGTGTCGATTCATCATGATAAACATTTTAGACTTTTTTTAAATAGTTACAAATTTAGAAAAAGTTGCAC